>JAJEJH010000071.1:0-646598 GCA_026122585.1 Anacardium occidentale | reverse complement strand
AATTGAAAGAAACAGCAGAATTTTTTTAAGAAAAGTATTCCAAATCCTTTTTGGCAAAATCACATATTAATTTCATTTTGGGTATCATTTTCAGCTATTACAAAAGGATTTCTAGAGGCTCTTTGTCTATTAATTGTAAAAGTGCTGTATGGGACTGAGATTTTTGCTTACTTTATGCCACTTGTGTTTTCTATCACATAGTTCTGTAACCATGGAATGAATTTATGCCATTTGTGTTGTCTATCACATAGTTCTATAACCATGGAATGCACCTTTGGTTCTTTGACTATTCTTGGACAATTTCTCCACTTCCTATAAAATATCGTTGAATAATTTGAAAACAGATAGTAATTAATGATAACTGGAACTCAGAAATTCCAACAAGATGTTCACAGCTATAATAATAAATTTATCATTTTAATCAGTTTGAGAAGAATCAAGTGTATCACTCATCCCTCTTTAAAATAATTGAACAAATAATCCATTATCGGCACTATTAAACATTTGATTTAAAATAGACCCATGCCATAAATCCAGTATTTCAATAATCCTGGTGGTTTACAGATTCAAGCTCAGGAAGCCTGACGAAAAAAATGAGCCTGTAGTACAACATGGCGGCACATCAACAATGAAATGGCATAGCAGAATTTGGAGAGAGTGAAATTTTACCAAAGGTTATGGAGCAGGATTAATTAAAGCCAAAAGATTTGTGCCTTTTCTACTGAAATAATAGTAAATCATAGAAATATGAATGAATGTAATGCAACTCTTTTATGCAAAACTTGCAGAGAAATTATAAAAATAATGTCACAAATCAAAATTGGATATCAGACTGCTTACCTTCACCATAGTGTCCCGCATGAAATCGTACTCGAATCGTTTCAGCTGAAGTTGAAGAACTGGGGGAAAGTCAATGAATAACACACCCTTCTTAGCATCCTGAAGAATACTTATGCATTAGTTTATGAAAAGTGAATAAGAAAGAATGTTCATACACATTCAAACATTATTCTCAGTCCTAACCTTTTTGTGCACTAATTCATGCCTTTTTAATTGGGAGATTCTATTACTTTGACAATTTATTTTCACCTTCTCGTGTTGATTCTAGATTTTTTATCACCAACAAAACATAAGCAGAGCTTGCTTAAAACCTTTAACACTTTATTTGAACGTAAATTAATCACTAATGGTTACCAAAATCTCCTCGCGGACACATTTGGTATGTTGCACTGAACTAAACTAACTATTTGGATTGAATTGTATTTGATTAGATAGGATAGAATAGAACTTTACAGAGTTTATTGAAGTATTGTTTTAGACAACCCGTGAGGAATGTGGAACACATTTTAGTGCACCTCCTTTTGTGCAAACATTTCATTGATGTTATTAACTTTATGAATTTAATATTCAAATCATATTAATTCTTTAATTTTACCATAAAGAAATCATCAATTTTAATAATTAGTTTTAATTAATAATTAAACAAAATGCATATTGTTAATATTTCTTTAAATAAATATGAATTAATTAATATTTATATATTTAATTACCTAGCTGGTAAATTTTGAATCTATTTAACATGGCACAGTATTAAAAATAATCCAATATTTTTCTAAGCTAATCCATTCAATATGATCCCAAGTGATTTCATTCTAATACAACATGCTGAATGCAGACAATCTGCTCTAAAATTTTGAGCTTTGATTTTCAATTTCCATGAGAGATATTCTGCCATACAACAATATACCCCAAAACAAAAAGTGAATAAGCCTGTACAGTCTGAGTATTTGACATTGTAATTATTTTCCTATAGTAATCACCTACAGAAAGACAAACAGCCAAAAAATATTTCATATTAGTAGCACTACAACAATCAAGCAGTAAAGCTAGGCACCGATCACATGACTTACCTGTAATCCATACCGTTCAGCATGATACTTGTTATCACCTTCAAGTCGTTCAACTTCTACATACTTATCAAAGGAAGCATAAACATCACGACAACCTTTGACATCAAGCTGAAGATCTGCCAGACATTATTTTTTTCTTTTTCATAAGTGCCACAAAAGTATGTGCAATGAGCAATACGCAAAAGAGGAGGAAGCATAAAGATCCAAATCATATTTTTAAACAGATACCATAAAAAGACTCTTTTCTTGTTGACTTGTAATCCACATTGATACATTCAATATAGTTCATATGGTGGCCTTCAAATAACTGCTGTATAGTGCCCTCTACAACTGTTCCCTGGCAATAAGTTATAAAGAATGCCAATTATTAATTAGATTTCCCACTAAAAAACAGCAACTCAGGGAAACAAACAGCGTCAAGGCTGTCACCTTCATTTTGTCCTCAAGTTTTTCACACAAAACTCTATTAAGTTCTTGTACGTCATGTTGCATGAAAGAGTCATATGTGTCCCATCCAAATGATTTGGTCAACTCCTTTGTTGCAATGCTACTGTCAGTGTACTGGAGCTTGTAAAATAAACTCTGCAAAGCCAGTGGAATGCTTCCGGATGGCATATCATTCTCAGTTGTTGGCATGTGGTACACAGCCTGCAATGAAATATTGTTAATTCTTCCGCCCAAATTCTGGTCAGAAAAGTAAAGATGAGTAAGAAGGAAAAGTTAACCAGGAATGCCAACCTTCCGGAAATAAGGAATGTGAAACAGTGTCTGTAGAAGAGAGTTCATGTAACAAGTAGCCCCTTGATTCTTAAGTCCAACATAACCAGTCTCTTTTTTTGAGTCATATGTCCAGTAATCTACAACCCTACGAACAATAACCTCAGCTTCAACTATCAGGGTATCATTCACAAGATATCCTCTGTTAGGATCATAGAGTTCGCCAAGGGGCATAAAGGATGTGAAACCCCAATCACTTTCTCGTGCATTGAACTGATGTTGAGTATCTGATGAGTTCAAATGGTAAAGTTACCACATATTTCACAAGAGTGTCTAGCATCATCTTAAAAACATCTTTTGTCACTAAAGTTTGAACACCATCTTGTGGAATTGTCCAACCATCAAAAATAAATTTTATACAATTCACAAGGTCCAAATTGCATAGCTAAGAAAACAGACAAAAATAGATACGCAGCCGCAACAAACAGATGTTAACACAACGGAAGGCATGAGAAAGTTGTAGGAACACATTCAACAATGAAACCCACGCTTCCCAATCCTATGTGGCTCTTAATGCCCATATAAAAAAAATGACGTACAATACAAACTCCAATCCGTTGCAACAGCAATATTGTACCAATGATTAACTTTTACCTGCCACAAAAGAGTTCATATGGTAACTAAACAATTTTTTCCCTTTTAATCAATGACAAGATAAGCATGTAAGCGTGAAAAGGTTTTACCAGAATAGAGTGGACCATATATATATATAAACAAGAAATTAGGGAGCAACTCAAAACACTGAATCAGGAAAACATAGAAAGCAGTGTTTTTTTATTTCTCAGCATATATCACCAAAACTAGTAAATCCGGAAAACATAATACAACGTGGTGTTTTCTCATCATTATTTGGTTGATGAAGAAGCAAAAAACATCTATAAATACTTGAATTCCTAATAGCATAAAAGAAAACCCAACTCATCATAACACCCCACAAAATGCAACATGGTCATGGCTAAAAGTCTAATCTAACCATGTCAAACTCTTTTCATTGAAGTCCCCAAGTTTTACCAAACACAGAAATTTTTTTTTTCAGAAAGTAGAGTCATAAAATACAATTCAAAGCTCAGAGCAAGAAATGTTTAAGAAAGACCTGAATAGAAATTTATAATTGAAAAGCATATTGTGGCTTGGCAGTACTCAAATAAGCATACATGGTTAAAGGATTAACTAGGTTCAAATTTTTTAGATTAAAATTTTATAAGAAATTAAACTAGGCTGGATATTTGTTGTGTCATATAAGATAACAACAAAGGCAATCAAACAGCATAAAATTCCATTTAGAAAACAGAAAAAAAAAGGAAGAAAGCAAAAGAAAATGACAGGATTTTCCAATCCAAAAGAGAACTCAAAAGAAGGCTCAAAATAAATAGCTGGCAATGGCCAAATTTAGATGAAATTAATAAGACAAAACCAAAAACCATTTTTTCATTTATTTTCAAGAACTTGACTTAAATTTCACCCATTTATTTATCTTAATCCAATATTGCACACAGTTCGTAAGTTGTCAACATTAAGTACGACTTTTCAACTTCTCATTTTAACCAGAGTACTAAAACAAATGAACGCAAGAAAACTGAATTAAAGGTTTTGAGTTAAAATTTCTTATCCCTGAATATACAAACAAAGTCCAATTAAAGGCAGAGAGCATATAGTGCCACAAAGGGTCAGGGAACTGAAAGAGAGGCATGAAAAACAATTTCCACCAACAATATGCACTTCTAAATCTGAAATTGAATAGGTGAGAGGATAAAATATGTGAAATCTAAAGAGCCATATATGATTTCCACTAATAATGGTTTATATGAAAAATAAAAAGAAAAAGCACGAAAATATGAATAAATAAATGAATATGGGTTTTACCAATAAGTTATAAGACACTTCTAGCCATACAAAATTTTTATATATTCACATATTTAATTTTTTCTTTCCCTGCTTTTCATATATATTATAAAATACATATGAAGAACATAAACATGTACATGTAAAATATTTTAAGAGTTTCTAATATCCCAAAACATCCAATAAGCATGTAGGTGGATGATTGTTTCTTCATTAATAAATCATAAAGAAATGTCAAAGAGACCACTGACACATCCTAATGACAGGGTTTTCAGAAATACAAATACAAAGATTCACTGAAATTCATTCCCAAACGTTCTGCTTCTTTTTTATCTTCAAACCCTAATTTATTCCTTTAGCATGTGTTTGCCACATCAGTTTCCCTGAAATTGCAGACCCCTCAACTCCAATAAAACACATGCACACATATATAAGCATACTAACGGATTGATTCATGAGACAAGCTACACTACTCATGCTTGGCAATAGAACCAAACTGAACTTTCATTCATTAAAAGATCACCAAACAATACTGACTTCCATATAAAGAGGGTACCTTTTCTCACTGAGTACTTGGAATGAATTTGATTAATCACAGCCAAGCTAAACTGTGCATATCTACACCACCCATATGGCAAACTTCCTGAATCAGCAACATCTAGATACATAGACAAATGATCCACATTGTTTCCCTTTGGAAAAATAAGCACACGCCTGCAAGTGCAATGAAGAAAAGAAAATGCATATAATAAATATTATTGGCCACCAATGCTTCTTCACAAAATAACCTAAAAGAAAGAGGGTACCAAGTACCATTTATAACCACCAACAATGAACATCTCTGAGTAGTGCTTCTTCGTATTCAACCAAGAAAAGTTCTCAATTCTCCATGTAAATCTGGATGATGGAGGATCCTCCACTGGCTGATTCTCCACAGCATTTGCAGTTTCAGGCTGTGCCACAACTATTAGGGAAAAAGCAAAACAAAAAAGTTAAAACCATATTTTCCATTCATGGACATAACTAGAATCAGAATCTACATAGACTCTAAAAGATGACAAAATAAAATACTTACTATATATATACACACACTAAAAGCCAGTGTCCTACGTGATTATGGAAGCCAATTTACTAAATTCATATTATTGCTATTACTATTCTTCATCTTATCTCAATATCATTGGAAACCATCAAGTAATTCAATAAGCAAGCAATCTAATCCACCAAAATAAAATCAGAATTCACTCAATAGCATAAAGAAGGCTAAATAATCATAAAATACCTTCCATTGGGTGGTGATTGTCAGCCAAATCCGAGTGCGGCACCAACATTTCTTCATCCTCTTGTTGCTACAATAACATTAAAAAAATCATAAAATGTAGAAACCAAAAGACCGTGGATCCACTACGAACACAAAAACCCTAACAAAAATAATGAATATTTCACGTCATTGCTCATTATAAGTTCATCCAAAACCCTTCCATAACAAAAAACCAAAGCCCTAGATAAACCAGAAAACAAATAAAACCATAATTACAGCCAAAACAACTAACTAAAAAACATACAGCGCACGAACAAGATTTCAACAATATGCAAATAAACAGAGTGTCACGCAGACTGAACGACAGAGGGACGTACATCAATAGGAGCAGGAGTCATGACAGTCATGATGTAAAGAAGATAGGGAATTCTACGACGACGTCGTTTCGCAGCAGAAAGTAAATTGACACCTAAAAAGAGTAATTAATTAGATTACACCGAGAGAGAGAGCAATGGAGATCGCCAGAAGGTGGTCGACAAGGGGGAAAGATCTTGCTTAGCGTGTTCTTTATTTGGAATGGCGCGGGGAGTTGGTGTTGGGTGTGAGTGGCTCTTCGAATTTGGTTTTGGTAAAATACTCGTACAAGTTGCCGGAAAATTTGGTTGGACATAAAGAAAACAATGTAAGTATCTTTTAAATCACCTGAAGTTTGATTTGTATAATTTACACGCATCTTATTCACAGCATCATACCAATTCGGCCGGTCCACGCATCCGCTAGTGAAACGGGATCAGGACAGAATCACGAGCCGGGACACGAAGAGGTTGAACCTTTTATTTCGTTTTTGGGTCTCAGTTCGGGCCGTCAAGTTTCCACCCAAAACTACATTGCTTGCCTATATATTACAAAGCCACCCAAAACTAATTTTTATTTTTATTTTTTTTGGTTACATCAAGTCCTCCAACTTTCTAACCTAATGGGATTATCAAGTTCATGAAACATAAAAAAAACCTCGAGGTCTAATAATTAGTCCCATAACTATTATATTGAATAAATTAGAAGTTTAATTTTTATACATTGACGAAAACACTAAAAGTTATATTACACATTTATATAATATTTTTAAGTAATTATTTTATTTTTTAAATTTATTATTTCTTTACAAATTGAAAAAGCGTTAAAAATGGAAATTTTGTTAAATAATATTTTTTTAAAATAATAAATTTAATTCTTTGTTTTTAGCATTAAATGTATTTGACATGTTTTTTTAGGTGTATTCATTGCATATTTGCCTTGTTAATGCACGTTATATTGTTAGAGAATACATCAAGTTGTCAAAACGCTAAAAATTTGCATTGACTCAAGAATTATGTGTTCAAGGTTTGCAAATCGGCTTAATTTTGGTTCATTAAAATTATGAAAAATACTTATGTGTATATATATATAACAAATTCATCACTTGTACAAGGATGCAAAAGCGCAAAATTTTTTAAAAAAATTTTAGACAATCGACTCAAATTTTGACATTTTTTTTACGACAAAAATAAATGGAACGGTAAATAAATCGATTATTATTATGTTTAAAATGCTTTAATGTAGACATTCAAGATATTTGGTGTGAATTTAGTAGATTTAGATTATGTGTCTTTTTTTATTATATTTGTAAATTTTTGATTGATTTTATGTTGTGTTTGAATCAAAATTTATGTTAGAATAATGTTATAATATGTGTATGATATTTAGGTAATGAATTACGACAAAAAAAAAAAAAAGCATTTAACTGCATTTCGACACAACACATTGTTAGATGCCACCACACAAAACTTGTCACCAAAACATGGAATTCACATGGCTAATAGAGTTGGGGATAGGGGTCTTTTTGCGAGTTTTCAATATAATTTTTTTTTAAGGATGTAACATGTAATTTTGTTTTAACAATTTATTTTAGTTGGGATTAAAAGTTAGAGCATGATATCAGTAAAGTGGGGCCTTTAAGGTTTTGAGGAAGGACACCACTTTAAGGCATAACTGTCTTTTTGAAGCGTAGGTGATGCAATAGAAGAGATTAGTAAAATTTTATCAAAGATGCAATAAAGTATGTTTAGAAAGAGATGTTTTGGATACTTTCTACTGTTTTGTGACAATAAATTTAGCAGAGTTTTAATGCATTTGACGATGCTTGGGGCATAGTGAGAGGAGAACCCTAATGAAGAACTATGGTTTAGAATTAACAAGGTTCATATGTGGTACAACCTGTATGTGTTTGTAATTATTATAGATTTAAAGTTCCACCATAAGGGTAAGATATAGTTGTACTTATGTGGTGTTTAGAGTTCAAGCATTTGAAATAAATATTTTGGGAGCTTGTCATCTATTACGTATAGAGATGAGAGGAAAAAAGATGGTAGAGAGACCATGAGAATTTAGTGAAATTAGTAATTATTAAGGATTAATAATAAAAAAATGATTTCAAAAAAATATTATATTTAATTGATGATTGAAAGCATTTAATATTTTTACTTATGAGTTGGAGTGTAAAAACTAATATTTAAATTGACAAAGGGTCTTCTTGACCAAATAGTAATTCTTGCTAGATTTAAAAAAAAAAAAAGGCTCATTGATTAAATATTTGATTACAAATTTCTCAATGACTTTTCAAGTAAGTGTTTTGGTTATAATTTATGTTAAAATTAATAATGATTTATTCAATTATTATTTAATATGTTAATCATGCGAGTAACACATTTACAATTGAATTTTCTATCTAAACATTTTATACACATGGCATAATTCTAAGCCCTCACGTGTACATTTTTTATTAAACTCTTAAATGACTGTTTTACCCTTCTTTGACTATTCTTAAGCCTAAATATCGATCTTGAGACTATCAAATTACGAAAGTGAACACCCCTTGGGTCATTAGAATTTCCTAATTACTAAAACATAACATAATCCCAACAGATTTAAAATTGTCATAAAACTCCCTAATGCAACATTTAAATCTAACATAAATACCTTGTAAAAAGAATTATGGACATGAACTTCTCTTGTGTTGTTAAACAACTAATTTAATAAAATAGTTTAAAAAGAGAGAAAATTGTAAATATTGGCGTAAAAAAAAAAGTATTCACATTGGTTGTTTAATCTAGGGAACGGAAGAGCCGTTGAAGGTAAAATAAACCCCTCTCATTGGATGACCTAATCAATCTATTTCTCTCTCTTTGAACATGCTTTTTTTTTTTTTTGTGTGTGTTTCTTGCATATCGGTTGAAAAGTTGAACGAAGAAAATTCTCAAAAAAAGTTTGTAAATACTAGTAGTCTTAAAGGTCAATAAGGTGCAGCGGATGCATAAAAACAATATAGTTCTATCCGTTGATGCCTCATGAGGTTGGAAACTTTAGAAATTCAATGTCTGTCATGTAAACGTTCTCCACATGTTGTTTTTCATATAGAAGATTTAATTCTTATAGCGACATCCATGGAGAAAGACAAATTTCAAGGTGGGATTTTGTTTTTTTCTTTCTAATTTTTGGATTATCGCTTAGTTCGTTCTTTTCGACGGGTTGAAAAAGTGACTTTGACTTCGGCTGGGTAAAGTAACTGACTGTGTTACGCATGATGCACATCTCACAGCGGATCGGGGCGTGCCAAATCAAAACTTTCCAAAACTAAGACCTGTATTTCCTTTCCTTGTTTTCCCCAGGGCAGGAGTCGCGTCCCATATTTCTCCAATTTCTAGACCAAAACTTTTCTTCACTCTAAAACCCAAACCACAAGACATTTACCTCAACATTTCCATTTGCTTCATCTTAAATCATTCCTTTTTCAACTATTTCAAAACCCTATTTCTCTTTTCACCACTTGTTACCGCAAAACCTCTCTTTTTTTAAGACCCGAAAACTCCCCCTTTATATGATCTGCTTTCTTTCCCACAACACAATGTCTGATGATATGTTGATGCATTTTTCTTCAAACTCGTCGAACCAATCAGACCAGTCTCTCCCCACTAAAATCGCCAAGCTTGAAGCTCGCATGGTCGGCAAGGCCCCTGCCCAACAACAACAGCAGCAACAACAGAACATTTGGGCCTCTGTTTCTACGGCTACAAGATCGGTTAATGCCGAGGATATAGACCAGGCCTCAACTTCTAGTGATTCGGATGACGATGTAAGCTTCAATTCATTCTAGAGTTTCTTGATCTTGTGCATGGTATATTAAGAACATTGAATTATTGGAGTTATATTTTTTTATTTGATTCTAATACGAGGACGTGTTTCAAATTTGGGCTGGATTTGAATAGGATAAATGATTCTTTTGATGGTTTATGTAGAGACTTTTAGTAGAGATATGCTGATGGTTGTTTTTAATGCAACTGTTTATATAACATACGTTCTGTATTACTCTAATCAGTCAGAAATTAAGTCAATTGAACTCTTGCAAATGAGAGTTTTAATTAGCGAGTGTGGTGGTGGCTGTGGTAGTGACGATGCTAGCTCGGGTCTTTTGAATGGGTTGCTTATTTCTCAGGAATCTGCTGAGTTAAAATGAAGTTTGGTCTCAATTTATGAAAGCTACTTAATTCAGTATCCAATAATGTACCTATTTCCAGGAATAAGGTGGTTCAATAAATAAAGCTGTAATTATGTGATTGAGCTGTACCTTATCATGAAGCAGGCAGTTGGTGTATAGCAAATTGTAGGATTGTCAGATGACAACATCAATAGGACTGGATAATGTGTAACATAAGGAGATTTTGTGATCAGCTAATAATACGTAATTGGAATGAATAATATATTCATTTTTGCATGCACGAGAATGTTTTCGGTTATAAATTGGAGTTTTTAAGTTGATGGGATTGTTACCATACCTGTGTCAACATGTTGCACGTGTGTTTTGTCTGCTTGTCTGTGATGTACATCAATGTTTGCATTTTCAAGGGCCTGCTTTAAATAAATGATGCTTTAGTCTTGGTGACAATCGGTGTGCTAAATTCCTTATGAAATGTTTTTGGATTTTCAAATTATTAGCCAAAAAATGTAGCTGTTAGTACTGTTTGGTTATTACTTATGTTTCTTTTTCTTCATGAAATGAATCCAGATTGGCGGGGAATTTCTGATTCAAGCCAACACTCAAAAGCGCCAGAAGCTTCAAGAAGATGCTAACCGGGCTGTTTTTGAACATGTAGAGGTGTGTTGATGATTTAAAATCCAGTTCAGTTTAAAGTTACTAATATTGTTGGTTGTTCTTTCATTTTCAACTTTTGTATTTCCAGTTCAATCTATTTGTGATATTCTCATGGCGCTGATTAATATGCTAGTTTACTTAATGCACCCCAACAATAAATTCACTCCTTGTTTTGGAAAATTGATTAACGCTTGATTAAAACGGAACCAGGCAGTTGATGATGGAAGGCAAAAGATTTCTGAAACTGTTGAGGCCAAAGTAGTTTCTGATGTAAATAGGAAAAAACATGGTCGTGTTAGGGGGAGTTCAGTTTCAGGCAGAGGCCGTGGTTCCAGAAATGATCAATCAAGATCACAGATATCTGCTACAACTGTTTCTTCTTCAAATGGTCAGCTTGAGAACTCCTATCATAAGGTATGTATTACTCTGATTTATTTCCTTATTTGAAATTACTGTCATCATCATCAACATTATTTTCATGCTTAGTTTGTTAAATTAAATCCTCTTCAATTTCAAATAAAAAGAGACATTCTAATTGTAAGGAATTGAGTAGCCCTCTCTGAAGTTTACATAAAATGAAAATGAAATTATTTATCTTTCAGTTTAAAGGTATTAATGTTTTGATGAATGTTTGGACCTTATTTCTGGCAAAATAATCTAGTTCCATTCCATCACATCATTGATTTCCTTTGCATTTGATCTCCACCTTTCTTTCAAACTGCATTGTTCACAGAAAATTACATGTATGGACTGTTATCTTTAATATCAATTATGCAGGATAGTAGGCCCAAAGAACAGTTCCGAATCAATGATAATGCGTCATCAGAGGTATGGTTTATGGAAATGCCAACAAAACCTTTGCAAAACACCTTTTCTTTTCTTGTGTTAAGTGTGTATATATATATATATCTGATGCACCCTCTTAATATGGGGTACTTTTAATTAGAGTTACGGCAAGGTTTAATGTTAAAGATTTTATTTCTTTATTTGTTAACTAAAATTAGGAGGAGATCACATCTTTACGTGCAAAAGTTGCATTGTTAGAGGAGGACTTATCTAAATATCGTCAAGAGGCCTCCAATCATCAAAATCTTTGCCACCAATTAGAAAAGGTGCATAAATGCTATCTATGATGAATTATCTAGGGTTATGCCCCTATTTCTGTTGTTATATTCTAATATTAATTTTTATTTGCATAGGAATTGAAAGAACTTAAAGATCATGAACAGCAAATGAAGCCGAAGGTGTGTATTCTGAAAGACTGCTGCTACTGCATTTTTAACATCTGCGTATTTTAATATTTTGGTTTATGAACTTGTGTAAGCTTTTTGTGTCTTACACTTTGCTACAGTTCATTTTTCACGGAAAACCATGTGCTATTTTTCATGGAAAACCATGTGCTAAGTGTTAATTGATCCCTTTCTTTACCATTGTTATCCTTGCCATGCATACATTTGTAATTTAAATGCATTACTCAAAAGTGGCCTGTTGTTTTGTGGGTTGTCATTTGTCAAGCTAGCTGAGGTTTTGTCATTTGGAAGTTTGTGTTGGGTCTTATTCTTTACAAGTTCAATATGTTGTTTCTGTGTAAAAGGACAATATGTTAAGTCTTGTTGCATTGAGTTGAATATAGTTATTGCTTTCCATTGTAGTTCTTAAAGATTCACCCTTAATAAAATCTGTCCTAGTTTCACAACTCCTGCAATTTTATTCTTGATCTTTATAAATTAATTAATGATTGTTGAAGAAATGAAGAATGTAACTGTAATTTAATCACATATTGAGCATTTGAACTTTTTATGGTCTAAAAGTAGTAAACAGAGGTGCTCCTGATTTTTTTATTTTCTGGGGACACATGTTCCATTAGTGTATCTCCTCACATTTTGCTAATTTAGTAGAAAGTTTATTGTGCAACTGTCAGGATACTTGGAAATTGGTTTTTCATTGCTTTTCAAAATTCCAAAATAGATAATCCACAGATTCTGACAGATATCAAAGTATATTTCTATTTTCAAAGGCAACTGAACTGTTGCTGTCTTCATTAAAGTCATTCATAATGCATTTTTTTTTTCAAAACATTCTTAAACAGGTTTGATCATTTGCATATGTAATTTTCTTTCCCAAAAAACCATTGAGTGACAGAATACAATAGTTATTCTATGAATGTGTTAAACATCTATACTAGTACCACTGTGTTGTAACTGTTGTCAATTTTTGTGTTTCTTCTCTTGTGCAGAGGACAAAAATAATATCTGATCTTTTGATATCCATTTCAAAATCTGAGAGGCAGGAAGCTAGGCTGAAAGTACGCCAGGATTCGGTAAGACTTGGCAATGTTGGTGTAATCAGGTATTGCATTATTTCTTAAGCTTGTAATTGTTCTTGAATTTGTTGCTCAATTTGGGTGACTAGGGGAAGACTAAAGAAGTTGAAAAGGCAAAAAGAACCCAATATTTCATGATGTTTGAATGCCCAATGGAAACGAAACATTAAAAATATTGATACTTGTAATTAGATTAAAACCATCTAAAAATGGATTGGAGAACCTTTACAAATGTCTGAAATAATATAAGAGAGCCTGTAGGTTATTGAATAAATGCTTAATCTTGGTTAAAAATTGTAACATATTTGTAGTTTTTATTGCCTAAGTTAATCACTAAATTTTAGTTCTATTTCATTTAAAAATTTAGCTTTTCTCCATTGCAGAGCTGGAACCATCATATCTGAGACATGGGAGGATGGGCAAGCATTGAAAGATCTAAATGCTCATCTTGTATGTTCTCATATTTTTCTTCATTTTATTCTTGGAACCAGCGGATTTTCATAATATGCAAATCCAATCTTCTTTGTGGTTTTCTAATTTTTAATTATTTTGTCTGCTGTCCTTTTTGTGCCCTTTCTTTAGTTAAACTAAATAATTTAAATTTCTTGGTGTTTTGATGACCCAGAAGAGCATTAACTATATTAATTTGGCATATTATCTCTAGAATTAACCTGCATTGAGTTATTTTCTTTTCTCACTAGATTTGATTTAGAAGACCAAAATTTTTTGTTCTATTCCTGGTCACTTGCTCTTGCTTTTGTTGATATAAATCTGTTGCTAGAATTAATGTTCTTTGGTTTACTCATTTGTGTAGTTTTATTTAAAAGTTTGCACAATACACTTCCCTCCTTTCTCTCTCTTTCTCTCTTCCCCTCTATTTTTTAGCGTCTAAGATGTCGAACAAGAAGAGAAAACAAGTGGGCTTTTATTCTGAGGGATTTTGGAATTAAAGGTAGAGTGGGATAAAGCTTAGGTTTGGTTTCCCGTTGGGCTTCAGTGTTAAAAGACTTTCAGGATACATGTATTTTTTCTCATTCATTTAAAATGGAGGAGATTTTGTGTAATTTCCCTTGCTTTTTCTTTATTAGTGAACTTTCAGTTCATGTTCATTTATTTTAATAAATTTTAATAAAAAATTGAAAAAGGAATCTGGAAGTGGTCAATGCTTTATTTGGTCTTAATTTTGAGACATACTGATTGAGATTAATTGTTTTTGAGATGTCCAAGAGTTTTTGAGATCAAGCATTTTTTTTTCTGATTTTGATTTTTGGTATTCTTGTTTTAACACTTGTTGCATGGTTTGTCTTTCTTTTGTTACTGGAAGCCAATTTTACAAGATTTAGAAACTTAGAAAATGGGAATAGTTTATTTTTGTCTAGTATATGAGATAGTTTTGTATTTCTTTTAAAATTTTAATCCTTCTACCATCCTTAGCTTACTTCCCTTAGTCCTTTTCAAATTAGAGAATTTTATTTATCTGTGATGAGATTAATAGTGCTGTAATTGATTTAGATCCTTTTTGTTGTTCCCTTTCTTTTTCAGAGACAATTGCTGGAAACTAAGGAGGCTGTTGAGCGGCTACGGAAGTCACTTAAGAAGCGACAATCTGGTAAAACATCTTTCAACAATTTAACATTCCATGCTTACCTACTCTTGGTGTAATTTTTTTTCCAGTAAGGGACAGCTCAAATATGTTAATTCTTGTCAACTTAATCTAAATCTCTCATCAGATTGATTCTTTGACAGGCCTCTATTGCTGCACACTGATTTTGATAGTGCAATATACTTCATTTTTCCCTTCCTTCAAATCTTAATGCATTATTCTTTACAGCCTCACTCTTTTCCCACCCACTCGCCTCGCTTTCTCATGGTTCCTCGTTCCTATGGGTAGGTTTTATTCTGGATATAACTGACCTACCGGCCTCGGTTAATTCCAAGGAACACACCAACATTTAGATACATTCATTGATTCATTTATATAATCTCGTGCAAGGGTTTGTCTTGATATATTAGTAAATGCTTTCAGAATTTTGTTTGATGCCTTGAGGTATCCCATTGTCACATCAATTGATTTAGTTGCTTGGGTGTTGTACATATCATACTGCAAGTTTTTTTTTTTTATACGTTCCACTATATTCTTGTTTACCTGAGTTGGTTAGGTGAATTCTAAACCATTTGTCTACCCCAAGGTCTGAGTGTTGTGGTAAAAGCCCTTGGTTGGTTGAGGGCTCAAATAGGGTTTAGGGTTAGGTGAATTCTAAACTACTTGTCTACCCCAAGGTAAAAGCCCTTGGTTTCAACTAAATGGTTAAGGGCTCAAATCTCTTTGAAGCAACTACTTGAGAGTTATATCCCACAAGTTCCCCGGCTACATAGATTGCAAGGTCTAGAAGCAGTCCCCGGAGTAGAATTCCATGAAAATGGAATGAAAGGTTGAGAGATTCTATTTATCGAGGGAAGAAAAATATTCCATCTGTGAAAAAAAATGGAGAAAATACGTTTTGACCCCTCTTATGGAATTATCAATAATGGCATAGACTAACCTCTTCGTTTAATTATTTATCAGTCATCATTTTTCCTCTTGCAACATTTTGGATACTGACAGTGCTTACTATTGTTTGAAGACAAGGGCGACACAGTGGATACAGAATCAGGAATACAAGAAGAAGATTTTTTCATTCACGATGAAATTTATAAATCCCGTCTAGCTAGCATCAAACGTGTAAGTTAGCCTTTTCTTTATGATTTGTATTTTCATGGGCTCCATATTATTCATTTTATTGTCAAGGATTGTGAGAATCACTGTTTTAACAGAAGCAAATAGTAAATAAGAAAATTAATTGTGAAAGATATTCCTAACCAACTTTATTCTGCTAAATTTTTGTCCCACTTCAATCTCCCCACTTAGAACTTGTCATCGGAGTTACATTGAGAATCAGGAGACTGTGCCTTAGATTAAATGTTTAAGTCATCTGGTTAGTTGAAGACATAATCTTCATCATTAGTTTTCCCAGAAGATATTGTGCTTCTTGTCTTTCACAAATGTATTCTTGCATGCATGAGTTATTTCTTGACCTGTTGTGTAATTTCAAATTCAATTTGTTGTTTGTTCTCAACCATATATTTGATTTGGCAAACGACTAAGAAAATGTGGAAAACCTCCACTTTAGAAATTGTGGGCACATCTTTTACCATAGACATTGGGTCAGTTTCTTGCCATGGCGATGTATTTATATCATACGAAACTCTATTTCTTTTATCTGCTTCTGCAATATTGTCAATATTTTCATAATGATTCACTTTTTCACAATTAAATTCCTTTACATCATTTGAGTGTAAATGATGTGCTATGTTTGCCATGTGTCCACAATCATAAATAGATGAATCCACATAGATTAAATGTCATTTTAAATATCATTCTCCATTAACCATTGTCCATATAGTCTACCTCGCCTGCCTAAACTTGATCTAGGTTATGGTTCGTATTGTCGCAAGGCTAAATGTGGCCAATTGCAGCTTGCGTTCTATCCTTTCATGTCACTTATCAAGGGAATGAAAACTATGTAGAGGCCTCTCTTTCTGGTCTCCAACACTGATTCTCATCATTGATTCAGTCTTTGGTTCCACGTGTTGTTGCAGAAATGAGATAAAGTGAAACTCAACTTTAGGAAAACAATTGAAATAGTATTAAGTAATCTAGATGATAAGATTGATGTTTGTCTCTTGTGCTTAAAGTGACTTAGAGTTGGCAATTTGTGACACGCTTTGAAAAATCAGGTTAAAGTTGATTTTTTCGCATGAAATATAATTTGATTCGTGTTTGAGTTGACATGAAACTGACCTGAATGTATTAAAAAAAAAAAAAAAAGTGGAATTGACCCAAATGTAGTTTATTTGTTTTTTTATGTTTATAAATTTATTGGTGTGTTCTCAGTAGTATTGATTTGAATTTATCATGTTTGGTGTGTTGACTTATTTAAATAAACATCTGAATATGCATGCATATTGGTATTTAATTATGTTTTATGTAATGTTTAATTAGTATGTTTTTTAATTCTCATTGATATATTTATATGTTTGCATAATTTTATTATTAAAGTGTGTTAATTAATTAAGCTATAATTTTTCATTTAAGATCTTTATGAGTAGTGAACAAAATAAGCAGACAATTATGTTATAATAAAACAATGTCATTTTGTGTCAAAGCGTGTCGTTTCGTGTCAAATGTGTTGTTTTATTTTGACCAAATGCATAGTTTTTAAACGGGAAAAGCTCCAAAAGGTGGTGAAGGGTCCTATTACCTAGGCAAAAAAGGCATGGTAAGGGTATCACTTTTTAACCTAAGACAATTTAAATCCATTAATTACTTTTCCAATTTCTATTAAATTCAAAACAAATTTTTACTAAATTAGTAGTGAAAAAATTGACTAGCGACTTCATCAACAGTTTTATATCAAACTAACAACTGATTATCATGCTCAAACCTTTTTGGTGAACATCTATAAGGGATTAATGATCATTGATCTATCCAACGTCCTTAAATCTCTTTGATAACCTCTCCAATGACTCAAAACTCATTGGTGATTTCTTCGATGTCCTTAGGCCATAGAAATTGCTAATACCCTCATATTTGGCCTAAAATTGCCCAAAACCTATCGGAAAGCCTGAAATTGTGCCGAAAATTATCCAGTAATTGTTGGTAATGCTTAGATTTAGTTGAAGATAGCCTCAGAGATGATAAAGCATGCTTTTTTGTGGCTTAAAGCTTTTCCAAATGCATTAGAAAAGTGCTAAAGGGGAGTGGCTTTAAACCACTGGTCACCTTGACCATTCTCAAGGCAATGGCCACATCGCCTTGATTAAAGCCTCACCTAGGCACGCCGTTGACAACTATGGCACAATGTGTGGTTTCTTAATAAATCGAGTCATTTCGCATTAAACAGGTCAAACAGGTTGTGGTTTAGCACGACAAGATCCGTTTCACAGTTCAGGTCAATTTGGGTTGTGTTAGGTCAATCTAAACATAGTTAAGGTTGGACATTTTAAAACGATTCTAATTCAAATCGATTTAAAATTGATGGTCTTTGACTTGAAATCTAAACTAACATGAACTGTCAGGTCTAGAGTTATATATGTTTAGTAATCTCTAAAGCCTAAAATAATAATGAAGACTAACCATAGAGGAGATCTTAAGGAAAAAACAAATGATGAAAGTGAAATGAAACAATAAATTTTCTAATTCTTTCAAGACTGCTTGAAGAAGAAAATAATTAAGAAGAATAACTAACCTAAATTATTGTCCTACATAAAATTAGTTACTATTGTTCGTATATGTCTTTTATGATTTAGTTGCTGGATATTTGTAGGAGGAAGAAATTATTTTGCGAGAGAGAGACCGTTATGAGTTAGAAAAGGGAAGGCTTATTCGTGAAATGAAGCGCATACGAGATGAGGATGGTTCTCGTTTTAACAATTTTCAGATTCTGAACCACAGATATGCCCTCTTAAATCTTCTTGGGAAAGGAGGATTTAGTGAGGTTTACAAGGTCAGGATTTTGAGCATTATTCTCTTTATATCATTGCCATATATTTGCAACAAATATAATCGAGGTATCTATCTTTGATGATAGAAGTGTAGAGCAATTCTTTGCCAATGTTGGCAATTGTAAAATTATACCTTTTTGCAGTGATTTGAAGTAAGAAATTTCCAGCAGGCTTATGACTTGGCAGAGCATAGATATGTTGCATGTAAGCTTCATGGTCTGAATGCTCAGTGGAGCGAAGATAAGAAGCAAAGTTACATACGACACGCTATTCGGGAGTACAATATTCACAAGACTTTGGTGCATCATCACATTGTTCGGCTCTGGGACACCTTTGAGATTGACCAGAATACATTTTGTACTGTGTTGGAGTACTGTAGTGGTATACATGCCCTAACTTAATTTCATATTGATCTTGATGTTTTATTTAGTCAAAATCAGAGAATCTACCTTCCCCACTTACATATTTATGTCTTTTCTATTTTCAGGCAAAGATCTTGATGCTGTTCTAAAAGCAACACCTGTGTTGCCTGAGAGGGAAGCTAGGATCATCATTGTTCAGATATTTCAGGGCCTTATCTACTTGAACAAAAGAGCACAAAAGATTATACATTATGATTTGAAACCCGGGAATGTCCTATTTGATGAGTTTGGTGTTGCAAAACTGACTGATTTTGGGCTTAGTAAGATAGTGGAGGATGATGTTGGATCCCAGGGCATGGAACTTACGTCCCAGGGAGCTGGAACATATTGGTGAGTGATGCAATACAGCATTTATACTCAGATGTTTGAAGTTTCATTATTTTTTCTGTTTAATGATGCTAGGTTTGCTACCTGAGAAATCCTCTTTATCAATTTCTAGAGTATTCATCGTTATTATTTTTTTAATCCTATCTAGGAAAGGGACTATTCTTATCCTCATGCTGTAACATTTATTAAGTGCATCATTGAGAACTTGGCTGCTGAATTTAGACCTATTCCCAGGACACATTGAATTAGTTTCAAATGATTTTCCTATTGATTTACTATGTTTAGGTATTTGCCTCCAGAGTGCTTTGAGCTCAGCAAGACGCCTCTTATTTCATCGAAGGTCAGTGACTTCAACCACACCCCTCAACCCTGTGTATGCATAAAATGAATTAATACTTATATATAGGAGCAAGTGCCTCCCCTGCTATGCTGAGTTCTCCAACTTTTGGGGAACCTTTACAGAGTCTCTGTACTGAGTGCCTCACATTTGGGTCTCATAAGGCACTGATAGTGCACCAAATAGTTCACTCTTTCTTATCCACTCTTTTTCGGCATGCTACTTTCTGGGAAACAGGTGGATGTCTGGTCAGCTGGTATTCTATTTTACCAAATGCTTTTTGGTCGACGCCCTTTTGGGCATGATCAGACCCAAGAACGAATACTTCGGGAAGACACAATTATTAAAGCTCGTAAGGTTGAATTCCCTTCAAGGCCTGCTGTCTCAAATGAAGCAAAGGTGAGTTCTACCCCATTTTGGTAGTTTCTGCTGCATGCATTCAATTTCCAATTTTATTTGCAATTTAGAATAGAAGGCACCAGTGATGTGTTTCTTCATTTCCTCTCTTGGATATACATACAGGACTTAATCCGGAGATGCCTGATATACAATCAAGTAGAAAGGCCAGATGTTTTAACTCTTGCACAAGAACCTTATCTCACATACTCAAAGAAGTAACAATGCATACAGACACAGCCAGCTTAAAGGGACTACAGAGCTGGGGGGTTGTCAGTAAACTTTGAATTGAAGAGATCTTATTGTAATGCCCTGTGGAATTTTGTATAGGTTGTAAATATCTTTTGGTTCGATTGTTTTCCTTCTATTATCTGTGTCAGTTCGTTTAATTTGTTTTGCTGTATGGTGTTGCTTTGTGGATAGTAGACCTGGGCCCTAAGTTTTGGGCTCAGAGAAGGGCGAACCCAGGGACCTGTCTTTGGGACTTGGGTGTAAGGATTGGTCCCTAAGATTAGGCCCAACAGTAAAAATAAATTACAAATTAAAGAAAATTACCATTTTACTCTCTAACGATTAAATCTTTTTTGAAAAAATATATATTTTTTTAAACAAATCAAATTGGTCGTCCGTAGAAAAAAATCCTTTTATTCTTTCACAAAACTTTCGGAATTATTTTTTATATTACATTGTTACTTTTAACTTTCAATTATCTCTCAATTTATATTTATTAACTCATTTATTCAGAATCTTCGTTCCCATTTGTTGTTAATGATTATTATGTTTCTTTTCTTCTAACAATCCAAAAACAAACACAGCTCATCCAATTTCATTTTTCCAACTTAAAATCCAGCACGGCTGAAAATGTGTTGGGTGAAGAGATACCTGGGATATTTAATGAGGCAACGTCGGGGGAGCAATTGAGTTTCAAACTTGCCAAGCTCAATTAATAATCCGAGTTAGAGATTAATAAAGATGTAAATCAAGTGAGATTGAACATTTGACGTTTAGGGAATTAATAGAACCACATGCAACAATAGTTTCGATGCAATCAGCAATGGACCAACGGAGTTGCCAATGTATCTTCGAAATGGACTTGGGGTACGTGACTCAAATGGAGAAACAAGAGATGAATATGCTTTAATATGACATGCAACATTTTATATGTCAAAATTTCTATAATTACATGCGAGTTAGCATTCTCAATTAGGCCTTTTAATCAGTTTGATGGGTGAAGTTCTTAGGGGTTTACACAATTGGATTCACAGAGATAGAAAACTACAATGTCTGGGTAAAAATTCTTAATGTTCAAAGCGTGTACACTTTATATTTTTTACTCCAAATGAAGACACAACCCTTTGAACCACAGAAACATTATCTCATATTTCTCATGGCATTTTCCATATCTTCAACTTCAAGATTTCCTTGTTCAAACCCTCCTAACCCTGGAACCCAGAAACCCAAATCTCTTATTATTAAGTGTGAATCAAAAGAGGAATCAGAATTGCCAGCAAAACCATCAAAACTTCAGATAGGATCTCCTGTCATCGTTATCGAAGCACCGAGAATGGTTAAAACAGCAGCATCAATGCCATGCCTTAGGGTTAATAATGGCTTGATCAAGGCTGGCGACGTGGGAAGGTACGATTTATTATTGAATCTTTATGGCAAGAAATTGTGGATTTACTATGAATATTGGGTAAATATCTGCAAGCTTCTGGGATGGTAATTGGTGAAGTTTCATGCAGAATCATTTCGAGGAAGCCTAAGGATTTATGGGCAGTTCGTCTAAGCATTGGGACCTATCTCATTGATGGCAAATATTTCAAGGCCTTGGAGCTTGATGAGTAATCCGATGTGGCCACCATGAGCTTGTGTTGGAAGAACAACAATTTTCATGTTACTCTCTTAAGTTTCTTATAATCGGTTCACTCAACAGTAATTAAATTTTTTTATGATTTTTCTTCTTGAACTTTTTTGCTGTAAAATAATTATTTACCCTTATGTTGATGATGCTAAGTGTATAATACCAATTTACTGTCAAAATCCCAAAATTAAAGGATTTGAAAATTTGATGTACGAAGAAGAAAAAGGGACTTTAGATGTTTTCTTCCTCAACGTTCCCCCACGGAACATTGCCCTCCTTTTAAAAATTAAAATCTACTTAATATGAAAGTACTTCTCTGCCGCACCATCGCCCATGAACTCGGCTGAGAGCTTCACTTGGTAAGTTTCTCTAAGTAGCTTCTCTTTGCCGCTTTGTTTCAAATTTTCAGTTACAGTTGTTTTTGAAACCCTAAAATCAACCTCTACTCTTTTAACTTTTGTTTGAATTGTGAACGGATTTTGACTTCTCTTTTATGTCTTCTTTGAGGCTAAAGTGTTAGCTCTGCCTTATCGAATAATAAACATTTAAAACATTTAAAAAAAGGGCAAAACAAATATAAAAAACAGGTGGGATACTTAATCGATTAATGAAAAGTTTTATCAAATATATGATTTACAGTTTCAACACTGATCAAAGCACAATTCAAACTGAAAAAAAAGGTTTTAAAAAATTTTCACCCAAACTGAACCGTAACTTTTAAACAGTTTGTTATAGTTTTATGATTTGAACGGAATTATGGGCTCACCTATTTGGTACTTTCAGTTCCTTAAAGTTGAGATCAGTGGTTAGTGATCTGTTCTGTAAGGTTCAAAGTAGGTTTTTTAAACTTTTGAGGCTGAAGTTTCCTTGGATTTGGTTCCTGGTAGCGAGGAAAGTAGTTTTAACGTATGCATGGTAGTTTTATTTTTATATTTATATTTTGAGCTATAAATTTGTCTTGATTATTGTTACTAATGAAACAGTAATATTTGGGGAATCGTTTAATTATGTTTATGAAACACTCCCTGCATTTTAGAGCAACTCGAAAGGCATAATTACAGGAATTGATTATGATGAATTTAACTTAGAATTATGATTTGCTTTGCAATTTGGAGATGCTGAGGATTGATTTCCTTGTTTTTGCAGTATAGCTATGATTTCTGGGTTTTGTTGTTGCTGTTGAAGAATATACCTTATTTTGGTTGTGTGTTAGAAGATGGATTATCTGGTAAATCATCATGCACATAAAGCAGGTATGTCTGGATCTGAGATAAAGTCAAGTGTTAAATATATTTTGGAGGCTTTTTATTTATTTCAATGTTGTTGAACTATTTAATCTGGGTTTCAAAACAGATTATAATTGAAGGGTTTAAGAGCTACAGAGATCAAATAGCTACTGAACCCTTCAGCCCAAAAGTTAATTGTGTTGGTAATTGTGTCCTCCCTATCATCATCCTTTGTCATTCAATTTGTTAATTGAGTAATTACTCCACCCCAAAGCTTAAGCTTAGAGGCGAGGATCCAGCAATAGTATTTAAGCTCTAGTGCATCCCTCACCTGTAAAGTTGGTGGACTGAACACGATTACAGCCACAAATGCCACTAACCACAAATCTATCAAGAATACAACAAAAAGCAAACAAAATGGAACCTAATGTAATGCCTAAAAAGCTGGAATATAATGGAAAGATTAGACTTTAGATTTATTAATATGCATCACCTTCTGTCTAGCCTTTTATTTTTTGGTAAATACCTTCTGTCTAGCCTTTACCCTGAGTCATTTGTGGTTTTCAACACTGGACATAAATTTTTTGGTCTTAGATATATAACAAATTGGATGCTTGTGTGAAGTTTTTTATTGTGATAAATTAGTTAATATCAGTTTTACATTGCTCTTGGTAAATATAATGCTGTGGAACATTGGCTTTCATAATTTTAATGTCATATTCCAATTAATGGTACTTTAATTTAGAGTGGTTGAATTACATGTCCTATTTTATATGGGGGAATAAAAGTGAAGGACGAGATAACGAATGTGAGGAAATTGTGTGTGTATATAATCATAGTCCACTAGACCAAATTAAGTATAACTAAATTTTTAATTGTTTGAAGTTCGTATATTAACTGATTTCTTTACTTAAAAAAGAAAAAATTGATTTGTTTTGGTCTATAAACTTATTTTTTTCTACATTTTACCCTAGGAAAATCATCTAGCTCTCAGATTGTTAATATTAAATAATGAAAGTTGACAAAGATTAAGAAAATACATTGAGTCAGTTTGAAGTTAAACCAACGATAAAGTCGAAGATCGATGCTTAGACTATTCAGCTTTCAATATCCAAGAAGTCGGATTTGTGTCATCAAAACGTGGCATCCTGATTTGGAAAGGCCTAAAAGGTGAGAAAACCACTACACTCGAGGGAATCGGGTTTATGGGATCACCTCAAAGAGTAACCTTTTTTTTTTTTTTTAAACAAGAAACTTTGCCCAAGTCAGTCCCTTGATAACTTTTCGCCTAAAAGAGGAACTTTGTTTGTCATGGGACAGACCTACTATTTTGTTGGTGCTACAGTGGTTGGTCTATGCGACCATTCAGAGTTGTGAACTAGACGTTCAACCCCTTCATTAATTTGACTAAGGATTCCAAGTGTACACCATGTGCGGCCAGTGTAGTAGCTTAAGCAGCTTGTGTAACCTCCAAAGTGTGAAGACAGGTACCATCTACCATAGGAAGAGAAGAACAAAAGCACCAATTTTTAGGATTGTGTTTTGGTCTATGTGAGGAAACATAGCCTCCAAAAATGTAGACTTAAAAGAGAATAGCATTAGGGTAGAGAAAATTTTACATTTTTTTTATTTTGCATGAGAATGCCTAAAGAGTTTGAGGCCTTTAAAGCCTTCCTTGATAAGGGATCCTAATCTAACAATAGAACTTAAGGGTGGTTATTTAGCCACTCTTATACGATTGAATGAGTTTTGATTATTGTGTGACCCACTCTTTGACTTCTTTTGACAATGAATAATCCCATTCAATCTCGTAACAATGACCACCTCTAAACTTAAATAATTTAAATAAAAGACTGCCAATAATTTGTTTAACTATGACTTAAAACATATTCTAAACCAATGGCATTTGTAGCACTCTTGCTCTGCTTCTCTTGAATATAAACATGTATTGAAAAGATTTTCATATTAAATAAAGTTGAAATTTATCTTCGTTGTATACCATGTCTAGAAAACGAAATTTCATTGATAACAAATTTAACATATAAAGCTTTTAGAATGTTATGAAATCACATAAAGATAGTATAAATATAATAAATTAAAATGTCGTCCATGAATATAATAATAATCTTAATGTTTATTACTTTTGTTGCCCGTCTGCCTACTGGCATGGCTGGGCTGATCTTTTTACAGGAAACTTCTAATTTTAAGGGAAGATTGATATAGAAGCATTATAAACAAGAAAGTATTAAAATGAAATATTAAGAGACAAATCTCTAGTCTTAAAAGAATGATGCATCCTGATTATAATTATTTTGTAATGGAAATTTCCTTTGGGATACTGACCATTAATGAGATGAGAGAGATAGCAATGAAACTATGTACTTTGATTTGAACAAAAACAAATCATCTAAAGCTTGAGAGATAAATCAAGTTTTGATGAAGGATCGCCCTGATTATCACTTTGCAATGCACTTTTACCCTTAAGATAGTCTCCACCAGGAGTAGGAGGCTTATTTGCCTGCTGCATCAAGCCATGCTGTCTGAGTTTTTCATAATCTAGCCTTGAATTCATCAACAATTGTCCATTGCCAAACCGATCTCGGAGTGGAACCCAGGGAAGGGCTGCAGCAGTCGGCCTTCGAAAGGTCGGAGACTGAACACTAACCCCAAGAGATGATCTGTTATTATTATAAGATCCATAGAAAGGGATTTGATGAGTTAAAGTTGAAGAAGGATGATAAGAGAAATGATGATGAGGATGCCCTAAAACCCCTCCCATGTCCATCTCCTTACGTCGTTTTGCTATTGCACGCTCTTGTTTATGTGCGTTCTGATGTCCCCCCAGGGCCTGGGATGTGGAAAAGTTTTTGTTGCAGAAGTTGCACGAGAAGCCTCTTTGTTTTGCATGCTTTCTGTTACGTACAGTTTCACTGGATGATAACAGCTCGCTGCCTTGAACTGAAGAACCATTAAAGAGTTTCAGTTCGACTACTTCAGATCCACTAATTGTATCCTCATTACCACTAATCTTTTTATCAAACAAAAGACCAAAATCTGATCTGGGTTGTTTTGGTTCAGATGATTCTTCGTTTGGAGTTTTTTCATGAGAAGTAGCCGAGTTGATAGACATCTCTGAAGGTGATGGTTTGCTTGAAATTAGGGTTTTCATGGCAGCTTGAGATTGAAAACTATACATGAAAGAGATGTATTTATTGACAATCCCATTTTCCATTATGGAAGGAAATTATGAAATCACAACTCACAGAAGTTTTCAAATTTAAAAAATGTAAATAACATTACTGTTAAGAATCATCACACACCACTCATTTAAACTTTCCTTTGTTTCACTGCCAGTTACTCTTTAATATCGACTGAAAAAGGAAAATCTCTTTCCTTGTTCTCTTCAAATGATAGAATTAAACGGAAGCTCGTTTAAAAATTTTCCTTTTCAAGAAGAAAAAGCATAGTTGGATCATTTAATTAATTGAATTTAGAATCTGCCATGATTCAGATTTCACAAGATGATGCAGATATAATTGACACATCATTGGAATCCCCACGATAAACTCAGAAACCAGAAGCCAATAATAGATGAACACATGCTAAATTCATTTAAATACAATAAAGAATAAAAATCAATGATTGAAAATATATATCAAGGATATAAAGGGCAAGAATTCCACTGCCACTACCTTCTCGTCCCTCAATTATTTTCAGATCAAATCTATGAATTTATATCTTCTCTAGTACTATGAAACCTCACTAGCAAATGTGATTGATATGAATGTATGATAAGGGTTTAGGTTTAAGTTTTAATAATAATTTTAAAAATTAATTTTTTTAGATTGAATGAATCAAACTAATTATTTGAATCATTCGATTTAAACTAATATAATTTAACTCTTCAAATGATTTTTTAGTAAATCATAACTGTTTTTTTTAACGAGTGACAATCCAACTGATTGAATCACTCAGTTTGTTTTGGTTTTTAAAACCATGGGCATTCGTATTTTGCCTTAGTTTCTTTGTAATTTTCATACAATTTCATGAATTATGTATTTGTAAATTTTTAAAACTATTTATCAATGTAAAATGAAATATATTATAAAGTTATATTTAATTTAAGTTAATTAACTAGACGGATATAAAGTTAAAAATAGGGGTAGATTCAGCTTGAGTTTATAAGAGTTAAGTTTGACTCATTTGAGTTTGATTTCGATTCATCTAATATGATTCGTTAGATGTTTTAAAAAATCTAAAACGATGTCGTTTTGATGTATATTGATCAAAACAATATCGTTTTTGATTAAAACGATATTATTTTAATTAATTTAAACGATTTTTATTAGTTTACATGCAATTTCAAACTCGATAAGTCGAGCTCATGAATTTTAAACTTTAATTCAATTCGAATTTTTAAAATATAAACTTGTTTCAATTTTATTTAAATCAAATTTAAATTTGATTTTAAATTAATTTAATTTAAATTTAACCTTAGTTAAAATATATAGACAGTGAGTTATTTTAATCCAGATATCTAATTAAATAATAAATAAAAACCAATTATGAACGAAGCCCTTTTATCTTAAATTATATTCGTTGGCGGGTGACGGAAATGCAGATTTTACAGTGAAAAACAAAGTTACTGCTTGGAACTTTGAAGTACCTTAAGGGGGACCCCAGAATTCGAATAGAGAATAAGAAGCCAAAAAGATACCCTGGCTTTCTAAGATTAGCAATAAAAGTGAGTTGAACTGAGTTGGAATGAAGTTATCTAACCCAGAATGAATGAACAGAGGGAATCAGGAAGCAGCAGAAACAGTTTGGTATTTGCTATTAATGGAGAACGTTTTGATGTGTCCAGTGTAGATCCTTCTACTACCTTGCTTGAGTTCTTGCGTTCTCACACTCGTTTTAAGAGCGTCAAGCTCAGTTGTGGTGAAGGTATCTTCTTCACTTATGTTCTTGTTTATATTTCCCACTTTTAGCATTTGATATAAAGGATTTTAGAAGCTAAATGCTTGATATAAGATGTTAGTTGCCTTTACTTTCATGGGTTCACGAGTTTTCTTCCTCCGAGTTTTGATGTGTGTTATTAAGTTGCTTATATGGAACGCTTTGTTGCCTGTATTGATGGATTTCATTGTTTTATTCAATGTTCGTTAGAACAATCGGTTTCAACACTTCTTAGGATTCCCTTTGCTTTTGTGCCTTAATGTTTATATTGACTATAAAAGTTCTTTAAGGAGTTGCTGGATTTTTGATTTAGTCAATTGCCTTGTTGGAGGGCTGAGTGCTTTGTTTATCTTATTACCTATTTGTAAACTGAGCTGAAATGAGGCAGAAGTAATATCCATAGTTGGATTTTATATATAAAAAAAGCAGCCAATAAAGAGCTGTGCTTCAATTTTGAACTTTCCCACTAATTTACATGTTTATTTTTGCAATCAAATAGAGGCTTGAGGGGGTAATGATGTATTAAGTTTGTTCCTGTCTAAGACATGAGAAGAGCATTGTACATCATTTAAGAAATTTCATCATCTATTTTTTTTTGTTTGTGATTTCAGGTGGTTGTGGTGCATGCGTTGTCTTGCTATCCAAATATAATCCTGAGCTTGACCAAGTAGATGATTTCACAGTAAGTTCATGTCTCACACTACTTTGCAGTGTAAATGGATGTTTGATTACCACAACCGAAGGTCTGGGGAATAGCAAAACTGGTTTCCACCCGATTCACCAAAGGTTCACTGGCTTCCATGCTTCTCAATGCGGCTTTTGTACTCCTGGGATGTGTGTGTCACTGTTCTCTGCTCTTGTTAATGCTGAAAAAACCCATCGTCCTGAACCCCCTCCAGGATTTTCGAAGTTGACAGTTTCAGAAGCAGAGAAGACTATTGCTGGGAATCTTTGTCGCTGTACTGGGTATCGATCCATCGTTGATGCCTGTAAAAGTTTTGCTGCTGATGTTGATATAGAGGATTTGGGGTTTAATGCTTTTTGGGGGAAACAAGAGAGTAAAGAAGTGAAGATTAGTCGATTACCTCTTTGGACACGTAATGCTCAGATTTGTACATTTCCGGAGTTTCTAAAGAAGGAAAATAAGTCAGCTGCATTTTTGGATTTAAGAAAATGTTGCTGGCTCAGTCCTGCTAGTATTTCAGAACTTCAAAGCGTATTGGAAAACATAGACAATAATCAACACTCAGTTAAGTTAGTAGTTGGTAATACTGGTATGGGTTATTATAAGGAAGTAGAACTTTTTGATAAATACATAGACATAAGGCATATTCCTGAGCTTTCAATAGTTAGGAGAGATCAGACAGGAATTGAAATTGGAGCAACTGTGACAATCTCTAAAGCTATTGAAGCTCTCAAAGAACATGACAAAGGTGAGTTTCACTCTGAAGGAGCGATGGTGTTTAAAAAAATTGCTGCCCACATGGAAAAGATTTCTACAGGATTCATAAGGAATTCTGCTAGTGTAGGTGGAAATCTGGTGATGGCACAGAGAAATAATTTTCCATCGGATATTTCCACAATACTTCTTTCTGTGGATTCAGTAGTAACTATAATGACTGGTCATAAATGTGAAAAGCTTATGCTTGAGGAATTTTTGGAGAGTTCTCCATTGGATGCTAAAAGTGTACTTGTAAGTGTTAAAATCCCACTTTGGGATCCTTGTAGAAATAGAACTTCTGAAATTGAAAGCACATTATTATTTGAAACCTATAGAGCTGCACCTCGACCTCTTGGAAATGCATTGTCTCATTTAAATGCTGCTTTCTTGGCTGAAGTTTCTCCATCTAAAATGTGTGATGGAATAATGATAAATAACTGCCAGTTGGCTTTTGGTGCTTATGGAACTAGATGTGCTACGAGAGCAAGGACGGTTGAGGATTTTTTAATTGGAAAAGTTCTAAACTTAAATGTTCTAAATGAAGCCATAAAGTTAGTGGAGGCCTTTGTGGTGTCTGAAGAGACTACTTCAAATCCTGCCTTTAGGTCAAGCCTGGCTGTTGGTTTTCTTTTTCAGTTCCTCGGCTCCTTAGTTGAAACAGAATCTAAAACTTGTAGTGATCAAGTGGATGGATATACTGATACTTTGTTGTTGAAAGCTCTGAAAATAAAACAGAACGATAATCAGTTTGATCAAACTAAATTCCCAACACTCTTATCATCTGCAAATCAGGTTTTGGAGTTAAGTAGGGAATATTATCCCGTTGGTGAGCCGATCATAAAATCTGGGGCTGCTCTACAAGCTTCTGGTAGGTTATACCTTACTTGATAATGAATCAAAAAAGAAATATGGAATATTAAACTGTTTAAATTTCATGTTTCAATCAGTGGCATTTTTCTGTTCTCTTATATCATGAATCCTCGTTGAAGTAACTTATCAGCTTTCAGTAATGTCAGTTGCATCAAAAAGCATTTAGTACTGAATAAATGAACTTATCAGATTTTATAAATTAGCGTAACACTCAAATCTGGACATTTCTTCAATGTTTGAAATCAAATTGTTGCAGTTCTTAATATCATCACATCTTTGTCTCTGTTTTGTGAGAGTTTGTGTGTGTGTGGACGAATGTGTTGCAAGAAAAAACTTTAAATTCATAAAAAATTATTTGTGACAAGACCTTGCTTCCAAGTGATAATTTTTCTCAGCTTTAATTGTTCAAGAACCAAATGATAACTGTGGTTGCATAAGAATTCATGTTGTCTTATTAATCCGTGATCATCTTTACTTTTGGATTAATTTCCTTGAATTTTATTCTTCAAAACCTTTTGTAGTTTAACTTATATGTCTATTGAATTATTGCTGCCAGCTCCCAACAACCATTAGAAAGATCTTTACATCTACCAACCTTTGTAGGTGAGGCAGTTTATGTGGATGACATCCCTTCTCCAGCAAATTGCCTTTATGGAGCATTTGTTTATAGCACTAAACCTTTGGCACGAATAAAGGGTATAGAATTCAAATCTAAGTCAGCAACAAATGGAATCACTGCATTGATTTCTTACAAAGAAATTCCAGAAGGTGGGGAGAATGTTGGTTCTAGGACCATATTTGGTACTGAATCTTTATTTGCAGATGAGCTTACTCACTATGCTGGTCAGCTTGTTGCTATTTTGGTATTCCCACGACTTCTGCAGACTTATTTTTTGATATGAACTCTGTTTATGTATCTTAACTTTTACTAGTATGCAGTCAGTAGAAGGCAGTATATGTTGCTTTTTGTGGATTCTGCATTCAATTCAATGAATGAAATGATATTCTTTAGGTTGCAGATACACAGAAAAATGCAGATAGGGCAGCAAATCTTGCAGTGGTTGATTATGACGTGGAAAATCTAGAGCCACCCATTCTGTCTGTAGAGGAAGCAGTTGAGAGATCTAGCTTTTTTGAGGTTCCTCCTTTTCTCTATCCCAAACCGGTTGGTGATTTATTAAAAGGAATGGATGAAGCGGACCATAAGATTCTCTCTTCAGAGGTGATTTTCATATGCTTCTATTTCACATGTTTTTTGCTTTGTTAAAACACTGAAATAAACCACCAAAAAAAAAAAATCACTCCATTGAGTGTTGAAAATTGTTGTATTGACTTTTCAGTTTTGCAAAATCATCTATTAAAATTTTCATGCAAGGTCGTCATTTTTCCCCCTGCATTATTGCATGTTAATTTACTGCAGATAAAACTTGGGTCACAATATTATTTCTATATGGAGACACAAACGGCCCTGGCTCTGCCAGATGAAGACAACTGCATGGTGGTTTACAGTTCAATTCAGTGCCCGGAGTATGCACATGCTACAATCGCTAGATGTCTTGGTATTCCTGAACATAATGTTCGTGTAATTACAAGAAGAGTTGGGGGAGGTTTTGGTGGAAAGGCCATAAAAGCCATGCCTGTAAGTATCTTAGTGCGTAAATTTTTGTTTTCCAATAATTTTGGTCGAATGACATCTTTATTAAGCTATTTTGCTGTTCCTGCTTCACGTTCCTATCTTAATTTTGATGTTTGTAAAAATCAGGTAGAGAAATCTTTTCTTTCTATAGATAAGGCTTCTGATTTACTAGGAAGATAAACTATCTGTTTCTTTTGGATGGAGTCTTTGTCTAATTGGAAAGAGAGTTGACTAGCTCTTATTCATCGTTCTAGCCAGTGTAAAGCAATACTTTTTAGTGAAAAAAAAAAAAAGCTTTAAAATCATATATTTTTCACATATGGAGTTGTTATTGTCTAACTTGCTGTTTTATTCTTTCTACTTATACTTTGTTGACATCAAACTTTGTTGTCTTATACTTTGTAGAAAACACGTTCTGATGCACAATAAAACAGTACTTTCTCTCTAAATGCACTTTCTTTTCTAATTGAAGAAGCAAAAAAGAAAATTTGTTAAGATTGACAGTTTAAGGCTATGGGCCATTATTCCCTGAAAATTTTGCTTCTAAAATCTTACGTTCTCTCTTTGTCTCAACGAATAAATAAACTTATCATTTTTAAGTCATTTGGTAAGATTAATTCTTTAGGTTGTTTCTATACTTGTTTGCAATCCTTGACGTAGCTGTGGAACTACTTATTATGTGATGTTTATAGGTTGCTACAGCATGTGCACTTGCTGCGCACAAATTATGCTGCCCAGTCAGGATATATGTCAATCGCAAAACTGATATGATAATGGCAGGAGGAAGGCATCCCATGAAAATAACTTATAGTGTAGGATTCAAATCCAATGGGAAAATTACAGCTTTGCAACTTAACATATTAATCAATGCAGGATTCTCTGCAGACATAAGTCCAGCCATGCCTAGAAACATGCTTGGTGCACTTAAAAAGTATGACTGGGGTGCTTTACATTTCGATATAAAGGTGTGTAGAACCAACCTCCCAAGCAGATCAGCAATGCGAGCCCCTGGTGAGGTACAGGCATCATTTATCGCTGAAGCTGTAATTGAACGTGTAGCTTCTACTCTTTCCATGGAAGTGGATTCTGTCAGAAATATTAATCTGCACACATATGATAGCCTCAATTTGTTTTATGAGGAAAGTGCAGGTGAGTTTATGGAGTATACTTTACCTTCAGTTTGGGATAAGTTGGCCATGTCTTCAAGCTTCAAACAAAGAAGTGAAATGGTAAAAGAGTTTAATAGATCTAATTTATGGCAAAAGAAAGGTATTTCTCGTGTGCCTATTGTGCATGAAGTGACTGTTAGGCCAACTCCTGGGAAAGTGAGCATTTTAAGTGATGGCTCCGTTGTTGTGGAAGTTGGAGGGATTGAGCTAGGCCAGGGACTGTGGACGAAGGCTAAACAAATGGCTGCATTTGCTCTCAGTTCTATCCAGTGTGGTGAATCAATGGATTTATTGGAGAAAGTAAGGGTTATACAAACTGACACCTTGAGTTTAATTCAAGGGGGTTTCACTGCTGGGAGCACTACATCTGAGTCAAGCTGTGAAGCAGTTAGACTCTGTTGCAGTATCTTGGTTGAGAGACTGGTGCCTATCAGGGAAATGTTGCTCCAGCAAAAAATGGGTTCAATAAATTGGGAGACACTAATTCATCAGGTAGACCTCCACTGTTCTAATCACTCCAGCTGACTTTATTTCCCCCTTTTTGCCTCAAGTACTTGATGTCTTTAATATAATATCACTGGAGTTTATCCTTCTATGATTTATGGACTACAACTCCTTAGAAGTCTATGAAATTCCTTCAAAACTCATTTGTTTTCCTTATAAAAAGGCATAATGTTTTTCAGCCACTGCTCATAGGTATAATGTTGCTCTATGACAAAAATCAGGATCATGGACTTGATGGCACTCTGTGACTGTGTGTGCATTTTTTTATATGTTGTTCATGCACAATGCAATTAAATATTTTGGAGTCTTGGGCATGTGATATAGTCTTTTGTAGTTTATATTTGTAAGGACCTCTCATCTGGGGTGGAAGTGTTAGGATTGGATAATAATAATAATAATATAATTAATAATATATATTTAATTAGTATAATAAATTCGATTTATTTAGGATACTATCTTTGATTTGATTATCATAGATATCTAATTTGCTTAAGATAATATATTTGTTTGAATTAGAATAATATATTTAGTTTGATTAGGATAATATTTGGTAATTGAATAATAAGGATTGAGATTAGATAGGCATATTATAAAGAGGAGGGGGTTGGATGAAAAAGGGGAGAGAAGATTGTTATTTGGTATTTTGGGCTGCCTTTTGGGTGGATTGGGAGAAAGGACATCTATATGCCTAGGGAGGAGTTGGTATTTTGGGCAGCCTTCTGAGTTGATTGGGAAGAAGAACACCTCTATATGCCCTTGCTTGGATTTAAAAGAAAAAAAAAATTGTATTTCATATATAAAATAGCCCCCTAACTTTTTCATTCCAATCTATACAATCCTTAAAAACTTAACCCCTTGCTTGGATTTAAAGAAAAAAATTGTATTTCACATATAAAATAGCCCCCTAAATTTTTCACTCCAATCTATATGAGCCTTAAAAACTAAAGATTTTGTGAACAAGTTTCATCCCATCTCTTGCAATTTATTACTATTAGACAAAACAATTGTGATTTATCATATGAGCATTACATCTAGCTTTTGATTCTTTCATTTTTTTTATAAATCTCTCGTTAAACTTGATATATATTTGTATTTTTCTTTTCTCAAATTGTTATTTTTGTTGCACTGCTGCTTAGACAATTACTTTTTTTTGATGATATATAGTTGATTTTATTTGATTATATAAATGCTAAGGTTTTCACTTGTTGGAATTTCAGTTTTGGGTATGGTTTTACAGAGAGTTTTGAATTTATAAAAGTACTATACCTTTGATGTTCTCCAAAAGAAGGGTGGCACAAGCCCTAGATTTCTTCTTATTTAAAATAGAACTTATATTAATTTTCTGATTGACCTGAAAATGATACATCTCATTTTGGTCCCTATAACTATTTTGGCAGCTAGTGTGCAAACCAACTCTATGACAGTGCCTTTTCTTCACCTACATTTTTGTGTCTTTTATTCTATGATAGTGTGATCCAAGCTTGTGCCCTAAACAAGGAGGGTCTATGTAAATTGATTACCTAGGAAAAAGTACGTTAAATTGGAACTTTTGATTTCTTTTTCAATTAAAAAATATAAGGTCCTTTTCCATATCCTTGTTTTAATCTATCAAAATGCAGGCATATCAACAAGCTGTGAACTTGTCTGCAAATACTGTCTTTGTACCTGATCTTTCTTCCATGTTATACCTAAACTACGGAGCTGCAGTAAGTGAGGCAAGTTTCTATTATACTTTTTGCATTGCTTTTCTCCTTGAAGATAAATATTGTTTATTTGAAGTGTACCTGAAGCTGGCCTGTGAACATGGTTTAACTAAATCTAATGTAACGGCATTAGCTAATGAAATCAGGTTATTTTTACAAATACCTTTATTTAGCTATGTTGTTGTAGGTGGAGGTGAACCTTCTGACTGGAGAAACAACAATTTTGCGATCTGATATTGTTTATGACTGTGGACAGAGCCTCAATCCAGCTGTGGATTTAGGACAGGTCAGTCTCAACATAATCAAGGCCATTAATTAGAAAGGATAAAATAAATCTTTTAATTTGCTTAATTTCCACTATAATCAAGGCTTGACATTCATTGCCACGCTCAGATTTCACTAAATCTGGGAGCATTTCTCATTCAAATTCAGATGACTTCAAACTAAATAGATCTTAGTTGTCCTATAATGGAACACTAAGGATTGGACTATCGACACAGGTCCATGCAAAACATTTCATTCTTATTGATTATAGTTTTGTGGCTAATATGATTTTCATGGACCTAATTTAACAGTTGGATTTTGCAGATTGAAGGAGCTTTTGTGCAGGGAATTGGTTTTTTCATGTTAGAGGAATACCCAACAAATTCAGACGGCTTAGTGGTTTCAGAAGGCACATGGACTTACAAGATCCCTACTGTGGACAACATACCCAAACAATTTAATGTTGAAATATTGAACAGTGGACATCACCAGAATCGTGTGCTCTCTTCAAAAGGTATGCTCCTTCAAGCTTAGTTTTTTCTCAAATGTTTTAAGAGTTAATTTCATTTCTTTTGGAGATATCATTAAGTGATTGCCCTTAGGTATTTGAAACAATATTTTAATTCCCTTGGGGATATCATATTTGAAATCATTAAGTGTTATTTAAGAGTTAATTATCTGAAGAGTTAATTTCAATTCTCTCAGAGATATCATTAAGTGATTGCCCTCAGGTATTAACAATAATATTTCACCCCTTTTAGTCTTTGTTATTTAAGAGTTTTAGTCATCTAACTGAGACCGTTGTCAAAGACAATAGATCCTCTCTCTTAAGCTTTGCCTTTCCCTTTTGAGCTACGGTGATGAATTGAGGAGGAAGGATTATACATGCTTGGTAAGAGGGTGCATACCCTTTTTGCCTTGCCTTGCCTTGCCTTGCGTCACAAAAGCGCTGATAACGACTTTGGAAAGATGGAGTGAGTATACCAAATACAAAGTAGGGAATTAACAAATATAAGCGTAATTATAAAAACAAAACTATGGCTTAGCTATCTCCTAAAATCAAAACGCCCTTCCTCACTTATAACATTACTCTTCACCCCCCAAATCCACCTTTGCCTGAAACGTTGCACCACTTCATTGTGCTGTTGTCATTGCTCAGTCATCTACTGCTCCAAGGTCTGAAGCCAATCGCTGTGTGACATCTCCAGCTCTGGTACCAAAATTATTTCCCATTGATAATGGATCCTCTCCCTCGATCCTTGCCCACCATTGCTTAACATGGATTAATACTTGCAGCTCATTAACCTAATTCATTGCATGACATGGATTAATTCAATATTGTTATTTTTTTTTTAGATAGTTCACATATATTTATAAGGACAATAATCTTTTTGAATCCTTGATAAATCACTCCAAGAGGAAAGACATTAAGAATAGACCCAAAGAGCTGACATTTTGATAACAATCCCAATTGTTCCAATGGACTTCTTTTTTTTTTTTCATGTTTTAGTTTAACATATAAATACATTTGTGTATATGCAAATAGGAATAAAATCTTGTTTACATATAATCAAGATATATGATATTGGTGTAATAGACACAACAGATTTTAGTTGTGCATCTCATCCATTGCAATATATATGAACTTTGCCTGCAATCCATTATACTCTTGGTTTATACCCTACTAAATATTTCTTTGAAATTAAGCAATAGAATAATATAAAAAAAATGAATTCAACTTCTTGAAAGCCACTTTAATCTGTTTATGAAATCCTTTGATAAAATGGATTATTCTAAAATCAGCTTTAAGGGATACTTACTTTTTAATTGAATTTGTGGAACCCTTTTGGTTGCTCGCTTAAGACAGTATCCTCTTGCTTGCATCTTATATACCCAGATAGATTTTCATAGACTCTTTGTGGTTTGCAGCGTCTGGTGAACCGCCGTTACTTCTTGCTGTTTCAGTTCATTGTGCTGCAAGAGCAGCCATTAGAGAAGCGCGACAACAGCTTCAATCATGGAATAAGTCTAATGGATTTGATTCAAAATTCAACTTGGAGGTTCCTGCCACCATGCCAACTGTAAAGGAGCTTTGTGGGTTCGACAATGTGCAAAGGTATTTGCAATGGAGAATAAATGGCAGAAAATAAAAGAAATACAGAGAGGTGGCATTCCCTTCCCTCACTCAGAGAATGTAACATGTTAATTAGCCTTTCTTTCTTGACACTAGGGAAATAACTGATAATAAATTTCGTTGATGCCATGAGCTTAAGATGCATATGGAGATACAAAGTTTACCGACATTGTATGTCTAACTTATAAAAGTTAGTGTTGTGCAGTGTTTTCGCATTTGGTTTGGATATTGACTTGATTAAGAGGATAATTCAATTCAACTGGTGGTCAGGTTAGTTAATTGATAATGGAATTGGCCAACTATTTAAATAAATATAAAAAATAACATTTAAAATAATTTTGGTTCATTTATCAAATATTAATTTTGGATAAAAAAAAACCGCAGCACATTTAAAACCACAACAAATTCAAAAAAGTTGCAAATAAAAAGATTATGGTAAATTTAGAGGTTCAAAAATGGAAAGGAGGAATAAAGCATGAAAAATCTAAACATCTAGCCCAAAAGAATAACAATCGATAGCTTTTTAGAGTTTTTTTTTTTTGATAATTTAGGATTTTTTTAAGAACCTGTGATTATTTATATTCGTAACTATAGACTGGATAAATAAAAGGTTAATAATTTCATTATAATTTAAAATTTGATCATCATTTTAGATGACTTAAATCTTTACTGTTAGGTCAAACTCTAAAAGTCAACTCTTTAATGTTTAGTTCAGTGATAAAAGAATATAAATTACTCAAATAATTAAGATTCAAATTGTGTAAACTCTTGAATTTATCATGTAAAAAGTTTTTTGAGTCCAAAAAAAAAATACCTATATCAATTTTTTGCATAAAATATGTTTACGCCAAAAGCCTATACTCCCATCCAAAATATATTAAAAAAAAAAAAAAAAAAAAAAAAAAGAGCCCAACCGGGGAAGTACAAAATTGGAGGGCATTTGTTTATAAATTTTACTCTAGGTGGGAGGGTTAAGAAAGGCCAAAAGTTCCAAAGTTTTATGAAATGACAAATCACACAAATTAATTTTTGCAAATTTAAACACTTATTTGTGACATGTTTTCACTAACAAAATTTATTAGAATTAAGGTTATAGTCTTAATTGTGTTCAAATAAAAATTGAAATTTATTAAATTTTAAAAATAAAATCGAATTTCATGTATGCTCGTGCAGCCATTTACATAGAATAGAGCCTACAATCAAATCAAATTTTATATGTGGGGCAATATTTAATGGTGTGAAAAATAAAAAAAAAAAATCAAATTATTTGAATGGAATAAAAGTCTTTGAGTTTTTTTGAATGATACAAAAAATAAAACTGAGAAAATTACATTATTTATGTCTTCATCTACGGTCCAAATTATTTGACTAAAAATAAGCAGTTGAAATTAATTTAAAAAATGAAAAAAGATATAGTTGTTAATTATTTGACACCTTAAAATCAATTATAAAAATCAAACTTTTAAATTTGAATTGAATAATATCGTAACACATGATTGAGGGGAGGAAAACAAAGCCCTTCATTTCAAAATTTTTCCTTTTTATTCGAAAGCTCTGTATTCATTTTGATATTTTCTCGTTTAAAAAACCTTTTAATATTTATAGAAAGATTTCGAATCAATAAACAAAAATCAATAAAGAGAGACGACGACAACGACATTTATAATTAAAACCGAACTCAAAGATAACAATTTTAGATATTAATTAATTTATCTTTTGTGTGTATATACACAATCTATATAATTTTTGATGGGTGATCCATGGAAATTAATTTTCATATAATAGTAATATCATGCATTGCTTTAACTATGATAAAATTTTAATTTTAGAGTATATTTATCTTTTGGGTATTGTTATTATTTAAGTCAAAAGGGTAAATTAATGCTTATGTTCGTTATTTAACAAAACATAAAGGGGTGAGGGATGCGTGTGTTAATTTTAATAAAGCTTGGGGGCTTTCGGAAATTCAGCCTTGGAAGTCTTCAACAATGGGGTTTCCCATGCCTTAAGTGAGCAACTCAAGATGACGTGACGTGATGGAAGCATAGCATACTTGCAGGCATTGAACAACCGAAAGAAATTTCGAATCAAAATCAAGGAACGAGAATAATTATGTTCGAAGAAAACAAGAACACAACCCAGAAGGCTGTGAAGAACTTTTCTGCTATAAAATCAACAACCTAAATGCATTGTTCCAAAAAACAAAGAGCAGAAGGCACATTAAGATGGAAAAGCGGACCCCTACCGATCGCATTTATGAGGACTTTGAGCCATCCACTGGTTGGCAACAGGATGCCGCATTCGACATTTTTATTGTTAATCTACCAGGTTCTTGCTCTTTCATTTCCTTTCTCTGATGAAAACATTTACAGCATCAATCAATACATCGTTAAAATATTTTGATATTTTTGCAGGTTTTAGAAAGGAGCAACTGAAGGTTCAGGTAACGACATCACGTATGCTGAGGGTGAGGGGAGAAAGGCCGAAAGAGGGGGACAAATGGAGTCGATTTTGCTTGGAAGTACCAGTTGCTTCCCGCTACAACATCGATGAAATCAGTGCAAAGTTTGAGAATAATATACTTTACATCAAACACCCTAAAGTTAATAGTAGAGCAGCTGTTGAAGCACCAAAGCCACCAAAAACTGAAACAGAAAATTCAAAGGCTCAGATTAAAGGGCAAGAGCAACAACAAGCTACTCAAACAGGCCCATCCGTGGAGAAACAGCAAATCCAAAAGCCGAAACAAGATTTGCAAGCTCTAATGAAGAATGGAGAAGAAAAGGGTACCGAAGAACTTCATCCAAGCACCAAAAATGATGGTGAAAGTGTTCCCGGAAAGGGTTTAGAGAGGAAGAATGAAGAGTTGGGAGGCGCAACAACGGAGGCGAAGAATGAAGTTGGTGAAAAGAGGGAGAAAGAAGAAGTGGCCGCTGAAAATTCAACTATGAGGGATAAATATAGAGTTGTTGAAGATTCCAAGAAAGGCTCTAGAGCTGATGTGAAGGAGATGAAACATTCAAGAAAGATTATGAACTTGGTTGTGGCAATTTTATTTGTTCTGGTTGCTGTTTTTTATGCTAGAGATCTTGTGAGGCTCAATAGAAAATCCCAGGACTGAATAAAGAAAAATAAAGGGTAAAATTAATTTGTATATGTGCTTTTAAATTTGAATGTATTTTTATTGTTGTGATTTATGGAAAGGATTTGCAACTGAATGTCACTACAATTAATGTCCTTTGAAAGATTTTCCAAATAATTCGATTTTTACATAATGATAGTGTATGTAATGTCTAACAACAATTATCCAGGGACCTTAAAATGTTGAGTTTTATACATCCTTCATAACTACTTTATTTTCTTTTACACTTCTTTTATGGTTAAATACTTATGTTGATACGTTTACTTCAACTACTACTTTGTTATAATAAATCCTCAATGGCTTAAAAATAGAATCCACAATTCTAAGCTTATACATAAAACTTTTTAACAATACACCAATATGATATGATTTCAAAACAAGAGATGAATCTAATCTTCATGATAATTGTAAAAGTCAATGATGATGGATTATCATATGATTAGATGATCATCTAATAGCATATCATGATTAATACTCTCATTCATCAGTATATCTAAACAAATAAGTAATAGAATAGTTTCATGAATAATAAATCAAGTGGTAATAATGGTCCACATAGTGAATCCAGATACCAGTAGATAAAAATAAGCATCACGTCTATGGAAAACTCACCTGAAAAAGAAGCCAGCATGTTATTCAGTCTTGCTCGCAGATAATCTTGCGGCTTTATATACAAGAACACTTTTATGCCACCTTTTGATCTCACTTGGAACTCGCCAGCTGGGCACGAAGAAGCTTGGCAGCAGCAACCATGTTGCTAAGAGCAGGCTTGACTTCAGAGTACTTTCGCGTCTTCAAACCACAGTCAGGGTTTACCCAAAGGATGTTACTCTCAAGGAAGACAAGCATCTTGTTTATACGGTCAGCAATTTCTTCTGAGGAGGGGATCCTTGGAGAGTGAGTATCATACACACCAGGGCCAATTCCAGCACCATACTTCACTCCCTCACGGAAGGCAGAGAGAAGCTTTTCATCTGATCTGGAGTTCTCAATAGTGATTACATCGGCATCCATGTCTATAATTGAGTGGATGAAAAATAGTTTTAAGTGTTATTACAGTCCACCTCTGTGTATGTGTGGAGAAACAAGTATACTGCATACATTAAACTTAAGAAGTCATTACTTGTGAGCTTTTCAACCCCATTGTGTCTTTTGTGATCCATAGTTATCAAAGACAAAAAATACAAACAACTTCAAACAAAACTCTTCCCCTGAGAGAATTATACATTGTCAGCGCCCAAACAAACATACCAGAGCCATGCTTCTTTTTAAGCACAATTAGTAAGCAGTTTACACAGCAGCTTAGTCACATTTTACAGTAAAACTTCACCATCTAACAACAGTCCCTTTGTTTACACATCTAACAATTGGTAATTTCCAGGAAGCACAGGCCACGCCTTCCCGCCAATGTTGACGATAGACAATGTCTTTGGTTAGCTGTTGAAAACTTTTCACAACATCGTCACCTCCATTTACAAAGACAAATAACATCAGATATCAGGTTCTTTGTCTGACCCTCCTGCCATTGGTATCTCCACCGTCAGAAAGTTGAGCCCATACGCTTCGAGATTTCCCACCCCCACTGCTGCAGTCCTCCTCACAACCTGCCACTGTCTTCAGCAGCTCTGATTGCAGTGACGGGCAGTTCTCTTTGAGGTATTCAAAACCATCTGACCGCATAACAGCTGCAGGAGTTGAAGAATTAGAATAATGTAGTATGCATACGAAAGCTTATTTACAATATATGATGCAATATCTTTCTTGCTCCCCAAATTTTGAATGTTCAACTATTTGGTGAGTTCTTGTTATAATGGAAGTGCAAAAGATAAACACTCTTTAGTAATGAGTCCAAGATAACAGAGAACTTGCAACAGAAAGATTTAATTACAACAGATATGTTCCCATGAATGGCCCACAGAAAGATGAACTCACCAAAACTCTGACAGGCTGCAATGTCTACAATGGATTACAAACAAACCCTTGTAAATCAATCATGTGACCTTGTCTAAAGTGCAGAGACATGTGATGCAAAACCCCACCTTTTAACTGAAAAAAATAAAAAACCACCACAGACCCCTTTCCTTACACACACTCACTCTCCCTTGACAAGAAGGAAAAGAATATTTTTGAACAAATGAGGTACAATAGCCTAGACTTTATTGAATCACATTTGATCAACAAATCAGCCCAAGGCTGTTAAAATCAGACGTTGTATTCCTTGTTTGGCTCTGGTGCTCATCAGTAAGAACAAAAAGGCATTCTAATGACACACCACAATCACAGCAACTATAGAACAAAGTCACTGCATGCTGCAGTAACCACAAACATAAAAGATTTAAATGAGGCACAGTTCTGATGATAAGACTAGCAAAAAGACACAAAATAATGCTCTAAATCAAAAACAATATTATTATGATTAACTCTTTACAGCAGTATTGCCATCTTATATTTCCATTACAGCCTAACTAACAATGTTGCCTATTACAAATCACCTTTAAATCTTTTGGTAAAATCAAGTACGTGTCATAACCAAGTTTGCCAAATCGTCTTCTCTGTGAATCTCCTCATTGTGTGAATTAAGTTTTTATTCTATTTGTTCAAGTAATACGCTGCATTTGCTAAGAGATTATCAGTGGTATGTTATAATCTATAATTCTATAAATCTACAACCTTTTAGAACTTAACTCTCAACAAAACCAATTTAAACTTTCCAGTTTGGGGATGTCTTAATACAACTCCTAGCAGCCAGAGATCTTGCAAAATGACTGCATGTGTTAAAAAGCGGAGTAAAAAATGCAACCCATAAAGAGCTTGAATTAGAACAATGCGATAACCTCACTCTCTTTGATCTAAAAAAATATCTACTTAACACAGAAATACATGACTAATAATACTGTATTTGTAAATAATTCCCCTAAAAGCTATTATCTAAATTTCTAAAACTAACAGTGAGGGCCAATTTTCACTATTACATGAAATTGTGATTTCTATCCAAATATTTGAAACAGCCCTATCTTCTTTCAAATTGAAAACGTGGCATTTGACAAAACTGTGGAAGCTAACCACTTTACTAAGCAGAATTCATTATTATTTTAAGTAACTGCACAGCAAATAAATGTTTCAAACAAATGGAAAGCAAACATTATAAATGAGGTCAAATATCCATACAAAATGCATCGATGTTGAATTAAAGTTTTTTTTTTTTAATTTCTGTTAACACCAGAAATATTTATGTTAACACACCATACCCAAAAAGAAATAAAATAAAACATGTTGTCAGGCCAGAGCCACCGACACATGACTGACTTTGATCTAGACACAATTTTTAGCAAACCTAATATTGTCCTACAATTTTACTACATACAACAGACACCATAAAATCAGAATAGCAGCAAACCTAATATTATCCAAATATAATCCCAAAAAATGCAAATGTAGACATCAAGATCCTGTTTTGCCTTTAATTCCATATTCCCTCTATTAAAAAACATTTTTGTCCACTAAGCGATTTGGTTTATATTCAAAGTTAACAAATTTTAACTTGCACATGCGCAGATCCATCGTAACACTGCTGCTACAAGCTGATCTAACAAAAGTGATTATGTCTGAAAAAGTCAACTTTGAATGACCAAAACAAGTTCACAATGGAACTCCAAGGTTGGCCTAAGTGTTGAAAAGAGTAACTTACTCTCTAACAGGGCAAAGTTCAAGTTGTAAACAACATATCACAATAATACTATACTCTGCTTTAACCAGTGTTGTGGTTGTGGATTAGGTCATAGTGGCTCGAGGGGTTTGCTGGTCCAAGTGAAGCACAGGTCGAGTTCCCTCCGGTTAACCAAAAAAAGAAAAGAGTTTACAATGACTTCATCTGTACTACTAGAAGCATGATAGACATAAAAACTTGAGCCATCTTCATATCAACAAATTTCTAGTATAAGGCTTCACAGGTGAAGTTTTATCATTTCTATACACTCCTAAAAGCATCCATCAAAATGAGCAAGTGAAGAACAAAAATATCACAAGTCAGAATCAATATCAATTAACTATAAAGCAAAATTCATCTTCAAGCCATTAGTACCAACACAAGCTTGATTAGATGCATACTAACATATATAAAATACTTTTCAATAAAGGTAAGATTTCATGCTCAAAAAGTCTCTTACTTTCACATCTAAAACAACACTTATGATTTTTTCTCACATATAATTATGGAAATGTAAGTGGAAATTGATAACAAACCTGCAAGATTTTCAGCAGCAAACTTAAGGCAAACTGCTTTTAATTCCGTAGCATGATATTGATCAGCCAAGGCTAAAATTTTGGCAACGGAATTCACAGAAATATCCTTGCAAAGATGAGACTCACACATCAGTCTGAGTCTCTCCAAGCCATATCTGTCTGCTGCTGCTAACAACTTTGCAACAAGTGTGTCTGACACAGAAGACACACAAGAAGAGCCAGATCCTGCCACATCCACATCCTCTGTAAGAGAATCTCTGTATATGAAATGTAACATGGCCTGCAGGAAACAAAGCAAAACAGTGATTAAGCATAAGATACTATCAGATGAAAACAAATGCCAACCATATACCTCACGCAAAACAGTAGCAACAACAAGAAATGAATTCACCTTAAAAACCTTAGGCTCTAGATCACTAATTACAATCTGTTGCTTATCTTCCTCTAACCCCTCAAAGAATTTAGATCGAAATATAGGAGATCGAGCAGCCAAAACCAACTTGTGAGCATGAAACTTTTCTCCAGCTACATAAAAGGTTACATCTGAACATTCCATATTTTCCAGCAACATGCCAAAATGTTCTCCTATATCAGACTCAGGAACCTGAATTGAATGTAATCTTGAACAGTCTATGGCTGAAACCACAACTCCAACAGTACAATTGATCTTCAGGCAGTCATCCTTGAGGTAATCAGATGTTTCAAGCAAAGCTCGTCTGAAAAAACGCTTGTATCCCCTATATTAAAGAAATTGAGGAAATTATTGTACTTAGATGAACATCTAAATGGATGCAAATAAATCATAGGATAAGAAATATTCAGCTTCAATTTACTAATCCTTTTTAATACATCTAACTGAGCTTCAGATAAAAAACAACAGAGCAATTATGATGCATTAACTCTGCCTACAACATAAAATTACATATGTTAATCAAACAATTTGACAAATACAATCAATTACAAAAACAATTTGACATATAGGCTAGTGGAACAAGCAATGGAAAGCGTAAAAAATTATACAATTGTGTTTATAAGCTATAAAATGAGTACAACCTGTAGGACCAGGAACTTTCCATAAAAAAAAATCCACATTTTCTAAGAACCTATTGAGCAAGAATAACATAGGTGTAGGATAGTATAAAAAAGAACAATGGAATTCAAATTCCCTAGATTCAATCTTATATTGAAATAACATCAATGATATTATATATATACATGCTTGAACCAGATATCTCTTATATCATGACAAAGATTCTGAGCCCCAAGATTAATCAGAAGGGTTGAATATGCTATGAATACAAAAAGTGGTTGAGAGATAGATTAAAGGCTAGCTTGTGTTAACTCTGCATATCCTTGTTTACAAGCTCACTCTCTCTCTTCCATTCCACTTTCCCTCTCTAGTCTCAAAGGGTCAATTATCTTCTTTCTTCTTGGCTCCTCAAATCTAATCAATTCCACATTAACAATGTAGGAAGGAAAAAAAAGTACCCAGTTATTGAATATTTCCTACTCATTCTACCTTTCATGGTTCTTGAAGTTGTGGGAGGAGCTGTCCTACTCTCTTTTTCAGACTTCTAAGCTAAATTCTCTGGATCCTTGATATAATTTTTTCATTTTCTTGGAACATTTATTTTGCAACTATTTCTTTAATCCCTCTGTTTTCCTTTTTTCCTGGCACTTGAAGCCTCCACACACGTAAGTTGCTCGCAAAATAAGTTCTGTGTATTTAAAGATCTATAGAAAAGTAGATCTAATTGGGATTTTTTAATAGATGCATAAGCCCGCATTTGCCTAAAACTTGAATTTTGTAAATTCCATTGAAATTCTCTGTTAATCTCAAGTGCATGAAGAAATTACACATGCAGTTATCATAATCAAATCTCTAAATTTAAAAGATTGGGAAAGATTTGTCACTGAAAGCACCAAAGAAAAACGAGTTGCTGCTGAATTTGCCACCATAAAACATAGACACACAACTCTTCTATATCACCTAGCTCCTTGATTAAGCTGCATCTTTTCCCTGGACTTTTAGAAGCTACCATTTTCACTAAAACTCTTATAACTCCTAAATGAACATATCAACGTACTATCGGGCTACTCTTTGTATTTGTCATTCACTTTTTTTGTTGGCTGACCCAGACAATAAGATAAACATAAAAAATAAAAATAAAAACCGAGCGAGAGAAAAAAAAAAAAAAAAAAAAAAAAAGGTTGTTCGGAGACAAAGAATACGAAAGAGAAAGACACTTGGCCAGAGAGAAAAACTGGAATGGGAGACGGAGAATGAACTTGTATACAGCAACTTATAATCGGACTCAACACAAAAAGGAAGGCATTAATACATACAACCAACACAAAGACCATAAACACAAGTAAGAAAATTCCAAAACTATGTCATTCAAATCCCCCAAAATTAAGATTTCACATCATTTATGAAATAAACAAATCACCATAATAAAAATAATTAAAACCAATCCACTATTTCATTCACAATTTATCTTCATTGTTAAAATTTCAGAAATTAAAACCGAACCTACCACATGCTCCCTCGATACTTCAGCGTGTAAGGCCCGCTCTCGAGAGAGCGATCAAAATGGCTGTGCACCTTGTGCTTTCCCTTACCACTCTGATCCACAAGCGTCAATTCAAACAACGCTCTCACATCGGTTCCCTCGCTTGCTAATGCAATAAATACCGAAACGTACGTTGAATTATCCTCGGGATTTTTGCCGTCAGGGTAAAAATATATGGCCCACTGGAAACCCCCTACTGTGAAATTGTCACTGGCAATGTGCTTCCCAATCCCCATGCCTTTCGCTAATGAGTAACCCTGGATCACGAACTTGTGAGAGCCGTTCACGGTTTCAGTAACGGACCGCGAGCTCGTCGGAGACACCAGTGGAGTCGGGCTACTGTTGCTCATTGCTTCATTGATATTATGAAGGGATTTGAATTTGAATGTTTTTAATGGAATTGAATTGAAAGAAAAAATGAAACGATCGGAGGATTTTTTTTCGTTTAGGGTTTCCTGCGTTCGCGTCTCTGAGATGGGACGTTAGAAATGCGTTTACGGAATTTGAAGCGAATTGGGATGTGCCACGTGAGAATCTGGAGGGTTCCAAGGTAAATTTCTTTGCGCGCTTAATGACTCAAATGACTAAAAGACCCCTGCCTTTTAGGCGTTTTATTTTGGGTGCTGTAACTTTCAAGCAATGCTAGTAGACCAGGCCGGTTTGACCCAACACTTTTCACTATTTAATATTTAATATTGGCCATCCGACATGTTTCCACCCAAGGTTTCCTTAAACGACAAGCCGCTCATAAATTTTTGAGAAGCTAAGTATCCACCCTTTCCTATGAAAAGACCAAAATACCCTCCAAAAAATAAATAACATTAATATCAAAATAAAATTTAATATTAAAATATTAAAATAATTATAAAAAATTAATAATTAATAAAAAAACTAACCACTGTTATTGGTAGAGTTGTTGACGACGGTGGTCGTCATTAATATAATTAGGTAGTCGAAAATGGCCACTTAATTTCATTGACGATCATATTTGTTTGTCTTGATAATAGAGACAGTTAGATTTGGTCTTTGTCGTTTCTGCTATCGTAAAAGAAAAGAAACGTTCGACATGCTTGACACCGGCTGTTTCTAGCCATTTTAAATGGCAGAGGTGGTCAGTCTGACTACCTTTACCATTTGACCGTTTCCGTCATCAAAGTGGTCAGATCGGGTCACTAATGGAATCAGGTAACCATTTTCGATCATCAGTTATGTTAATGACGGTCACTGCTATCAGTGACGTAGTGCTCAGTAGTGATTGCTTTTTTAATTTTTATTTTAATTTTTAAAATTTTTTTAATATTATTTTTTTAAAATTTTAATTATTTTTTATAAAATTAATTTTTTAAATTTTATTCAAAAAGATAAAATTACCCCCCTAACTTTGGTCAATAAATGGGTAAGTGACACTTTATCATCTAAGAAAATCTTGAATGGGAATATATCGTTTTGCCTTTAATATTTAATAATAATTATAATTAATTGACAATTATTGAAACTAATTACGTATCTTCTTAGCATTTTCTTTTTAATCAATGCATAGTTTTGATTCAATTACCCTCGCAAATAAAAATATTAATAATTGTTCGAATTATAAATGTTTTATAATGGTTAATTATTCTTATACCAACGTTAAAAACGCTCACAGATCATGATAACATTTTATACTTATTTTTATTATCAAATTTAAACCCTTTAACATTTCTAAACACATCTCTTTTTAGTATATTCTCAATCCGAATTTATCAAATACTTCACACTGCATCTTCTTTTGGTGATTTTCTTAACGTGTGATATTATATATAAGATAATTTATCATTTTAGAATGAAATTAAACTTTGTCACTTAAAATTATCATTTTAGGACAAAATTATAATCATACTTAAATATTTTATTCTTAAATTGAATACTTATTGTGAGTAATAGGTATATATGATATGGGGTATTCTTGTTGGGGAAGGAATTATTTTTATTATTCAACAAGGAAACTCTACTCATATAAAAGCCTTTAAAATCATGTTTGGGTGTGATCCATAAAAGAAACTTGATTAACATTGTTTTTTTTTTTTTTTTACATGATTCTAAATTATAATTGAAAATCATTTCCAAGCATCACACTTAATAAGTTAATAATTTGATATAAATACTAAAAGTCCAATCACATAGAAACTAAGAACAAGAAGTCACCCAAGATTTTAAACTCTCAATACTAACAAGAGCTGGAATAAAACCTTATCATGCTCTTTCATAACAATAAGAACAGGATCTTAGAAATCATCTCCAGTTGAGTCTAAAGGTGGCAACATCTTCCAAGATGCACCATTATGTAGCTGTATAACATGCTTAATGAAAAAAATAAGAATTATATGCTGGCTGGTTTAGAAGGTAAAGCCATTTCAAATACGAATTTTAATTCTAATAATATTAATGCATTGAAAAAAATGTTTTAATAAAAAATGCATTTATATTAGTTTTAAGTGTGTAAATAAAACAACCACTGCAAACTTTTTTAATTAATTCGATTGTTACTCACTAACTACAAAACTGATGAAGTAAAGAACAAAAGATCCGCAGGACTTGGTACCTTCAGCTGTCAAAAGGGTTAAAAAGTTTTAATCAATCATGCTTGTAATTAGAATTGATTGAAGAAAAATTAAACAGAAGTTAATGATTTAAAGAAGAAAATCAACTGTACGTCCTGTTTATTTGAAAACAAAAACAAGAATTAAAAAATATATATACATATATATTACTTGATTTTTATGTGGTTTAAGCTCAATCCCTAGGTTATTAAGAGTTCTATCTTGTTTGAGATTCTATTTGTTTGAGGCTTAGGAGATACTGATTTGAGATATGATATTGAGAGACTTTTCTCTTTGGTTCTTTTGAGAACTTTGTGATCTTATTATGATTATGCTTGTGGTGAGACCTTGACATGTAGAACTGATTACTCACCATGAGGCTTTGTTTTTTGTAAGGCTCAATACTGCATGCAAGAACTGGTAATCTTGGCTCCAGACTTGATAGTGATCATGGATATAAGATAAAAACTAGTTCTTGATTTAATGTGTTTATAATTTTGATTGAAAGATTAATATTTTTGTTGTTGAATTGCTATTAAAATTTGGTGCTTCATCTCTTACATCTCTAAACATTCGAAGGCATTAAAGTCTCGGCCCCCCCTTCGTTCTCTACAGAAAGCTAGAATGGTTAGAAGATGTATAACTCCCACCCACTCATTCTCTCAATCATACAACATTATTAGACCATTTCTCTCTCTCTCTCTCTCTCTCTCTCTCTTTCTTTCTTTCTTTAACCTCATCCGCATTGCAACAAAAACACCCACTACCCCTCCTTTCCCACTTTAATTTCCCACTTCACTTCTCTCACCCGACCACACTCGTCGTTTCAGATTTTTGTATGCTTCTCTAATTTAATCCCACTTATCTGTATACCATTACTACTCCTTATTTGTTTCCTCTTCGCTTTCTTTTTCTTCTTGATCTGTGGAGAGTTTTTTCTTTTCTCTTCGCTACCTCTCAATTATGTCAATGGACTTGGCTTCGTCCGAACGTGTTTGTTATGTTCACTGCAACCTCTGCAACACCATTTTAGCGGTACTCCACTTAATTATGATTATTATGATTATTATTATTATTATTTATCTTTACATACATCTTCGATTCTTTTCCCTTTTCCATGAAAGCCATCTTTGCTTTTTTCGGCTCCTAAAATATACAATCACCATTTGTTCATCAACAATAAGCCTTTTAGAGGAGAACTGTGATTTGGTTTGTGGGATAATAAAGTGGGATTCAGCTCAAAGGACGTGTACAAACTTAAGAAAACAAATTTCGTTTGTGGAAACAAACTGTAAAACAATTTGTAAAATGTCCTTTTTCTGGCAAATCAAGATTCTTGATTTTACTTTTAATTAGTTAAAAAAATTCCTCTCCTATGCCAATATTTTATGAGAAATTATAACTGATTTTTGTTTCAAAGAGTTCCAACATGGATCAAAGTCTTATTTAGTTGGAGAAGTTTATGCAGCTTCGGACATGGATGAGAATTGGGAATTGATGAGTTTGATTACAGTCCATTATTTTTCAAATCTTTGATGATTGATCTCTGAAACAAAACACAACATTTTCTGGTTTAAAAAGTTGAAAACGGCAATATAACAACCCCAAAATAACATTTTCCGATTTTTAGTTGATTACTAGGGCAAAATGCAGATATTAGGGAACTTCTCAGGCAAGGTACAAGTCAAGCTTTCAAAGCTTTTTGCTTAGCTTTGCAGAACCTTTACAGTGTTACTTCATAACAAGCCTACCACTATGTTTTTTTTTTTTTCTCTTTTAATTCGTAATTAAGTCGTCTTCTTGTCGGTATTTCCGATCGCAACTTCTCAGCAAAATTTCATATGATACAACTCTTTCATGTGATTACAAATATGACCATGTTTTTCCTTTCTCCAACAGTCTGAGGTTTGGTTTTTTCTGCAAGTAAAATATTTTTCTTTCTTTAGAAAAGAGAGCAAAGTAAACGAGAAATCTAGAACAAACGAAGCCATATAGCAAATGATGATGGTTCCTTTTATGATGAGCTGGGTTCTTCTGCAAATAAAAAGGAAAAGTAATGTAGATCCTAAACAGTGTAGTACTGCTGCGCAAAGATCAGTAAATCAGTGATGAGTTGTGATGCCTATCCTTTCTTTATTCATGGCGATCTTTGATTTCTGTGGTTACTGGTGATGGCTATTATGGTTTCCGTTCCAGTCACGCCCCTTTCATCTCTCGGCTTATTTTTCTTTCTTTTATCATCTTTCTTCTGTGTCAGCCACAAAAGTCAGGCGCACCGAAAGGAAAGAAACTATATAGAGAGTAAAAGGAATTTTACTTAAGAAAATCCTTATAATTATTACCCATGTGAGCTCTTTGCTCTTCAACTCTATTAGTTGACTTCTTTTTTTTTTTTTTTCACTTAGAAAACAGTACAAACAATAGTCTTAACAACAACAATATACATTATATATCTACGCATCCCATTCACATATATGCGTACTTGTTCTTTCCCTTCTTTTTTCTTTTTCATTTCCTTCTTTTGGGTTCTCAACTTCAGCTCTAAATAACTAACAATAAGATTTTCTTATCAAAGAAAAACGAAAGTAAACAATGGTGTTTGTTTGATGAAGCGATTGACTTCCTGTAAGTACGTCGCGGTTTTTGCTTTATTGAGTTTGTTTTTGTCTTTGTTTTTGTTTTTGGTCATACGAAAACCCAGATCTGAGATTCAGTTAATGATCCTTCCAATGGAAATGTACTTTTAAAGTTCATTAAATTCTTGTGGTAGGGTTTGATGATGCTGTGACTAAAGAACTTCTGATTGAACCATTTTGAGCTCAATTTTGACTGTAATTAAGAAATGAAAAAAAAGGAAAAGCTAGAAAAGTATCAAGTCCAAAATATGATGGATCGCATAGCTCTTTTGATTCGAAGTTATTTAGTAATGTTAATTTATATCCCACAAAAATGAATGTTGGCTAGGTAAGTGTTCCTTGTACCAGTTTGCTCAACATTGTGACCGTAAGATGCGGGCACTGTGCCAATTTGCTGTCTGTAAACATGGGATCTTCACTTCAAACACTGCCTCTTCAAGATCCTCAGGTATTTGATATTCCAAACTTCACCATTTATATTACAGAGAGTTTCCTTTAACATTTTTTTATTTTGTTTAGCAGATCATGCTTGGTTTTCAAAAAATATTATGGCTCAACCTTCTTTTATCTTTTTTTGAGATCATATATTCTAATTAAGTACGTGTGTGTTTACATATATATATTTCCTATGTTTCTAAATCTTGGCCAATCTAAGTCATAATGAGTTTGATTTAATACTGAAGCCGAAAATGAAGAAATCGATTGACGCTTTTCTTGTATTTTGGTTTGAGAGAAGTTGCAGAAACAACATATATACGGGGAAGATCATTCAAATAAGGAATGTGAGTCGTCTTCTAAATGCAATAAGTTTTCTACATTTGAATCTGTTGAGCGTGAAACACCGGCACCTCGGATGCCTCCCATTCGCCGTCAGTCTCTCTTTCTCTCTCTCTCTCATTTATACATATATACTGTCAATTTTCTGGTTCATATATCTCTTTATAAGGAAACATAATTTATAAAAATCATAATAATTTTGAGCTTGTATGGCATGTATATGCTAAAGTTGTAGCACATTTTAGTACATCGAACTAAAGGTCAAATGCATAACCAACTAAAAATTGCTTAATTTATGATAGACATATGGAAACTCTGAAAGGTGTCTTTATACAACTGGCAACTGTCAATAAGCAAGAAGATGTAATCACTTCATCTGCAATTCAATGTTCATTAGCTAGATGAGCATCCCATTTATTTCTCACACTTATCTATGGCCCATCCTAGATGGTGACTTAACGTATTAAATTTCACTCATTATTAATTAAATATTGACAGTGCAATCAAACATCATCATCAAGCCCTACCTTATCACATATTTTTCACCCATTTATTTACACCATGCATGTTAATATCTTTACCATCAAACCTGAATGAGTTTCTGTGGCCTATATTGTGTGTTTTAGCTATAGGTTGCATTTGAATCATCATTGAAAGACATAATACCTTCTACAGTAACCGGTGTCTGAAATGCCTACAGCTCTGAGAGCACAAAGTTTGGCAGACGGAATGTTACAGACTTCTAGTTATTTACATGACGTATAGACTTGGTGCATGGTCATTGTCCTGAGCCTCCAACTCTTCAATCTGTAGCTTGTTAACTTTACAGTTATTTCGTGTGGCTAACCCCTCTAGGTTCAATTACATTAATATTTTATTCCTTATCTTTAGAAATAATTATGTTGACCTGATTCCGACTAGTTATGAATAATACAGCCCCAGAGAAAAGACAACGAGTTCCTTCTGCATACAACAGGTTTATCAAGTAAGCCAAATCATTTTTGCTTTTATTAGTTTAAACTTTGTTTGATGTTTCAGTCTTTCTTCATATGTAATATATAAGATGTGTTATTTATACTTATTAATTTCTTATTTCTCAGGGAGGAAATCCAACGGATTAAGGCTAGTAATCCAGACATTAGCCATAGGGAAGCTTTCAGCACAGCAGCCAAAAATGTAAGCCAAGCAATGGTTAATGGATTTTGTTCAATTTTATTGTTTTTGCCTGGCTCTAAAGTGGACTTTTGAAAAAAAACAATTGTGGGAGAATTAATGTCTAACATTGATTATATTAATGCCTAGGAGATTAGGATGCTAAAACAGTTCTGAAATGTGTTGATCATGATTAAGAGACTCATGGGAAACTTAATGACCTTGTAAATCTAATCATTGGTCGGACGAAATATTAGTTGAAGTGGTTGATCTCTTATTTTTTTTCCTTAAATACTCCTACATAAAATCTACCAAGATGAGAACCACTTTCCATTGTAAAGCTATTTTATTATTACAAGATTTTAATGGAATTTAATGTGATCATAATTAGGAAAGTATGTTTGTAGGTTTCACATAGTTTTTACCCTTATAATTAAATTTAAACTTAATTATGGTCATAACGTTATAGGCTTATGATCCTCATAAACAAGACATTCCCTACAAATTTGGATCATGCATGAGTATTCCACTAGATTGATGTACAAAATTTAATAACATTTAGTCTCTGTGTTGCTTCAAACTTTTAAAAATTAATAAATAAAGCAGATATATATCTTTGGTCTACATGAATTAATGCACATATATGATGAAAATTAATGTTCACAGTCATAAATTAACTAGTTACCACACTTCAAATGGATCCAATTCTCTCCACCAAACTTGGAAGGTTATTATTCTCTACTAAATAGTGTCCAATGTGTATATAAAATATTTATCATAGATATTACATATATATATATATATAGAGAGAGAGAGAGAGAGAGAGTATCCTACTGTATGCTTCAATCTTTCTTCCCTCTACAGGAAATTGTTTTATCTTCCCTATGCATTGATGCAATGACCTTGAAACTATGAAATTATCTGTGTAATGGAATATGCCGCACTGAAATACACACACATTATTGCATATTCATTTTCAAAATGTTAATGATTCCAAATTTGAAATTCATTTTTGTGTTAAAAGAATAAAGATATATGTAGTGTTTCTTAATAATCAAACCATTATTATTTTCCATGTGTGTTGAAGAGGATCTTTTTTTTCTATCTGTTTGCTGGTTTGTATTTTATCTCCCTGTTCACAGCAGTATCTTCAATACTCAAATCAAGTGTCGATTGACCAAAAGAAATTAAAGGCTTACAAAAATGATTTATGTTGTGCAGTGGGCACATTTTCCTCATATTCACTTCGGGCTAAAGCTGGATGGCAACAAACAAGGAAATTTGGACCAGGCACTATCAGAGGGCACTCAAAAGTCTAATGGATTCTACTAAAAGGCAAATTTCTCCTGTGAGCATGAGTGGTAGTAATTAAGTTATTTGTATTTAGAATTAGTCAAGAAATTGAAGACGAAACGAAGAATGCTGATGATGATTTGTGAAGTTGTGTGTGGCGTACGTTCGATTCCTTTGCTAGTACTTAGTAGTGATTTCCATTATAGTGATTATTGGGTTTACTATAAACAAATGCTGTAACTTGACGATATTTTAAGTGAATAACATTCTATAGAATGTTGTGTATTTGTTATCATCTCAATTGTAGTAATCTTTCTCTCTATCTCTCTCTTCATCCCCCACTTCCACCGAGGACAAAAAGAACAGCCACCTTTTCTACTGTGTAATTAAAGAGGACCCACTTTACCAATATACATTCTGTGATTAGGTGCTCCACTCGATGGATTCACCCGGGTGAATCCTGATATATATATATATAAACCATTAATTTTCCATTTTAATGTAATTGAAAACACAAACTGAGAAAATTCATTGACGAGAGAAAAAAGTGCCTTGGGATAAACAAAGTAACTTTATTATAAAGCTCAGGTTGGCCTCTTAGAAACATTCTTCACAGCTCATGCATTAACTATATACATGTTTTCTTCTTCTTCTCTCTTTTTTTTTTTTTTTTTTTTGTCTTTAAGTCTTCAAATGTAGTGTTTTGAGGGTTATAATGACCTTTAAATAGCGTTAGGAAAAAATTAAAATTGAAAAATTTTTAACAACTCTACAAACTTGGTGAAATAGTCATTTGTTCGAGGGAATGACCAACTCTAAAGTTGGTGCATTTGGAATGACTAACGATGCTTCTAGAACAACTTTGGAACATTTTGTTTTAGTCTCTTATAATAGCTAGAACACTCATCCCAATTTTATTACATTATTTGATGTCAAAATAATGGTAAAAGAAGAATGAACAATCATGAGAAACACTGATATGATAAACTACCATCAAATTATATCAAGATTTGGAGACCAAATGACTGCAATAACTCAAAGGTTAACTTTATTAAAAGAAAAATAATCTCGATATATAATTTTGAATATATGGTTTTCTTAGACTATTTTTGAATCAATAAGAAAAAAATAATTAAAATAAAATGCTAAAAGTGATAAGTTTTGTAATGTTTAAAACTCTATAGAGTTGATAAAATAACCAGGTGTTTAAAGGAATATCCATTCTAAGCTTAGGTGTTTTGAAATGACCAAAGATGTTTCTAAAATGATCTTAGAAATAGACTATGTTGGTCTCACATCATACTTAAAACGACATTTCCAAAAATTTGCATTAAATTCCATGAAAGTTTTAACTTGATTAAATATGGTTAATGAGTTTGCTCAACTAGTTGTAACTTATGCAGTCATGTAAGTTTTCTTTCTCTCTTAACTTCCAAGTGCATATTAATTACGTTATTTGTTGTTGATTAGTTTTAACAAACAATGATCATTTTAATATCCACCAGTAATGTTATCACATGCAAGAGAGAGATCTATAGTTTGACATGCATGTGGATCTTGCATTCATGATATAATCCCAATTGGTATTGTCATCATATATACTGATAACCCACTCTAATGTATTTATAATTATATATATATATGTGTGTGTGTGTGTGTATTTCTAGTTCACTTTCACTGGATTTTCATTCATATATACTTCAAATCTCTTCACATAGATTTATATATGTAATAATCTCTTTAGAATGTATACATTATAGAAGAGGAGTTATATATGTTGGGTTTGTAAGTAAAGACAATCAGAGTTAAAATGAAAAGAACAGGAAAAGGGGTGTGTATATATATATATATATGGTTTTGTCTGGTAGGATGGGGGATGAGCGAAGAGAATCGGTAATGTCAAATCAGGTAGTTGGAAATTTGGAGGAGAGTGAGTCAGAGTTGGTGATTTATTTACTTTATAGATTGGGCTGTCACGTCAGTGCTTCGAAAAACACGAACACCTCCGCTCACTCTCTGCTGCTTCTCCAGAGATATCACAGTCTCAGTCTCAAACAGTGCTCAGTCACTGCTGACATGACCTTTTCTTCTCCGTCTTTAATATAATATATGCTTTTTTGTAAAAGTTTTTTATTCAAATGATAATTGACACTTAGTGACTTTGTCTTTTACCAATGTCTTTATCTCTCCTTCCCATGAACTATCTTTTCATCCTTCAAGGTTATGCTTTAATAAATAAAATTAGAACTTTATATGATAAACCCTTTTCATAAATTTTTTTAATTTTTGAGATAAATTTCAATCAAATTAAGTTAAATTTGACTTTATATTTAGATTAAATGAGTTGAATTTTAATTTTAATTTAACTAAAATTTAAAGGTTTATCAAAATTATCATATTAGAATTTGTTTTGGTAACAATTATTTTTTATTAGTGATTTTTTTTGTAATTTTATGTTTTTTTTTTTTGTGATTCGTCTTTTACTCTTTTAATATTATTATTTACTAATCAATTGAGTTAAATTTAATCTTGAATTAATTATTTTTTACCATCTTATTTGAGTTAAGTTTTATTTTCAATTCAATATAATTTAATTTCACCTCTGCTTTTAAATATAAACACTGTTATTAATATTGTTAATTAGGATAGTATAAAGTCATACTTAGATATTCAATTAATGTATTTTCTCTGCTTCCTTTCCAGCCAAAATTAAATTATAAAATTTTATATCCACACTAGACATAAATTGCATGCAAATGCTTTAATATTCATACGCCAATAGTTAATCATTTTTGCAATGGCGAGAGATAATTTCTTGTGCTTTAATCTTTGTATGGCCAGTTAATGTAGAGGGAAGAAACTCCAAAGTATCTTCGCTGAAGTGATGGCTGAAAACGAGCTCTTTCAAAACCATGATATGATTAAAGAATAAAAAAAGTTAATTGGGTTAATGTATGAATTGATATGACATTTTCAGTCATCAATATATTAGCATCCCATCCTTTTGACTTGAGTCCATCCCTGGTCAAACAAAGACATCAAGAAGATATATATATAAAATGTTCATGATTAATAATGGAGGATGGATCATCCCAAGGGTTTTGGTGCAAGTCTTTTCGAACATGTGCAAATGAATAATCATTTTATTATATCGTGTTAATTTTAGTACAATTTATTATGTATAAAATTATGATTATATTTAAATTTATTAATCAATACACTTTATAGATTAAGTTAATTTAATACCACGATAATGAGAGTTTTTAGTAAACCCTTAACAAGTTATCTCGTGTGTTTTTGCTTTTAGTATTATTTATTTTAATTATCATATTCACTCACATATTTTAAAAAATTTATAATTTCGATAGTGTGTAAAAATGCTCCAAATTTTTTTCAATTTCCAAAAAACCCTTTTAAAATTTTAGAAAACACCCTAAACTTTTGTCCAACTTTAAAAGACCTTAACAATTTTAAAAATTTATATTTTATTCAACACAGATATCATTTTATTCAAATCTTACGACAAACATATATTTGAGGTATAAATATATAATTTTTTTATCTAATTTTAAAATTTATCATATTCATCTAAGGATTTTTAAAATGTATAATGTAATCTTAATAGTTTATAATAAAATATTTATACCATTTAACTTATGTTTTTAAGTGTAATTATCATTTTAAAATTATTAAACGTAATATTAAAATTTTAAAAACTTTAGAAACTCCAAATTTCTTTCAAATTTCAGAAAGCACCCAAATTTTTTTAAATTTTAAAACCTCTTAAAATTTTTAAAAATTTAACTTAAATATATAATTAATTATTATTAACCCCTCTATATATTTATACTAATAAATTTTTTTTATTATTTTTCATTCTAATGAGTATAAATTAAAATAAAAAAAATATTTAATAAAATTTTTAAAATAAAATATTATTTAATTTAAACGGGTTGACATGTCATAAGATTTTGTCCTTGGATGAGAATAAAAAGAATCAGATAAACTAAAACCCAAATAAAGGCTGTAAATTTCTAAACAATTAAAAAAAAAAAGCTAACCTATATATAAATTGCCGAAGTTCCATCCAAGAACAGAATCAAACTAAAACCAAGGCCATCAGAGTACCAAAAACACAAATCCGAATGAAGTTTCCACCGTAGAATTTTTTAAGAAAATCAAAACCAACCCACATGATCAATGTTCATTGAGAGCTCAAAATGGTCGAACAGACTAAGATGCGAAGAGAGGAGAGTGTCGACTGTTATGATGAGAGGAGAGTGATGAGAGAAAAGAGTGAGAGAGTGTCAACTTTCGGCTGAAGAAGAAGATGCCAAAATGTGAAGCCAAGAGAATAATAAAATTCCTCTCTTTATATGGAATGTTCTTTCCCCTTGCTTGCACAAAGACTTCAAAGTATTTGTTGCAGTCCTGATGTTTATGTAGATTCCAAAAATCCTCTCTTTTGCACTGTCATAGACCAGCTCACAAAAATGTAAAAGAAGTAGTTAAAATCGACAACTACTTCAAATTTCCATGGCATGTTGAACCTCTTTCCAAGACTTGTGGCTTCATAAGTTTCTCTCCTTTGTTCTCCTCTTGATTTTCCCGTCTTCTTCTGCAATTTTCCTCTATTACTTGTCAAACCTATCTTTCTTTTTCATAATCCAATCTTTGTTTGGGAGATGGGACAAGTAATTCTAGTTCATTCTTGCCCGCCACTTCAATCACGAGGAAAAATGAATGAAAATAGAATAATATTTTTAAAATTATTTCATTGAAAAAGTATAATAATCTATTCAAAAATATGTGATATTAAATAATAATTATTTTAATAATAACCTAATATGATAAATATATAATAAAAAGTTATTTTAAATATTTTTTCTACAAAATTACTTATCAAATTTTTTTTTGTTTTTTAAAACAATTTTTTTTTAACTTGATAGGCAAGAGAGAGACAAAGCTGACTGTACAAATAGCAAAGTTAAAATAGTTGAATTGTAGGCAATCTAAAAAAGATCCCCAATGAAATGAAATGACACAACAAAATTGTCAGATTCTAGATTTTTTTGTTTATTTTTGGTAAATCTACTTCCTCTTCTTGTCGCTCCACATTCATGTCACTCGATATCAAATGATATTTACATCTATTACTGAATTTATTTCTCTCTCGCTCCTCCACATGGGATGTCGGTCTTACTAAATATTAAGTTTAAATTAGAGACCTGAAAAGGGTTTAGAATTATCGCATGATCAAAGACAAAGAAAACCCAGATTGATTACATGCAAGGCAAAAGTTCATATATGTTGCATTTTAGGGGAAAAAATCTCTGAAAATATCACAGAATTGAAATAAGTCATACATATATGCAACCAAATGAATTTGTAAGGCCATATATACATTAACTTGCCAATTAAGGTTTTATGATAATTAGATTTTCATTGTATATTGATTTAATAACTCAATGTATAAATAAATTAGACCATGTTCGTTAAACTATTCATTAATAATAACCGTAGTTATTTTGTTTTAATTTGTTATAAAAAAAATAATATTTTTTTATTTTATTTGTCGATTTTTTCTAATTTTAAATACTTTTAATTGGTCGTTTATTTTAAATACTTTCAATTGATTTCTATTTTATGTAAGAGTGGTTTCACCCATAAAAAAAAAAAAAAAAAAAGATAATGACTTAACAGTTAATAAAGTTAAAGACTAATTATTTTTCTATAACAAATTAAAATATAATGATTATAGTAGTTTAATGACTATTAATACTATTTATCTTTTAATATAGAGTTATGAATTTAAGAATAATTAATATGAACGAAAGATTTTGAGAAGAAAAATATCAAACTATTGTTATTTTTAAAGGAAAAAGAATTAATTACGATAAAATAAATAAAAAATAAGGAAAATAGCATAAATTTTAATAATGATGAACAAATTTAAAAAAAAAAAAAAAAAAAGAACCATGCAATAGCTAAGAGAAATATTTGGAAGGTACAATGTTGCTTTAATAACATTTTTACTTGAATTTAGACATTGAGAACTTATTATCACATTATAAAATAACATATTTATTGTTTTCAACATGCAAACAATGTTGTCACTCTTTTTGACTAGATCTAATATTTGTTTTTGAAATTGTTTTCCTTGTCACTTTTCAAATATCTATGATATGAACTAATGTTTTACTTTGAATTTGATTTAGGGATAAGGATTATTTCCCACTTGTTTTTTTTTTTTTTTCTTTGTTCTAAATGATAGGTTCCCACTTTGGAACTTTAAAATTTACATTTTTCCTCTTTTCGTTTGGTCTATTAGTAAATTTTATTGAAATTTATGGTAAAAACTAACAAAAATATATTTATTAATTGACTTTTAAAGATTAAACATTAATATTAGATTTGAGTTTACTCATAATAAGTCTACCAATTTATGTAACAATAAGTACTAATAATAGTTGAAAAAAGATATGCTAAGGTGACTCTAAGAATTATATTGAATAAAGAATTAATCTTTTTTAATATTGATTGGAGAATAAGTCATAAATATGAAAATTGATTGATTATTTGATGCTAAAAAGACATTAGATATTAGAAAATCTATTTAATGCCTGAAAAACGTTAGGCATTAAAAAACCCAATCACTAAGATAAAACACTCTTTTTGATTTACTAGAAGTCGAAAAAGAATTAATAACAAGTTATCAAACCAAATATTTAAAGATCCGATTTGGTTTATTTTACATTGTTTCTTATCAAAATCTATTAGTTTCCTCTTTATTTGTAACAATTCTTTACTTGAGTTGTTAGAATATTTTCATTTCGTACATATTTGTTTCAAAGCTATTTGAAATAAATAAAGCAGATGGAATCTTTGGAACGACAATTGATATCTTTATTACATTAGCTAAAACTTATTTACTCTTGTTCATTCCGATCACAACAAGATGGACTTGAACTAGATTAAGAATATACCAACTCTTAAATCTTTGCTGGAAATTTCTTTTACCTATTTCTCTCTTCTTATTCCAAGAAATAAACATAGGTCAAATTAATTACAAAAACAGCAAAATCTCCCCTAAGGTTTTGCAAATTGCAAAAATTTCCCCAGGAGTTCATATTATTATGTCATCCTTTTAAGGATCTATGTTTTTAGCTAATTTTAACATTTAATATAAAAGTCTAACATCTTTTTTTATATAACTACAGAAATTTGCATACCAATTAATAATATTATCTTCATATAATAACTCCCCTTGTGGCAGTGTTATTTAGCAAGCCTTGATGATAAAATAGAAATGCTAACACTGGCAAAAAAATCAATTTCTTCACTCAAGAGTTGAAAAGAAATTAATAAAAGACAGGATGTAATGGGCAGAAAGCAACTCCCAAAAGCAAAACTAGCTGAACTTACAAGAAGGTTTTCTGTTTCATATGGTTACAGAGGTAAGAAAATACAGCCTCTTCGGTTGTCACTAAGATATGATACAGTTATTTTCAGACACCTATTCTCAGCATTTCCATTCTCCCTACCATCATCCATCCTCAATATTATCAATGTAAACAAAAAATTTTGTGACCTGACAGGAAAAAAAGAATGCTATTTTTGATATGATATTTCTAAGACTTACACTGCAAAAATGCTAAGTAGTAGAAGCTTCAATATGATTCTCACTGCTGATTCCGGGTTCATATATCGATTTTCACAGGTTTACGATTAATCTAATTCTAATCTTCCACAACCCTTCGGTAGAAAAGAACGTAAGCAGCCGATGTCTTTATCTTGTCCTGGCTGATCGGAGAAACATGGCTATCATCAAAGTTGTACCATTGATCACCCCCATGCTACATCAGAAAAAGAAAAAACTTCATGCAAATTAATCATACGATAATGCATATAGACATGCCTTTACACTAGTGTGTGACCTTGTGTGCATATATTTGTATTTACTGAGCACTAATCAAACTTGAAATCGTTTTCTTTACAAGCTCTACCGCTAGCTATTATGGAAGATCATATTTAATTATTTAAATGTCTTCACTACTTGCTCTTCCCATTGATACGAGCATTAGCATTTCTAACCGGCCAGAACTAGAAATATAATAAACTAAAGGTAACACAAGAATATAGAAGGATAAAAACTGTTTAATGCAGTCCATTAAAGAATGAAGTGCGAAGGTATACAAGTCCATTTAGCAACTAATAGATCAAGTAACAGATTTTCATAGCTTTAAGCCTCTTAAGAACTGGTTATTGCATGCACATGCACAAAAACTTGAATAAATATGTAAACCAGGTAAAAGTAAGTTGATCAGTATTTTGATCAATTTCTTTCAGCAGCATAATTGCTAGTCCATATTTTATACAGTTAATACTAGCTAGGTTGCAAAATATCTTGAACAACAATATAACAGTCCACTGATTAAGATTTATGTTCAAGTACTACCATCATATATGACTGGCTTTGCAATAACATGTTGGAACTAGCACCTAAAAGCAGCAGCCCAAATAGTCATGCAACATTTTAACCCATGGAGGCCGCAATGATGCATACAACCACATAAACCAGCAATGATGAGTATAGACTAACATTTCTGAAACTAAATTTAAAAAAAGTCAAAAACAAGTTTGACTTCTAATGTAGTAGTAACAACAATTACACTCTGAGGTTTACTCCAATCACCAATACTAGTTTCAAAAAAATCAAAAATAATCACCAATATTAGTTTCAAAAAAATCAACAATAATCACCCTTAACATCAGTAACATTATGTTAAATTAAACAACAGAAGCATAGTGTGGAACTTAGACATTGTTTTACTTTGTAATACACTAAATTGGATTTTAGGGAACATTGGAAAGCAGAGAGTGATGTTATCCCTATGAGTTGTGTTAATGAAAACATTATATAATACAACCACATTGCATAATGCATAACCATGAGTAAAGAAAAAAATTTCCTGCTAATGCATGAATGGGACAAACATCCGGTAAATCTCACAAAATGATACCACCATAACACAAACATGCTGCACATAATCAAGTCCTTGAAATTAGCAAATTTGAAAATGAAAAACCACATTTATTTTCCTTTTTTATTTTGAAGAGTTATTTTGATAGCAATATCTCACCCCCTGGATTTCTTTTGCCAGCCTTAACAAAACTCAAAATCCCTTCCTCACAACTTTCTCTAAATTGCACAAAATGTACAATCAATAGATCAATCCATCAATTAAAGATGCCAGAGGAGAATAAAATGAACAGAAAATTTGATGCAAAATGACCTGAAAGAGCAAGATAGAAGTTAGACAATAGGAGTGAGTGGTGAGGAAGGAAGAAGAGCTGCGGCAGCAGAGCACTAGCAAGGCAGTTACATGCCTTGAAGAAACAGAAAGAAACCGAGAAATGAGTAGAAACTGTTGCATGTTGATGATATTTTTAATTTTAAATGACTAATAGCTTTATAATGACTTTGATGGAACTCCCAAAAAATCCAGTTAAGGTACTAATTTTTTACAATAATATATTATGACGTGAAAATTTAAAAATTATACTTGGCTTTTCCGAGAGAGACAAGAGTATACATGACATTTTAATGGTCTGCCTAATCTACAGCTAATGGTAACAGTAGTTTATGTTACCCTCGAACTGATGGGGAAATTATTTTAGTAGAGCAAACCTCAGGGGCTACAGTTATCATCCATTTGCTGTCATAAAAGAGCGAGATTCAGCGCATTGAAAGAAAAACCAAGTAATACCCAACTTACATGAACAAATGCAGTGTAGTGACCACCTCCCATGCTTCCGTAGTGATTGCTAACAGCATAAAGCATATACTGATTAGATAGCTTGCCATTCTTGCAAGCAATGTATGCTGACAAATCAAGATTATCAATAGGGAAGTCAACATATGTCTCTAGCTTGTTCTTCAATAAACGGCTATATGAGAACCTTTTTAAATGAATAACCAGAATCTCAGGAAGTCTCCAAAGATCTAACTTTTTACTGGCTTGTCGGTGATTTTTGCAGCCAGGACAATACCTAAAAATAACACAAAAATACCAAATAGTAGAAAGACAAATGAGAGACAAAGAAGCTAGATAGTATACAAACCTTTAGATATATCATGAAGGAGAAAATCACAGACCTTATAGCACAAGAACTTATCAATTCATTCCATTGTAGTCCCACAAATTTTAAATGTATCTACGAAAGGACCAGTTAAGGTTGATAGACCAATAGTTTAAGCACACAAAAGATTAACTGGTAGCAAAGGTACCTTATTTGAGGATAAAATCCATGCTCACAAGTAAAGCTTAAAAGTGGAGTTATTTATCTAAATCTAGTGCTTCCAATAGATACTAGCAGAAAACATTCGATGATCTTGTTTTCTCAAAGGCAGATAGAAGTTGGAACAGTACAAGCCAAAGCATTTGAAAATTAGGAAGCTAGAAAGATAGGTTACAACAAAAGCTTTGAAAGTCTTAACTGACTATAAAAAGTTATTAGAAAGGAATTCTATTGAAAATTTCCGATTCAAAAGCAGCCTTCAACTGTGTAGCAGACATAAATCTTCATTCTTCAAAAAATGGAAGTTCTCTACAAGTACAACTAAGATTAGATAATTGATCTTTCTATCGCCAGATGTGCTGCCAGCAGCATTGAAATCAGTAAATAAGTAAACAAATCACAACATATATCTTCAGGCAAATTTTACCTCGACACCAAGTTCTGTTTCACAACATTAAGCAGAATAAAGGAAGGTATTAAGAATAGAACTTATCAGAGAACCAGGATTAACCAATTATTGTTCTGATTATCTTAACTCCTATGCTTCATCAGAAATTTTGCGGCTTTATATAGAATGCAAAAAATATTTCTTAGGCTAAAATTAATGGTATTCATGTAGACACTGACCACATGTCTTCTGGTCCAAGAGGCTCTTCTGTCAAGAATGCTTCGAGACACTTGTACAGAGAAACAGATTCCTGAGCTTTCTTTGCAAGAAAACCAGACTTGAAAATTTCAGGCAATGTACTAAGAAGTCTTGTATCATATCGTTCAATAACTTTTTCAGGCCAACATACAAGCACATTCAACCGCCTAGATTCTACTGTCATTTCCACTGGCTCATTCATTACTATTTTTAAGTGCTTGATCATTCCCTTTTCATCCGACAAGTAAAACATTAATTCAGCATCTGAGGATGAATCAACCTCTTGCGTGTCTGATGGGGTGGTCGCTCCCCCATCTGTAAGAGAAGTTATTGTATCCTCACTTCTTGTATCCTTCATCTTTCCAAATTCTTCAGTTGCAGTGTTTCCAGAGGCATCATTATCATTACAATTTACAGCAGGTATTCGGAATGAATTAAGCAACTTCAGATACAGATTGTGGATGTCAAATCCATTAACTGAATTGTGAATTTTAGCTACAAGAGGTATTCCCAAAGCCTTTGAGCCTGAAGTCAGTTTCTCAGGGATGCACTGCCTGATAGACATCAAAAATTAATTAGGGAGTAGGTACGGGTCAGGAAAACGTCTATCAATTATCTTAAAAACAAAGCAACTTAATAAACATAAAAATAGCAACTTGATAGGCAACAACACATGCACTAGCACACATGCTGCAATATATTTGTACACAAAACTTGCAAGCAGATAACCCAGCATGCTGAATATGTGATGAGGTATACAAACAAACTTACTCCTCAATCTGCCGGTGCATGAAAACTACCAAACGATCTTTGTCAGTATCTTTCCTCAACCTATAAGCAACCAGTTGGTCATCATCTCTGATTAAGGATAAAGAGTCAGCAGGCTCCTCTAGATATCGTATAATGCGGTTGTTGTAAATCTGTATAAAACTATGTATCTTTAGAGATCAAACTTGAAAATATGAACATTCTCAACATATCGACTAGCAGGTTATCAAACACATTGAGATAATGATTGACATACCTCAGCAACTAGTAATGTCTCATCAACCCCTAAGGAACATGCAACACTTAGAGCCTGGATAAGATCTTCAAACTTTCCATACTTGGGGACAGCGATGGTATATGGAGTTGGCTTAGCATTTCCATCAGTACTCACAACTGTTAAAGTCATCGCCCGCATTGTTGTTGATGGTAGAGGTAGTGACAGGTACATGAATGGATCAAAGGTAGTAGAAACCTTCTTGCAAACAGGACAAACCAGTGTTGATTTATATTGTCCCTGAGGCCAGAATTAAGTAAGCAAGTTTGGTGATTAATTACGTAATCATAAATATCCTAGAGCAGGGAGCCAATCACTTCAAAATGAAGTCAAATTTTTTCAAGGTACAGAAAAAAATTTCCGATTATTTCAAAAAATTAATACTAACCTGATTGGTAATTCAAATTGTAGATTTCAAGTCAAACTTCATCAAGACTAGGATTATTAAATCATAGCCCCTAGATTCATGTAATTGAATCAAAATCAACCAAGATGTAATTGATATTATACTAGCAGAGAATTATATTTGTATTTTGTTTTGTTTTCATTCTTTTGGGTTTGGAGCAAAAATGATGATAAAAGGAGCTTTGTCAAGGCTTGAACACGTGGTGGAAATGTGTGAGCTTCTAATGGGTTTTCTACAGCATGTAAATTACAGAGGTCCATTTGCAGATCAGATCAACAAGCTATGATATTGATCCAATTGACCACATATTTAGTAGCAATTAATTTCCCTCTATCTCCTCTGTTAAATTATTAATTCCATTCTCATTGCCACAATAACAGGTCAATTATATACTGAACATCAAGTAAGATTTATCACCATTGTATTTATCAATGATTGATGTACATCAATTTAAAATAGAAATCACGAGGAAACTTGAAAAGAGATCCTTACTTGGCACACATCAACAATGATAGAGTCATTCCGAGCTAGATGATTTTGCCAATATTCATCAGCAACTTCTTCATCCGGTCGATCATCTCCGTCCTTGACTTCTACATAGGGCTTACATTTTACACGATTGAGATCCTCATGAAGTCCATCCAGCAAAAAAGCAAGGAGTTCCTATAATCAAAGATTCATCAAATTCATAAAATTGATACCACTGGTTTTACAAACTTTCGCCCAAGTGAGAGAGGGTAAGGAAAACCAAAATTCAATAGCTAACAGGAAACTTCACTGACTTGAGAATCATGTTGGTTAGATCCACTAAATTGAAGTGCAAAATGAGCAAGCTTTGATTTAAATGTTCTTGGTGCCACCGGAGGTGCTCCAGGAGTCCATAATTTTCTTAACAAATCCCCAAAGGCTAGAGCAATTTCACCCTGACAAAAAATAAATACTTTTAATTGAGAAGGGGGAAAAAATCATGCTCTGAGCAAGAGGACAATTTTACCTCAACTTGAACTGAAATTTAGTTATTATCATTCAAATATGACTACAAAAAGTTTCAGAACAGACTTAACGTACATCCATCCCTAATGGATTGTCATGATTGATTTCTTTACAATAATCTCCAAGAAAGTAATCAACAAGCTTTGGAGTGTGTACTAAGCACTGAAGGGCGCTGTTCATAAAGCAAGTATTTCCAAGGTTTTGCAATCCTGTTAATCCCAAAGAACCAGCTTCACCAGATTTTCCAGAAGAAGTTATAGAAGTATTGCGTCCCAAATTGCCATTCAGATTGCCTGCAGTACCATTCATCATATGTGAATGATAGCTAGAGGAATTTGTCCCATTAGAACGTTGTCCTGAAATTTCATCTTTTTTCCCTTCTCTACGTTTCATGGAATCTAACAACCCATAAATTTGCAACTCCAGGAGAATCTGAAGAAAAGCGGTCATAACAGAACTATTAGAACCAAGCATCAAACTAAACAAAAAGATCACATAAAATGGTGGTTAATAATTCAGCAGACAGCTGATTTAAATTTTGATGCGTTTCCCGTTTACAACTCATTCCTTTACCTGTGACTTCTGTAAATATATCATGGGAATGTTGTTTTACCCAAAAAGTTAGCATAGACCTAGTATTCTGAATTGTATATGTAGGATCACTCCCAGAGACTTACATATGAAACAAAGAGGAACTTATCATCATGCTTTACTCAGTATATCTCCACCTCTAATCCAGCTGAATTTGGCTATCATGAAATATTCTAAAAAATTAATGAGTGAACTTTTTTTTTTTTAACTAGGAGAAAAAATTCTGAGTGATTCCCTTTGACAAGATTGAAACCATATACAAATTCAAAAACAACTCAAAACTGACATGTTTTGCCCTTTAGGCTCCATAAATATCTGAATGTCATAGTTATTTTGGTCCCAACTAACAATCAACCATAGGAAAAGGCCAGGTCTTGCCAAGTAAGGAGTTTTTAACTTGAGAATTCAGATAGAGGTCTAGCCAAAACCAAAATAGTTGGCGCAAATACTAAGAAACAGCACACTGCTCAGTCAATTTATCAGGACACATCTATAAGTCAGCCTTTCAGGTTAGTTCTCTGTCTCAGAGTGTTATACTGAGTGATGGCAACAACACCACATCAAGGGTAAAAACCAGGGATCAACCTAGTGATTGGTTAAAGCAAACTGAATTAATTAAATGCAATACAGATGCTAATAGCATAGACAAATACATAACTAACCGAACACAGTGGATCTGCTTTAAAAAAAATAGCTTGCAGTTGCAACTTAACCGATCAATATAAAGGTGAATCTAAAACTTGGACCTTATGAAAGATGCAAAACAATGAAATATAATTGTAAAACCAAACCATAAGCCAAAAACTTATCAAAGAAACATACAACATACTTCCTGATCTGACTGCCGCTGGCCATCTTTAAGGAACTTATTTTTGTCATTCATGAAAAACAACATTGTCTGCCCAGAAAAATCCCAGATGCGTAGCTGTATGATAGATAAGTTAAAAAAGCCGTAAGTTTCAGCTCACTAAGTCATCACTTCAAAACAAATAAAAAATAAATAAATAAATTACCAGGTCAGATTCAATACTGAAGATCTTGCATGCTCGTCTGAAGAATTCAACTGCATTGTCCTACAAGAAAAGAATATCATGTTAAGAAATGAGAGCCAAGAAGGTTCCTTAACAAGCAAAATGATTCAATATGCAGAAGAATAAAAGCATAAAAATTATTTTAAATGAAAATTTGATAATGCATAAGCCATCCAAATTTGAGAGAGAAATTTGGAGAATAATTATACTATCAGAGGATTGTTACAATGTCTAATTTTCTAAGGCATCCAAAATGCTTTATAGTTAATTCATCACAAATTTAAATTCATATAGAAAACTGTTAACATAAAATTTGTTTTCATTATAATTTTTATTGACAATTAATCTATTATATATGTATTAGCTACATAAATCTTTTACTCTTTTAGAAATACTGAAAATGAATTGATGAAGTTCTAATAATAGAGTCTACTTAGAAAAGAAATGTTAAGTAAACTTTTTAAGGGTGCATATATGCACAATCAATGAGATGGAAAAGTTAAAAAGACCCAATTAGCCATTCACCTTCACATATGTGCATGGTCCAAAAAGTGACAAAAACAGCCATTGATGAAGGCAACTTGTTGGTTGTAAGAAAAAAAACACTATCAGCTGGGTCAAGAGGACCTAGCCATGAATGAGGTGTAGAATAGACATTATAAGAAAAATCTAAAGGTTCAAAACCATCCCAATTAGGAGACAAGTTAAACTATACCTTTAACTAGAAAATTCCTACTGAAATGGAAAATAAATAGGAAGAAGAGAAGAGGTGATATGTGTAGAGAATGGTCCTTGAAGCCTTTTATCTAAGTAGCTGTCAGACATCCTAAATATTATATTTTGTCCTCAATTGCATACTTACGTAATCACAATGCCTTTGCTTAGCTTGCAACATTACTAAAAACGAAGACTAATGTTCTCAATACCTCAAGTTATCTTACAACTTTACTTTTAGAAGAGCAAACAAATTATTTGAATGCAAGTGAGACTAATGCAAGATTAAAGAAGAAATTTCATCAAAGGAGAATTTTACTTGAGCAATATTTGAAATTAAATGCCATTAGAATCTTAGCCTATTTGTTTTACCATTCCCAATGCTCTAATCCGTTTGTTACATGTTCTAATAATGCTTATTAGTATTGTATGATATACGATACATATTGTACGATATGATATGATATGAATAGGAAACAATATGTATCTTCAGATGAATTAAAAATTAGTACGATACAATGGGTGTATTGTACGATATCACACATATTAATCTAGATCAATAAAATTATCGATATGAACCGATACACCTTTTTGGAGAAATGATGACATGTTGGAGTATATTTGTGAAATTTTATAACTTTGGGAGAGTTTGTGATATTTTCTAAAATGACGACATGGCAATTGAAGTTTTTCATTATTTTATTATTATTTTTTTAAAAGGTGTATCCTACGATACAAAATGAGATATACAAGTCAAAAAATTAGGTTTCTAATACACTATATAATATGTAATTCAACAACCATGGTTTTAAACATTTATTTTATCAAGGAAAAAAAAAGTTACAACATTAAAATTCACAAGACGAGTACAAACAAACTTTCTAATTGCATAAGTCTAACATAAAAAAGAATTCACAACTTACATAGGTTCTTGCTTCAAACGACCAAAAAAGAGAGTGAAATAGTCAATTTGACTAACCTTTTTGGTAATTTTTACTCCCAATGAATTTGCTTCCCGCAGAACAGAAAGCCTAAGTTGCAAAGGATAGACATCTGCCATATCATCTTCTGCAGCCACACAGCTTTTCCCACTCTTCATTGCAACTTTAGCATCACTATGCCTAATGAAATGGCAAAATAATACAAATACATAGATGATAAAAACTTATGTTAGTTTTTCAGGTAGCAAATCAGAAAAATAACATGAAAGCCTTATCAAACTAATTATCACTAACACATATCTCTTAAATTTAGCATTTCTTATAAAATCTCAGATAAACTTTCATTCTTATTCTATGGTTATTAATATCATCTACAGCCAACAAGAAACATGTTCTTTTTAATAAAACTTTCATCTATAGAAAGAACAACAAAGAGTAATTGAAAAAGTAAAATAGCCCTTGACACAGGATGCCTCCACCTTGCACTCCCTTACCCCCCTCCGCCTCTTTAAAATAAAATAACCACAATTAACATAAATTTTTCCACAGTAGATCTTCCTTAAGGTTTAAGGACCAAAATACTATTACTTGTATGGCTAAAAGTTGCATGCCTCTTGCCAATAACTGGATAAAATTTTTTAGGATCAACCAGAAGAAGGAAAAAATCTTTTTTAATATCGGAATAGCATGGGCTTCTCAGAAAGATTTTCAAGGAAACAGGGAAAAGAAAAATACAATATGGACATGTCAGCTATATTGCACTCATCAGCATATTCAATTTATGAAAATGCTGCACTGCCAAAGCTGACAGGTAGACAATCGATGTAGAAGGGCTGCATTCCCAAAATGTGTAGTAGCTAAATATGGAGCTGCCAGTTAGAAATTTCTGAAAGTCAGATCCTGACAACCTAGTAAAAAAGAAGTTTGACTATAAGGTGCACCTCTAATTTTAAAGATTTAAAAGACTTTGAAGGACCTAGATCACTTAGGATGTAAGCCCCATCAAGCAAAATTAGAAGAAAATTCATTGGTGGCCGTCAAAACTCTTCAAATGGCATTAGATAATCCATGCACTGCAAAATTTATACAAAGATAAATGAGATCCAGGGGATGGCAGCCCTTTGCTCAAAGAATTGGCATTCCATTGAAAATTAGCATTAATTACAGAATATAAAATCACAAAATCCCTAGCATCCCATCTCTCCATTGTCAAAGGCATAAAGAATTTAGCACTACATAAATTTTGACTAGCTATTTAAATTATTAAAAGTACATTCATAGAGTAAAACGCCGTCCTAACATAAACTCTTATCAGACCATTAAAAATCAATGCCATACAAAACATAGAATACAAAACAGACAAATTTGGGCACACCACAGATCTCAATTCTCACCAGATAATGCTATCCCAATAAAATTGAAAAAGCCCCATTCATTAACATCACAGAACTCACCATTTAAGCGCCTGCAACCACATTTCCGCAGGGACCAGCGCATAGTCCCGTCCGGAGATACCCACTTCACCATTGCCGCCATTTTGCGAAGAATCTCCTTCTCTCCTCAGATTGAAAAGAAGATCGGAATTAAAAATGTTGTTAATGATCTTCATTGGACCAGCATAGGACGGCCCTGGCGTTGCTGTGTACAGAATTCCTATCTTCACGTCCGAATCAGATGTTGATTCCTGTGCATCTTTCCACCACCTAAAAGGGCAACCAATCATATCTCAATCTAAATCAGAAACTGTATTCATTAACTCAAATGCGAAATGTAATGGAATGCTAAGAGACAGAGCGAAGACGTATTGGTATAGCTTGTTCAGATTTGTTAGGGTTGAATAACTTGAATTGAATTACGACCTGTATGGAACCAAGTAGACTCGCTGGTCATTGTCAGAGTGGAAAGGGAGAGTTGAATCAGAGGGAGGAGGATCCATTGAAAATGCAGATCATTAGCGTGCAATGGCTGATTTGCTGAGAGAAACAAGCGAAGCTTTTTATGTGAAGAAGAGGGAAAAAATACTTATTATTATATTGAAATATAAGATGTTATTTTAGAGCAACTCAGAAAACAAACGGAATATGTCAATGCCGATTCTCACAAAGACAATAACGAACTATAGAACTACCTTAACTTTACGTAAATTATTTCAAGAAACAAAGAAATTATTTCATTTTTGTCAGAATAATATTCTAATTAAAAAACAGATAAATGTATATGATTTTCAATGCAATTACCAAAATTTCCAAAACTACAAAACCACTGTACTTAAATTATCTATTGAATGCCCACCAAGCATGATGGCGAATTTACATCCTCAAATATGATTTCAGAAATTCAACAGCCTCCATCCCATCAATATGGAAAAATAACAAAGTGTGCTTCTGGATAAGAAATAACCATTTAGCAGAATACCATGAGAGGGACACCCCGTTACTTGCAAACCATATATTTTTTTGGCCCAGCATGTGTAATTTCCGTTAAAAGCGATTGAAGTAGAGATTTACCCAACACTTGATCTACATGTTCTTCATCATTGAAAGCCTCAAAATCTTTAATAACTATTACATTCAATATCATCTAGTGCAACACCTGGTCGAAATATTTCAATTTATATTAGTTTTCCTTTTGATGATGTAGAAGAAAGCATTAGATGGAACTCAACTTATCATTCTTTTACATTTTACTCTACATATTTATGTAGACAACTCGCGTCATTAGGGCTCCTCTCTTATCCTTTCTCTCTATGATAATACCTTTCATTCCATATACTTAATTTATTTCAATCTCAACAATTTTTCCTCATATACTTTAACTTTGCAGGTTGGATTGTGTTGTAAATGCATAGACACCTTAGCCACTTAAGGAAAGAAACTCTTGTATTCCATTTCCCCATGCACACAATATATATGAATTGTTAAAATCACCCAAGATAGTCCTCCAATAAGTGTGTGTGTGTGTGAAGCATCCCATTAGTCATGTAAGAAATAAAACTGATGTAGTCACTCTTTCCATGCACACAATATACATGAACTACACTTGAGTTGAAATATTTTAATCTACATTGATTTTTTTTTTTTTTTTTTGGTTGATGCACGAGAAAGCATTAGATGAAACTTGGCTTTTTGTTTTTTTACGTTATATTCAACAAACTTATGCACACAACTCAATGTTATTAGGATTTCTCTCTTGTCCCTTCTGTCTATAATAATACATTTCATTTTATCTCATTACTCAACTCCTCATAAAGCTACGATTTACTTAATTGAATCTCAAAAACTTTTCTTAATATATTTAACTTATCACTCGAATATGGTCCTTATTACAAGTGTGTGAGTGAAGCATCTTATTGGCCACATGAAGAATAAAACTTGTGTAATCATCATTTTCAACACACAATATATATAAATTATTAATTTAACACTTATTATAGATATCTCTATATAAATATGTACATGAAGTATCTCATATATATCATCAGGTGATATCTTTTATTCTTGTACATTGAATTCATGAGTCATAAATCTTATAGTTATGACTCATGAATTCATGTCAAAGGTTACATAATAATCACATTTCATACCAAAAATCACACACAATTCACGCACTAGTGGCAAATTCATTTAATTTTATGTTATAGTTCAAACAACAATGATTTTCGTCTTTTTTCTCATATCAAAGATCACTTGATATTAACATGTAGTCAAACTTTTCAAATTAAATGAAATACGTAACCAATAGTCATTATTCAACTATTTAATCGTTCTCACATAATCTGTATTTTTGGAGAAAAAGTTTGAGACTAGTTATAAATTTAGAAAAAAAGGTTTTTGTGTAATTTAATTTTTTAAAATTATTATTAACATTTAAAAATTAATAACATTATTTAAATACCTTTTTATAGGTAAAGTTATGAAAAAAAAATTGTTTGAATTTATATTTTTTATAATTAAAATTTACAATTAGCTTATAACGTAACTTGGGTTTTCCATTTTTGGTATGATCCACAGAAGTCACGATAGTCATTTTAAACCCCTAAATCAGCATGATATGATCTAATAAATAATTAAATAATTAAAAATATATATAATATAATAGACCAATCTGCCAAAAGCTTACAAAAACATGGCTCCGGGAGTTCCGATTGTGTCTTGGGCCTGGCAATTCTAATAGGGTTAGACATGATCCAACCCCTGGACATAACAGACGGTGTTAGAGCCAAACCGGCACGGCTCATTGCCGAGTTAGTTCAATCATTGCTCCTTCCGGTATTTTATGGCACCACTGATGTTTTCCTCACATAATTATAATTCTAAATCCCGTTGAAAGTGTAATTATTTTCGCCTGGTATATGAAGACGGAATTTGAGTATTTCGTATCTTAAGTTATTCTGTGTTCCCTCAACTGTTCAAGCGGACTCAGAGTCCAAGCTTCTGCAGGTTTACTTTTCTTGGTAGTTTCTTGTATTTTTATTTGTTACTTAAATCAATTGGGTGCTCTACACAATCAGAATAAAAGCATTAAATGTGTGATTCTACACAAAGAAGCCGCTCAGAAACTCACTTATGTTCTTTTCTCGCATTTACAGCGTTCCTGGTTATCTAAAACGTATTGATGAATGTGGGTTTATGAATTTTTGAAGAAGACGAGTATGGGAGTGAGGTTAAAGATGAAGTAAGCTAAGGGTTCGCTGTTTGACTTACCCAGAAACTGTATATTCTGGTCAAAAGAAGGATAACATTTCCCACTTAAGAATGGTGAAAACAAGGCGACAAAGCTCAGTAATTGAATCCAAAAATGCAAGACAGCCATGTCAAGTGGTTCCGGATTCCGACCTGAATCGTCAAACCTACAAAATCCGGTTCACTAAACTGTCTTCCTTGTCATTGAACACTGTATGCCCAAATTCTTCTTAATTTGTTATTCAATCTTTGCTTGAATAACCATACATCAATATTTGTGTTTTATTTACTTGTTTTGTGTAGGTTTTATTGTATGATTGGTGGCTGGTCAAAGCAAAGAAGGATAAGGGCTTAGCTGTTGGTGGGTTTGCTCTAAGAGAGTAAGGCGGTTCTTATTTATTTATTTTTATCTTATTTTAATTGTTTGGATTCATCGTGTTTTGGGACTTTCATAAGAAATCATGAATGTAATAGAGTTCCATTTATGTGATGAAGAAAATGATGGGGAATAGCTTTTCAGTTTAATGAATTTATGTCTACCATCTCGGTGACAAGCATGAATTTACATATTCAAAATGTCCGTTGGCTTCACTTGTGTGTTCACTGGTCTGGTGATGGGGTTGAAACCTTTAGTGGTTAGCAGTACTGTGAGGATTAATCTCAGTTAGCCGGCTTAAAGGATGTAATTCTCTCTTATGATCTCTTGGTTGAAAAAGAAGGCTTTGAAAACTTATATTTATTGCACAATTTTGTTTTTAATTTTACTAGTCACTGGTTTCTTGGTGGTGATTGTGCACTCAATGTTCTTCATCCATTCATAGCTATATTCACCAGGATTAATGATTGTTTCATGTTGCAATTTCGGTCTCTCTTGTGGCAGAATGAAGTTCTTTTTCTTTCATTGGTATTCCATCCTGGATTTACATTTGATTGTTTTGATTCTCAAGTAATTTTAAAAAATGTGCCTATATTACAGTTTGTCCTTGTGATCCCCTATTGTAGATTGGATCCCATTAGAAATTAGTTGAGTGGTAGTTCTTCATTTGACATAACTTCATTATTTATTGCTTCCTCAATTCAATCATGCTGATTTTTGAATCAATGATTTGGATTTGTTATCTTTTGCCTTATTGATTTATTTTTTAGGAGTCTAGGGGTAAGATCCTTTTGCTCTGCAGCTGTTGCCAAGAGACTCGATACTACAACTCTTGAGACAGTAGATGGAATCACTGTTAAACTCAGTGGCTTCATAAATAGGTCTCGCACACAACTAAATGGCTTCTCATTCGAGGTACATAAACCTTTTTGGTTATCCTTCTCACATATTGTATCAGATGCAATCATGTTTGTCTCCGATTTTTGAAATATTATGAATAATTTGTGTTGGTTTAGCAATGTTAATATGGAAAGGTATAACACCACTCCACAGTGGTTATGGATTTGAGGATTAACTGTGATACAAGTGTAGCGCATCTGGTTTTCTTTAAGTGCCAATTGGGTATTTGAGAAGGATTTTGTACACATTTAGGAAGTAGAATCGAAATAATTAAGCTGGGATTGAGAAAATGTAAAATTGGCAACCCTGCATAATGAAGCAGAGAATATATGCATAGTTCTTATATGTGTTTTATCGATAAAGTCCACCTTCGTGCTAAATTCTAAATTTAACAGGATTGCAATCATTTCCGACTTGGATTTCCATATTACTGGGAGGAATATGCCAATCAGTGTCGTGGCCAAGAACATCATGACAAAGGCAACCCATCTAGGATACCAAATTTTGTTCAGCTTGGCATGTGTGCAAGAACTATTCAGCCAGCTTCGTTTGATGATCTTCCTGTGACTGGAATACGTGATCTTTTGCTTTCCCCTCGAGGAGGGTCTGATAATGATGCTCTGTTGAGGAAAATTCACAATGAAGTATTTAGAAATTTTAACTGCAATATAGCAGCAGGTGAAACTGAAAGTGATCCCAAGGCGGCAAAAGCCGATCGGCTGTTGAAAAATCACAATGTCATATTGGGTGCGACAGAAACAAGAACAGAGGAGTTTAATGGTGATCTTACCGTAGAAATTAATACTCTTTCCCCAAGTAAAGGGGTTACCAATAGAAGCATGCCAGCCAGTAGGAATACCGAAGTTAGAAGTCCGAATAGGATTACCAATGCCGTACAGAATGGATCCCCTAGTAATCCTTCAAAAGGTAAGGTTACCCCCAAGCACAAAAATGCAGATGGTCAATTTAAGACAAACACGAACTTCATTACCCAAAGTAGTGGTGTTATCACAAGAAGTATGGCTAGATCGAAGAATCTTGGAAACAAGCTGGACGAGAACGGTTTATCACTTTTTTCAATCAGGCAAGACAACAGTGCTTCGGTCTTAAGATCAAAAACCACAGGGATCCTGTCCAGAACGATGGCAATTAGAAGTGATTCAAGAGGGTCTGCAGTCAGAAGATCCAACAGGCTGAAGAAGAGGAAGTGAATCATAGATGTGTTTGCAAATATTCGTAGAAGTGAACTAGTATTGCAACTATAATTTGCCATACTGCTGTGTCACTAAGGCATGAACACCAATATCAGACTCACCTGCTTGGTGTTGAAGTTGCCTTTTTGTTTGTAATCAGAAGTTGTGAAGTGCTATTGTCATTAATTTCATTCAATCTCAATGAGTGTTTTTGCGTCTTACCTCCTTCGGAGTTTATTATATGGGAAATTTATTTTTACAACCAAAATTTAAATAAAAAATATAATTTTATTTAATTTTTTTTTTTCTAATGCATACTCAGTCCCGTGTGATACACGCAATAGTTAAATCAATGATTTTTAAAGCAAATCAAACATTAACAATACATGTATTACGTGTAATGTGCATACCCGAAAATTAAAATTTTAAAAAATTTACTTCACTCTTTTCTCCAACCCATATCACATTCATTTACTAACTAAATTATCGCAAATTCATCTTTTCAAAACTTTACATCATTTTATCTATTAGTTTAGACTTTTTAATACATAATTTCAATTATATATATCACCAAATTCTATATATAAAAACCAATTTTAGATGAAAATTTTTATCAAAACTTTAATTTACTTTTCAAAATAAATTTGCACCAAAAACCTGATTTTCTCATTATGCAACATATTCACTATGAAATACGACTATTTAGTCATTATTTTAGATAATTTTAATCGTTAAAATAAATCCAAAATTATTTAAATTATTGACAATGTCAAATTCCTTTAATACGTATGGATAAGATTAGATTCAAATCAAATCAATTCAAGATCAAGTTTGAATTTGATTTGAACAAACTTATCTTTTGCAAACACGAGTCTAGGAATCAAGCTTGAGTTTATAATGAGCTTGAACTTTTCACAAGTTCAATTCATAAAGCTTGTGCATCAACAAAATTAAATTGACTTTAACGACATTGTTTTGACCAATATACATTAAAACGATATCATTTTAAATATTTTAGACATCTGATGAATCAAATGAAACAAATTCGACTCACCTCAAATAAACTGAGTTTAAATTATAGCTCGACTCCTATGAAACCAAACTGAATTTAAATTAAATAGAACTCAAATTCAGTTTGATTTAAATCCAACCCTACACGTGGATATGACCTCTATGCACAAATAACAAGTGCCCATAAAGGATTGGGATTCCAAACACGGTGGGAACAAACCAACCACATTATACACACCAAAACATGGAGATTAACTAGCCTTTCTAATATAATATCTCTCTCTTTCTTTGGCATCAACAAATATTAATTTGGACAGATTTACCATTATTTTACCTGGTTTTCACCCATGTATTTTTCCCATAAGTGAACAAAAATGTAAAATCATATTATTAACAGAAGGGTTGCTGATGGGTTAAACTCAAGTGAACCTTCATCCTTATTTAACCACCAGCTCGAAGAATAAAACACCACTCCTCCAGAATAAACAGGAATTTGTACTAAAAATCATATCACATTTTCTACAATTATCCTATGGTACTGATTCAACATTGAAAGAAAGTACATAGGTATATTAAATATGTGCCTAAAATTTAAGCATACATTCATATCATGGAATGATATTAATAACACAATTATCATTTAATATAGATTCAGGGTATGGATATTTCTCATTATGCTGCTAATATGTGTTCAGTTTGATAGAAACAAGTCCAATGTTCTATTCATCTCCTTCCAATTTATGGTCATACCTTCTGTAACAAACTTCACTTCTACCAGCTAGCAGAAGCATTCAAAAATTTTCAGAATATATCAAGATCGAATGTTACCAGGTCTACACCACCTTAATTTATCAAACAAATTATGAGAATCCAACCAAACCATATCAACTTGAATGACTGGTTCTAATTTTTTGACAATTAACGAACTATTATTAACAAGTCAAATGTACCATAACACATCCTTGGGAGAAAAAAAGTTGAATCTGAGATTACTAAAACTAATATTAATTTCTCAGCAGTGTTGAACTTCATTAATAAGCAAGGCATTGCAAGCAAGAAACAAGCAGCAGAAAGCTGCAGGAGATTAAATACAAAATACATCCATAATGTGTTAGTAGAGCAGCCTAAGTATTGATGCAGATACCTGGATGCTGAGAGCAGGTAGAAAAGCAAATATAATTTCACATCTCAACTAATAGTAGCGTGAACCAGTATCATAAACACGGCCTCCAGGGTATGGACCTCTGGGCTCAAACCCCTGATCCCTTGGACCCCCTAGAAAACGAGCCCGCTCTTTGTAGGAGTCATAATGATCTGAGTTATCAGCTCGGTATGTTTCACCTACAACAGTTGCAGCTGGAGTACTGCTGTAACCATGAGGATCACCATGACCCATGCTGTCCGGATAATGCCCCATCATTGCATGCTGGTACTGCTGTTGCCGTGCATGTGATTCCTTACGAAGGAACTCATCTCTACGATTTGCATGTCGGGCTCTAAGGGCAGCTAGCTGTTCCGCATACTGAGCATTGATAGCATTTAATTTCTGAAATAAAAAACATACAAGATTTCATTGTTTAAGTCATACAATGATTGGAAGATAATTTGAAACATCATTCAATATATGCATATTCACACATGAACTAGACATCATAGACAATTTAAGAACACAATACTAGGACACTTTTTTCTCTCTTTTCAATTTTAAATGTGTCAAAGTCCAAAATGTATTCAGAATGAAAGAAAAAATTTCTCCCAAATATTACAACCATAGAAGGCAATAAAATAGATGCAGACAATTTTTCATCTTACATTGCACATATCATACCAAAATCCAACAACCATAACATAATCAGATTTAATATATACATAAACATGTTCAATATTTTTCTATTTTCTTGATGCCCAAGAACTGCCCAAAAGCAATTTAGAAAATTGGGTCATAGTTAGCTCTACAATCTTTTAAGAGGTGGGAAAATTATAGCTCTTGTCAAGGAGGTGGTTCAATGATCAAACCTCATGGAAGTAACTGGACTAAATAACTAATCCCTAATAATAGTGCTTAACACTTTAAATAGCTGAAAAATCACAATTTCAGTATTCCATAACCTCTATCTATTGAATGTTCTGGTATATTTATAATTACAAGCAAAGGTGGACACATAGCTCCTGCAGGTTAACAGTCGAATTGATTTTAGACTCATGTTGCAAAATGTTCGAAGAGATCTACTGCACCATCTCTTTTAGCAGAAAATAGCATAGCTCCGCCTCATTGTGGATGCATACATTGCAATTTTTCTAACTGTTAAACTCCACAAATTTCTGACTTATCCATACATGACATAGCTCCAACTGTTAGGCAGAAAGAGTAGTTTTTGTTATCAGTGAAGACAATTTACAAAAGCATGCACTACTTCTCCAATAATTTTATACTATGTACATATGACTTGGACCATAGCTATCGAAAGGTGATGCCAACAAATTTCCCAAAAAAGAAAAATAAAAAATCCACCTTATGACTTTTATCTGATTATTATGCACACCTAGTTAACGCAAGCACATATTTAATAGTATTCCAGTGTCTGATACTTACCACGTTGTTATGGATATAAACTGCCATACGTATAAACACACTGCACAACATAATAATTTGATATTGTTATAACTTTTAACCATGCCAATTTGGTAAATTGTATCATGTTCTGAGCTTCAAGAAGAGAAATAAGTTTTCTAATCAGGACTTTGGTATATATTAAATTGTACTTAATATAATGTTTTCACAGAATTCTACTTTAATATGTTTAGCAAAAAACTGTCACAATTCCAAAAGAAGTTTATCATTTATGATAAATTCATTATCAATAAGACTCTTAAGACACAAAGATCAATGCTGAGAAAATAGAAACGCATGTGCAACCTTATACAAACCTCTCTATGTCTGGCAATTTCTGTATCTTCAGCATCAATTTGTTCCTTTGCTAGTTTCTTTATGTCATCAATGAATTTCTGCTCAAGACCTTCAAAGCTGTTTGATAAAGGCTTGCCATCATGGCCAACATCCACATCTTCTTCATGAGGTCGAGATCTTGGATCACCATTGTTTTGTTTCTCTACAAATAGTTTTGGATCAGGTCTCAGACCCTGAAATAATGATCCTGATGCATCAACTCCTTGACCTGCATCACAGTAGACATGTATATTTACAAGCAAATCAAAATTCAAAACATAATTCAAAACCGTATTTCTAGAATATGCATGGAATAATACCAATTTCACAAACTCCGGAGGAAATTACTAGTGTTTGAACCCAGAAAAAAAAAGATAAATTCAATTATGCACGAGACAAGGTAGAAAATGACAGATGCAAAGAAAATTAAAAAGAATTAAATTTCTTTGATGATTTTTTCAAAATTAAATGTTTTTCAAAACAGCTTTGAGTAATTCTCTAAATTAGACACAGGATTGTCAAGCTCCACAATCAATATTTTCTCTGTTTATCAAGAAAGGGCATCAAGTATAGCTCCAATAATGCTGAGTTGATAAAGCAGTAGGATATGAATGTAATATATCAAGAACAAAAGCAAAGCCATAATGTCTTCAAACGAAATAAATCTACAGTACATAACAGAAACTCCACAATAGATGAGTATAAACAAATAACTAGCCATGCTTAGAGAAGGGGCCAAGTTGCTAAGTTAAGGGACTGAATATAGCATATTGTACCATCATTTTCATTTTCTAAATAAGATATTATTCTCAATTGTCCTATTATTTAGCTATACTGAAAGGCCCTGATCTCATTAAAATGAAAATATGAGATAGAGACATAGAGAAAGAATGAGTCAATAAACATGCCTTCATTGAACATTTGAGATGCCATTGAATTGGGAACTTTTGACCCATCTCTTTCCCAAGTCCATTGTCTCTCTGTTTTTTCCGATGGAAACTGTGGTTCCCTCTCAGGGGTGAATGCCTCTAGTTGTCCTTGAAAATGACCAGACTTCTGTTCCATCCTTTGACCAGACATATGCTGCATTCGTGCATTACCATATGCATTGGCACCAGGATCAGCATATTGTCCCTGCCGTCTCATAGTTATTGTTTAATAAATCAGGTTGAATAGTCAACTTAACAACCCTGAAAACCAGCACAAACAAGTCTAAAGAGTTAACAGCAAGCAAAGAGAATGGGATATTCTGCCACAATGCATATACTAAATTTTGTATCAAGAAAGTGAGAAATTTGAGCATTCAGCATTAGAATATATCGATATGGAAAGGCATCCTTTAAATTTTCAAAATTAAAAGCTATTGAGCTAAAATTCAAGTCCATCTGCAGCACAACTTTTGACAGCATGAATTAGAATTTTCTAAGCAAGTGAAAAATTTTGCTAAAAAATTGATAGATACAGAAGCTCAAATACATGGAAGTTTGAACAACTGTTGCCCTCATGACACATCAATAATAACAATCCAGACAATCAGGAAATGGCAAGTGGAAATTTTAGAGGCAGTCTCAGAGAAAGGAAGAAAAGACAACTAGAAAAGATGATATACGCCCTTGCAAGGGAGCTTCGTCCAATAAAAAACTCTTAAAGATCTCACATGCCAAATACTCTTCATAGAGAGAAACAGGTGCTATCCCACAACATGAATTACAAATAGAGATCAGCAAGCCAAAGCCATACACCAAACATGTGGCTTCAAATAAGGAATAAAATAAAACACCAGAAATCTTGCGTTTGACATCATCCATAAAGGATTTAAAACTCCAAATCAAATAAGAGACCAACTCCATCACAAACAAGGAACAAAAGATTAAACACTTTTCACTAGCACAAAACCATTTGATTTGACAATAAAGGGACTAAATGACTAATGATTCCCCGAATTTAAATAAATACTATGAAATGACATTTTATAGTGTATCAAATTCCTTAGGTCAACTCCAGTTGATGTTTTCTGTTTTCTATAAGACAACTGAAACAGTAGGATTCAAAAACAGAACAAAAAAATACATTTAGTTCCAAGTTGAAAAGCCCTCTAAATTACTTCCTCTTTTCGTGAAACATCCAAATAAAGTGTCGTAACGAGGCTACAAACTAATACATGCCAAAATTTTTCAAATTTTATATTCACATCCTTTCACATAAACAAATTTGAAACTGCAGGTACATAAAAATGCATTTAACAGAATATATGATTCCTTTTATTTGTATAATTAAAAAATAACCATGCAAGCATGAAAAGTAGCTCTCTCGGTACATTTTTACAGCAATTGACATTAAAACATGAACATAAAATGATTGAAAAATAAGGTAAAAAGCGTAGAAAGCACAAATTGTAAAGGCAATTTAAATTTACAGCAAGCAGTAATAAAGTAAAAGAACTGTCTTACTTTTCGATGATCTTTCTTCTTCTTCTCCGTCTTGCGAGAGGAGGATAGGGTAAAACTGAAAACCAACCCAGCCACAGCCTACTGGGTTTTTAAAACTAAACTCCGAGGGATCGGATCCGGGTTTCGTAACCAGTTATTTGTTTCGGGTCAACTGCCATTTAACGGGTTTGCTTATTATTTTGTTCGGAGCCTCATGTGGTTAATTAGTGCCCGGGTGTACACAATTTAAAATATCTTGGCTGGGTCATTATTGGCGGCCACAAAGAAAAATCAATTTAAAACCAATTTCTGCATAATTAAGTGCTAGTCTATCCATTTTGTATGAAAGCATTTGAAATAAAAAAAAGTTTATTTTATTTGTAACTCAAAAATAAATTTACAAAATAAAATTTTCCTTTAAACTTTTTTGTATTTTAATATTTAAAATTTTATATTATTTTTAATCATTGATTTTGAATTAAAAATAACATAAATAAAAAGAATTTTTCATCCTTTCTTATTTTACACTAATTTTCACGATTATGTGAAAATAATTTAAGAAAAATATTTCGACTTGTTTCCGCCAATTGCTTTTTCGCAAAGACATTTTTTATCATTGATTTGAAGAGAAACTAAACGCAGATTTAGAGAAGGAACCTAGCTTTTATTTCATAACAAAATTTTAACATTTGTTCATTTGGGTAAACATTAATTATTTTTAAAGTAAATATTATTTTAAGAAAATAATATAGTTCATAAATAACATATTAGGTTCATCATTGAAGCAATTATGGAAACTGGTACGGATATGCTGGTGGTTACTATATGCGGCACAAAATAATGCTCGTTACGGGCCGATTTGAACCGTCACATAACAAAACAAATACGCTACTACGGAAATTATGGTCTCGAGAACTTTCAGTAATGAAAAGTTGTCCATTAAGTCTTTCCATGGTTGAATCTTCGACAAACAGAAACCCCACATTTCCAAGTTCTCTTAAGTACTAGTCATATTAGCTCCAATTATGCAAGTATGCTAGAAGATTTAGATCTATCATAATTTTCTTTATCACTACTGTTGAGCACATTGCACTCTATGAGCGCCACCATGGGTTTCATCATCCTCATCATATGCCTCCTGTGCCTGAGACTGCTTCCTCCGCATCTCCTCTTCCATGTTAACATCATGCAACGTGGTTTCCTCACACTCGTCCAGCTCCATGTCAGTCAGCTCAGATGACGGCTTGGGTGGCAGAACAGCCGCTAGTGCCTTAACCTGATCTGGGGTGAGTGAGTCGGGGAAGTCAACAGTAAAGTGAATGTACAGCTTCCCTTTCATGAATGGCCTCTGGTACAAAGGCATCCCCTCATCGTTAATAGCCTTGAATGAATCTGTCGAAAAGAATAAGAAGTCATTAGAACAGTAATCGAATACAATCTAAAAATTATTGAAACTTTTACAGTTACGCCCCAATTACTCACCAGGCTTGACAACTTCCCCGGGGCTTGACTTGATAAGGAGCTGTCTGCCGTCCAGGTGCGTTAATACAAACTGAAAACCACATAGTGCCTCAGTGAGAGACAGGGTGTGCTCATAAAAGAGATCTTCACCCTTCCTCTTGAACTTGGGATGTTCCTTCTGCTGAAGGATAAACACTATATCTCCAGTGACTGTATCAGGCTGCAGATCACAGACGTAAGAGAAACAATCAGTGCCCATTACGTAAAGCTAGCATACATGGGAAGAAGCTACACTGACTGAAACCAAACCATACCGCTTCATCAGCTTCACCAGGGAAGGTAATCTTCTGCCCATTCTGCATTCCCTTTTCAACAAAAACTTCGAGCACCTTCTTCTCTGGGACAACCTTCTCTCCTTTGCAATGTGGGCAACGATCCTTATCATCAATAGCCTCACCAGTACCCTTACATTCATTGCAAGGATGCTGCATCTGTTGAATCATAGAGGGCCCGAGCTGCCTAATTGAAACCTTCATACCAGTACCTTCGCAACCAGCACACTTCATTGAAGCTCCAGATTTTGATCCTTTCCTGATGTTGAACAAATATTAACATCTCATGTGGCAAATTACTAGGAATATCTTCAAAACATCATTGAAGAAAATAAAACAGTGCTCACCCATTGCATTTAGAACATATCACATTTCGCGAGAGTGAGTGCTTTCTTGTGGAACCTTGGTAAAGTTCTTCAAGAGAAACCTTAAGAGGATGAACCATATCGTCTCCCCGCCTCTGACGACGTCCTCTGCTGCTACCACCTGTTCAGAAATACTTAAGCTAAGATACATCGCGTAGTCTAATTCAGTACGACCTCTAAATCACATAAAGTTGATACCTCCAAATGGATTTCCACCAAAAAAGGATTGGAAGATATCAAATGGATCATGGCCACCACCGCCACCACCCATTCCTTCCTTGAGTGCATCCTCACCGTATTGATCATATATCTCACGCTTCTCAGGATCACTTAGAACCTCATAGGCCTGAGCCAACTCCTTGAACTGCAACAGAACCCATTAGAGATTCAACATTGACCCATCTACAAACCATTCAAACGATAAAGGCCTCATCGATCAACCAAAAGATCCAAAAACACCATATGATTTCTTTTCATTCCAAATTTCTAACAATTGATTCCTAAATTCATATTCCCCCCAACATTCCTCAGAAAACCTTGGAAGAAAATTAAATGTACAATTCCCAACAATTAAAAAACCCACAAAAGCAAAAATATCAACAACAAAAAATGACAGCGCATTTCAATACATAATTCATAAAACACTGAATTGAACTAAAAACCAAAAAGAGTGGAAGATTAACTCACTTTCTCGGGATCACCTCCCTTATCAGGATGGTTCTTGATTGCAGCTTTCTTGTAAGCCTTTTTCAAATCGTCCTGTGAAGCGTTTTTGGACACACCCAATATCTCATAGTACCTCGTGCTATTGCTCTTCTTCGGAGCTCTCCCGAACATTTTCTTCTCTTAACACTTACACGATCAAAATCAACAGCAATTAAAAAGCCTTATACCCCTAAATTCGAATCTTTTTTCAACGGAATTTGCCCCGAAAGCTCCAGGAACGGAGGACACAGAAAGACCACAATAAAAAGTTAGCTGTGGGGACACTGTTTATATGCAAGGTTATCCGAATGGACGGTCCAGATTGTTTGGAATCCCTGATTGCGAAGAGTCTAGAATTCTCTTTCTTGTGATGAGATTCCTCCAATGGTGTCTTATTGAGGTTGGACGGTGGAGATTTTATTCTAGAGGCTTCGTCCAAAGGATCTCATTTCCTCTTTTTACATTTTGTCACATCATAACATTTTGGACATTCAAAATACCATAAAAATATCAACAACGAAAATTTATAATATTATACTTTTAAGCATCTCAATATTTAATGAAGTTTAGTTCTATTTATTGTTTATGTTGTTTGTTTTTTTATTTTTAAATGTGAAGAGAAATAATTCTATTATATGAACTAAGAATTTGAAGTGTTGATTAAGATTTTATGAAAATAAGAATTATAAACTAAATATTAGAATACATTCAAGATTAGGGATAGATTTGAATTGAATTAAGTTTAAATTCAGTTTAATTAATAAGAAGTCGAGTTCAAATTTGATTTTGATATTGACAAGTGTAGTGTATACAAATCAAATTGACATTTTTTGTAAGTTTTTTAACAAGTTTTCTAATCAGTTTTTTAAAATACTTTATCAAAATAACGTCATTTTAACTAATAGGTATCAAAATGATATTATTTTAATTGATTCAAATTTAATTTTTCAAACTCACGAACTCGATGAATTGAACTCCCTAAAGCTTAAACTCCAACTCGATAATATTGAAATTATGAACTTGCACTCAAGCAAGTTGAATTCGAATTCATCTCTATTCAAAAAGGTAATATACAATTAGATAGGGACGAGTAGAAAATCAAAACCATCAGGAACCAAATAATTCAATTTCGCAAATGACATTTATAGTGTTGATTCTAATTCCATATTTTTATAAACTAGCAAATTCAATTTTGATGGTGTGTGTCCTTGAAGTTTCAGTTCTTTAAAATTCCAGAAGGTCACACGGTTGCACGCACGATACCCACACGATCTTCACACGATCAACATTTTCTAGGTAGATGGGCGTGTATTGTAGTTGCACGGGTGTGCATCCAATAAATTCTTTCTTACACGGGCACAACTAGATATATACATGAGTGTGCGTCCTTACACATAATACACGGTCATGTGCTTGAAAAACACAAGGTTGTGCGTCCTGCATTCTTTGCACATGAACACTCTGCATGACTCAATCAAGACGTGTGTTGTATTCTTAGCTTACACACGATTGTGTTTCATTGACACACAGTTGTGTGTCATGCAAATTTTGTAAAAATAAAAATCTTTAATTTTATTTGTCATGTTCAACACATAGTTTCAAACTGATAAAACCATAATTGAAAGATACATCAGGTGTGTAAAATTGGGTATCTAAAACTAAAACCAAAATCTAAACACTCTATATGAACCACAGCTAAACTAAATTGAAATTAGATATTCAAAATCATAACAAGAATTGAAACCAAAATCGATACCTAAACACTATATGAGTCACAACTAAACTAAATTAAAATTGAGTATCTGGAATTTAAATCAAATTCTGAGTGTCAATTCTAATTTTGATTCTAAAAACATAGGAACCATCGATTTCAGTTCTAGTTCTTATATTTTTTACAGGGGTTGTGCCCATGCAGGACGAGTCAAAGCTTCGGGGTAATGCTTAGATAAAAAAAATTCAAAATTATTAAAATAACAATAAAATTAAAATAAAATAAATAACATGTCAGTTTGTAAAAATATGCAGATTGACTTACCGAGGGTCCGTGAAGACACGATCCAGAGAGTTTTGGGTCATCCCCCAAGCCTTCTAATTCTAATGGGTTAGCTTGACCTGTTAAACCTTCCAATTAGCAACCTAAATCCTCTCCAACGACTAAATATGATCCGTAATGTCAAAACCAACCAAATATTACCGACTAACACCTCTGTATACAATCATTTATAAATATAAATGATAAATGTTAAATTGAAATAAAATTAATATTTGTGTCGGCATGTTTAATATATTAGATCTTGGAAATTATTATTATTATTATTATTATATGTAAATTAAAAAAATAATTTTATATTTTTATTTAGTTAATTAATTTAAATAATATAATTAAATAAAGTTTATACAAAATTGAAAAATTCTTTTGCAATTATAAATATATAATCTAAACTTAAATTTAGATAGCAAAATACCTTCAACCCCTATATATGAACTCTAATGTTATGTACAAACCAAAATCATGGCCAAATAAAAATTTATTTTCACGCTCACTCAAAATCTGGCATCGGGATTTCAAAATTAACGGAAAAAATTCGTTATATCCAAATATTTATAGGAATATTAATTTAAAATTTTATTTATTTGATTATTGTATATTTTTTTTGTGTGCTAAATTGATTTGATGAGTTAGAAATATATTTATAAATCATCAATAATACAAATAGCATAATTAAAATATTTATTAAATTGAACTCTTGACTATATTCCTATAACCTATCAAAATTAATTGATATCATTTACACATAATAAAAATGGATTATTTTAATATTAACAATTCAATAAAATTATATATAATATATTTAATTTAAAAATACTAGCATTTCTCCTTTTAAATATTTTCTGTGAGAAATCCCCGACGAGTAATTTTCTTAGTCAATAACGGCACAGCAAAATTTCTTTTGTGGCACTTATTATAAGGCCAAACAACATGCCAAAGGTTATTTATATACATGACAAAGTTATATCTATACAATTTTAAAAAGTTAATTATTTATTTTATTCTTCAAAATCAAATAAATATTTTTATTTTTTTAATAAAAATTAATAAAATTTTAAAAAATAAAATAATAAAAAAAAAAATTCATCGCCGTCGACAACGATAGCTCTCATTAACATAATCAAGTAGTCGAAAAAGGTAATTTGATTCCATTGAGAGTTAGATCTGACCACTTTGATGACGGAAATGACCAGATCTAATCACAAAAAATCTGATAGCCTTCGATGTCTAAAATAGTAAAAAACGATCAATATTATATATGCTAGTTATTTCTAGTTTTTTTCTTCAACAGAGGTTGGTCAGTTCTGACAGTTTCTGTCAGATTTTTAGAGGCCATATTTGGCCACTTTGGCCATCGAAACGGCTAGATTCAGCCATCAATGAATCTATATAGTCATTTTTGACTATCTGATTATATTAATGGTGACTACTGTCGTCGGTTAATTTTTAAAATTTTTATTGATTTATTATTATTATTAATTTATATTATTTTATTTTAATATTAATATTATTTATTTTTATAGAAGGTGTTTTGGTCTTTTTAAGAAAAGGGTGGGTATTTGGCTTTTTAAAACTTTGTGAATGGGACTGATAGTTAGGGAAACCTTGGGTGGAAATTTGATTTGCCCTTATTATAATCATATTTTCCCTCCAACTTTATTGTCTTTTTCTCCGTTTTAACGTTTTAATTGCAACCGAGCTTCTGCTAAAACGGAACGGAGGTGAGAATCCGTCGTGGCGTGCGCTAACTGACTCGATGTCACACATCCCGTGATTGACTAATTTTGTCGCATGCATGACAGTGACACGTTTACACCTCTGTAAATAACGACGCCGTTTAATGTGTAAAAACAATCACCTCCCGGCGTACCTTAGCCTAGACCGGTCCTCCGTCCATTATCCACTCTTCCAGCTAGTTTTTATGCCTCAAAAATTCAACTCAAAGAGAGAGATAAAGAAAGAGAGTGAAGAGACTCATAGCTTTTGAATTGATGTGATGACTTGTTGACTGATTGATAGATCAACGGCTGAAAAGGTATCTCTCTTTCTCACCTGTTGTCTCTGTCGTTGAATCGATTACTTTCTTTTCCTTTTTTTTTTTTTTGAATTATAATTTTTGTTTAATCTGTTTCCCGAGAGCTTGAACTTTCAGGTGATTGTTTAATATAGCTTGTTAAGCTCGTGATCTACTGATCTGCATTGCTTCCTTTTCAGATTATGTCGAATTGTGCTTACAAGATCTGACTTGTTTTGAACGTCGTTTAATTATAAGTTAGGACTTCGTTTGATGAAAGTTAATTGGAGATTATTCAAGAAATTCGGTGCTTTATCATATGCAGGGTGCAATGGATGAGGAGGTTAATTGGAGTAGCCGCTGCTTCAGAATAGAGAAAGGTTTTTCATTTCAGAATTTAAGTTGACAGGTTTGTGTTATTATTTGGTTTAATTGATATAAATCTGATGGTTCATATTTCATTGTTAAAATGTGTTTAATTTGTGTAAGTTGAGTGTAGGCGTAACTCAATCTTCCTTTGGTGGAATTTGTTTTGTGTTTTCTAATCCTTCGGGGTTCTTTTAGTCTGATTCAAGTGGATGATTGTTATGTTGTTTTAGTGAGTGATGCTTGAAAGTAAGAATTAAGCTCGAGTTACCGAGTCAGGACACGGATGGCTCTAGTTTGTAACCGAGGGTGAGTTTTATAGTGATTTTCGAAGTCCATCAAAATAGAGATAGCTTGTCCAGTACAGTGTAGGACAGACATGATTAATTCTAAAAATTTTGTTTGATTATGGAGTCCAGATAATAGAATTTTGGAGTAAGCTTCTTCAAACTTGTTTTACTCCCTTTGAGCTCAAATGCTAGGAGCAAATATGTGATACTTTTATTAATCTCATAATCCATTTTAGAAATGCATAAGTAATTGATTAGTTAATGTTCATAAGCGTGTGATGAACCATCATAAGGTGATAACATCTAGATTCAAGCTTACTTCAGTGGTATTTGGCAAGGTACTTCAAAATTGTGACATAGGAGTCAATTTCTAGCCTAGTTTACATAAGGCTTATCTTAGCTACATTTTATATATTTCGGGAGTCAGTTTATTTAGATGATTGATATTGTCAAGATGGTCTTTGACAATCCTTTTGCTTAAGCTCTAATGTGCACAATCTTTAATTTTAGCCATCTATTTTCACTTAAATAGGAAAAAGTTGAACAATCTACAATGGTGAATGTCATTCAATACGGCCAGGTCTTATTATTTGTTTCTCGTAAAAGTTTATTCTTTATGTCTCTTGTTGGGAATTCGTGTGATGGTGATTATTTTGCTTCCAAAAAATTTCTTTTTGATAGTAAAAATAAATTTTGTAAACATCCTTGGTTGTTAATACTCTTTCTTTGAAAAGATGATTCCTTAATTTTTGGCAAGCCCAATTCTACTTTTAAGGAAACAAAATCAAATTCAGAAGGCATCACCAGAAATTAAGGAACCATCTTTTTGAAGAAAGCCTGTTAACACCAGTTAATTTTACTCTGTGAATTGCTTGCAAGCAGATCATGAATAAAGTTTTATTCTTGAAGATCTTGATCCTATACCAGTCAATTTTGAATTTTGATGAAAATTTCCTAGCTGCCGGAATGCCAAGAAGTACATAGTTGTGAGAGGCAGTTTAGAGAACTTCTATAATGGAATTGTATATAGATTATTTTTTTAATTAATTTTGCAATTCTTTTAGAATTAGTATCACATATTATCTTTCAATGAAGAGTTATGATATCTTAGCTTATGTGCCAAGCCAACATCATTATATATGAGCTAACCGACAAAATATATAATTGATTATATGACCCGACAAAAAAGCAATACTAAATCCAAGTTGTGCAAACTTGAGAACCTAACATACCACGACGCTCTGCAATTCTGATGCGCACGCAGGTGGGAGAATCACACTTCAAAAACTAGTTATTAAGATTAATGAGTCAAAAGTCATATAAACCTCACACTAGAAGCCCATACTTTTTAATGTGTGATCCAAATCTCATACTTTGCATTTGGGATTCGAACAACAATTTACATAATTTGTGCTCTAGAATGGAGGGCAGGTTTAGTGTGTTAGTGGCAAATGCACTTTATAGTTACTGCTCCATGATGATGCAAACACAAGATGTCTTTAATAAAAAGCATGAGGTTCTCTATTTTATGTGACAATGAAATATTTTGGACTTATATATTTACATGTCAGTCTTCATAATCAACTGCTTAATTTAATCTTGATTGATTCATTAGATTGCGATACCTCCTTAAGCAAATTCTTCTTTACTTTTGCCAGTTTTCCCCTACAAGCCATTTTATCTGGTTTCCATGTAAATACGTACTCAATAAACCAGGCATTTTAACTGATTTGTTGCGGGATGTTTTCTAGCAGGTCTTATCTGGTTTGAGTTTGTTGATTCACACAATGGGTATCTCAGGAAAATGGATTAGGGCATTGGTTGGTTTAAAAAAGGCAGAGAAGTCACCTTCTTCAGAAAAGGATGAAAATGTGGGTATTATATGTCCTGCTTAAATATTCAATATTCAAGTTTATTGCAATTTATTGAAGCTGATATACGAATATATGCTTGTTGCAATATGGGACTCATGTAAACGTTGAAACTATTTCAATTGTCTGAAACTGCTAATTAAATGTATGGTTGATGCAATGTGGGTCTCTTCTAAAAGCCTGAAGTATGGTTATCTTTTTATTTTCTTTTCCCTCATTATACACTATAGATAAGCTTCTTTTATTCATATTATAACCATTTGTAGTTAGATGGCTTCTAATAAATTTTTTGGGATCAGATGATTATCCTCTGTCAACTATCTCTGTCTTCTGTGAAATAATATTGCATTCTATGTCCTTTCTAAAAGAATGTAAGAAATTCCACTCTAGTTATTGTAATAATTTTTCAAAAGTTGATGTTTTTTATCATTGGATGCATTAGTAACTGGAGAAGATTAAAAATGTCTGATCCCAAGTAAAATATTGCATGTTTAATGGTATAAAAGAGTTATAATTTAATGGTCAGTGCATAAAAGGGGTATTGTTTGAACTCTTATTCTTATCTTGTCACAGAGGGCAGCAGCTAGCAAGTTTCAGCATTGTAGAACGAACTCAGTAGAGATTGATACTGATAAACTTCAAGGTGAATCTGATCAGCATGCTGCTCCACAAGTTGGAGATGCTAATACCAATGCGACTGCAGGGCCTGTTGGCTATCCTTCAGATTCACTGCAAGTACAAGATATAGTTCATGATCAACAAAACTTGAGAGAAGTATGGGCTACAACACGCATTCAAACAGCATTTCGTGGATTTTTGGTATTGGTTTCCTTATGACATCATTTAGCCCTTTTTCATTGAGCAATTATTACAAATTAGAAGTGATTTCTTGTTCAATTTGGTGCATTTATGTTGTTTTGAGACTTCTAAATACCTTTTAGAGAACTGAGAATAAAAGAGACTGAAAAATATTTAGGGTGTGTTTTGTTTGGTTTGGGTAATCCTTGATTAGCAAAAATGAAAGATTATCACTAAGATAAATTACCTGAAAAATTATTGGGTATAAATTTACAGCGTTTTTGGTAAAATTAGTATATATAAATAATTATTGATTTTAATTGGTAGTAATAAAAAAATACTGAAATATTATTTTACTTAAATGTTCTTAAAAAATTATTAGTTATAAATTAGTAGTATATTTAATTAAAGTCAATAGTCTTAATAATTTGTAAGATGACATTTACACCCTTGATTTATTTTGTTTTTAGGGTGTAATTGTCATTTTTTAAACTATTGAAGACATATTAAAATTTAAAAAAATTTCATTCACGTCCCTAATTTACACCTCTAAAACTTTTGCAATTCACCGCTAAAATTTATAACATCCCTAAATTATTAAAATTTATAGTTTATCTTCAAACATATGATTATATGACATTTATATTCTTAATTTAATTTGTTATGTTTTTGGGGGTGTAATTGTCATTTTATAAACTTTCAGGGGCATATTAAAATTTTAAAAATTTCTAACACCCCAAAGTCAAATTTAAAAAACCCTATAAACTTTCATTAAGACCCTTAAAATTTTCAAAATTGATAATTTACCTCCAAACATATGATTATCTAGAAGAAAATAATTCTATTTGATTGGTATACATTGCTAACATCTAGAAATGGAATAATCGGGAATTGCAAGTAATTGGCTGAGCTGCTAAAGTAGCTAAAGTGGTGATAAATCCTAAGGAGAGTCCATCTATTTCCAATCTCTATCAGTAAAATAAGTCCTAAGGAAAGTCCATCTATTTCCAATCTCCTGGTATTACCAAAGTTTTAAAAATTCAAAAACATCTGTAAAGTTTTTGCAAATTACAAAAACTTTTATCTACACCTCTAAAATTTTTAATTTTTAAATTTACCCCAAACATATGATTATATGACATTTACATCTCTGATTTCTTTGTTTTTAGGATATAATTATTATTTTTGAAACTATTAAAAACAATAAAAATGAGGATAATTTTGTAAAAAAAAAATTAATAGTAAATAAAAATTATTTTAAGAGACTTGCTATTAGCAGAACTTTGTTATAAATAAAAATTGTACTCAGAGCTACAGTTCTATGCTACTTTGACTCTAAATTGAGCTGTATGCTGCTTCTGCTGACTAAAGTCATCCATTGTCTTTTTCTGATGAACTATTAAAACTAGAAGCCTCTCATGAACTAGAAACCTCTCATGATATTTCAGAAACAAACATTCTTCCGCCTGAATAACATAATTTTTTTTTTTGATGTCATGTGTACTTGTTGGAGAGTAGCTGTATATTATGCACCTATCTTTTGTGATTTATTAATTTGTATATTCATATCTTTTGAAATTTTTTTCAGCCTGGCAGTTTTGATCTAACTAAGTTTTTTGGGAATACATATCAGGCTAGAAGAGCTTTGCGAGCATTGAAAGGGTTAGTGAGACTTCAAGCACTTTTTAGAGGTCATGCGGTGAGAAAGCAAGCTGCAATAACTCTTCGTTGCATGCAAGCTTTAGTAAGAGTTCAGGCTCGTGTCCAGGCAAGGCGTGTTCGATTGGCATTGGAAAGTCAAACTGCACAACAGAAACTTCAGCAACAACTTGCACATGAGGCTGGTGTTCAAGAAATAGAGGTAAAAAAAACTTCAAATACAGTAGAATCATACAGTTCTTAGCTTTTTCATTTGTTGGATTTCTGTGGGAACTTGCCATCTTTCCCTATTTCCCATATGAATATTCCTCTTGTATGAACATATGTTATCTGCATTCCTGGAGTAACAAGCTAAATGATTGTGGTTTATGTGAATACATAATTAGGATATGTAGTCCTAATAAGCTGGGACCTATGTGAAACATTTGAAGAGCTAAGACTTTTGTATTCCCTATGGATTTCTACGGTCAATCTTAATGTTTCTTATTTACTGCATTTGAAGTTGGTTATTCCTCTTATGATAAGAGGAAAGGAGCTCTGCATTACAATAACTTAGCATTCATGGAGTAACAGCATTTATATTACATATTAGTGTTTAGCAAATTTAAAGGCTGCTTCCTCATCCTCTATTTTAGCTAGTTGAATTGTCTTTGACTTGAGTGCTCATATTCGATTGAATTTGACTTAATGCAGGAAGGATGGTGTGACAGTATAGGATCAGTTGAAGAAATTCAAGCCAAGTTGCTTAAGAGGCAGGAGGCTGCTGCTAAGCGAGAGAGAGCCAGGGCATATGCCCTTGCCCATCAAGTAAAGTTTTCTTCACTCCCATCGTGGGTTTATGAATAAGCAAATTTTATTATGATATAATTGATTGATTTTCATAAAAGGAGTTGTAGATAAGGAAGGATTCATAACTTTATCTTTGCACCTTGGCATAGTATATAAGCTTCCTTTTCCATGAATTTTCTGTGTTATTGTACGCACACTTTTAATGTCTTTAGTAATCTCTTATTGATCCAGTTGATTGGTACCTCTCCCTTTTCTTATTGTCATTATTTGATCTCTAGTTGGGGTTAGTGTCAAGTGCTAAATTAAGATTAATACAAGTGTTTTTCACGCCTGGCTCCTATTTGGTATATCAGTTTCCTGCCTATTTTATGTCCCAGGATAATCTCCAGGGGTTGTCATTCCCAGCAGGCTTGTGTATAAGATCAGTGTTTGTTCCTTCAGTGGCAGGCAGGATCAAGACAGCAGTCTGTTCCTTCTGGATTTGAACCAGATAAAAGCAGCTGGGGATGGAACTGGTTGGAGAGATGGATGGCTGTCCGTCCTTGGGAAACCCGCTTTCTTGACATTAATCTTAAAGATGGAGTAATGATATGTGAGAATGAATCAGCTGAGACTAACAATGGCTCCAAATCTCAGATAAAATCGTCCAGCAAGAAACAACTTTCATCAAATCTTCACTCCAACCTTTCAAGTCAGAAAACAGGTCCATCTCAGTCTGATGGGAGTAGTTCTTCCCCTGGTATTTCAGCAGACATGCTAGAGGCATCCACTGCACAGATTGTCAAGCCAAAGTCCAAACCACCTCTTGAAGATTTAATTGAAGAAGTCAACTCAGGGCCTGCTGGTATTGGTGCCAGATCCCATAGCAATCCAAAAGAGAGATCCACACAATCAGATAAACCAGGAAAGAAGCGCTTGTCTCTTGGTAACAATGGTAGGTTTATGCTTTCCCTCTCCTCTATAGATGCTCACTCCTCAGGATCAATTATTTGGAGTTCTATAGCTGATGGCAGAAAATGGAATGTAGTGCTGTTTTCCGTCTCAGTCATCAGTGAAGGGTGGAGACTAGATTAAATGAGTTTGATCTCAAGTCCAAGCATGAGAGTGTTTGCATGAGTCTATTAAATATTTAGGACAAAAATTCACAACATTGAACGATTATTTCATTAATTTATTGTTTGGCTAGATTCTCGTTTATTTTCTGCAACTTTACTTTCATAAAACTTCCATAAGGAAGAAACATTCATATGAAACTCCAAACATCATCACACTAATGGAAACGTGTAGGTAAATTATTCTTTAGGGACAGTGTATCTGGCTGGAGGGGGGTATTTACGAATCTTAGTTTCCAATTATCCAAAGTACTTGTCTAGTGTCTGTTCTGTATCTTAACATTACGTCACAATAATTTGACCTATCATATGCATGTATTACATTGCATTTGATTAATGCTCTACTTGGCTTTTGCTTTTCACAGCCGGGCCTCACAGGACTCAGGTAACTAGGGTTGGAAGAACTGCTGCTAAAGTGACACCAGGCTCTCATAAACCCATTAATAATAAATCCAAGATTAATGGAAAAGGAGATACCAACCCAACAAAATCTGCTCCAGTTGATCTATAGCTATAAGAAGCAAATCCATTCAGGTACTCCTGTTTCCATATGTATATATAGAGTCACATTACAAGGAGATGGAATCACAGTGCATGTCTACCATTCGAGATATGTGTGGTTTTACCATGGAAGAGTCCGTTTCCGAATGGAAGGGTTGACAGGAGTGACTGGGCACATCATAGAATAAGATTAGCACGTACGATGTGACTTGTATTCCTCCTTCAATTCTGTTGTTAATTATGTGATCACGTTTTTTATTTTCAAATGTATGATTTCTAGAGCAGCAGTTGTTTGAGATTAATGTCTTCCTGGGTTCTCTTTTCTCCATTCTCAGCTTCTCTGGAGGATAATGTATTTGTTCTTGTGATGAATGAGATTAAGGAATGGGGAAAGAACCCTGGGTGAGGGAAATTTTTAATCAGTAATTCGCCAGTGTCTAGTGGATTGAACTCTGTAAAGTTGATGTATTATTTGTTCTTTGAGTTCTTTTTAAAATCCTTTTGGGGGTGCGAAATTATTTTCTAAGTTTGAAGAAATCATACTCATTTGGATTCATTGGGCTAATGGGTTTCCAAATTATATTCAATTTGTTTCAATTTTCTTTTCTATTTCAATTGTCACGTTGCTACTCAGATATTTAAATATGAGATTGAATCTCGAACTTCTTGATGATTAAATTGTAGGCCAAAGGACTATATCCCACCCATAGTTTGACGCGGGATAACTGCCACCCCCAAAGGTTTCAAAAACCTAAACTCCCACCTATAAGCTAAATTTAATATTAAAAATAATAGTATACCCTAATAATATAGGAGTATTTTTATCTTTTTAATATTAAAATTTTATAAATTAATAAAATAAATTTTATATAAATATAAAATATTAAAAAATAAAATAAATATATTTTAAAAATTTTTAAATTTTAAAAATTTTGCGATCAACTTCTTGAAATGGAAATTGCAGTAAGCAGCCCACTTTAATAGAAGCAGAATTGGTCATTTTGATCCACTTTAGTTCAAGGGAAGCCGGAATCACATGCATTTAGAGTGGAGTGGTCGGCGGATTTCTAATAGTTTGAGGGCGTGAGATCACGGCTCTTAATTTTGAGAAATAAAAGGTGGAAGTAATTTAGTGTTAGACCAAGGCCAAGCCCTTTACGGTTGTTTTAGACTCTGAGTACACGTAATGCGAGCTATAGATCTAGCCCAGGCTCACTCTAAATCTGGAAACGTCGATTACGAGTCGTCTCCATGTCCCGAAGAACGAAGGCGGACTTTGAGAACGGTGATGAAATATTTACAGCGGATTACATTATGAAGCGTATCAGCGTAGTTATGAATTTTTAATTTAAAAAATTTGCAAATATATTTTTTTTAAAAATATTTATATTTAAAAATTATTTTATAATTTTATTATAAATTTTTAATTTTTAAAAGGATAGTTTAGTCATTTTAGTAGAAAAATTATAAAAAATCCTTCTAAGGGTAGGAGTTTGGGGTTTTGAAACCTTAGGGTGGCAGTCGTGCCTCAAACTATGCGTGGGAAATGGTGGTTTGGCCTAAATTATAACTAAATCGAATTAGAATATAAAAATTTCTTTTACACAAAATATGTAGTATGCAGTAGAAGTAAATTCTACCTAACCATTACCCCCTAGTTATCGTATCTAGCTTTCGAAGAGGACTATTTTGACCGTATAATGATTATGATATTTTGTAGTAATTTGCTTCTGTAAGTGTTAAGAGTTCTTCGTGTTCTAATTAGTAATAAATACATAGTCATCAGATTTAATCTTATGTATGTGTTAACTCCGGCCGACGAAGGCATTGCCTCCCTTGAAGCGTCGATGACGGCGACAACATAGACTCCCTCGAAGTGTGGACGACGAAGCGTGACGCATGCAGAGTCCTTTGATTCTTCAAACTGTTTAAGGTATGCGCTCAATTTTCTTTTTGTATAGTTTTGTGGAATTAGAAACGTTTAGGGTTTTATTTTGTTCGATTTCATCTAGCATGTTAAAAAATGAAGTGAAGTTTTTCTAGGAGTTGCAGTAATTCTTTTCGCAATAGCCGCGACTCTTTTACTGAAGACGGGCGATGAAACAAGTTTTAGCAGTTAAATGCTTTGTGAAATTTTCCCAATCTTATTTTGAGAACTTTGCTCTTTCGGGAGTGGTATGGAAGGCTCTCGTTATTCTGGAGTAATTGCAGAAAAAATGTAGTAACAGAGTAATCCTAACTTTCCTGAGCTGTTAACCTGTCGAGAATAAATAAAATAAGAATGCAGATTTTTATGTGCGACTGGAAGCAGATTTTGGTGATAAAAGAAAATAATTTAGCTTCAGATGGAGAACTTATTTGGTCAAAAAACAAAGTTATGTAAGCATGTTAAAATATAACTAATCTGTTTTATCTGGAGGAGGTTCTCTAATGTTCCTTTTCAAAGTGATTCTGTGTAATTGTTGGAGTACACTAACTTACCGAGCATCATGTTGCTTTGTGTTTCTCCTTTGTGAGTATTTCTGGAGGCATGGTAGTCATTTACGTTTGTGGTTCTCAAATGTTTCTTCACAAAGAGAAATCTGAGACAGATCTGTGTAATATCTCCTGCTTGTTTTTCTTATTTGGCAAGTTCAATGCACATAGATTTGTTTTTGTTAGTGAATTTTTAAGGATGTGGCAAGGTTTAATCTGTTGTTTTATTGTTAAGTTGGTTTGTGATCTTTGGTGTCCTTTCATTAATATCTTCACTGTGTAAATTCTTCAGATCGTGGGGCTCCAGGTAGTTTTGAAAATGGTATTATGAGTTCAGTCTCCAAAATATCATGAGCCATTTTGTATTGCGGTTGTCGTGTGTTTTCTCTCCAAAACTCCTTTAAAAACAATTCTTGTAAATCTTCTCTGATCTTTATGGGGTTGCATTGCTCCTCTCTGCCAGTGTTTCTTTAATCTGTGGAACTAAATATGTTCTTGGTAGGCAGGGGTTGATGCTTCCCCTTACGATGCTGCGGCAAATTCAGGATTACTTTCTGCTGGCCTAAACTCCTGGAAGGTAACACTCAACTGATTTTATTCACCCTTGTTTATAGAGCTCTAGATATTAGGATGTAGGAATTTCACTTAAACTTTTACCTTCTTAAATACCTATCCATCCTTGTTTCTTATAAAGCTTGGTTGGTATCAGCCCAGGAATTAGTCTTTCTTAATTTCTACGTCATTGGTTGTTGGAGTTTTAATGTTTTTAATGGTGGTCGTTAGTTAAAGTGGGCGTCTCTTTTATTTGTTATATTTTTTTTCTTTGACACAAATCCTCGAGTGAATTCTCTAAAACTTTTCAAACTTTTCAAATTGTTAGGAAATAATTTAACTGAATCATAGAAAAGATTTTTGAAAAATGCATAAATTCTTCCACGTTATTCGAATATTATATTGACAATAAATTTATATATCATTAAAATAACATAATCAAATAAAAATATTTCGTTTTTATTAATAAACTGATAAATTTTGGGATGTCTTTGTTATAATCCAGAAACTTGGGGGGTGTTTTGTTTCCTGTCCTGAGACTTGGAAGAGGAAATTTGTGAAGCCCAAACCGAAACCAAAACCAAAACCAAACCGAAACTCGTTTCTGTCCCAACCTCTCTGACGCTCACCACCATCCACCATCCACCATCCACCATCTCACCTCCATCTTGATCTTCCGCTTCTTCCTCCCTCCTCTCATTCCCTAACCCTAACGCTAATTCAGAAATAAAAATTTGCTTCTCAATGTTCTCCACCCCATTTGTTTTCTTCTTCTCTCTCATTCTTTCCCTGTCAATTCTGTTCCTCCTCGCCCCCCGCATCTTCTCCCCTCACTCTTCCCTCCCGTCGATTCCCCTCTCCGACGAACTCGACGACCTCTCTCTCTTCAATCGCGCCTCTTCCTCTTCTCTCTCTCGCTCTCGCTCTCATTTGTCTTCGTCTAACCCTAAACTCAAGATCGCCTTCCTTTTCCTCACCAACTCTCAACTCCATTTCTCCCCTCTCTGGAACCGTTTCTTCAAGAATTCTAACCAAAATCTTTTCAACATTTACATCCACGCCGATCCTTCTGTTAATATCACTTCTCCATCTGGCCTTTTTGCCCATAAGTTTATACCTTCTAAGCGCACTTACCGCGCCTCGCCTACACTCATTTCCGCCGCGCGTAGACTTCTCGCTACTGCCATCCTCGATGACCCGGCTAATGCGTTTTTCGCTGTCATCTCGCAGCACTGCATCCCTTTGCATTCGTTTCGTTACGTTTACAACTCGCTGTTCACTTCTAGAACCTTCGACTACACTTCTTCGCCCGACTCAACCACGGCGTTCGGAGTCCGAGTTCGGTACAAGAGTTTTATCGAGATTATCTCGAAAGATCCACGGTTATGGAAGCGGTACATTGCACGTGGGCGCTACGCGATGACGCCGGAAGTCCCGTTCGATCGGTTTAGGGTTGGATCTCAATTTTTTGTTTTGACACGTAAGCACGCTCTTATGGTGATCAAAGATCGGAAGCTTTGGAAGAAATTTAAGAAACCCTGTTACAGGTCGGACCAGTGTTATCCAGAAGAGCATTATTTTCCGACTTTGTTGTCAATGCAGGATCCGGATGGCTGTACCCATTACACTCTGACTCGGGTCAATTGGAGGGGGACCACCAACGGCCACCCTTACACATACAAGCCCAATGAAGTGTCGCCGCAGCTTATTCATCAGTTGAGAGAGTCCAATAATTCCGAATCTTACTTATTTGCGAGAAAATTCTCGCCGGATTGTTTGAGACCGTTGATGAAAATTGCAGATTCGGTCATTTTCAAAGACTGATCAAGATCAAGAGTTGTTCCTTGTAAGTTTGATAAATCTTCGACTTTATTTTTAGCACTTCATTATCTGCTATTGCATGTCGACACTTTTGGGTTAACGAGTACAGAGTTACAGTAGGTGCTGAATTGTTAGTTAAGTTACGAAGAAGGGATGGATCAACTATATGTTAGATTTTAGGGGCTATAGGATTTTGAAATAAACATATTATTTAAACGTGAAATGTAACATTTAACTGAAATTTCATGCTAGAAGAAATAGTTTTTCTCTACAAGTATGGCAATAGCGGAACACAAGATTTTACGCAGGAACAACTCTTAGGTAAACTCAGTGACATGAAAATTTTTATCTACATCTGTTTATAGCTCCCTAATAATGATATATTGGTGTCCGTGGTTGTTTATTAAAGCCTAGTTGCGGGTGGTGGAGATTGTAAATATTAGGTGGCGCTGTCAGCCAGCCGTCACGCATTTTTTAGTTTTATTGCAGCATATCAAAGTCAAATTCAAGAATGTGAGGAGGGAATTTTCAGTATTTGAGTGAAGCTTTCTTCTTTTTATGTGTATTTTTGTATGGATTTCGTTTACCATTGTTGAACTGGGAGACTTTATAGGAGAAATATGTTTACTCCCAAAGGCCCTTATTTAGGGGAAGGCTTTGAATTTGGTGGAGTTCATTGAACCTGAGATGGTAAATAATTTTGTTTTGATTGGCTAGTGTTATAAGCATGTTCTGTTTGTGACCGACACGTTTGTTACGTGAAGAAGCATCTTTATAGTCCAATGCTACATTTTGTTTTATCTGGAACATCACCCAATGCTACTATTATGCATAAAAATTTGCTTGTCGTCTTTCTTTTCCTATTAAATCTTGTTTTGGTGTCAATTTGGCATCATATATATATATATATATAAAATATTTACCACTTGTTACTCTAGTAATTGATTCATGAATTGACTTTTACAGGTGGAAAAATGAAAAAGAGTTTTGAGAAAATGTTAATGGAGAGATAGATGTTGGAGTAAATATAGAGGGAATATGGTTGTGAAGAGGCGTAAAGTGCCTACAACCTACCAACCCCAAAAGCTCGAAATTTAAGAGTACATTTATTTACATGCACACAAGGGATTGAAAAGTGTGGGAGGGAAGCATAAAGCAAGCTTTGATTTGGTTTGATTGTGTAACAAATAGTAGTAGCAAGTGGGTTTTCCCTTTTTGTTGTGTGATGACTTGTACATATTATGGTTTAAAAAAAAAATCAATCAAAGGACTTGGGAAAACGTGGTACAGTAAATAGTGCAAATAGAACTGTGGTGGTTCTAGTGTTAAAATGAAGAAGCTGAGCTAAGCCAAAATTGGCTCCTCCTATTTTCATTTTGAATTTGGGTTTGTATTTGTAATCTCCCCCATCTTAATCCCTCTTGCATCATTTGTGAATATTTGTTGTCATGAAGAATCTACAGACAAATTCAACCTCGGTTGGAATATTATTATTCTATTCTATTATTGGTTGTTCTTCAAAATAACTAACTGTAAAAGCATGAGCCAAGTATTAATTTGTGATTAATGATAAGGTGTTATTACATTATTTTGAATTAGTTCTAAACATAAAGACTTGATCAAATATAGATTTGGCATTTAATATATTTTACATGTTAGCAATACTAAAATAATAGCTCTCCCACTAATATTTTAGGTCCAACTATATTCTTTTGGAATATATTCTATAAAAAATATATATAAGTTTTCCAATATTTTTTTAAATATAAAATTTATTTTTAAATTATTAGCTTTTTTCCATATTAAAAATAAATGAAATATGTTTCGGTATGATTTCTTTAAGAAAAAAAAAAGCTAGGTTCATTTCAAGCTACACATGACAAACACATCCCAATTCGAAAATTGCTGCTAATTCCAAAGAACTTTTGAGAAATGTTAGGGTGCTCTCTGTCGTTAGGAAATATGGGGCAAATTTGTAATTTAAAAATTACAAAATCTGAGGACGAATGAACGCCGCCGCTAGAGTTAGGTGGCAACTAATTGGGAAGAAAAGAACAACAAAAAAGAGTATGGGATTTCAAAAATTTGGGACATAATTAAATTAATTAATTGGGGTTGTTGAGGTGGCTTTTCACACTTTTCATAATTAAAAATCAATCGCCCAAATTCTTACAATTTCCAACAAAAATCTGGATATTTCTAAATCCACCTGTTCGAATCTAAGATTTATAGTGTATTTAAAAATTATCTTTGTTATATTTTACTATTTTTGCTCCACTTATCATATTTTTTTATGTTATATTTGAAAATTTTATTACGTATTATGGGTATCTTGATTTGGCATTAATTTATATGTTATAATGATTTATATTTTACGGATACATAAATGATATACTATGTAAATAATTTTTGGGAGTTAGGGACGCATAAAATGGAAATAAGACTATGTTGCGTGACAAGTTTTTTTTTTTTTAATAATTTTTTTGTTAAATTTAAGGTTAAACATTAGTTAACAAAACCTTAAACCCAATTAAACCCTAAAATACATCATGTGCAAATGTGAATATCATTTTTTTATTCGTGTATATTCAATATTAAATGAATCTTAATATAAATGATTTTGTGAAAAAATAAATTGCTTTGCCTGACATTTTACAGTATACCTATAAAAAAAATACATTATCATGGGAGGCCAAAGGAGTATTTTCCGCCCATAGTTTGAGGTGGAGATAAAGTCTCACCTTTCAAGTTTCAAAAGCTCAGTCTCCCACCCATGAAAATAATTGAATATTAAATAAAATAGAAAATAGTAACACTTAGGGATAATATTGTTATTTTAGGATTAGAATTTTAATAAAAAATAAAATAAATTAAAAAATATATATATATAAAAAATTAAAAAAAATTAAAATATATATTAAAAATTTTTTAAAAATTTGAAGCAGCTACCGCCGCCAGTGCCGCGGCGGTCGCCACCGCTGACGCGCATGTGCACATGTACCTTATTTTACATGATATATGGGGTGTGTGTCATATTTTTATGCAATAAAAAGGTTAATTAGTTTTTCAATAGAGTAATTTTTCCAAGGGTATTATAGAAAATCTTGCACAAAAAATTATTATTTTTTGCATAATCATTTATTTCAATAATCCTTTTTTGTAAATATTGAAATTAAACAAGTAATAAACAAAGTTTCAGAACTTAAATAATAATATAAACAAAAAACAATATAATATCTATATATTCAACATTTCTTCTCTTGTAAAATCCTTTATATAGAATATCTATAATGAATTTGACAAATATTGTTATTAACAATTCATTAGTCTTTTATGTCAATACATTGAACAATTCGATCAAATATGTAACAATAGTCTTTTAGCCGAATTCGATCATTAGTCTTTTAGCTGAATTTTTGTACGATCTCTTTGTAGTATAAAGTGATTTGATTAAAATATGTAACACCTTTACCTTATCGTGTGTATTTAAATGTACAATGTATTAATTTTGGTGTAGTCCAGAGTTTAGGGTTTTGCAAAGCAAGGCTTAGCTTAAAATTAAAAAATGCCTTGGGGGAAAATTAAAATTGGCATAAAGATTGCAAAAAACCCTTTTTAAGTTTTTTTTTTTTTTTTTAAAAAACCATTTACCCTATAAAAATTAACCAAAAATGAAATCCTCGTATTAAAATTACAAAAGCCCACAGGAAACGAAAAAGTATGCGATTTGGGAAAAAAGTTACACGACTTTAGAAATTTTTTGATGTTTTTATCTTGTCATTTATAATTTATGCCGACCTTAAATAATAAAAAAAAGTGTTTAAAGACTTAGAATAACATATATTACTTCATTTAAACGCTCATACATATCTTAACAATATTTATGTTAATAATAAATTAACAAATAATAATGCATAATAAATTTTTTAAATTCTTAGTGAATATGTGTGAAAAATAAAGAAAATTAAAATTAAGAATGATTTCGAAAATATGATTTAACTGACAGTTTAGTTTGTGATTTGGTTGAAATTTAAGAATGGGGGTAAAATTGTAATTAATTAAATTAGTTGGTTATATTGCTATAGAGTTGGGGTTATTAATTATTTTTATATAAGCCTCAATGTTTGGTTATTTTATTGATATCCCTAACAAAGAAGAAAGAAGATTTAACAAAGAGCTTCAAAATTCCAAACATTTTTATCAGGATGAATAAGTTGCACACATTAAAAGATCCAAAAGAGAACTTTGTTGATTCATGAATTTATTCATCTTCTACTAACAAAATAATTTGCACAGTACAAATTTTGTGTCAAGAATCAAAGTCTAGTACAAAAAGGATTAATAACCAATGCAGCATAAAACTCCATTGCTATTGATTTTGTAAGAACATTATGTGCATGGGGGCAACAAAAAAAAAAATATATATATATATGGATGTGCAGCTTGAACATTATTCTTGAAAATGCAACACATTGGTGAATTTATGGGAAGGCAATTGCTTTTTGGCCTGAGACTCCATGCACCAATCCCTTCCCTTTCATCTTCTCCCAATATGGGGATCATATTTTACTCAAGCGAGGAAAATGCATGAAATTTGCAGCTTTCAGGTCAAAGATATTTATGGAGCAAGATTAGTGATGCCGAAATAGACTGTTTTCTGTTGGAATGAATTGACAGCACAATCAAGCTGGAAATGACCAAAAGGAGACCTGAATCGCAGACCATATCCAAGCCCTACTCCAGATCCTGGTTTGCCTTGTCTTAGTGCTGGATTTCCTGAAAGTCCCAAATCAAGGATTACCATGAAAATAAGTTTCTGAAAGAGCATTACAATGCTAACACCATCGTACATGAGCAGTCAAAGTATAAAGACATCATGCTAGCAGCAGTGAGGCCACAAAGACAGCAAAAAGAAATCAATAGGGAGAAAATGTCTTAGACCTGATGAATTAGATTTCAGAAGTAACATGTTTATTCTGAAAAATAAAGGTTTCCTGCCTACAAAGATGACCATTGTGAGTCCTAACAAGACAATACAGTTGCAGAATCATTTAGTATGTTACTTGGGACACATTATTTAAAAAAAAAAAAAAAAAGCGGTACTCGTAAAATCTTAAAATTGGAAGTGCAATTGTATCTAAATGGTGATAGAATTTCATCAGCAGTGTGTTTCTTAGCCAAGTGAAAGGATGAAACTCACCTGGTACCAGACAACCAGAGCCCAAGTCAGTGCCACCATCCAAGAAAACAGCACCTTCTAACATCTTGTTCTAAGATACAGAAAGACAAGTTTTGGGTCAGTCATAATCCTTGAAAGTTATCCGAGTTCAAGAAGTATTCAAAGATTGTAAGGCACAGAAGTACTGATTTGCCTACATGAAATTTCCAGTATTAATTCGAAAGACTTAAGCTGACAAGCTGTAGAACTTATCACAATTTATCAATGGGTAATGAAAAGCCGAGAGCCCTAATCTTGCCAGTTAGTTGACATACTGAAGATCAGCATGATCTGATCAAATGCCACTTCCACACCATGTATACAATCCAACGATGATGCACATAGCCACATGCATAATATTTTGCTAGTATTGCACCACTAGTATATATCAGACTTCTACGTCCCTAATAATTTTTTTCCTTATAGATGTATCAAACATAATCCTTGCAATAACTAGATAAACTTTTAACCCTACAGGTTAAAAGTCCTCAAAATGTTTGCAAGATTTAGCCATATCCTAGCAAATATAATAAACAAAATCACTAAATAATTGTGGTTAAAAAAAAAAAACATGCATATAAATTAGGAATACAGTCAATCGGCCTACAAAGTTAGAAAGGGACCCTTCATTCAGCATGGCTTCTACTTCTGTTTCAGTTCTATCATAAATTGCCTTCTTCTAGCCCAAGGGGATCATTCTTGACATCCAAGTTGCAAATGTTTGTAGAGAAATAGAGAAAATTACTACAAGACTCTGAATAACTATAAAAAATTGATTAAGATAAAATCATGGTTATCAGTTTTGTAGCGAAGTTGCCTTCTTGTTTGTAATTGTGATTGTGGCTTGGCTAGAGGAAGATACACAAACAAGTACAAACGTGAAATTAGGAAAATCCCTCATGAATCACGGAGAGGCAGAGACAGCATTTTAATTCAACGGCAATTAACAAGCTTCTGCATACATTGTCTCAATATAAAGAGTTATATTTTTCTTCATAATCACTATTCCAAGAATACAAAACACATGTTTGGTATATAATGCAGAAAACTAACTGGGGCATTGAAACAGACAAGTGAAAACAAAAGAAGAAACACAAACTGTGTTTCTCTGTTCATCACGCATGAAGCTCATGCTCATAATCATAGGACAAGACAAGAGTTTTATGCTGGCAACAAGAAAGTAGAAAATCCCTTTCATGTTTAATGTTAGACATCATAAGGTTTATACAAGTTAGCTTAAAAAGCTTAACACAGATCCTCTAAAACACCAAGTTCTAGTTCAGAAAATCAGAGTAAAAGTGGAAGGACATGTCTACAGAACCCTGAACGAACCTTCTGCTTTACCACTACTGAAACCACATAACAAGCATAATCAATACATCTCCATGTTTTTCAATTGGTTCTGATGTTCACAACCAGACTAACTGTATAAGATATTGAACCCAAAATAAAAGCAGTGCAGGATGCCACTTGCTTTACAACCAAAACTTAGGAATCCCAATAAAATCTAGCATGAGCTTTTCAACAAAATCGAGCATAAAGTAGATAGATTCGTCTTTTTGGTTTGACAGAAACAATCAACAAATAAATGGCATCTAAAATATGACCATCTTGGAAAAGGTCCACATTGCTTGTCAAAAGAAGAAGAACAAAAAAACAAAAGCCCCTCATATTCCTGATAATTAGGACCACAACGATCCATTTCACCTTGTTGAGCCAACAGTGTGGGGGAGGGTGTGAGGGGGAAGTAGGGTAGCTGATGCATAGGGAAAGAAAGATCCTACACTAACCCAGTCAAATTGTCAATACCTTCATAACCTGAAAATCATCACAAGATCAAAAGTTCAGCCCTCTGCACACATGCATATATACTAACTTAACACATTGATGAAAAAAGAATCTAACTTGGGAGATAGTAAACTACTATGTGCCAGGTCGAGTGGTAAAGAAAGGAGCAGACAAGTAGGGCCCGGATAGGTCTTTGGCTTGAATCTAACACAGCATTTAATAGAAATGACAGTGGAAATAGTACACCCTAGTGCAATCTTACATCATAACTTGATCATCTATTTAATGAATATTTGCTCAAAATCTAAAAAATCAGGAACCTTAAGGGATGTTTGATATTACTTTTAGAACTAACTTTAGTACTGGATATCAAAAGCACATAAAAATAGCCTCAGGATTGCATTTGGAAAACAAGGTTAGAGAAACCCAAAACTCACCTTACAGACTTGGAGATGTTTTCAACCTATAATCACAGATTCAGAATCCCAAAAATTATTCTCCTACTACAAAATATCAATATCAATGTACTTTTTATTATAAACATTTCCAAGATGCTTTTTTTTTTTCTGAAATATGCTAATATACACAGTTTTAATTTAATTTTACACTAGTTTTGGAAAAGAAAATTATCAAACTTTACAAGAGGTTCTTGGATGATTTGAAACAATTCAGTCTCAACTAAGTAGCCCCCTGTTGCTAAAGATACTAATAAGTGGCATCACCATCATGGTCATAAGTTTTCATCTTGGAATTTAATGGCAATCACAAGGCAGATTAAACTATTAACTAAGACAAAAACCATGGACTCACCCCACCATTAAATAAATTAGAACAATGAACATACCACTGCAAGAATCCTACACCACCTATCCCAGTAAATGCATTTCTTTTTATTTGCTGAATAGCGTGCTAACTGCTTAGAGAGTAAGGACATAAAAGGTTGGAATTGTTCCTGCATAGAAGACTGATCCTTATAACCTGTTACGACTAAGATGGTGGCACAACACAAAAGCGAGACAGGAAAACAGGGCATGGTGGCACAACACAAAAGCAAAGCAGGAAAACAAATCAAGGCCACTTCAAAAAGGGTAAACATGTGACAAATGCAATTATGGGTAGTTAGAGGACATAGAATAAAAATAAAAACCTTAAGCTAAGAAGAGGAGAATATTTTCTAAAAAGTTCGGGGAAGCTCCGTCTAAGTTAGGGAGAGTGTCAAGCCTCCCAAAAGCTAGGAAATTCAAGGAGAGATTTCAGCTTCTCAAATAGACGGAAGTGCGAGTATTATAGTTTTTTTAGTTGTGTACAGGGAAGAGAATTATTATTCTTGTAAACACAACTAATATTCAAACACATATTACAACTATCATCTCTGTTTTTGTTTGTCAATTACTTGGTTTAATAATCAGAACATGCTGGCTTCCTAACATAATCACAAAAAAGAAATGATACTTATGTATAGCAAACCCAAAACCCAGATACACAAGATAGTTGGAAGTCCTGGTAAGCAATCCAAATTTTTTAGGTTCAAAATAATGAAAGTTATGATATTTCATAAAAAAAGGCTTCTGATACACATAGAACTTTATATTTTAACAACTTCTCTATATGCTGACAATGAAAAACCGCCTCAAATACCAGCATTGATAAAAATCAAATTTTGGAAGTAATTTCTAGTCACAAACAAACAGATAATATTTTCTTCAAAAGACTAACACACACACACACACACACACACACACACACACACACACATATGTGGCCATTACAGGAATTTCAAATCAGTATGTGTGTGTGTGTGTGTGTGTGTGTGTGTATGTATATGTATTACATAGGTAGTTAGAAGTAACCCAAAATTTGTCACTGCATTGTTGCTTGGCATGTATCCACAGACTAAACGAGTTTTCTAAGCCAATTAGTACAAAAAAGAATCCAGGAATGTTGAACATTATTTACCGCAATATGTGCAAGAAGACAGCCACTGTCATAAGACATCCAGCTAGTCAAGATATTGAAGGCAACAGATATCATATACAACTTATTAGAACTCAAGGTTAAGCAGAATAATAGTGAAATAGAGCCATTCCATACCAGAGGGAATTTTAATTCAGCGTTAACAACCAGACATGATCGTCCAGATCCAACAGCACCCTTGCCATATCCTCTCACACTACCAAGGCCTCCAATTGCAAATGCTTGATAAGGAGCCATGTCCCCAACTATGGAGCCACCTGTCAGACTAAAAGGAAAAGGTACGAGAGATGTAAACACAGCAAGAATCTAAAACCTAATTTAATTAGTCTGCCCAGGCATCCACTTGTAGCACCTTTAACCATTTTAATCGATAAAAATTGACTATTTCTTCTCATAGTTCATATGTTAGAGGTCATGATTTTCTTTTTCTTTTTCATCAATTTATTATTTCCTAATTCTGACAAAAAAACTGGACACTGGCATTTTAAAGTTGTCTGAAATGTTCTAATATGGTTGCTAAGATTCCTAGCTGATCTCCTGAATCACATATTAACTTTCAGCCTTTCTTGCTCTAAACTATGGCTTATCATCATTCATGTTTAAATAAACAAGCGTAATTGAACCACAGGAAACGTTATTCACCTAGTCAAGAAAAATGCTGGTCCAAGTTTAAAACCCTTTGATGCAACAAATTTGAACCTATTGAAGATTAGCCACGTTGAAAGCAATGGAATTCCTTGTTCTATTTGTACACTAAACTGATAAGATGAGCAACGCACGGTTAGTGGAATTACAAGAAAATAGCAATGAAAATACACATATCAAACTGCAGAAAAATATCGCACTATGTATAGGCAAGTAGAGATACTTTACACGAGAAAAACTGTGATCATTTGCCTTTGCATATCGAGACTCTTGCTTCAAAACTACCATACTGTCAGAGGTACTACCACTGCATAACAAGCACTTAAAAAAAAACAATTTAGAAACTGGACCATCACATCATTTGAAAGGCAGAAGCACAAGCCTCAATCACCTCCAAGTCACAGGGAATCCATCAAGATCTCTACTTATATAGCGCCATTCATCATTCACAGGACGAACATGCTGCATGGCTCAATGTAGTTATTCTCCGAATGGAATAGATAATAGACTCATGAATTGCAGATAAACAAACTACTAGAGAATAGATGCCAAGTAGATACTCTAGTAAGTGATAAGGCAAGAATCTTCAGCGGACCTCAAATTTTATACTAGTTGTGCTGCTCCATCTGGAACTTGCAGGCTCACTTATATCTAATCCAAGTGATAAACGAGACAAATTCACACCTCCACTTCCAGAATGGGAAAAGTTTTCAATAGGAACACCATGGATCCCAATTTCTGGTGAAAGAGAATGCTGGAGAAATTGAAAAAAAATTAAAACACTCCGCATTCCAGCTTAATATCAAATTTCACTTACAATTCTAAATAGGGTTTTTGTTTATTACACTGAAATGGTTTGAGAAGTCCTAAAACTGTCCAAACTTACATAAGATATCTCTCCCATTGAATACAATCACCAAATAACATGAAGAAACGAGGGGAGGGGGGAAGAAGGAAGAGGAGAGGGAGGGGTGGAGGAAGGGGAGGAAAGGATGGCTTTAAGAGATATATGGAAATATATACCTGAACAAAAAAACACTGTTGAGAAAGCCATTCAGGTCTTGGCCTTCTATATGCTACCAACACATTCGAATCATAAAGCCCTTTGTCCCAAGATACATCAAGCTTCTCACTTCCACCAAATAAATTAGGATGTTTAATGCATAGACTGCAATTAACACATTGAATCAATTTTTACACCAACCTTTTAATCTCTACACAAAAACAATAATAAAACTTAAGCTAAAAACAAAAAGTTATAATTTCACGAACCAGAAACCAATCATAACATAATAACAAAACTAAAATACCCACCTACAAATTACAATAGAAAGGGGGCTGGCAATGTTCCTGTTGAACCAAAAACATGATAAAGAAAACTTTGTTACAGAAACAATTGCAATGTATTAATAAATTAAAAAATAGAAAAAGGAGTTGGGGAAAAAACCTGGGAGGAGGAAACATCAAAGAAGCACATAGCTTGTGAGCAAAATCAACATTAACATCAATCTTGGCTGCAATTAAGAAACCAAATACATAATTAAATGAATGAAAATCTTGCAATAATTAAAGACAATGAGTAGAAAAAGTAAAGACCTTTGCCAGCATGGATGCTCTTCTGAGCGCCCATAACAACATTAATGGTGAATAAACCATAAATTAATCAAACGGGAAGTAATACGTTTGCGTGAATGTATGAAGAAGAGTGACCCACGTTCATGGAAATGTTAACTCCAAGTGAAACTGAAAGGGCATTTTGTGATATTGCACTTGGTTGATGACTTTCTTGTGATGGGCAGGGAAAGCTTAAACTTCCTAAGTTCGTAGTCTCTTTTGTTTGATACTGTACTGGGGTTTTGCCAACCAAAATTTATTTTATACTAGCGATGAACCCCGAGCTTAATAAAGTATTTTTCTTATTTGTTTATATTGATTTTTAAATTCAAACTTATTTAAATTTGTATTCCTATAAAATTTTAATAAATATTTTATAAATTAAAGGATTCAAATATATTTTTTCGAGCTGGGCTTATTCCATTTATTATTATCTCGATTAAAAACATTATTAGAACAAACAAGCTAAAGCTCAAACTAAGCATTATCTAGTTCGATTCATTTAAATTTTTAATTATTATTATACCATTTGATTTTATTGTAATGGTTTCGTATTAATAATTCAAATTGAGATAAATTATATTATTCTATTGTAATAGTTTTGAAAACAATACATCAAATAAATCTAACCTCCCTTGAAATATTAATATTAGGAAATTCTCTAATATAAATATATTGAAAAACATCTAATCATGTGTATTGTCTTTACTCCAATATGAGTATTCTAATACGACACAAATTCTAAACAAAAATCGATAAATTACAGTTCTACCCATATTACAGGTTTCCGAAAGTGTTAATTCTATACAAAAAGATTATGTATAAATATCTAAAAAACAATAAAAAGTGTTACTTCTCCTCCAAAGTCCTGAATTTGAAACAAATTAATTTGAAATTGAAAATTAACTTAATTGGTTTTAATTTAATTTGAATTTATTTAATTCAAATTTAAATTGAATTTATTTAATTCAAATTTAAATTGAATTCCAATAAAAGAGCTCGACTTATTGTCTAAATTAAGTCAAACCTAAAATAAAAAAGTTTAACTCAATTTGACTCACAAATTAGGTGAATGATTTGATTTAATTTGGATTTAATTCATAATTATATTTGGATTATATTTAAGAATGATTAAAACAATATTATTTTATTAATTAATCGTAAATTTGAATCACGAATCTATGTTATGAATTTAATTTATAAATTTGAACTAAAATCAAATCTAATTTAAATCAAATTATTTTTATTTTAATCAAACTCAAATTAACTCAAATTATTTTTATTTAATCTAAACTTGGGAGTGACATATTTAGATTTAATTCTATTTGATCCCCCCTCTACCTAAACTGAGTTACGAGTGATTTTCTTTTAATCTGGACAGTCAAGTGAACACCCAAAACGAGCCATCTGTAACGCTACTCGCGTAGGGAGAAAGAGGAAGACCGATACCGTAAAAGCAAAGGCGCAATGGGAGACGCCATCCATGACGAATTGCTTCTCAAGAGCTTCTTCGCCGAAGTCAGCGAAGTCGAAAGAGATAACGAAGTCATCAGGTCTGTTTCTTTCTCTCTGTTAATCGTTTCATTCTTTGTCGTTTGTTTGATGCTATTATTCGTTTTTTTTAATAGGATTAGGGTTTTGGTGTCGAATCATCTCTGAATATATATATATTTGTAAGTTAAGATCATTAAATTTGCTAATGATTAGTATCTGTTGGGTTTTCAATTGAAGCTTTCTCGATATTTTCAAGTAATTTTTTTTTAAAAAAAATCAGTTCATGCATATATTTATATATTTGTAATTTTATGACTTGGATATATGTAGTTCTACCTTGGATGAAATGCATGTGTTTTGTGTATTAGATCGAACAATTTTTTAGGTCTAATTTTTATTTCTTATATATGGAATTGGAGTTTACAATAATTAGAAAAGGTTATCTTTAATATTTTTATTATGTAAATATCTTTGTTGTGGCTGAAACGTCTATTCTATAGATGAATTGGGCTGGCAAAGCCAAAAATTAAATTAGATTAAATAAGAATTGAAATTGATGTATCTCTCTATACATCAGGGAGGGATTGTGTAAGAGTTATATGTATATGTGCTGCACCTTTAGGCAATGTGATGTTATAGTTTTCAAATGCTGTTGTAAAGATGGGGAAGTTTCATGTACTCTTAAGTTACTTAGGGTACTTTTTACATTTAGAGAACTTATTATTATTATTATTATTATTATATTTTGAGAAGAATGATGAAAATACATCAAAATTTTATTAGATTTGGGGGCAGACTATCTGTACTGATTGTGATGAAAATTTATACCTTCAACTTTGAAAAAACTTATGTTAATTAATTTATTGATGAAACTGAAACGATGTTTCATTCGTGATTGCATAATTGCTTGAAAAAGAAAGATAGAGATGCAAAGATGCTAATCAACAGATCCTTTCTGTTCTTAATTTCATCATTTGGGATTTCTCCTGATTATTTTACTGGAATTTGCTGCAAGTAAATAATTTTATGGGAATTCAATTTTGTGGAGTGTGTTAGATTATAAAATGATTAGTTTTTCTTGAAGTAAAGTGGGGCCATAGTGTTTAATAAATAGACTTCAAAAGGTCACCTTCAAGAACAATCTAGAAACTCCTAGAACATTTCATATTCACATTTTTTCAGCTTAACGGTTTTTAAATTTTCATTAATTTGCTGACATATTCTGCCATCTCATCAAGAATTAAGCTAAAAACCATTTTGCATATAAACAAATTCTTCTTTATATGGTTTGGTTTCCTTTCTCTGGCCACTTATTGGTGGAAAGTTTACCCGGAACTTAAAAAATAACCCTCTTTCATACGAAGTTTTTTGGGTGATGTATTGTCATGTCTTACTCTCACATTTTCTTCAGTCTATTTCAGTGATAGTATATTTATACATTTTTGTCACCATAGGAGTATTTTAATGCTTTTTAATTCTTCTCATAATGTAGACATTCTTTCCATCTTCTTTTCATATTTAAGCTTGAGGAAGCTGCCACTTTGCTTGAACTTCTGGAGATTGCACAATTCTCTCCTTATGCACTAACTATTTCGTTTCTATATACTCATTAAGGACATGCTGCTACCTAAAACCAAGATCCTCTGTGGAGACTTATGCCCCCTTGATATTTTTTTCATCTTGGAAGTTTTCTGTCTCCCTTGTTAAAAGTGTTTCATTCATTATTTAATGCAAACTGTAAATAAGTATAGCATACTATATATGGAATAGGGATTGAATTTCTTCAAATCCCATTTGAGTGAAGATTTCTTGAGGTTAAATCAAGGAAAAACCACACTTGTAGTTGGATAAAACATTGATATGTTTACTGCTTGAAATCTTTTCCAATGAGCTTGCTCTGCTCTTATTAGCATTGATTTGGCTTTTTTTTTCCTTTGTTTTTTTTTGAAAAGTACAGCACTGGCAAAAATTTTCTAGATATCTTTAAAACTTCATAGATGCATCTAAAAGAAACTGCTTTTTCTTCAACTTCATGGACTATTTTCTACAAAATAAGATTGATTCTTGACTCTAAATTTAAGTACAAAGTTCATTCTCATTCTTTTTTTACTTAGCTTTTTTATTATACAGTTATTAATTAAATTTTTATCACCGATTTTTTAATGCCTTTATCATTACCCCCATGCTCCCAGATTATAATCATGATTTCCCCCCTCTCTTGGAAGAATTTCTTATGTTTATTGTTGTGTTTCTCTTACGATTCTATGTATGCAAACTCCTTTAAAGCTTGCATTAATTATCTAATGTAATTTTCTATGCTTCTGTGGTTTATTTTGCATTATGCTAATTGATATCTTCTTGTTGAAAAACTATGAACGGTTAGGATTCTATCGTGTTTCAAGCTGAATCCATTTGAGTACTTAAACCTACCATTTGATGCAACTCCAGATGATATAAAGAAGCAGTATCGTAAGGTGATTTTTCTTTTTTTCTTTCTTTCTTTTTTTGAAGACAAAAAGCAAAAAATGGATGAATAAGCAATATGCTGATTATTGCTTATCTTTAGAGTTTGCAATCAGTTGACACATTTGTGTGTGAAACATTTGCAGTTGTCTTTGTTGGTTCATCCTGACAAATGCAAGCATCCACAAGCAAAGGAAGCTTTTGCAGGTAAACAGATCCATGCTTCATGCCTTTCTTGGTTACAGAGAATAAAGATATCATATTGGGCTTCTCATCTTCACTACTTTGCTTTTCTATGGCATCTCTACAATCCTATGTTAAGACTACTAAGCTCTAAAAGTTCAGTGAATAGGATACGCTCCAATTTTTTCTGTTCTACTGCTGTTTGACATAGAGTTGACTGTTGAAAAAACGTTCTGTCTGTATTATGGTGTTTTTGAGGCTCAAGGGCCTAGTTGTTTAGGCCAACCATTAAAGATAAAGTGCTTTCAGATATTAATATTATTCTTAGATGGACGGATGTCAGGAAACTAGATTGGTACTTATTCGTGGAATGTAAATTAATATGTCCCTGATAGTCATTTGTCGATAATGTCATGTGTACTTGAAGGTGCTTTATATCCAAATAAGCTTTCTTTTTTTTTTGGTAATTTATATCCAAATAAGTTATCCATTGGCTATGTTTGAATTGAGAGCTATGGGTAAAACTGATTGCCTTTCGTGCTTGTGTTTTTGGGTGTCTATACAGTTCTAACTGTTTTACCAATACTCTATTTAACTAATATTAGCCTCTGGTCCACTCTTGGCTATATGTATATTTTAGGTGCACTAATTTTCTTTTCTCTTTGGAAAAAATAAAGAGGGAAGAAAAAAAGCCTACATATTGTGAAGTTGATTTATGTGAAACAGGGTTTACAAGTATGTGCATGGGTTTGATTAGTGGCATATTCAAAATTTATTGCTCTATGTTCTGCCAGATGGCAGAGCTTAATTGTTTCGGCCCCTGCAGCCTTGTTACTTTTCATTTATCTTCTGTATATCACTTTTTACCTTTTTATAGTAGATCCAAAGTTTTAGCAAATAAAAAGAAAATAGGATAATCGAAGTATTTCTTTATACAAGGAAGATATTTTGGCCCCTACTACTACTTTTTATATTTGTTATTACATTTAGCAAAGGCAAATAATGTCAGCAAATGTAGGCTTAATTATTGAACTTTGTGCAATTATTATCTCCCCTTCATATTTAAAGTGGACGTCTTTGTTACCTTCAATGTTGTGAAGCATCCAGGCTTAGATTTTTGGTTTTGACGAAATAAATAGTCAGACCCTCAATTGATAGAAGGATTTTGGTTTCCAAAACTTCTTTTCTGATTATTATATCAAATTCATTTCTGTTATGATCATTCTCATCAGTTTATTGCAAGAATTTAATTTGTTTTGTTGAAGCTAACCATTTAGAAGGGATATTTGTTCTTGCTAGTTATGGAAATTAGACATTTAAATGAAGTTAATATACCTTGTGATGCTGTGGACTTCTTGGAAGCAGAAAGTAATGAAATTTTAATAGTTGGCATAAACTATTTGTAGAATAGTGAATTTTAATTTTGCAAAGTTGAAAATAGGTGGAGCAGGGGTAATGGAGAAAAGGAAGGATAGAATAGGGGGAGAAATATATTAACCTTGGGGAGAAAGCTGAAATTCATTTTCAATAATACTCTGAAAATAATAAGAGCCACGGGCCTCTGTTTATAGGATGCCAAAATCTTATAAAAAATAGACTAAAATTCTAAACTGCCCCTTACAAAGCAAACCCTAATATTACATAAAATATCTGAAAATAGAATAAAATCACTAAAATATCTCTGCTGTCCTACATTAAAGGAATCTCTGGTGCTTTCTTTCATTTTATGATCTGAATTTTCTGTGTTGTCCATCAGGGACCTTGGGCTGCTTCTACCACTGTTAAAAAAGTTACTCCTATTAGTTTGTTGGAATATTCACTCAGTCCAAGCTTTTGGGGAGGAAAATAAATATTCAAGTTGCGGTTGATTTTATGGATTTAAGACAGAACTCAGACTGCCTTCAGTTTGATCTTTTTAAAAAAAATAAAAATTAGTATCTCCTAAGGGAGATGCATTAAGTTTTTTTCCACTCAGATGTGCTAAGCTGTCAACATGTTTGCATGTCAAAATCACATTTGACATCCCAACTTGTAATTGAGTCTTTTTTATATGTGATGCACTGTCTTCTTCATGTTTCTCTCACCATAGAACAGTTATTGCCCGCTTCAAGTATGCTGTGGGGGCATATTGATAAATTCAATCATTTTTTTCCATGAAAACTGTTGAGTGGTTGGTTCTCATAAGGTTGTTGACTGTGAGCAGCACTGGCAAAAGCACAGCAACTATTGGGTGATGAACAAGAAAGGGATTATATTCTTACTCAAGTTAATGCAGCAAAAGGTCAGTACTTTTTCCTCATCATTTTCTTTTATGCTTGAGTTTAACTGCTTTCTGGTTTCACTTCATTTGTAGAGGTATTTCATGATGCAAATCTGGTTATATATGTTCTTGGCTAGATGTGTTCTAAATTATATTGCATGTTGTTAGGATTTTATGTTAAATGTATCATTGGGATGGCTACTTCCATGGCCATATCTTAACTGTCTTATAACCTAATTTTTGGCATAATGCAACTTTTCTCTTTTTTCTTCTGTTCAAAAGTATGAATTATAATTTTATACTTTCATAAGGCAAGAAACAAGCTGATATCTGTGATCTGCAGAAGAACTTAGGGCAAAGAGAAAGAGGCAGTTGAAGAAAGATGCTGCCTCTAAAATAAAGTCATTAGTTGACGAGGTATGTGAGAAATCACTTTGTCTCCTTTTTTATATTTTGAACATATACGTTTATTGAATTATTTGTGTTCAGTATGGTGGAATGAATTCTTCTTGGACTTATATGTCTAGGTTTAGATAATATACTCATTAATTGAGAGTTGCTATGGCTTATTCTGAAGTTAGTTGGAATGCTTTCTTAATATTTGTAGAGGTTGAGGGTTGCAACTAGACCTGGCAAACAGGTGGGACGGGCTAGGTTGATATGGGTATAGGTAAAATGGGGTTGAATCATGAAGGTAGGACTTATGAAAATTTGTACCCTACCTTGCTTGTACGGGTGGACCCGTGGGTTACCCGTGTCATTTAGGCTTTTTTTTTAAACTTTTTATTCTGCAAATCAAATGGAAGATATGTAGATTGGATGCCTCAAATTTGAAAAATTTTCAACTGTGTATCTTCTTTTTAGCTGATATATTATTGATCATTGAAACAAGGAAAAGAATTGAATTCATTGGTCTTTGAGTGCAGTGTATTTTAAGATTAGCATTGAGGAAGCGTAATTCATACATAAATTAAAGCCATGTAGATCTTCGAAACATGAGTTCAAAGAAAAGAAAGAGTAGCTATAAAAATATATTAATTTATTGAAAGCATTCCAACGTCCATTTTGTTGCTAACAACATTCTTATTGGCTGTACTCGGAAGAAATTGTCACAAACACCCTCGTTCTCATCATGCTAGCCTGCCTGCCAGCAGTTTTCATAACTAATTACCACTTTCGAACAAAGAGTTTTGCCAAAGGCATTTTACCTGGGCACAGACAAATCATAAAATTTATTAACTACTATGTTAGACAAATGAGAGCATGTGGCAGACAACTTATGATCATGATACAGCCAAAAGAGGAATCACAAGATCATTTGAAAAAAAGTCACACCAACCCTAGAGAAAGCGTCCTCTCATAAGAAATTGCTCAAGCTGTCCACCTCATAGGAATGAAAGAAATTGCTAGCAGAATACTTTTTGGGCAAAATCTAAAATTTATCACTTATCTGAACTGAATTGATTATAGATTTGAGGAGATTTTGGCCGGAGATTCTAACAATTGTTCTGCCCTATGCGGTCAAAGTCCTAGAGTTTGACGATTCTGTCGAAAGTTTTGGCGGAGGTGGCAGAGAAGTGGGAAAGAAAGTGCTTGCAATGGAAGGAGAGAGATGGGAATGGGATGTGGGGATTTTTGTGTATTGCAATGACTTGAGAAAGAAGTGGAGTTAAATTGAAAAGGAAATTGAGAACTCTAAGCTAAAAGGATGACAAGGTGAGAAAATATATACATATTAATTTTTTCTTTTTGTAAAAAAATTGCAGGCATGATCATGGGTACCCACAGGCGTACTTGGCTGGCCTGCATTTTAGTACATGTTGATACGATTCCAAATATTTGAAACCCATATCAATTTCTTGGATGGGTACCTGTGGGTAACCCGCCCGTTTGCCAAGCTAGTTGTAACTCACAAGGTCAATATAAATCTCTGTGAATTGCTAAGCATTCTATAAATTCTTTATACATTTGCTGCACTTGAGAAGAGGATTTAAGGTTTGGATGTTTGTCTGCTCTGCTTTGCTTAATATGTTAAGGGACTTGTGGTACTATTATAACCTTCTAACTTTCTGATATGAGACAAAGCATAGGGTTCCATCTTATGAGCTTTCAATCAGTTGTACTCAAATCATTGTAGCTCAATTTGATGTTACTTTCAGTTTTAATGTTCAAAATCATATGTAGCTGTTTTGGATAAAGTACAGATAGTTGAGTGAAACTCTTATGGTTACTTTCCATTGTTTAGTTTACTTTTGCTCGGCTTGTGTACCAAGTATGAATTATGGTCTTATGACATGGTTGTTTCCACATTTGAGTTGCTTATTTCAGTACCAATGTGATAATAAATTGATGAGGGCAAGATTACCATCAGACTTACTTTATGAATGCAATAATCTCCTGGGCTTATTTCTTCTCCTGAGAAGTTATTGTTGTGCTGGTGACTTGGTTGTTCGTAGTTTGTACAATACTTGTATGTTAATATTACCATTTTTATTGCCAGTTTCTGTTTAAGAATGGCCTAATCTACATTCAATCTGTGGAATTCAACCACTCTGTATGATATAGGGAAAATATGAGCAGCAGTATGAACAATCAGAGGAGTTTAAGCGGGAGCTGAAATTGAAGGTTCAAGAAATATTAACAGAACAAGAATGGCGGAGGAGGAAAATGCAGATGAGGGTATACTGGAAGCTGTTTTTTCGTGTTTTCTTTAACTTTTTCTTGTTGTTTAAGGCTTACCCTTATTTATACCTTATTATTATCTTGTAGATATCAGAAGAGGAAGGTAGATTAAAAAAGGATGAAGAGGAACAAAAGGAATTGTGGAAGAGAAAGCGTGAGCATGAGGAGCAGTGGGAAGGAACAAGAGAACAACGGGTTTGTTCTCTCTCTTTTTTCCCTTTTTTCTCTCCACATCATATGTTTCAATTGAAGAGTTGTTTCTCATTAAAAAATCATTTTGCTAATACCCGAAGTGTCAGAAACAATTGAGCACATCACCTGGGGTCTACTTTTAGGGCATGGTCTTTGGTAAAATGTTTCAATTTCAATGGTTGACAGTGCTCCTTCATTTGTACTACTTTTAGTAGAATTTTATTTTTTAAAATTCATTATTTTGAGAAATTAGGATGACTTCTTCTTCAACATACAACAATAGATATCTCTTTGCCTAAATATTACGTCATACTTTCAAACACCCTTGCTGAAGCAGTAATAAATTTCTGTAAATGCTATTTCACCTTATTGGACTACAATTGATCTCCTTTTCGTTTTAATGTTAGGTTTCAAGCTGGAGGGACTTCATGAAGACAGGAAAGAAGGTCAGACAATATGTTGATAACTATTTTATATGAAACAGTCTAGCTGTATTAATGACATGAAATCAAGTGAGAATTCCCTGAAACGATGGTTTTCATTGTTTGTTTATATGCAGGGTAAGAAAGGAGAAATTCGACCTCCAAAGCTCAAGACAGAGGATCCCAATAAATCATATGTTCAAAGGCCTGTAAAGCGAGGTTAACGGGCATGCTAAGAGTTATGATTGCTGTGATTGACAACTACTTGAGTAGTTTTCTCAGTATTTCCAGGCTTTGGGAATGGATTCATAGGTTTGTCTGTGGAAGAGCTTATTACAGTTAGAAAGAAGCCTTAATAGTAAAGGTGAAGAAGCTAAATTCCTGGCTGGGACTTTATTCTTAATTAGGTGGAACAATTGAAGGACAATGTATAATGCATATATTTATGGCTAAAATACCCTTACCTCTAGCCTTTGATTACTTAAAATATTTAAACACCATTTTACATAAATTTCTACACATTTCATTCATAAAGTCACTCAAAATCACTTAACCATCCCCTAGTTAAAGAGTGAATTCATTTTCCCGCCTAAGATTTGGTCAGAAAACACTTTTTTTTCATTTGATCACATAAATAACATTTTCTACTTAAAACTAAACATGTTTAATAGAAATTCTCTCTTAAAAACAAGTGTAAGATTTTCAATTATTATATTACTCTAAATGTAACCCATGTACTTTGTGTTATTGGGTCCTTTCAATTCAAGTTCATGGTTAGAGACTTAAAACCCTAACTTGATTAAAGTTAGAATTATGTTAAAATATATCAACTTTACTTTGATCTGAATTTTATTTGGATTGATTTATTATAATTTGAATTAACTCAAAATTTTTCATTATTTCAGTACTGTCGCAAAATTACCCAATATACTATTAATATATGTAATACTTTGTTTTGTTTACAAATAGTTTAAAAAATTTCATGTCAAGACTTTTTAAAACATGTTAATAATTTTAGTGATTAAATCTTATTTTTACCCTCTAAAAATAAAATAAATTTCTAATCACACAAAAGGTCAATTGTGTGTAATGTATAAAGATTTAAGTTAGTTTTGATACTTATCTTTTAAGATATTTTCAAATCACTTAATAAATTCTGTTATAGTAATATTTTTCTAAATATTTGGGTTAATTTATATTAATTCAAATATTTAGTTATAAATTGTTTTAAACTAAATTTTGTGTAAAAAATTTTGACTCTAATTCGATTTTTTCATATTATGTCGTATTAGGTTAACTAGTCATGTGAAAGATTGTCAACACCATCTTAATGTTTGATTTTTGTTATTAATAATTTTAAAAAAAGTGAAATGACTTAAATACTATTATCATATGTTGTATTTACTTAAACTTCTCTTTATATTTCAGTCTCACACCGTGTCGCAAATATTTTTCCTAACCATTGCCTTCGTCTCCTCCCAATTTTGAAAGCCTTCCATTTTGGGTCCTCCAAGGTACAGTATATGTCCCTAAGCACTTAACATTGTCCATCCCTGCAATAAAGGCCTTGAACCGTGGAGACAACTTTGAGTAAGCCGAACGATTAAAAAGGGGAGCGCATGATCTGGAACATCCAAATCATTTGACTATTGTAGAAATTGACTTGGCTCCTAGTCAGACAGTTGGCTTTGCTGATAAGCTTCATGCCTCTTGAAATAATCCGTAATTAGTTTTTTAAGGTCTCGTGATTTCTCCATTGATCACTGTAGAATGGGCTGACTGACTCGGGCTGATAAGCTTATAATTATACATATTTTTATACCCCCGAAATCATTATTTATTTATTATTTTTATTTTTTTACATATATTCACTTGTTGAACAATATTACACTTAACTGTGACTCTTTTTTACAGGGAGCAAATTGACGAAAACACGCACTCCCTAGCCGATGCCATGCAACCCAAACGACACGCCACGTAAATAATGTCGAGAATTTAGGGTTGCCAAAAATTTAAACGAAGAAATTTCCCAACTAACTTAACATGTTTTTTGTATTTTGGGTATAACTTCTTACTCCCAAATCTCTTGATTTTTGTCAGAATTGGAAAGCTAAGAGACATGGCCATAAATAATTTAAAATGAAGGACACAAAGAATTTTTGTGAGATTTTTGGAAGGAATTCAATTTTGGGAAAGTAAGATTACAAATTTAATGGGAGAGAAAAAAAAAAAAAAAGGGAAATTACTCGGTGGGACCTTCCCCAAACGTGGAAGCAAGGAACTCTTGTGGTATTTAAAATGAAAAAAACCCTAATGGGTGCACAACTATATTAAGGAGGAAAGAATTTTGGATGCACGACAGAGAGGAAAAAAAAAAAAAAAAGTTTCAACCTTGCTTACCATCGTGGAAGCTTCAGTTTTTCTTGGGCGACTATTAAGGTAACTGCTGGTTTTTTCAGAGAATAAAGAGACTAATTTAGTAACATTTGAAGGTAAGTGTTTTTTGTGACGGAAAAGAGCAACCAAACAAGGCTACTTGGCAAGGGTTTTCAATCTTGCTTTCACTTACAAAATTTTGGGTTCTTTAATTTTGTTTTTTGTTTTTTTCCTTTTTTTAGTTTTTTATGTTCTTGATTAAGATGTTTGGTTTCGACATTATGAACATGAGTTAAGTTTTTTCTTCTAAGAATATAATGGATTCTACGTTGAGTTGGATTTAAGTTAACGTAATTTGAGATTAAGTTTAAATTCAATTCAAATAAGTTCAAAGTTATAGATGTTGGACCATCAATCATGGAAACATTTATGTTACTACCCCAGCCCTTATAATATAATATAACAGGCACTCACAAAATCAGTCATATTGTTAAATACACCTCTATCTATATCCAAATATATTTTCAGTTGAGATTTTATTATGAATTTGAAAATGTCCATGTGTTAATGATTTGAACGACTTAGAATATTTAATTCTTTAAGAGCAGTAAGCAATATGTGATTTTGTGGAGTTTTTTTTATGTGTCATGTGGATACGGTCAAGACTAATGTGGGAAGGCACACTGATGATCATAGTGAAGATTTGATTCTCATCTTCAGGCTTAGTGTGTGTTTATGTGAAAATAGCAATTTTGCTTGCCCATTTAATTCAATCGAGAGTTTTTGTTTTATTTACAATTTTGTGTTAAATCATTTATATTGTTGGTTTGAAAATATAAACGACTTCCAATTCAGAAATAAGATCCAGTTAGGATACACTAAGTATATGATCATTAATCTTTGAGTGAAGTTTTTTCTTTTTCAGGCGAATGTCTAGTTCTTGGACCTCCGACAAACTAGCATTTTTGTTGAAAGTAAATTAGGATAGATATATGAATACCAATATTAAATTAAAAAAAAAATACATTAATGAATGAGAGTTACAATTTTTGGACAACATTTCACTAAAATAATTCATGAATTTGTATACATAAGTTAAACTTTGCCCACATAATGCCTTGTTTATGAGGCTTAATTATTAGTATTAACGATTATCTATCAAAAAATTGTTTCTTTCACTTCAAGAAGAGGGATAAGATGACAACAAATGCGGCGGAATGCAAGAAGAGGCCCTCCAAATCCTTGAGTGTAACTTGAGAATTTCCCTGGCTTTTTCCTTAGTCTTCGAACTTGTATCGACTTGTAGCACCAAACACAACTTTGCCACAGCGCCCACTTGCAACATCTCCTGAAGAACCCTAGTAGTTGCAGAGAATTTACATATTGAAGTCAGAATTCTCACCGCTCTATGGCTTCCCACATGAGAAATCCTAAGTATTTTCTTTGAAACAATGGCTACACCCGCTCCGTGATTCAACAACTCCGCCCTTCCTTCTGCACATCGACACAGCTGATCCAATCCGCTTAGTATAAGTTCACAAGATCTCCTGTCCGTTACGTCAAGAAGAAGATTTATCAATATAGAAACTGCTCCGCCTTCAACGGCTTTGATTCGGTTTCTTCCCCATGGACAAAGCTCTAAAAGAAGCTTCAAAGCTGCCTTAAAAGCTGGCTGTGAAACCTGATCACTTAATACATATGCAATTTCCACAAACAATTCGGGCTTAATACTGGCCAATTGGATTGGATCTGCCACTCCAAAAATGGACGACAATATTATTGTAGCATAAGCTCGAGATTGGTAGTTACCTTGCTTCAACACTTGCACCAAAGAATCCACAAATTCATCATCGTTTACTAAATTTTTCAAATAGCTTTCCGAGACATTTAGATGATACAGAATGCTCAATGCCTCGTCACTTGCTTTTCCCAAATCGGATCCATCATCTATATCTACTTCGATTAAACTGGAACCATAACTCTTTACAACTGTAGCCAAGAACTCCACGGCACCAGCAGCCTCTATGCAGGTTCTGTTTCTTTCACTCTGAAGCGTGATGGATCTTAATCTTCTCAGGCATTTGAGCTGCGTATGAGGGAACCTTTTAGCATCATCAATAATTTTGACAATCTGGGTTTTATCCACAGGTGACTTCGGTGTAGGAATTCGTTCTATTCCAAGCGAAGAATTGAGAGTGCACCACGATTGAATCAACCGACGAAGAGTGTGGTTGGGAGTTAGATCGGTTTCTAACAACACTTGTTTTGTTACCGGACAAGTGTTGTTCTTGCATGAAAATAACCATCTCTCAATGCTTTCTCTATCGTATGTAATCCCAGTTGAGACCGTGACTGGATCTCTCATAAGTTGCAAAGAAATTGGGCAGAGAAAATGCGTAGGAATATCAATCCCCTCCATTTTGAAACTACCAAAATATACACAGGAAAAGGAAAAATACAAGAGAAGAAAAGCTAAAAATTGGACTCACTTGATTGAAGTTTTGTATATATCTCAAATCCTGTTACAAGTAGCCGATATCAAATTGGGTTGCAATGAAGTTAGAGGGTGGGGGGAGATAGGCAAGCATTTTTATACGTAGGATGAGTCGTGATACAAGTTGCTTGAATCGAGAAAGTCAACACACGGAAATTTGAAAGTGAATTTAATTAAGAGGCTTTGGAAGTAGAAAAGTTGAGAAATGAAATGAACGACTTCGCTTTAATTTTCCGAAATAAATGTATGAATGGGCTTGTCTTGGACCAAACGCCGCTGTGGCAAGGCACGATCCCTTCTGACTTTTCCTACAATATTAAAAATTGGCCAAATAATTTTTCCCACCCAAGGTTTATTGAAAAGACAGTCTTACCCTCTAATTTTTTAAAACTTAAACACTGACTTCTTGACTATTTTTTATCCTTTTTTCTGGTTTTTCTGTAAAATAACTAAAATGTTCTCGTAAAAAAAAAAAAAATTAACAAATTTTAAACAATTAAAAAATTAAAAACAATTACCATTACCGATGGTAGTGATCGTTGATAAACAAATTAAGAGGTTAGAAACAACTTTTTGGTTTATGAAGAGACCAAATTTGACTGTCTCATTTAGTAAAAAGGTCAAATCAACCTTTTCCATTTTTAACAAAAGAGACTAGATCGACCTCCTCTATTTTTCGTAGAGGTGGCCAAACCGTGGTAGAAAATGGTTGTTGAGGTCAAAGTTGACTATTTTCGACTATTTTCGATCACATTTGATGGTGGAGACAATAGTCTTTACTAAAAATGAAAGAGTTCGACTTGATTTTTCCACCAAACGAGACAATTATATTTGGTTTTCTTGTGAACCAGGAGGCTATTTCCAATTTCTTGGTTTGTTTATTTTTAATTTTTATATATTTTTAAATGTTTTTATAATTTATTTTAATATTTTTATAAAATTTATTTTATTATTTAAATTTTTTATTAAAAAGATAAAAACATCTTTATAACCGTTAATTTTTTATCATTGACTATTTAATTTAAATATTGATTTTAGTTAATAAATAAGTATTTAGATTTTTTAAAAGTTAGAGGGTGAGATATCTTTGCAGCAAACCTCTGGTGGGAATATTCTTTTGGCCTTAAAAATTCTGATTGACTTTCTTCAAGGGTAGGGTGAGCTTTTAATATTAATTAAATCCAAACCTTACTGAATTTTTAATTATAATTACCTACCGATTACAGGCTTCTTAAAAATCCTTGACTGTCTTGCTTCAGAATTTCATAGAAATTAAACTTTTTTGGTTCTGCTTTTTAAGCTTATTATATAAGAGATAAATAAGGTTAATTTGTAACGTATATTACTTAGTTTTCTTTCTAAATGTGATGGCATGGCTGGTGCCGACAGCCTCTGTGGGATTCCATGTTTCTTCCACGCGTTTCAAGGATGCTGCTCCAAAATTCTATTTTAATTCTTGTGATGTAAATTGAATTGAATAGAAGACTTCATAGTTAGTTAATTCATTTGACAAATTGTTTTGAAAAAAAAAATGAAGGGAGTTTGTGGTTATCTTAAACCTTGATTATTAATTGATTCCTAATGTGAATGTTTTCATACTGCCGAAGTAACTGACCGACTACTTTATAATAACAATAATTATTATTATAATAATTGGATTATAGCTTCGATTAATATTATAAATCCCCACCTAGCTTCCACTTTGCTGTTAACAATCTGAGATGTATAGAAACGGTCGCTGCCATATCTTTTTTATGATGCCGTTTTAACATGAATATTATTATAATGAAATTAATTTATAAATTACAACGATTCCATTACCAGAGAGAAGTTAAGTAATTAGATTTATTTCAGTTTTGTCCTTACATAATTATCATCCAACCTCTAATCAAATGCCAATTGTTGCTTCGTATATATTGTTCGAAGTGAATAAAAGCTTTAATGACTGATTATTGTCTAGAAAACAAGAAAAAGAAAAGGGAAAAGATGGTGCATGCATGAATTGTATGGTAAGAATTCATGCATAGTGGACGCGATGCGTCGACTCTGGGCAGAAGCTATCAGAGCCGACGATGTAGACGCAAAGCAAGCAACACGTTAAAGCATCGTGTATTCATGTGCTGGCAGTCAAAACAATGGCCATTGTCATTGGCTTCAGTTCTATTGGTATTTAATTATGCCACGATGTATATTTATCAATCATTAGTTATTCTGATAATTGTATGTTTCTGACCTGTTCATATAATTTTTGCATACTACATCTTTTTTTTTTTTTTTATTCATCACCTCAGCTGTATTTGTGACAGGTCTAACGTCAGAGGCATCCTTCTGCATTTTTCAAACTACAAAAGCCTTGATCAAGGTTTGCACTGTAATGCGTTTAAAATATAAATACGAATAAAAGCGGTAGACCTTTTCACATCATATACCATTCAACCATGAAGCTGTTCGGTTGATTTGCACCATTTTTTGTTCTTTCATTGAAGAGAAATTTACGAGGAATTAATTAAAATATTGATATTAAAGGGTGTATATAAAATTAGTCATTATTTTATAAGTTATACAGATATAATCAAAATCTATTATTAAAATACAAAAATGCCCTCCATAAGGGGCTTATTAAAATTCTAACGTGCCGGGTGCATAAAGGGGCTTATCGAACTTGTATATGTTTAATGTGTGAGGGTCATATACTGCAAAGAGGGTTTATGGGTAATTTTACATTTAGGAGATTAATTGATATTTTCGAGCAAGCTTACCAAAAATACACAATATACAGGAAATCTCAAGTGAAATTGAAAATTTTGTCAGAATTTAGTATTTTTTAAATAATTTATTAAATAGTTACATATTATCATTATTGATTAAAATGTATGGTCATTTGTGTCTAGGTGTGTCAGTTGGGCAAGACAAGCTTGAGTCATGGTTGTTTGACTTAAAAATTTTAATTTCAAGCTAATCAAAATTTTAGCCTATAAAAAGTGAACGGTTATTCATTCACAATATAGGTGATGATAAACAGTAGTTGTGCTTAGGATGCACAACCATATATGTTATGTAAGGACACACAATTGTCACTAAGAAAATGATTCTCATGCATCATTTAATGAATTAAACAGTCGTGCATAGATCATTCACACCTATTCACATGACTAAATTTAAGAAAATATCTTTATGTTATGTGCTTATGAAAGGGAATGAACGAAATTAGCCTTATAAGGATAAATAAGATGAGTATGATAAATAAAAAATGTTTGACTATGTGGATGATGACATGCACCTAAGAAGGTCAGATTTGTGTTGAAAAAGTGAAAAGTCATATTTGATTAGAAACAACTATAAAAATTAATATGAATCACTGATTGTGTGCAATGTGGCAAAAATGAAAGGATGATAAGTTAATATTATACAATTTTTGATTTGAAATGACTGAAAATACTACTAATATTGTGTGATTTTTGGTACCAAAAATGATTATGGCTTTGTTGTGTGATCCAAGGCAAGAGAAAAGCAAACCATTGTTGTATGATCTAAGGTGAGCCCTTGTTGTGTGATCTAGGGTGATTGATTTCATATTGTGTGATCTTGGCTATATGAGATATTGTACTACCACTATGTGATCTTTAGCATAATGTGATCAATTTTGTGTTATCTTTGCCCTGAGTTTGAGATCATTATTGTATAATTTTTGGCTCACAAACTTATGTGAAAACATGAGAGTTGTAGCAAGATACCTATGAAATGCTTCATGTATGTGCCTTTATGGGGGAGGCATATGGAGTGTCAATCTATTAGTTCACTTATGAATTGTGTTAAGGAAGGAAAACTACACTAATGATTTCTCAAGTGGCTAGCGAGATGCTTAATGTACGTGCCTACAATAAGGATCATACTCGAATGGCTTATTGGGTAATCCACTAATGAAATTATGTACATGAAAAAGGCGGACTACATCAATGATTCTTTGTATGGTTAGGATGTTGAAACTTATGCAACCTAAGTTTGGCTGACATGTGTTATGTGCACCTAGTAAAAATGATTGAGCATGAGACATCTGGGATGTCAAAGTTAAAAGTGACATACTTTTGTATGACATCTAAGATGTCATAATAATGAAAATGAGTATCAAAGTGGTACCAAAGTGATTCAAGGACTAGTCATTTAGGATGTCTAGGTCCTTTGATAATGGTCATATGTATGATGTCGAAAAGTATATACTTAGAAATATATGTGTAATGTCATTGAGAGAATGGATGGATGAGAAATCTTAACGATGATGCCATGTGCTAGAGTTACACAAAATGTATGATTTGGAATGCTAACTACAAATATAAGTTGTGTGCATATTGTGGTGTTCGATATACCATTTACTGAGTGTTTTCATACTCACGTATTCTTTTATGTTCATTTTGTAAGTAAGAGATAAGATTAGCAAGGCGATAAGAGGATGGTAGGTTAGTTGATAAAGGAATGCATGGGGAGGGACTTGACATTACTTTGAATTTAGATCATGATGTTTATGTATTTATTTGTACCTATGCACAGTTTTATTATTGTATAGATTCAGAGGTGTCGGGTGTTATGATTTGCTCAACTTCATTTATATGATACACCTTTTGCACATATTTTTATAAAAGATTTGTTATACTAATTTATTGTTGAAGTTTAATTTTTTATTTCATAGTCTTCTCTCAATTTTTAATTATACACAACTTCTCAAATTTATATTATTTTCTAAGAGTATGTGTCTAAAAACGCATGTTACATTCGCATGATGAGTTTATATAATTGATCCTAATGTTTCAAAAGTTTGATTGCCTTTTGAATGATGTCATGATGAATATATGACTTGCAAAAGAACTATATGAACTAGACCAATAATAATATGAATGATGTGTTAGACTACAAGACCGATTAGCACCACATAATGGTTCTAGACCTTAGAACCATTTTGTGTTTTATTTATTCTCAATTAAATTTGGTTAGTGAGTTAATTGTTAAGTTTGATTTTTTTAATTAATTATTTAGTTCAACTTAAATTTGATTAATATTTTCTTAGTAGTGTAAAAAAATCCTTAAGAGACCAATACATTTCTTATCCTTTATTATATGATTTATTAGGTGCTTATGCATAACTTTCATATCAAATTTTTGACATAGTTGTTGGGGAATAGTGAATTACATATTAAGATTCATAATCCAACTTTAGATTAAATTTTTAATTTGTTTTGTTAATCGATTGTTTCGATATTTACAATATTTTTTAAGTTAAATATAATTTGTGTTGCCTTCATTATTTAATAGGCTTTATTTTATTTTTTTGTTTGTAGGCTTGCTAGTGCATGTGAAAGTGAACTTATAGCATTTGAGCTTGAAATAGGGAAAGCTATTAGAAGATATTGTTAAAAGAACAAAAGAGAGGAAAATTCATGGCGACAGAAGAAGAAGAAGAGGCACATGAGAACTCAAATACCAAACCATCTTAGATGATGGATATATAAATGAGATGCAATCCAAAAGAAAGAGCATCCAATTAGGGTAACATGAGAAGATTTAAACGCAAAAGAAAGTAATATTAAAGCAAGCCATATAGCCAAGTGATGTCTCTTCCACTTCCATCTCATTCCAATAACTTTTATAACTAACAATTAAGTGTACGAATAAAGGTTTGGCCAGTGGACAGAATCCGACCGAATCACCACCCGATGTTCCACCAATATCAAGATCTTTTCCCGTGTCTGCTTCCCCTTTTTCAATACTGTTTGAAACAATCAATGAAAGTAATTCAAAAACACTTTGTTAACCATGTTAATTTATATATACATACAAGTTATATTACTTTTTATATCTAGTTTGGTCGGTCCACTGGTTTTTATCTGAATAGGCTCTCTCTCTGTCTCTCTCTCTCTCTATATATATATATCTAAATTCTAATTGCTGCAGAAAGATTTTTGCCAGATCTCATTGGCAGACACATAATTATTGCTTGTAGTGGTCAGTGCAATTTTGATGAACATGCAGATAATAAATACGTTAAGAGTTGAAGTATATACCTACGTATTAGTATCAGTATTTCCCATAGCGTCAAAGAGAAAAAGCTAGTGCTTGCAAACAGGAGGGAAACAAGACGTAAACAAAAATCCTTTTTGTGTCCCAAAATGTTTAATAACATTACAGTATCTTGTTAAACCAAAGGAACATAATTATACATTCGGTCGTCTCGTCATAATAAGCTTGTTAATTATGGATGCTGGACAAGGCATTTTTGTGGTATCTAAGGTCGGCAAATTCTAGCTACCACTAGATGTTGATCTCCAGTTGTATTTATTAGTATCGATTTGTAATTTAACGAACATTCACATACCAACCACGATGCATAAAAGTTAGACGATAAAGCTAGAAAGCACAGTGACATAATTTACTGCTGAAACTAAGCAATGACTCTTGTCGAGCATCAAGGCATCTCGTGAATATTACGCATTCTAATCGCAAAACATTCTTGCTTGTGGCTATTATTTTTTAACTGTAGCTGAAAATCATTAATATATGTTCGTTATTAGAGGTGAAATTAAGTATAATTAATTCCATAATATCGGTTAAAGGAACTGTCTCGCAATGTCACTGAAACCAACAGGGAAATATGCTAAGCCAACGTACGGAAAAAAGGAAAGAAGAGGATTAATCAAGGCGTCATACAACCAATTAGAATGTACCACGATATATACTCCTGAAAGAATAATCCTAAAGAAATTCCCAGAAAAAATAGACAGAATCCTGTAATTTAACCCATAAAAAGGGGAAAAAAAAAACAAAACAGAGTGACCTAATTTCGCACATGTAGGAATCCCGTAAGCGCAAATTAGACACCTATTAAGAATATACCAAGATTCTGCTTGGCTGGCCACCAATACAAAGAGAAAAAGAAAAAAACATAACAAAAGGTAGAGCCACACCCACTACAGAACTCACATCATGGGGGCCTAAAGTGGGCTAAAGAGGGCTAAAGAGAGGCTTAAATGGCTCCACTGTTACAAATACCGAAGGACCCAAGCTCAAGCTATCGAGCAACGTGTCACCAGTAGGAGTTGACACATGGTAACATATGATTCGCTAAAATTTGGACGCTTAAGTTTTTTTTCCCGTTGAATGATGAATTAGATGATGTTGAAGTGGGAAAGGCAAAGAGAAAAGAATTGTTCCACACATATTCTGACATTTTCCCTTTCTTTTGTCTTTGTTTCTGTGCCACCAGATAGACGATCCGATCACTGTAATAAGTGGAGAAAATCTTCTCCAGAAGAGAATAATAATCAAAGCGATCATGTTGTGGGTGTGGGTGTGGGTGTGGATGTGGGTGTGGAGGTGGGGGTGGGGGTGTTTTTAAAGCCGTTTTGTTATAAAGCAACACTTGTTGGAGACGAGTATCTCTCTTTAAATTTCTTTTTCTCCTACATATATACTTTTCCCTCACATTGCCTTTTTTCCTTTGATTTTTATGGAAAATTATTCATTTTCTAGGAAAGTTTATCAGAAAGCAGAGATGTTGCTTATGCTGACGTCCTTTGATTGAAAAAATCCATGTGGTCTCAGATAAATACGAATTTCCATGTATAATTGTATGAAATTTGTATGTAATCATTCACTATAAGAGTAGACAAGAGAGCTTTATGCATGTAAACTTTATTATTATTGTGGAATATTTTAGTTAATGACTACATAAACTGGCCATTAAAATCACATTCCATAAATAATTAACAATATTTTTGCCCCAAGAAGCATGAGAGGTGTGTCTATATCAAAATCAAAACAAAATCATAAAATGCGGAATATATATAAATATATTCTGAGAATTGAACAAATGCTTTCTGAAGTAAGATAGACGTATATATAAAAGCAACCAAAACCTGTACTATTCCATGATGATGGAACTTTTGGTAAAAGAAAAGAAAATGATTGGATATCTCTACACTCTGCAAATGGATTTTCTTGTCATGGCTTTATGCCAAAATCTGTAATCTTTTATTCGGTAGGGTAACAAAATTTTCATCCATGCCCATGGTCAAAAACATCCTCTCTTATGTGAAGACATTTTATACCAAAGACTAGGAATAATTGATAGCTGAATCAAGAACATCAGACTTTATATATTATTTGGGGTCCATTCTAGTTTAAAGCAAACTCCTTGGGGATCACGTACAATCTTGGGACACTTTTAAATATTTTTTTTGTAACACACAATAAGATATCTCGCGCAAACTAAATTAGTTTATGGTGTAATGATAATTAATCTTAATCTAATAATTTGTCTTGTATAATTTGATGAGCCATGCTAATTAAGCTATACTGATTATGGAAGTTTAATAAATGATTATTGAAGTCTAAAGATTATTTTATTTTAACAAAAAAAGATTCAAGAGACGTTAAATTATGTAAAGGAATATGACGATGAGAGGGTTCTTGATTTTTTAAATTAATATATATTATATCCGAGTGGCAAAACCTGAGAAAATGGTATTAAGTATTTTAAGTGTATTTAGATTGTATAATGAGCTTTAATTTGCATGGTTCTCCCAGTGAATAACTTTCTCGTTTATATTAATTTTTTTTAAATTTATCTTTAATTTAAAATTAGTTGCCAGGCATTACTTGCATAACTAGTGGCTTATGATACAAATCTTATGTATTTTTCTAACAAAGAAGTCCAACCAGACCACAAAACCAAACCTGTCCTTTACTTAGTGTGGCCAGTATTCAATCTTGGTCTCAAAAAATCAAACTTACTTATTAAACAAAAAAAAAGTTGAAATAATTTGGAAAAATAAATAAATATTAGTTAGTTCACAGGCATGCATGAAATGCTTAGCAAGCTAGCTATAGATAATTGCAGCAACTGCAAAGATTCCAACTGAACTCAGCCGTTTGAATACCAAATAGAGAGGCCAAGTGCAGACTGCAGACTGCAAAAATAGGGTAAGAGATGGAGTCGCCTACTAGATATCCAATAATCAAGTACTAATTGTCCCTTCTTTGCATTGTATTTCCGAGTGCAAGTGGGAGTCAGACTGTGAGAAAGACAGATGTTTGGCTTGTTTCGATAAATATAAAGTGTCGTTGACAGAACCATATGCTCTCTTTTCATAACGCCTGGTGTCCCATTTTTTGGCAATTTTTTTATGGCCAAAAGCACATCCTGGCATTATATATATTACAGCAATATTTTGTTCTTATTACGTGGCTGATTTCCATTTGCTATTTAAAGAAATTTCTTTTTACAAATGTCCAATTTTTATAAAAGATGGAAGAGGTTCGTTTGCAAGACTCTCTAGTCTATAGCATCATCCCTTTCATAGAGGGGAATATGGATCCATGGAAAGAATATTGTTAATTTGTCTTCGTATATGCGCTGATTAATTTGGCTCATCAAAACTCCTTTTCTTTTTTTCAACTTATTTTGTTTATTTGATTTTAAATATTAATTATAATTTTAAAATATAAAAGTAAAAAAATATAAGATCAATAAAAATAAGAAATTTTGTGAAAAGAATCTAGCTAAGATTGACCTCTAATTTTTAATGGTCTCCCTACCCTCTTCTTTATTTGCGAATATGTTTGATTTTTATTTTTTGATGGAAAACTTTAAGAATCTTCCTTTTTGACAACCTAGGTATGGTGGAGTGTCCTCACTCTTTGTTCTCAAACTTGTCCCTTGTTTATTCTACTCTTGTACGTCCTATTCAATAGATAACATTGCTTTCATTTCATAAATTAGAGAGTATAAAATAAGGTCGATAAAAGTTCAAATGAAGGTAATTTTTCATTTTATTGCTTTAAAAGTAGAAACCGATCATTTTGATATAATTCAAGTGAGAAATATTTGTTGTTCCATAAAATTAATAGGTGTATAAAATTTTAATGCTTTATCAACTGAATCAATTTCATAAAAGATTAGATAACATAATATTATTATCCATAAATGTTACTTATGGAAGTGTTTTAAAGTATGCAAGTGTGCCATAGAAGGACAAATGGATATGATTCTGACAGCTAGCCCTACCACTCATTGGTTTAAATGCTAAATTTTGCAAGGTCAAATTCTATCGATTATACTTTCAGCCCCTACCTTTCATTTTTAATGGACAATGGAAAGCGACAATGCATGATAAGTTTTGGATGCTCAATTTTATTTGTTAATTTATTAACCAAGCTATCGATTTCCAACTTAGGTCTAGCAAAGATGCATCCTCATCCAATTCCTTCATGCCTAAATAAGCACGATAATTTGAAAGGACAAGAAGATTGAACTTTTAATTAAGTGTGCTTTTAATTTAACTCACTCAATATTTTTCTCCCCTTTTTTTTAGTTCACCTTGTATATATATATATATATACTTCTTTCATGTATATTCCTACATACCTCTTCAGATTTACAGAATATCTTCATTTTTAAAACACTTCTAAATTAGTTTTCAAATATGCACCACTAGTTTATGAAATAAATTCCATACTACTAGGATATTAATTACAAAACATAACTCAATAAGAGCGCACATACAAAATATAAACTATCTGTTTTGGACTCTTTTTAATTTCTTTTTCAATTAAAAGCATGGTAATAATTAAAATTGATATAAATCTGATCGTTTCAATTGAATAAATTTTTTGGGTTTGAGTTTCTTTAAATGCATTTGAATATGTAATTTGATACTGATATTCCATGTAGATTGGATGAGTCAAAACCGAATCGATCCAGCCAGTTGGAGTCATCTAAATTTATGTGCGATAATCTATATATAATTACATATTTATTCAGCCTTCTAATATGAATTTTTATATATCAAATCAACTTTATATAGCTGATGGGTCAACTCACATGGCCAATGAGCGGTGAGTTGACCTAATAAAATCAAAATGAAACACCTTTCTTCTTATTATTATATTTGTAATTCCTAATGTCCTTTCAGTAGGTGAAACATTCCATAATCCATGTGCAGTTGTATAGCTTATGACTTCATCAGATTGTTCTAGTATTATTTTATATAATAATTAATATAACTTGAAAAATAAAGCAAAATAAGAACCTATATAACCTTTCATCCCTCTAAATGTCCTTCATTAAATCTTCTTTCCAAGTATCTTTCTAACAGTCTAATGATCAAGGAAATGAAATGGAAAATAAAAGTAAGGGAAAAGGCATAGAAACATTTTCTGGAGCACAAAAAGAAGTTGGATTAGCTAGGTTGGGAATTTTCTTTGTAATATTATATGTTCTATGTACGATCAAATTTTCCAATGCAGTGTCATTGTTTCGTCCACTGTCAATTTTATATTTGTAGTTATTAATTATTTGCTTTCAGAAAGCAGTTTTGAATAAATATTTCATCATCCTCTTAGTCACCCCATTCGTCTGGCTCGAGTATCTTTGTTTTTATTATGAATGAAAGCTACCTATGGAATCTTGTTTCGCTCTCAAAACTTTATGATATACATCAAGTTCCCATTTTGAGATTATCCATAAAATAATGGCAAGGAAAATGAGCACCAATGATTCAAGAGGAAGATCAATCGTAAGCCCTTTTCTTTGACATTTCAGCGGCCAACTAAAACAACATAGCTCTTCTTAAGTAATGTTATGCATTAAAATTCCTTTCTCAAATCAATTCACGGGTACTGTCTCTATTGTCCACCAGCTAAGCAATATCATTCCAACCTGTAACTCACAAAATAAACCTATATTCTTTTTCTTTTAAAAGCTACGAAATAAAGACCAATTTCACAACTATTACAATAAATATCTTACTCTAGATAAGTATTTTCTATTATAAGAAATCATTATCTTCAAAAATTTGGTAGTTATAATTAAAGTATAATTATTCTTTAAATATATCAAAATAATATCAATTATGTCAATAATTACTATGTTATCATAAATTTATGGAATCCTAACTCTCACTATTATAAAAATATAACAATGAGAAAAAAAAAATTTTGATTTGACTTGAGAAAAAAACACTTAACAGTCTATTTATTTATCGATTATTTTATAATATACATTTCCAAAACAATAACACCATGGATGTAATCTTTCTAGTCAAACCACATAAAAAATTATTTGCCTTCTACTTACATTATTATGTCTATCCATATGGTTGCATTTGAATCTCTTAGATTTGATATGCTTTCGTTGATGCAAACTTTCAAACCAACAATTTGACATTAGAAGGAGACCCCTAACATAAGCTCTCTTGTTTTCCCAACAACAAAATTTTCTTTAGCTAGTACGTACATGCAAATTTTCATTCCAATGATATCTTATAGAGGAAGGGTTAGCAGCTCCATGAATATTGTCATAGTCCTACCCATTCCTTGTCACCCCTACCACTTATGGAAGACCAACCTGACCATATGATTGGTGGACTATTTTTCATGCCCTTAGAGGTGATAGCTCAAATAGTTGGTTTGACACGTGTTTATCTAATGACTCGATAATGTTACCCTAGAAGCACTTGCAAGGGTGTCAATCCCCCACCAACAACTAATGTGAGGTCTCACTCCTTACAAACAAGCTCCCAAACCCCCAAAGGAAGATGATAAGCAACCTTCAAGGTGAGGGTCCCTTGTCTGACAGGCACACATAACTCACACAATACCTCATCACGATATCAATGTTCTAGTTAATAGTGTTGACTCACAATGTGCAATCTCTAACTTATGTCATAATAGAGATAATTTTTAATATGTAAAGCACATCACATATCAAGTGATAATAACTTTCAATGTGTTTAAAATAACTTATGTTGAGACAACATCAATAAATAGGGTATATATTTATACCACAATAAAATTAATTTACAATTGTATTTTCAACACAAATCTTATAACTTATCAATTGTATACTCTCTGTATCATATTTATCTTTTTTACTTTGACGTATTAAGTTTTATGTCACTGTAATTTAATAATCCTAAATATTTTTTTCTTTCCAAACTACTATTTTTCTAATAAATTCCTATTCCTCTGAAAAAAACAAAAATAAAAACTTCAAATAGAAGCTGAAATTGTTGAAAATGGGTAAGAACAATGCAATCTTGAATACCTATTTCATAAAAAGAGCCAATGATTTTAGTAAATAAAACTGAAGCCTGGATAACTAATTAATTTGATTAACATAACCTAAAACATTTTAGCTAACTCTGAATCCAAATTTTTAGTCAAACAGTTCAGTCCCAAATTGGTAAATATAAGAAAGAAATAACAGAGAACCGACTTAAAGCATAACAGTTAAAAACAGTCTATGATGTAGAGAGGGTGGATGAACTTTTTTAGGTTTTTGAGTGGTATTGCTTTATAGGCAGACAAGGAGCATCCGGGTTTCTCTTTGGCCTTTCCTCAGTCTGTGGCAAAGCTAGCATTCAACTGGTTTTATGATTCTATGCAATCTCTCACTCGCAAAAATCTTTCTCATGTTCATCGTGACTCTCATTATTTGTATTTAATTAATTGCAAATCTACCAAAAATGCTTTGAACTCATCAACGTCACTACCTTTTTGGTTCAAAAATATATATGAATGATGGACGTATGGCCCTTTTCTCCAAATACGTATTGGCTATACTCATGCAAAAGGTCAAGAGGGTCCCAAAATCTAGACGTGATGCCTTCCATTGTTTCCACGTACATTATGCTTTGTTTTAATTTTATTATCATTATGTAATGTTTATGATAGATGGATTCTCTCTCAGGATTTGCGTGATCATGGAGTTTTTGGCCGCCCAATCATGTTGGTCTCTTGAAAGTGATTCCTTTTCTTACTCCTTAAGCCACATCTTTCACCCTTCCAATCAGCATTACTTTATTTTTTGCCTTACCTAATTGCCAATCTTACTTGTTTTTGAAAGCTATGTTCCCTTTTTCCTTTGAGTTTAACTATGGTGAAATACTATCATATCAACTTCTTTGAGCTTTATATATTAAATTTATCAGCTAAGCAATATTAATATGAGTGTACCAAAATTACCCATTGGAAGCGATATTTATGGAATCTCTAATCCACTATGGAAGGGTACAAAGGTTCTTCTGTTTTTATTCTGCGTTTTCTTCCCAAATTGGTTATTGTTAATAATCGATCTAAAATTTTTACCCCACAAGTTTTTAAGTGTTCCTTGAAATATAATTAATTTTAAACCCCACTTTGAATGGTCATTATCTTCTTTTGGACTTGGCTTTAAATAATGACACACATTCAAGGCTTAATTTGAAGAGAGCATTGAGTTTTTTTTTTTTTTTTAATGTATATAAACTTTTGTTTTACCAACTAGTTAATTATCATAAAAATCTTTTTGGCCTCCATTTAATGGTCGGTGCAACTGATAGAAATGTAGATAAAGAATTTGTAAAGTGTAATGTATATAAAATTATATGAATATTTAAAGGGATAAATATAAAGTCACCTCTGAAAACGTGGTTTTTAAACTATAGCATTTGGTGTGGACTTAAATATGCATGCAATTTTAGTCAAAACAGATGCATTGAGCTGCACCATTTGCTCTCCAAAACCTGCCATGTTATTGCCCAGACAAAAGAATCAATACCACCAGCCTACTAGATTTTCTTTTCTTCAAATCCGTACCACCAGAATTCTAATAAAAGTTTTTAGAGATTGTATTTCTTGTACTTTTTATTATTAGAGTTTAATGTAGTTTTAAACTTATACTCTCTGTTCGGACACTCCACCTTTGTCACCCAAATCCATAGTAGGTCTAAAATTAATTGTATAATTAGAAAGTTTTTTTTTTTTATGGTGGCTTATGGCGGGACCGGATGAACATGGTTCCATAACCTTTTTTCTCCCCTACAAATACCCCTCACATTCCCATCTAACATTGCCATCAACTCTTTCTTCATCTAAATCTTCTCTAAGTCTCTTCACTTGCAACTTGCACCCAACACTTCGGGTCTCTGTTGGATGCTGTTGCATTTCTTCAGGTACTTTTTTTTTTATTATTATTTATCACATGCACCCCTTGTCTCCTTCCCTTTTCTTTGTAACTTGTTTTCTGTTCTATACTTCATTATTAATATATTTTCTTCTTTACTTTGTGCAGCTGATATAATTCTGTTCCATCTCTAGTTTTGGGAGATGTCAGCCCCTCTTAGCAAAAGCCTTCACTTATCTTTAACCTTGAAGATCGACGAAGAAGCTATGGTGGGAAAGACTCAAGGTATTGGATCCATTCTTGGGTCTGTTTCCGAAAAAAGTAAATCTTGCTCACTGAGAAGAACGCTTTCGGCTGATATGTCATCCACGAAATGGCTTACACAACATGGGGTCTCTCCCATGAAAAAGATTGCGTCTTCTAACGAGTTCTCAATCCCGTCTAGCACTGACTCTTCATTATCAGAAGGACAAGAGGAGAATGAACAACAGAGCCAATTCGACCTTTGGAGCTCAATCCAAGAAGAGGTGTACGAGAAGAAGGAGGTTGCTGAAAAGCCTGGCCAATTCGACATATGGAGTTCAATCATATCACAAAAAGCTCAAGATGCCTCCAACAAATCACTGCCACCTCCTTATGTTCACCCTCTTGTTAAAAAATCAGCCAGTTCTTTAAGCAAAAAGAGCCTTGAAATATGCACCGAGAGTCTTGGATCCGAAACCGGCTCTGATGGGTTCTCTTCTTACCCATCATCTGAGACTAGTGACACACACGACGACAAAGAGATGGGCCAAGAACAACCTCTTCAACAAGCGCAACCACAACAGCTGCACGAAGAAGAGAGAATGACACACAGTTTTTATGTCGAAGAAGTGATAGTTCCCAGATATAAATACGTTGTTGGCCAAAAATCACCCCAACGATCATTCCCTCCTCCAATTTCTTCACTTTCTTGTCACGATGGAGCATCCATTCGCATGCAGTCTCGTCGCGACAATGGTAGATTGGTTCTTGAAGCTGTTTCTGTTTCTTCCACTAATAACTTCCGCGCTCAACGACAGGATGGCCGCCTTGTGCTCACTTTTGTCGATACCAGTGAAATGGAAGATGAAGAAGTAGTGAAAGAGAAGTTTGAAAACGAGGAGGAGGAGGAGGAGACAGAGGAAGAAGAGGTAGAGGAAAGTGAGAATCAAAGCAGAGGAGAAGAAATGGAGATTGAATTTGTGATGGGTCAAGAAGCGCCAAAATTGTCCAATAAGGTGCTTGATCTGCAAACATTGACGCTAGTTATGAAAAAGCAAATGGGTATGGCAAAAACAAACTTAACGTGGCCTAGCAAGTTCAATGAAGTGGTCAAATTTGGTGAGGTGGAGGACATGAAGCCATCAATTCTAGCACAATCTCTGCCCCCGCGGGCAACGATAGCCCGCCTGATCCCAAAACCAGCTGCCGCGGCGGCAGTAACTGTAGGCACGGCCGCCGGGGCTACATTCAATGCTTATGAGTACTACTGGAGGCCCAAGCCCATGGCTGGACCTGGGTTAGTTTCCAAACAAATGATGAATCAACAAATACAGCAAATCAGCCAGTTTATTCTCTCCAAGAATAAAACTTCAGTGGAAAATGAGCAGCAAGTACTTCTCTTGAGTGGGAAAAAGGGTGATTATTTGGTCCCTTTGACAAAGGGCTGCAAGGAACCAAGAAGATCTCTTTTGTTTTGGGAACCTTATTGCATTGCAACCTCCTGAATCCAAATCCAAGTCCATCATGAGCCTGCATAATCAAATAAAAGACCAAGGAGGGAGAGTAAACTTCGATTGAGAAAGATCAGAAGAGAGAGAAAGATATCTTATCTTGACTTAACAGTGTTATACATAAATATATATGATAAAAATATAGTATAATATTATAATATTTTATATATAATTCTATAATTTTCTGATGTTTGCATCAAAACAAAATCTCAGCTTCATCTTTGACTTCTTGTTTGATACTTTTCTTCTTAAAATTTTTACTTTTGCAAATCTTGGCCAATGGATTTTGGAAATGAGTCATGTCTGGCCTAACTTGTATATATAAATTAGGGGACATCATGATCAAATCTTGATATGGGATGTTCCCTGCTTATATCAAGGAAAAAAAACACCAAATAAAATTATAGAGCTGGCTCTTTGGTTCAATATCCAATCATTCTGCCGAGGAAAAGATAATGTTGTGCACTCAATTCAAAAAAAAAACAATGAATATCGTGGAAGGAAGAACAACCAGTAACCAGAAGACACATTCAAAGTTAACATTTTTTTAATTTGATTTACAATTTTTTTATACATATTTTAATTAGGCTACTTAATTAAATAAGTTACTTTTCATACATGTCCAAAGTCTCATTTGTAACATCTTTCGCTTAAAATTTCAAATCAAGCAAAAAAATATAAAATATTAATTCAGGTTTTGACCTCATTTTTAATCTTAAATTCTGCAATTCATTTATGAAATGATTGTGTATTTATTTTTAGGATGCTCAACTAACTCACATGGGTTTTATTTAAAATGGTCAAATATATGTGAAAAATGTGACCTTATTTTGATAGTTGTAATATGTTGCCCTCTGAGTAGCTTTTGCGATGGTGTTTGGTTAAAATTATTAAAAAATTACTCTGATAATCTATTTATTACCATTGATGTTATCTTATTTTGTTTATAAATAATAATATATTTTATGATCGTATAATATATAAATAATACGTAACTTGATTACCTTTTCTACTTTAGGTATTAAAAAATTACCAAAATGATATTAATTTTGGTACAATTTTAGCATGGTTAACTTTCTTGAACAAAATTACCCTAATTTTTAATATATCCTTAATATTTTCAAAAATAACAATTACACTTAAAAAAAAAAAACAAATAAACTAGGGATGTAAATATTATATAATTATATATTTGGGGATAAATAAAATTTTATAAATTTTATAAGTACAAATGAAATTTTTAAGGGTTTTTTTGTAGTTTAACAAAAGTTTTGGGTGTTTTAGAAGTTTTTAAATTTTTCAGTATGCCTTCAATAATTAATAAAATGATAATTACACCCTTAAAAAATAAAACAAACTAAATTAAGGGTGTTATATACCCATACGTTTGAAAATAAATTATAAATTTTAAAAATTTTAAGGGTATTGATGAAATATTTTGAGGGGTTTTGAAATTTGAAAAATGTTTGGCAGTGTTTAATTTTTTTAATTTTTTAGTTTTTCTTCTATAGTTTACAAAATAATAATTACACCCCAAAAAACATACAAATTAAATTAGATATGTAAATATTATTTATTAATATATTTGAAGTAAATATATATTTTACAAATTTTAGAGATTTTAATGAAATTTTTAAGAGATTTTTTGAATTTGATGAAATTTGGAAATGTTTTAAATTTTTAAAAATTTAGAATACCCATACTAGTTTGAAAAATAACAATTATATCTACAACACAACAAATTAAAAGTGTAAATATCATATTAAAAACTAGGGTTGGATTCGAATCAAATATATTCAGATTCGTTTTTAAGTACGATTCGAATAAGTTTGAAACGAATTGAACGAATCCTAACACGAATACGAATCCAAACTGTAATTTTAAAATTCAACGAACACGAACTATGTGAACCGAACACAAATACGAACCCGAAATTAAAATAATATTTTTTAATTAAATTTTATTAATTATTTGTATTAATTATAATTTTTAATAAATATAAAAATGAATTATATGAATCGAATACGAATACAAATCAAATACGAATTTAGTTATATGAACCAAATACGAATACGAACTTTACTATAAAATATTCAACGAACACGAATACAAATCTGAACCCTAACACAAACAGTACGAAACGAGCCCAAACACGAATATATTACTGTTTACGTTTGATTCAGTTCGAATCCAGCCCTATTAAAAACTATCGAACTTAATTATCTTAACTAAATACAATATTAATTTATAACTAATAATTTTTTTAAGATATTTAAATAAAATAACATTTCAATATTATTTTATTACTACCAATCAAATATAATAATTATTTATACATATTAATTTCATTAAATATAAATTTAATTTATATCTAATAATTTTTTTATAATAATGTGGTTCTTGGAATTCTAATATGCTTGCGGGGATCCACATCCTTGCAATTAACATAGCATTAGATCGTGCTAGGAGGTTGAGTCTAATGTTATTTGTTGTGCTCAGGGTTGACTCTTCTAAGCCGGGTGAGCCCATATGCATGGCCCGAAACCTCACGTGGAGTGAGCCCTTAGTGGGCTAGCACGTGGGCTTTAGATGGGCGGCCCTCCATTTTTTATTTAAAAAAAATTAAATTTCAAAATAATAATTAATAATTTATATTCATTTCTAAATTATTTGAAACAAAAATAATACTTTAAAAAATTTATTGAAAATATCTCATTTATAATGGGAAAACAGTGTGATTATATTATAAAATAATTAAATAAATTGTACATAATACAAATAAATTTAATTATACAATTTATAAGTACTAATATTTATTTATACTTTTGTACTCGTTTTCAACATTAAAGTTTTTTCAAGTCTTCAAAAATATCATCCGCTACGTAATTTTACAATTTGAATTTTATAATCACTCATTTTTTCATATGCATAATTACCTTAACCATAGTTGAATGTAAGTTTAATTATCGATCATTGAAGATACATCAATTAATATTAAAAGTTTATTATGATATTATATTAAACACCAGAGGTTATAGTATATAATATCCATATCAAAAAGTATGTGATATGCTCTCCACCCAGAATATCGAATGTTTCGTTTTCATTCATAATTTCGATAAAATGATCAATATTAACATAATTATAAAATTCACCCAAATTCGAGCTTGAACCTATCAATCGTTTACCTTTCTATTTGAAGAATCACAAGTGCATGTTATCTTTAGACAAACCACTTGTGTGCAGTATTTTTATATTTTCATTTTAAGCGAAAATTTCTTAACATCATTTATTCTGAAAGTTAAATGTTCTAACGAATTATCACTTATAATTTCTATCAAATTTTGAAATCTCAATAATTTAACTTTAGGATTTAATACGATAGTAATAAGAAATAGTAAACGTGTACATTTCCAATATTTTTTAAAATTTTCTCTTATTTATTTTGCAATATCTCTAAAAAATAAAATTAATGTTTATTATACAATATAAAATACAAAAAAAAAAGTCGTAAGATAGTAAACTCTAAAAATTAAATCAATAACAATTTTAAAAGGTTCTAAAATATTTATTAAAGCATCGAGAATGTCCCAATCATATTTAGTAAAAAAAAAAAAAAGTTTTTTTATAATCTTTTGATTGTGTATTATAAAAATAGAGTATTATTGTTTTATATCTATCACAAGATTTTAATATTATATATATTAAATTCTAACTAGTTTTAACATCAAATTTTAATTTTTTTTCTTTTTCAATCTTGCAGGGGTTATCTAGAAATAAATTCTTTCTTTGTAGTATCTAATTTGGCAAACATATTAGGTTTTCCATAATTATCCCTTTAATCAGGTGGGTATGACATTTTTAATTAAGGGCAAAAATGTAATTTCAAATTTAAAGGGTAAAAATGTAATTTCAAATTTAACTGATTTTTCCTAACGAAATTTGATGGAAGGGGCTTTAAGGTCAAAATTTCAATACTAGCAGGTGACATTTGAAATTCATTAACCTTTTTGGGTTTGGTTGCCCAGGTTTCACCAAATTCAAAACGGCCCCAAATAAGTTGGGTTATAGAAATCCAAACCAACCCTTGTATCGAAACTCAAACTAAACTGAGTCAATTTCAATCTCGGTTTTAGTTTAAATAAAATTATAATTTTTTATTTATCAAAGTTCCACGTTAAGAATTTTATTTTTCCGTGTTGGACAATACATATACCAAATTTGATTGTTTCAAAATGGGAGGATCTAAAAGGTTGGATATGGGGGCCAATCTTTTATTTACATATTAGTTTAGTAGTAGAAGCATAGAAGCTATCACTTTGAGTAGGGTTAAGAAATAACAGTTTCTATCCTAAGAACATAAAAAGAAAATTTTAATGTGGTTAAACATTGGAAGTTTTGTTATACTGGATAACAAAGAGTAAAAACTGCAGAGGATTTCTATAATTTATAAGATTGTTCTTCAGCTGAATAGTGTCATATGAAGTCTTTTACAGCCCGAGAGCTGGAATAGTACCTGGAGAGAGACACTCAGTTTCCCATGGAGGACACAGGATACCAACCAAAAGGTGGATGACAATACAAAAATATACGGTAGGGAAGAGCTTTTGGCCCGTCTGCAGTCTGAAGCAGAAGAGATGGTCAAAATGAGAAGGAAATCTGGGTGCAGCAGTACAGGAACATCTAATGCTCAATCTCTCAGTGGAAATTCAGCAACAAAGAACTAGTTGTGGGATTTGTTGGGTATCCTAATGTAGGGAAAAGCTCAACAATCAATGCTTTGGCAGACTTTTGAACCACAGTCTCGGCCTCCCTTGGCCGTAGAACTTTTGAGGACTTATTGTGCTTCTCGTGGGCATGTTGCATCAGACGGACTGCCGGATGAAACAATGGCAGCACGCCAAAATTTGAAGGATTTTCTTCATGCAAAGTTGCCCCACTAGCCAACGCGTCCCGGAGCATCTGGTGAGGAAAATACTATGGAAGATACCCAAGGATCCAGCGTGTTTGAAATCCAGGAGTTAGGTGAGTCTGGTATTGAAGATTCTCCAGCAAATGACAGAGAAAATGAAAGTTCACTCGTTCTCGAGCATGTGCTGGATGATCTTATAACTTATTTGACTCAGCAAATGGTACAGCTTCAAACCTTTTTTAACGCCTCTACCATTTTCCGTGCTAGGTAATTTAATTTATCTGTACGATTCCAATTTATTGTCGGAGACACTTTTCTTGCATCAGGTGAGCTCTCACCTTCCTCGTACACGGCAAGGCAACATTTGTTCTGTCTAAGTGCAATTAATATACATATACATATACATACGTACATACATACATACATACATACACTTGTTTGCATACATTATGGATGTGCCTTACTCATACAGGTTCTGTCTTAAAATTAGAATTCTAAATATAAATTTCAATGTATACTATATGGACTTATAATGTTTTCAAAGGGATAACTTCTATTTTCCACCCATTTTTCTATAATGACAATTTTCTAAGCTCAAACTTTAAAAATAATATTTTCTCATTTTTCATCAGATTTTATTAATAAAATTTGTTAATTTTTAAGGATAGATACATTGAAAATATTAAAAATAACTTTTATTACTTTCGATATTTGCTAAAACTAAATTACATTGCACTTTTGAAATATTTTTTAAATATAATCTATATTTTAGTTTATATTAACTCTAGGATTAATAATTATAAAATAAAATTAAAAAAAATTAAAATTTGCCAAAAATGGTTAGAATCATATTAGACATTGAAATGATACCATTTTAGTTAGAATCATATTATTTTAGTGTGATTTTAATTGAATTTCATATTTTGATGCAATTCTAACTTGGGTGTGTGACATTTATTATTATTGATTGATTCAATTTTTTAAATATAATTTTTAAGGTTTTAATTTTTAATTGAAGATAAAGATTTAAATTCTATAATATTTATGTATTTAAAAAAATCATTTAAATTTTATCTCGATGTAAAAAATCATTAGGAAAAAAATGATTCTCCCTTTTTTTTCAGTTGTCAAATATTAAATTGAATAAATTTGTTTCTATTTTAATTAGAAATCAATAAAATTCCAATCTTCTAAAAGAAATATTTTGTAATAATTTATTTGTGATAGTTTTCTCCATAATATTTTTATAAATAATTTATATCTCATACACCTATTTATAAATATTTTATTAACGATAAATATTCAAACCCTAATCGGTTAAGTAAAATATACAAACCGCAAAATTTTAACTGTACGGTAACAGAATATATTATTTATCACATAACTGTAAGACAAATTATATAATAATTAGATTCATATAATAATAATTATAATAAATATCCAACACAAAGGAAAGCCAGCTCTCACCCCATATGTATTTGTCAGGCCGGATCATTCTTATTCCCACGCGCTTCGTCACTGTACTCCCCACATACTTAATGTGCCTTTAACTGTTTCCTATCATTTAAGTAATTTTACGAAAAAAATTCCTTAAATAATTTACTTGTATTTTGTATTAATTTCTTTTAAAATTATACATAATTTAAGAACTAATTAAGGTGATTAATCGAATCGGATCAATTGGGTCTAATTTGTTTAATCTTATGCTTGAAAAAAAAATCAAATACAAAATACAATTAAAATTTCAAACCTATCAAATTCGGGTTTAAACAATATTTATTTAAATTTAAATTCAAAAATTTAATGAATACTCATTTTTATTTAAAATTTAAAATTTATTCGATTTTAAATTATATTTTTAAATCAAATAATCGAAGGCTTTCCTGCCCAAATCTAGAATTGAGCGGGTATTGCAAATTTCAAGCTTTTTATTAACAGGTGGAGGTGGTGAATTGTGTTCACTAATTGTAAACCTGTCATAAGCACGCGACATAAGCAGCGCGTGTTCCTCTCCGTCTATCCTTATTATTATTTCTGGCAAAGTCTAATGCTCCTTAAAAAAAGGAACCGGTGGTCACCGTTAATACTTAAACTCACACCCAGTTTCCCGGTTACCATACCCCCGTTCTCCGCCGTCTCTCACCCAATTTGTACGCAACATTTACCGGTTGCTTACGGTAATAAAACTAAAATTGATTTTATTTATTCATTAAATATTTAATAATTCAGATAAATTAATTCGAAACACTGTTAACTTTATGATGTGTTTTTGTTTACGCCCTGTTTTTTGTTAAGGCCTTGAGATCGTATCCGTTCCGTTTTCTTTTCTTTTCTTTTCTATTCTTCGACCGTCTCCACTCGAAGTTGTAGAATTGAAACAGAAAGTGAGAGAAAATTTTGTTGATGAATAGAATAAACAAAACCTAAATCAGTATATATATATATATATATATATTTTTAATCTATTTTTTGAAAAATTTCATGGAAATCAATAGAAATTGAGATTACACGATCCGAGCTTAGGGTTTACGGTTTCAATTGTGAGATTATTGGTTGAAACGGAATTTGAGAAGAAATGTTGATCAGAGATGTGGAATTGTGCTGATTTTAGCTCCGATCTCGAAACTAGGGTTAAGGTTATTGGAGTAAAGCAATGGATGTGGATTCAAATATGGTACCGGATACCGATCACGATCCGGCCGTCCAGAAGCAGAATACGGTGACGTCTCCGGTAACGATGGAGAGGGAGCAAATAGCTGAGCAGCCTCCTGGATCTCCGACTGCGTCGGCTGTGGCTCCACAGTCACCGCAACAGCAACAGCAGCAGAGTCCGGTGGTGGGGCCGAGGTGCGCACCTTCATACTCGGCTGTGAATGCGATTATAGAGAAGAAGGAGGATGGACCGGGCCCAAGGTGCGGCCACACGTTAACGGCTGTTGCTGCAGTTGGAGAGGAGGGTACGCCTAATTATATTGGGCCTAGGTTGATATTGTTTGGTGGTGCGACTGCACTTGAAGGCAACTCTGCGGCTTCTGGAGCACCTTCTTCTGCCGGAAGCGCTGGCATTAGTAGGTTTTCTTTATTCATTTATTATTTTTGTTGCATTACAAAGTTTACATGCTGCTTAAAATTTTAATTATATGGGAGGTGAACTGACTTGAGGTTTGATAATTTAAGACTTGTAGCGGGAAATTAGGTATCATGTTAAGTGCCTGCTTTTGTTGTTACCCTAGTAGTTTAAGATAAATCTTTTAGCAAGTAATTGGAGGTTCTGAGGTTGAATGAGAATCCCTTCTTTTACCAAAGCCAATATAAGCTTGGAAGCAATTTTTGTGGATTGAGTAATGCTAGCAGCAACTTTTGGATTCTATGTGAGAAATCTTAATTTTGTTGAGAAGCCAGAATGGTTGAAACTGGATGATTAGGTTGTTTTTGTCTATAGGGTCTGCATGGTTTCTGAACAAGTTGTAGTCTGACTGATACAAAAAATAGTAGCATTTTTTTTTATTCCTTTCAAGTCTGAAAGCCATGTTTAGTTGTCATTTACTGTTTATCATGTGATTAAACTAGGGTTTTTTTTTTTCATGTAGATTTTTCTTGGTTTTCTAACTAAAATCAGCCTTGGTTTCATTGTTTCACTTGGGTTAATTGTTTGAATGAAAAAAATGAATGAAAAAAATGAAAATGAGCAATCTGAGTGGCATATCAAGTGTGCTTGGGTTTGAAGGCAAAATATTTCAAATAATATTAGTGTAATTTTTGTTAATTAGGTTACATTGGCTTACTTATATTCTTTTTATCATATACTGTAAAGAAAATTCTAATTGTAAATGGATTGAAGTGTTCAAGTAATATAAGTCTAATTTATGTTAATTAGGTCACATTGGCTCACTTACCAATGAAAGAAGGTTACATTAGCATAATTTGGTTACATGGTATAATTGGACTGTGATGCTTGTTTCTGTTTTGTCCTAACTGACTCTGGTTGTTTATTTTTTATTCTGTTGCTATTTGGGATTGTAGTTTCTGAAGTCAAATCAAATGACACATGGTTGTTTCTTAATGTCCTTAGTTTCTTTAAATGATAACCAAAAAAGGAGAAAATGGTCTACGTGCCTATGCAACCTTTTTATGCTTAATTTAAATATCAGGGTGCAGGTTTTGGTGATACATGTTTTTCATTTATGTTGTGTGCATCCATAGATTTTGTTTTATAAAATGGTTTATAAATGTTCAATAAACATGTATTTTGTTCTTCGAGACTTGAGAATTTCTTGAAGCATATTGAAATTATTGTTTTCTGAGAACAAAAACAATGAAAATAGTTTGACATTTCTATCCTTCGAGCAGTAGAAGGTAACTTTTAATTTTTTTAGCTATTATGTCTTTAAAAAATTCTGAAACATCTTGAAAGGCCTCTTTGACTTTTATAAGTTTTATAAACTTTAATTTTGTGTTTTCATCATTCTTATTTCTAAAATGTGTTTTCTACTTTATTTTTTAGATTTGTAAAACATGAATTGAATTGCATATTGGTATTAGATGACTTTTAAATGATTTGGTGTTAGTGTTATTGTGGAAGTCTTTATATTTATAAACCTGATTACAAGTCAGGTCCTGTGTTTTAGTTATTCTTTTTTTATTTTTTTGTGGTGCAAATGCTAGTATCTTGGACTGCTAGTGGTGTTTCATCTACTGTAGAAGAACTAGTTTAATAAGAATATACCATCTTCTTTCCTCTGCTTATCTACACTTAAGAAATGGCATAAACTGAAGAATAATTATGATTTATACTCATCTCTTAAAATTTTCTTCAAACTAATATGTTTTACTTGAATTGAAGGACTAGCAGGTGCCACAGCTGATGTGCATTGCTATGATGTTTTAACAAATAAATGGTCAAGGTAAGTCTGGGAGGAAGGATTTATTATCTCGCTAGCCCATGGATTTCTTTTTTAAATCCACCTGTATTTTTCTGCCCTGTGTTGATGTTTTTGTGTTCATAAAAGATTCATGCTTATAATAAATATATTTTTCAGGATCACTCCTTTTGGAGAACCACCCACGCCGAGGGCTGCACATGTGGCAACAGCTGTGGGTACTATGGTAGTTATTCAGGTATAGTAGATTGCATTTTCTGAGAAGCTTGCTGTTTGACCCTATAAGAGGGGAAAAAAAAAAGATAAATCATTAAAAGTTCTACTGGAATCTTCCATTTCAACCCAGGGAGGCATTGGGCCAGCTGGCTTGTCTGCTGAGGATCTCCATGTTCTTGACCTCACACAGCAACGGCCACGATGGCATAGGTTAAACTCTTGAAGGATGTTCTTGCTTTTTTAATTTTTTTGGAAATTTATAATTATTAAAATAGATGTGAATATTTTTGTAGAGTTGTTGTTCAAGGCCCTGGACCTGGGCCACGCTATGGACATGTGATGGCATTAGTGGGACAACGGTATCTCATGGCAATTGGTGGGAATGATGGTAAATGACTTCACTATCTGGTCTCTATATCTTGTGTGCATGATGTTGACATAAAAAAGAGAAAGAAAATGAATGGAGAAAAAGGCTTCATAGATTCCAACTAACTTGGTAGAGATTCTGGTTGTTTCGAGTTATAAATTTCGAAAATCAGTGTGGGGTATAAAAAATGTTTGCTGTTTGTTTTTCAGGGAAGCGGCCTTTAGCTGATGTGTGGGCCCTAGATACAGCTGCAAAGCCTTATGAATGGCGTAAGCTGGAACCTGAGGGCGAGGGTCCACCTCCGTGCATGTAAATTTATTCTCCTTCTATATGAATGCAGAATGATATCTTCATTGATCTTTCTTATTATTTACATCTTGTATTAAAAGCATTCAGAGCAATAACTTTTATTTATCAAATATGGGCCATTACTGGCAGTTGCTTAAATGATTTATGTCATAAATTGTTTGGTTGCGTTTGAGTGGTTTGATTTTGTTTCTCACTTAAACACTAGAACTGACCCAAGACATTCAAGCTGTGCTCATGTCTGGTCCTTTATGTTGGAATAGGTATGCAACTGCAAGCGCTCGTTCTGATGGCCTTCTTCTGCTTTGTGGAGGGAGGGATGCCACCAGTGTGGTGAGTATGCATCTACTTGCTTTTAGTTTAGATGTTCGTTCTCTGGAGACTTGCTTTCTGCTTTTTGAGAATGTTATGAAAAATTATTTCCTTTATGGTGGCCCTATAATTTATTATGGTATTTTCCGCAGCTTGTATTAATCAAGGTTTTGTTTGGAAGTTAATCTTTCTTAGTTTTTTTGAAGGTTTAGAATTGAGAAAATCTGGAGAGTGATTATAATTGCATAACAATACTGGTAGTTATAAAAATTTAATTTTAAAAAAACTGAGACTTTGTTGTAATTATGAGTAAAGATATGTTTAGCTATTTGATAGCCAATTGCCAGGGGCCGCTTATACTTTTGAACTTCCTTGTTATATTTTCCTTGTATTGCTTTCTTTTCGCTGATGTTCAAACTTTACCATGGTTCTTTATTTTTCTGGATGTTGGGGCCGGATGGTGTAAAATTATGATGTACTGTGTATATTTTCCTTAAATGTTGAAATTTTGGGGTAAGGGAGCTGAAGGCTCTCATATTTGATGTCATGTTAATTTTGGAAGGAGAAATTGTTAAATGAACATAGTTTCTTATTTTGAATTTTCACATATGTGAACAGTTTCAGTTGGTTTGGCTAGTTCTCTTATTGTGAATGTTGTCTCATTTTGGTATTCTTTATTTCTACTACTTATATTCTCGCTTTTGTGCATGTACTTTTGTATACTAATATTATGTTTTTTAACATGTTGGGTAAACACAATCAAGCTGATTCCTATTTGCAAAGTTTTCTTTTCTGGAAAAATAATTTGCTGAAGGAATAATATATCTTCATTTCAATCTTCTCCCATTTTGTTTGGAATATAGTTTATTTGCTTTTTTTTTTTACCTCTTACATGTGGTATAACTAGTTTTATTATCTACTAAAAGAGATTGTTAGGATTTTGAAATGATGATAAAGCTATTTTTTATTTCCTATCAGCTTGCTTTCTCTGATAATATAGTAAATAGATAGCCCTTCATGAATTACATGCACTGGCATACCTATATTATAGACAAGGGGAGAATTGCACCACCCACAAATTTAAGATTCAGTTTTCATCCCTGATGTTTCGCCTCATTACACTGGTGTTACTCCTTAAAAATTATTTTCTTAAACTGAATTTTTTACTCTTTCCAAGTATTAATTATGTTAAATCTTTGATTATGTTTTTTTTTTTTTGTATTTTATATTATGACAGATTATTTTCATATTATTTTATTAGTTGTTGCATTAAATTATTTTCAAATGTTTTTTACTATTTTTAATGTGACATAAAATACTATAAAATTGAAGTAACTTGCCCATCACCATGGTTGACTTTTCTCCTTCAGTATGTTCTTTGCTTTCTCTCCTTAAAATTAATTAACATCTCATTTGTTACCATTAAAAAAAAAATAAAATTGAGGATTTCCCTATGAACAACTTATATAATTTTTTTAGTTTTCATTTCATATATTAACAAATTTACAATTCAGAGCATTGTTAATGGGCTAATTATGCAATTTTTTTTAATGTTAATATTCTTGTGGTGCTCTCTCTCTCAAAATTTTCTGGGTCCACTACTGATTTAATTAATGGTATCAGAACTGTAAGCTGTGGGAATTGGGAGGAATGCTAGTAAAACATCGCAGACTACTTATCTAAAATACAAAGTATTCCCTTGACAAACATATAGGGCCAGCGTGTAAATGAGTCCTTTGACAATCAAAATATGTCATACTAAACCGATAGAGAGGTCCCTTGGAATTCTTTTTCGATGTCAGAATTGCTGTATACATTATGTGAGAATATTATTTCCTATTTGACATGCATGTATTATTTTCTCGTCGTGCATTGTGTTTGTTTTCCCCTATTATTAGTGTTCTAATATCGAAAGTTTGGTGCATTCCCTGCTTGTCTTTGTGCTTGTGTTTTCTTAAGCTGATTGTGAAAATTTTTGTTTACATATAATGCAACATCTATTCTGTTGTGTGATCCAAACTTTTGTATTTGCAGCCTTTGGCAAGTGCGTATGGACTTGCTAAGCATAGAGATGGTCGTTGGGAGTGGGCTATTGCGCCTGGTGTCTCGCCATCTCCGAGATACCAACATGCAGCAGTTGGTTTTCTTTTTTCCTTTTATTATTCTTTATTCTAAGGCCTCTCTTCTTTTCTTTTCTTTTATTTGTTTTGTAGCAAAAGGTCAATCAGTTGTTCTTACTATGCTTCTAGGTCTTTGTTAATGCACGGCTTCATGTGTCTGGAGGGGCACTTGGTGGAGGACGCATGGTAGAGGATTCATCAAGTGTTGCAGGTATTTGAATTTGGCTTTTGGAATCCTGGACCTGTAGTTCTTTGGTATATTGTGATGTATGACCTTGTATTTTGTGGTCTGGTGAGATGTATGTATTTACTTGTGTATTTCGAACATGTGTTTCCAGAGATAGAAGGCTGGTAATGGTTGGTATAATTCTATATGTAATTTATGACTTCCTTATTTTGTCACTTCAGATACATATTTTTTCTACAGATAACCTCCTTACTCTGTCACGTCAGATACATATATGATCATGTTAAAATATGGTGCATATGTACATATATACTTCTTGTATGTGCATATATGTGTCATTTAATGTTTTATTTGTTATTTTCTGAATTTTTAAGTATATTGATTTAGCTGCTTCTTGGTGTAGTTGGAGGCTAAAGGTTGTTACAATTTAGAGTTTAGGGTTAAATAGTGTTAAAAAATACCAGGTAACAGCTGGGTGAAATCATGTTTTCTGGCAGTTTTGGTAATTTAAAAGTATCAGGTGTCAGGGCATGTAACCGTAGTTTCTAATGTTTAAAGTTTTGCTAGAGTTCAATTATTGATGGTGTTAAGTGTGAGTTTGTAAATATCTAGTGTGGAGTAAGGGAACAACAATGTAAAAGTGAAATATTATGGAAAAATAAGAAAATCCAGTTCACATTTAGGCCTCGTAATTGTTGCACATGGTATTTATAGTTGAATGACAAAATCCTTAATAGGTATACATCGTGGGAAGTTATTCTTGTTATTTGTTTTCATTTACTGAAGGAGTTTGCGTGCATTTCTATTAGATTTTGAATAATCCTTCTTGAGTAGGACTTGGACGATATTATATTTGCAAAACACTGAGCAGTAGATAACTAAGCTAGTTATTGATTGGTTTTTCGGAACTGATTGTGACCTTGGGATTATAGAACTTCTAATTTCTTGTGTTGAACAAGGCATATAGTGTTATCCGTGATGTGGGATATTCTACCATGAGGTGTTAATAAATCTGTAGATCATTGCCAGTTTCCTTGGTAAAATGATTCACAACTCAAAAGAGTAGACAATAACAAGTTTAGGTCTTGGGTCCCTTCTTCCAAGTCCAATTTTAATTTTATGGTTCTAGATGTTCCTGTCTTTTTCCATCCTGCTCTTCTTTTTTCTTTCTGAGATGTTCCTCAACTTTCCCATGTTCACTGTGCTCAAATCTGGAGTTGCTTTTAGGCTTTACAACCTTAGCAGTTAGGAAATTTTTGTGACATTATTATACCTTAAGTTGGTGCCCCTAATGAGATCGAAGCCTTGGCTTCGTGATTAGAAGCAAGGTGCTTATCAACTTGTTCTAACCATTTGGGTCTATTTCTGGTAATTATGTTGCAGCAATCATGTTTTTAGTTTTAGCAGAGTAACAGATTATCTCATCGTCACCTGCTTTCTCTGAGAAGTTAATCTTGTTTTTGCTTTTGTTTGTTTTCTTGGTGCTGTTATTTAAGATGGATTTATCTTTCCTTTCAGGGAAAATAAACAAATATAATGATTTTCTGTCTTCTTATCGTTATTAATCTTTTTTTTCTTTTCTGGAAGCTTGAAATTGTTTTTGTTTGCAATGTATTAGTTATATTGCTACTTCTTGTTTCAAAGTAAATGACTTTGTAATGTTATGAGGACAAAAATCAGTCACATTGGAATGCGCATCAGCAGAACTGTTTATTGTTATTGCTGATTTGTTTTTTGAGATTTTTTTATCACTGGTGTTTTATATGCCGAGTAATGTATATTCTGCTCGGAGCTGTCCATTTATAGAGATCTTACTGATCCCTTGTGTTTTCCTTTCAACAGTTTTGGATACTGCAGCTGGAGTTTGGTGTGATACAAAATCTGTTGTTACGAGTCCTAGAACAGGCCGATACAGTGCTGATGCAGCTGGTGGAGATGCTGCAGTTGAGCTGACGAGGCGTTGCAGGCATGCTGCTGCTGCGGTTGGTGACTTGATATTTATTTATGGTGGTTTACGTGGTGGTAAGATGTACATTCGACTTGATAATTTACTGTCATTCTTTCCTAAGTATCTTATATCTGATACAAACCTGGCATTACAATATCTGTCTTCATACTTTTCCCTGATTAGTGGAAGTATTTTTGCCAAAATTAGCAGCATATTCCACTGCACAGTCTTGCACTGCCAATGGAATTTTTTTTGGAGAAAATAGATGCTACTGGTTTTCTTTACCTGAATCACTGGGATGCATTTTTACTTTGACTTACAACTAGCATAAATGTAATATATTTTCGAGCTTTGTGTATGCTATGTTTGTGCTTTGTTAGTTCATGAGGTGATGTGCCACCAGTTAAGAAATATGCACTTTCCTGAAACAGGAGTCCGCTGTTGACGGAAAATTACTTTGATTCATTTTGAGGAATTTAGTTGGCATATGTTAATGGTGGCACCTATAAGAGGATTGTTGATGATGGTATCTGTAAGAGGATTTCAGTTGATGCTGAATCAGATTGAGTCTTTTTTGGAACATATGTGGTGTTGAACCTTGTGATATGACACATCAAATAATGGATAAATTTAGTGGAGTTTTTGGGGAACTTGGTTAAAGTGGAAAAACCTTGGCAATGAATGACTACATTAGTTTGAAGATAGATGATCAAAACTTGATGTTGTCTTTGTAGCTTGCATGTTAGAATGCATCATCACAACATGCCCCTTTAGTCACTGTTACTTTTCTTGTGACTTCTTATTTTTCAAAAAAAGTCAAGGCATGATCTTGCAAGCTGAAATTAATACTATGGCATCATAGTATTGATCTTGATGTATGCTTATGTTTCAGGTGTGTTGCTTGATGACCTACTTGTGGCAGAAGATCTGGCAGCTGCTGAGACGACAACTGCAGCTTCATATGCTGCCGCCGCCGCTGCATCAAATGTGCAAGCAGGGCGACTTGGAAGGTATGGATTTGTTGATGAAAGAGAAAGACCGGCAATGCCTGAAGCAGCTCCTGATGGTGCAGTTGTGCTGGGAAATCCAGTTGCTCCTCCTATTAACGGTGACATGTATACTGATATAAGCACGGAAAATGCCATGCTCCAAGGTTCTAGGTGAGCTAGCTTCGGTGCATGTCATGATTGCTATGGTTGGGTCTGATTCAAAAGAGTCGCTCATTTGAATTCTTGTGCAGGAGAATAAGCAAGGGTGTTGAGTCGTTAGTTCAAGCGTCAGCTGCAGAAGCTGAGGCTATCAGTGCCACATTGGCTGCAGTCAAGGCACGACAAGTTAATGGAGAAGTTGAACTACCAGAAAGGGATCGTGGGGCAGAGGCTACTCCTAGTGGGAAACAGATGATTAAACCTGATTCTGTTGGGTCAAATAGCATAGCTCCAGCTGGAGTCCGGCTACATCATAGAGCAGTAAGTACAAGATTTTGATGGCTGCGTCAAATGTTATAGTGATGCTATATTAGCTTGAAGGTGCTTATTTTCACAGCTTCAAGTCTGATGTGTTCTTTGATGCTGTATTAGGTTGTTGTCGCTGCAGAGACTGGTGGAGCATTAGGTGGTATGGTCAGACAGCTTTCTATTGACCAATTTGAAAATGAAGGGAGGAGGGTGAGCTACGGGACCCCTGAAAGTGCAACGGCAGCAAGAAAGCTTTTAGATCGCCAGATGTCCATCAATAGTGTCCCAAAGAAGGTAAACTGATGACTAAATTTTGTGGATCCCCCTCATAAAGTTCTACAACTGGGCAGTGAACACCATTCAAATTGTCAATGGCTATGGATAGAGTTAACTTTTACAACAAGGCAGTGAATTAATGATTTGAATCCTCAACTCCAGTCTATGCAACAACTAAAAATCAAGCTCTGAAGTTCATGTCTGTGAATTTCTCATGGTCTTAACTCTGGGTTATTAGTATTATTAATAATTTCCTTTCTTGGGAGTTTATGTTACTTTTGGTGGCTTTTGAGGACATTTATGGAAGATAGTTGCATTCTGGATATTGGTGACAGTCTTTGTCAACCTGTAAGCAATAGCAGTTGGGCTACTGAGTTTCCTGTTGTGTGAAATTTGCAAATTGTGCTTGGTGTTAAGTTACAAAATTTGTTGGAGTATGGTTGTGGGACCTACATAACAATCATCATGTGTAAATAATCTTGCTCCAAAAATTTATTTCCCTTGTTAGTTGCATAACACTTATAGGTGTCAACTGACATAGAATATTATTTATGATTTTAGATGATTTTAAAATGTTCCATGTTTGTGTTACATGACCTTGTTGTTTATGTTGGATGACTGTTGTTTGGTGTCACATTCATCTACCTTCAAATGTTGAGACAGAGTAGCTTTAGGCTTGCTGATGTCTCTTGGATTGTTTTTTTTTTTTTTATGTACTTTAGGTAAAAAGTAGTACCTAAAATCCTCTATTGCACAACAAAACTCTATTTTCAATGTTTTTGCATAAGATGTGTGCATATGGAAGTTCCCTTCAACCCACTCTAGGTAATCTATACATTTCCATGGTTCTACTATTGGACAGCTTGTGTGTGAGTATTAATCTGTGGTGATGATCTGTGAATTTTTCAAGCCCGTATCTGTACTTTGTGTCTGGCATTGGCATTTGACCAATTTGAAGTTTTTAAATAGTTCATGTCAGACCAACAATAATGATTGAAAGAAGTTAAAATCATGTTCAGCCTAGCTTGCTTGGATGTCAGATTGCTACCTTAACTTTTGTTTTCATAACTTGTCATTGCTTAAGTTGAGTCCCTGTTCTTAATTTTTGTTACTTATATTATGTACCAAGATAGGATTCTTTATTTTTTACAATAAAAATCCCTTTTTCCTTTTATCCAGGTCATAGCACATCTTTTAAAGCCTCGAGGCTGGAAGCCTCCTGTCCGACGACAATTTTTCTTAGACTGCAATGAAATCGCAGATCTTTGTGATAGTGCTGAGCGAATATTTTCTAGTGAACCAAGTGTCTTACAACTTAAGGCTCCTATCAAAATATTTGGTGATCTGCATGGGCAGTTTGGAGATCTCATGCGCCTTTTTGATGAGTATGGTGCACCTTCAACAGCTGGGGATATTGCGTAAGCAATTTTAGGATTTATTTTTCTTTCGTATTATGAACACTTATTGATGTGGTTCCACATTTAAAATTGATTTTTTTTCTCAAGTTTGATGGTTCTTTTACTTAGTTTGACCTTGATTTGACATTCAACTTTAGCCTGGGAATTTCCATGATGCGTAATTTCATAAAATAACTGCAGATACATTGATTATCTCTTCTTGGGAGATTATGTTGATCGTGGCCAACACAGCCTTGAGACCATTACTCTTCTGCTTGCTTTGAAGGTACCTTTTCTTTGTCTTTTCTGTTTTCCTGTATTATTAATCTTTCAAACTGAAAATTTTCTTGAAGATGGACTTATTATTGTATCATTATGACAATTTTGCAGGTTGAGTATCCCAGCAATGTGCATCTAATTCGTGGGAACCATGAAGCTGCAGATATTAATGCCCTTTTTGGTTTTAGGATTGAGTGCATTGAGCGCATGGTATCTTATTCTATTTTTTTGAAAGGGTCTGTTTTACTTTAGTGTCAACTGTTTTCTTTGGCAATCTAATACATTGTTAAACAGGGTGAGAGAGATGGAATTTGGGCTTGGCATAGGATAAACCGTTTGTTCAATTGGCTTCCTTTGGCTGCTCTAATCGAAAGGAAAATAATCTGTATGCATGGTGGTATTGGTCGGTCTATAAATCATGTAGAACAGATTGAAAATCTTCAACGTCCAATTACCATGGAAGCTGGCTCAATTGTGCTTATGGATCTATTGTGGTTAGTGCATCTCTACACTCTTTCACTTTTATGCTTTCAATTATGTTCTGAGTTTTCAAATTGTAGTATGTTTTTTGCCTCAGGTCTGATCCAACTGAAAATGATAGTGTGGAAGGACTGCGACCAAATGCTAGGGGTCCAGGTTTAGTTACTTTTGGGGTGAGTCTCTTTACATCAACTTTTTTGTATAAGTTCAGGCGCTACCAAATAATTTTGAAGGATTTTTCAGTGAAATAGATGGCTGAAGATTTCAAACTTTTATTGGCCTCAGATGCATTGAGATTCAAGAAATTAACATCTTTTTATGCACGTCATTCCCTGCACTAACAAAATATTTTTTTAATATGATTAATAGAATTTGAAGGCTTTCTATGAAATTTAGGATGTTTTAAAAGATACAGCTCCATGCCCAAAGCCATTTCCTCCCTTCTCTGTGGTCTGAATTTGCTATTGTGATTTCCAAATCCAGGATTTTAGTTTCAAGCTGTGCATTCATCATTTAGCCTTGTAATTCACTCTGCCCTCTCCCCTTGTGAATTACACTGTCTTTGAAGTGTTCAGTCTTAAATAATCATTGAAGACTTGGCAGTCAACCAAAGCAGTGGGGAATCCACTTATTCAACCTCTTACTATTCCTTAATTTTTTACTTCAATTGTTAACATAAATTTAGAGCCATTCATCCATAATAATTGACTAGTTGGGTTACCTTTTAGTCCTTTTTTTAAGGATGAAATCAATTAACTTATTCATTTCTTGATCATGCGGATCCTGAATGCAGATCTATCAGTTTAGATAGTGCCAAAGCTGCATTGTGAGAATACAAGGCTTTTGTTTAACCTACTTATAATATGGCCTCAAATACACACACACACACACACACACACACAGATGCTATCACAGATCTTATCTGTTTCTGTTGAACATGAAACAGATTAGATCTGTGATTGCATCTGTGTGTATTTTGAGGTCATATTATGAGTAGGTTAAACAAAGTCAATCATGCTTGTAACATGTTAAAATTTAAGTACTACTTATGGGCTTTTGGCTATGGGCATTAATTCTAAATCTTAACCTATAAGTAGTACTTAAATCTTGCACCTGGCATCTTTATTTTAGATATGCATGTTGTGCTCATGTTAGAAAGTTTGCTTTGCAACATGTTAAAATTTAAGTACTACTCATAGGCTTTTGTCTATGGGCATCAATTCTAAATCTTAACCTATAAGTAGTATTTAAATTTTGCACCTGGCGTCTTTATTTTAGATATGCATGTCGTGCTCATGTTAGAAAGTTTGTTTCACAGCCTGATCGAGTTATGGAATTTTGCAATAACAATGATCTTCAATTGATTGTACGTGCACATGAATGTGTGATGGATGGCTTTGAGCGGTTTGCCCAAGGACATTTAATTACACTTTTCTCAGCTACCAATTACTGTGGTATGTTGCCTTTTCCTTTCGATGATTGGTGTAGTTTCTGAGTACCACCGATGTTTAGGATTTCACTTGGTTGAATCTATAGGTACTGCAAATAATGCTGGGGCAATCTTAGTTTTGGGTAGGGATCTTGTGGTGGTTCCAAAACTCATTCATCCTTTACCACCAGCAATTTCATCCCCTGAAGCATCACCAGAACGCCATATAGAAGATACATGGATGCAGGTGCAACTTATTAAAAGAACCATCTGCACTGAATAGTGAGATTTTTCCTTTAATATTTTTATAATGTTCCCAGTGTTTATATTGTGTATTGATTTCTTGCAATTAGGAGCTTAATGCTAACAGACCTCCGACACCAACTCGAGGCCGTCCTCAAGTAGCAAACGATCGGGGCTCTCTTGCTTGGATATAGTAATCTGTCTTGACAATTGCTTTGTATTCTCTCATTTTAGGCTCATGCTAGCACCTATAGTATCTGGTGTTCTGTATAGAGCATGGCGCCATACACAGGAAATCTCAAACGTGTAATCTATAATCCTGAAGAAACTTGAGGGCTTTCTGAAATTTTGGTTTTGGCCGCAAATAATAGGGCCTTGAGATGATGAACATTACTTAGAGGACCAGGTGACAGGCAGCAGACAGGCTTGTGTTGGTTAATGCATGCTTATTGAGTTGCAGTTTGGACCGTCCACCTTTTGTAAATTGAACGACACAGGTAGAAGTCATTGTTGTTTCTTCTATGGGCTGGTAGTGCTGGGTATTTTCCTCATTAGTTTATGTATTTTTTGTTCCTCGTTTTAGGTCTAATATTTAATTCTGGTCTCTATCAAGAGGACATGAGGTCCTTGTTTGTGATGGTGAGAGATATAGTACTAAAATCTTTGTGGGCATCCTTTGTATCATAGAGGTGTTGCTTCCTGTAGTTGTCAATTCTGCTTTGTACAATGTAACGATTGTGTGAAGATAAAAGCATTTTGGTCTGACTATTTTTGAAGTTTTGCTTATACAATGTCTTCTGTCTTGTTTTTGCTTGCTCTTTAATTTCATTCCTTGTTCGACCCCCAATCAAATTGACATCTTTGTATGAGCTAGCCATTTAATTAATGACTGTGAACTTTGGATTATGTCAAATTTTAATATTTGAAACAGGAATCTTCTATGTTGTAAACAGAATTATCTGTACGATGGAAGTTAGTTGGAAGGCAGGGAACTGTTTTCCAGCGCATATCCATTCTCAGTGATCAAAGGTTCACCAATGATCTAATTGCTTGTAGTTCTGTTGTAACAGAAAGCTACACGAGTATCTTTTTTAAGGGGGTTTGGCCGATTCCTTGAAAGTTTATGTTTATTTTTAATTCATTGTAAGGATTAACGGTATATTAATATGATTTTATGATGAATCATTGATTACATTTTCTTTTTGCATATGATTCATTGTTGTTAGTCATGTTTAAAAACCAATTTAGGAACTATTAAATTACACTAATATTCTAACGATATGATTCTTATAATTAACCACGTTAATATGTCAATGGAGGTATTTAACATGTCTATTGTGTGGTCATTGTCTAATTAACATTACACATAAGGAATATTTCGATGATTTGATCTTTTAAAGGATTATATCATGTGGATAATTCATATACATTCAATATATTTAATAAATATATAAATAAAGCAAACTGAAATACACGTGAAAAACAAAACACTTTTTTTATTAATTATTTATATAAGACGAATTGTTATGAGATCAACAGTATAATTGATTTCTATAACATACATTAACAGTTATGTTTTAGAATTTAGATATGATATTTTTAAAATAATTTTAAAAGAATTTTTTTTATAAAATTGAAGTTGTCTTGTTGTTAGTTATTTATAGAGATGTTCAGACTTTAAATTAATTGTAGGCCTTAGGTTGAAGAGTTTTAATTTGTTCAGTTTGACCATACAACAAAAAGTATCAATTAGGTGATGATGAAAGTGTGAGATATTCATCCTTAGAGAAGAAAAATAAATCCAAAGAATAGTTAAGTAATACTTAAACAATAATATGAAAGACTTTTTAAGTGAACCCTTCAACGCATTTAATGCCTAATTTGTAGCCTATCAAGCATGCATATAATATATATTAACCTTGTACTTGTACTAAATCTACAATAAAGTCCTTAGATATATATATTTGATCCACCATAGCAAAAGTTTTGAAGATGTTCTCTAGTTCACAAACACTTCCGTGTCTATAATGAGTCATGATTAGATTTTTGGGACTTATGTGCTAAGCATTTATGTGTTGGAGTTGAAAATATTCATAACTTTTCAATTTTGTTTCCTTTTCACGCCATCCATCTTGTTCATGAAGACATTTAATCTCATATCTTTGCCTTAGTGATCTAATCACTTTGAATTGATAAATAGTCTCTAAATCATGGCTTTTTAATGCATGTTGTAAAAAATCTTTATTAATAAAAATATCAATGACTCACGAATCATAATTTTCTCGTGCCATATTATTAGTATTAGGTGGCATTGGTTGGTGAAGGAAGAGAGGTAGTCAATACATTAAATCACAAATTGTTTTTTTTTTTTCTTTTTTTTTTGTCAATAATTAGTGGTACTTCATTCATTATCTCCTATGCCATGTGCAAGGACAATGGACTTGGTCGATAAGAAAATTCAATACTCTTATTGCTCTGATCGAATTCATTTTCTCTTTAAACTAAGATATATAATTTGTACATAATGTCATTCATTTCATCAATATGAACAAAGTTACCTTAATTTGACACTTTTATCTTTTTGCTCACATATTCATTCCCACATCTCTAATATCATGTACATCAACATTCATATTACCCTTATCATTTTGATTATATTAATCGCTTGAATTAGATTGGATGATTCACCAAAAGTATATGTTGACTTGTTATGCATGCTATAGTTGATTCTAGATTTATGTGCTTTAAAATCAAGAATCAAAGATGATCAACTTGATTTCTAAATCACTATATCAAATATAAGAATTGGTTGTGTTATCTTCTTCGCTAAGATAATGATACATCAACATCATCAATGATATTTTTAGATTTTATAACGTTCTAAATAGTATTTTATTTAAAGTCAATAAGTAGATGACAATTTAATCAAGTCATCATTTGTCATTTCTATATGTATGGTAACCATTTTCTATTTTTCTCTAATTTATATTATTTTATTATTTTTTGTCATTGTTTATCACCCTCGTACCTAATATGTCATTATTTTGTTTATTCATAATTTTGCAATATTAATACATAAAATATCAAATGATTACTTTAAAATATAAGAAATACAAAATCCTGCAAAATTGTATTCCGATAGTGTACAAACTACTCTAAATTGTAATATGTTTCCACTTGCGAATGCAACATAGAAAATGGTAAGCCATCTTAGCATAGAAATGCGTGAAGATAACTTACAAAAACCCTCTTTTTAGCTTAGAAATCTTACCGTTTTCTATGAATATGTTAGGGTAAATCACAAAAACCCACCATTACAGTAGAATTCGTACATTTACCCTCTTCCATTACTTTTTGACAATTAGAATATTACTCAGAATTTATAGTGTTACTCTAAAATATTTTACTAATTCCTAGGAATTGCTCTGAATGTCAAAATCCAGTCAATACTTCATCAATATTTTTTTTTTTTTTTTTTTGAAGTCAACAATACATCAATCGTAACATTGATGTTTATACCTTTATTTAATAATTTTTCTGTAAGATAGTTCAAATGAGAGTTAGAGATCGATAAAATTGAGGATTTTTGTTTTGGTTTATGCTACAATGTTAGAAAAGGCGGCAATAAATATATCTAATTTAGTTTGGCTTCACTGATTTAGAATTTAGGGGTCCCTTAAAAATTTTATTTTACTTAATTTCCCATCAATTAGTGCGGTGAAGATTCCAAGTAAATTGAACAATGCAGCCCCACAACATGTTGAAATAAGGGCCATGCATCGACAATGTGTAGCAAAGAAATGTCATTACTTTACGCTCTTGTTTGACTAGGACAATAGCATCGATAACTTTCACCAAAAACATTGCCGTCTTTGTTGCTAACATTGCCGTCTCAACTAACTATAAATATTGTGAACCTTTGCCATGCACAGTAAGGCAATTTAAGCAAACAGAAGATGAAGCTTACATCGTTTAGAAAGCTGTTCCTTTGTTTCTGCCTGTTGGCATCACTTAAATATATCGAAGCCAGTCAAGCTGATAACCTTCGACGGCTGATTAAGTCTAAAAGATGGAGAAACTCTTTCCGGGCAAATTCTCCTGAGGAATCAAAACAAGAGTATAGGCCTGTTTATATTGGGAGTCAGGGTGGTTCAATGGAACTTGACAAGATTAATGCATTGCCTGGCCAACCTAATGGCATAAACTTTAACCAGTACGCAGGTTATGTGACTGTTGATCCTCAGGCTGGAAGAGCTTTGTTCTACTATTTTGTTGAGTCTCCTCAAAATTCTTCAACCAATCCTTTGGTTTTGTGGCTCAATGGAGGTAATTATATAATTAATAATATTTTAACGTTTGACTCAAAGATAAATACCATATTGTTATGGCTGAAATGTGTTTAGATTGGCATTGTTTTGAAATGTACAATTATCATAATCATCATATTTAACTAATCGAATCAAACTACGTCTGATACTTGCAGGGCCTGGATGTTCCTCACTTGGGTTTGGGGCTATGACTGAATTAGGACCCTTCAGAGTTAACCGTGATGGCAAAACACTATTTCAAAACGGCTATGCATGGAACAATGGTGAGCAAAACTATCGTTCATTTTCATCCGCATTTAACTTTTCACTTCATATGTCTTCAACAAGCATAGTACTTATTTAGTGTTTCCGAAAAAATGTCAGTGGCAAACGTAATCTTCTTGGAGTCTCCAGCTGGGGTTGGCTTTTCATATTCAAATACGACTTCAGACTATGACCACACAGGTGACAATACTACTGCAGCCGATGCCTATACATTCCTTGTAAACTGGCTGGAAAGGTTCCCTCAATATAAAACAAGGGATTTTTTCATAACTGGGGAGAGCTACGCTGGTCACTACGTCCCTCAGCTTGCAAACACGATTCTGCTCCACAATATAAACAACTCAAACCAAACCATAAATCTCAAAGGAATTGCGGTATGTATGGTTTTAATAGTTATATTTGGTCACATTTCCGGTCCTTAAATCGATCAGTTGTGAATAACAAGTTGAATGGCGATGACTATTTCAGATTGGTAATGGAGTCACTAACGATATTACGGATGGAATGGGGGATATTGATTATAGCTGGACTCATGCTTTGATGTCTGACGAAACATACAAAGGCATATACAAATATTGTGACTTTGTGAACGGAAATTTTTCAGATAAATGTGAGCAATTTCTGGAGACGGCATGGAATGAGGAGGGAGATATAGATAATTACAATATTTATGCCCCACTTTGCCACGATGTTCATATATACAGTGCCCAAGACAACAATTCAATTGGTTCAGTAAGTTCTATTTAGAAAAAAAAAAATCTAAAATTTCTTTTCTTTCCCTTTTTCACAGAAAATTTTCTTAGCAGAAAATATTTTGATAAATATAAACTGAATCAGACAATTCTGAATCTCCCTTGAATGGCAAGACTTGGCATAATATTCTGATGTATGAATTATAGAACCAGACTTATATTTGTTTAGAAAGAAATTAAAAGACTAACCTCTACTTTTCTCATTTACATCAACCTAGGTGAATAATTTTGATCCTTGCTCAGACCTTTATGTGGAGTCTTACCTGAATATTCCAGAGGTTCAAGGCGCTCTTCATGCAAATCATACAAAATGGCAGGGCTGCAGGTATACATATATAAGGATTATATATATATGCGCATCAATTAAACATAAGCAATCAATTAGTAAAGAAGTGTTTTTGATTATTTGCAACACTAACCAGATATATACCATGGCTTTATCACTGTGCAGTGATGTAATTACCGAATGGGTCGATATGCCCCCTACTGTCCTACCCCTCATAAAGAATATCATAGCAAACGACGTACGAGTGTGGATATACAGTGGCGACGTAGACTCAGTTGTGTCGGTTACGTCATCTAGGTATTCAATATCGGCCCTCAACCTCACCGTCAAGACTCCTTGGTATCCATGGTATATCAATGATGAGGTACTATGAAGAAAAGGTGTATACGTATATGTATGTATACATATACATATATACATATCGATAATATCAATAGTTGTTTTAACATTTTTACTACCACAACACAATTAATATTTAAAGTATGATGAAATCCTGATGATAATTACAGGTTGGAGGATATGTGGAGGGATACGAAGGATTGACATTTGTGACGGTGAGAGGAGCTGGACATTTGGTTCCAAGCTACCAACCGGAGCGCGCACTCACCATGATTTCATCATTCCTTCAAGGAGTTCTCCCTCCTTCAAAATGAGTCAATCATCCCCTCTTTTTGAGCCACAAGAGTGAAGTCTATGCCAATAAAAATTTCAACTGAAACAAAATTCAATAAAGACTTTGCTTTGTACTTTTTTATCCATGTATCAGTCTATATATGACATCCATGTCATATCTCTTGGATCTGTGACTCTTTAATCTTCTATTAAGACAATAAAGTTTCCCTACTGAATTTTACAGGTGCATTCTACATTATAATATTATATTTTTACAGCATTGTTTTCATCAGTGAGGGGGCACCTTGAGATGCTTGATGCATAAGCCTGCATTAGGACTCATCTGAAGCAGGCTTTATAACAGTCCATTTATGATTATATGGATGAAAAAAGGAGACTGTAAGATGATTATGTCAATTATCTTACATGAGCAAAATGTCAAATCTTTATCTCAATTCATTCCCATAGGCAATTATTAAAAGTGTTTTTTTTTAATGTATTGTTACCCTAAATTTTAACAAAATTTGTTAATATAACCTGAGGGAAGGTGTAAAAATATTATTTTTAAAGTTTAAGAGCAAAAAAGTACTTCGACAAAAAAGGGAGTGGGAAATTGGTTCAGCCAAAATAATCAAGGCTAATGGAAGCACACAAGGGGGCGGGAGGAGAGGTGTGGGGTGGGTGGTTAGGTGGATTTTCTAAACTTGTGGGTGTCATGGTGATTTGTAGAAAGCATATTCTGCGTTTTTACCATCCAAGCAAAGTAGTATATTTGATTCCAACGATCTTGAAAAATAAGTTTAAGCAAAGCAAATGGAAAAACCAACACCAAACGGTGAAGAAGAAGCCCACGGCAGCTCCAACTGGAGCGAGGCTGTGGAAGACCTGGTCGCAACAGGAGACACAGAAGCCGCCATTTCTCTCCTCGAAACCACCGTTTCGAAACTTGAAAACCAAGGATCGGGGAACGAATCAATCAATCTTCAGTTAGCTTCTGCTCTTACTAACTTGGCCAATCTCTACTCCTCTAAAGGTTTCTTTCTTAAATCCGATCAGCTACTCTCTCGTGCTTTTCAGATTCGGTAAGCTGTGCTTGTTTTTGTCCCCTTTTAGCTATCTGTTACCGGGTTGTTGATATCTATGGCTTTTTAAAATTCCTTCAGTGATGCGAAAATTGTATACAAGAACTTGACGGAGTCTTGGGAGGATTCTGCTCATAATAGGCCTTCAAATGATGGTAGTTTGTACCTTTTTGTACGCTTGAACTAAAAACTCGTACAGTTAGAATTAATTTGGCTGCTTTGTTTAGGGAATTTTGAGAAATCAGCAGAATCAGTTGATAAAGATTTGCCTCAAGATGAGTCTGCAGAAGACGGTTAGTTTCAGTCAATATTGTTTCAGTTTTTGTTTGAATAAATTGCTTGCCTTGGTATGTAATTGAGAATTCTACATCTGGTTGTTGATATTGATTCTGCTTAGTTGGTCATGGCTTTATGGTTGTTCTAATTTGGAGTTGTTTGGAATTAATATGAAGATGATTATGAATTAGAATGTGGTTTGGATAACTACAGATTGGGAAGCTATTGCTGATCTTGCACCAAATGAATTACTCCCCTCCCAATGCTTACCTGAAGTATCAAATCTGTCATTGGAAGATAACAAAGTTCAAGCCCCTAAGCGGCGTGGAAGGGGCACATTCTCATATAAAAGGAATGAACTGTATAGTGAACGACAACATCATAAAACAATTGTTGAAGACACGGAGGATGAAGGTGTGAGCCTTACTTCTGAAAGGAATCCAGATTTTAAAAATTGTAAGTCATGCTTTTCCGCGGTTCAATTCAATCAATTGTGCTTGTTAATATGTATTTATATTCCTACCATCTAGTCTTGGTCGTTTTCGATCCCTGTGTGAAGTGCTAATAGTATATAAATTGAAATTTCATCTATTTTCCAATATTAGCTGAAGCTTCATGCAATTTTCCTTTCACAAGACAATGAATTAATTTGCAAGAGATTAATCATCTACTTGTTCTCAAATTCTCTAACAATTTTTGGAAAATGCTTATTTCATGGTTGCTATGATAAGAGGTTTCAAATACTGGATGAATGAATCTTCTGATATCCTTGATATAATTCATAAATTACAAATGTGTGTTATAAAATTTGGAGATAATATTGCAACAGAAATGCTGAAAGAACTCTTGTAGTAGTATCTTGATGGTAATTTTTATCAACGTAGTCCTTAATGTTAAATGACCTATCCTGTGAGTGTTTCAACTATTATATCTTTATAAATGAATGGTATAATAATCTATGGTGTCGGACAGTTAGGAAAATATTTTGCTTATAAATCTAGTTTTTTTTTTTTTTTTATATTGAAATGTGCCTGTGATCAGTAGCGTTTGACTTTCCTTATTGTTTCTTATTTAGCTATGGTGTCATAGATTCTTTTTCTTTACATTTGAGCTACCGGTATGCTTGATGGTTTCCACCTTGTCTATGGAAGTCTCTTTTAAGTCTTAAACTACGTATATATTTTCATATAGGCAGTTGCTTATTTCTCCTTTCAGCCGAGGATAGTTTTTCCCTTGTGTGATTTTTGCTAAAGGAAGGAGTGGCTTTCCTTATATATGTTTTTTTTTTTTTTTTGTATATCCTTTGCATTCCATGGACATTCCGTATAATAATTTTCTCTTCCAAAAATGTTGTAGAGGCATTGCGTCAACTAACATCACCATCTGATTCAGAGCATACTTTCCCAAATATTGTATAGGTTGTAAACATCTATGCCATGTTTGGTAGAATTGGTTTTTGTAAAGATATGATAGTATTTGATTGTGTTGTAGATATACATTGTAGATATTGTAGATAAACATGAGTTCAAAATAGATAGATAGAGATAAAATTATAGGATAGTAATTATCATAGATAATCTTCCAATCACTGTATATATATATGTGATTTTTTGTCAATAAAATATGAACTTTCTACCTGCTAAATTACATGGTATCAGAGCTTGTTGTACTTTAATGTCAGTGCTGAACGGTAGAAGGACATTCAGCTCCTCATATGTCTTCTTGAAGTCCATAAAATAAGCTGTGAGTGATTTAGATTCTTTCTCGGCGCAATAGAAGGACTTACACACCTCATAAACACGAGAAACATTTCCCTTACCAGAATACAGAAACTCCAAATAGTCCATTAACTCTTTAACAAATTCACAATGATTAATTAAACCAATCACCTCACTGTCAATGAAATTCCTAATTTACAAGAATAAACGTGCATCATCCCCTAGCCAAACTTGTCTAGTTTCATCAATAGGTGGGTCTTGCGTTAAGTGATCATCTTTATCAACACTTCGTAGATAAATCCTAATAGTTTTGCACCATTCCAAATAATTAATGCCATTCAACTTGTGTTCAGTAATTTTAGACATGGCAGGAACAATTTCATTCACAAAAGGCTTGCTATCACCCATTTTAATACCAACAAATAGAAACAAATGCAAACACTGCGTCCAAACAAAAATCCAATGCCAATCACCCAATAAAATACGGAAAACACAGAACCTGGTGGAGAAGAAAAACCCTAACCGAGCCCGGATGCCCAGAATACCAGCACAGACAGGCCGAAAATGAAGAGACGAGATCAGAGAAGTGAATCAGGTCACCAGCTGACGTCTCACGCGCCTCCACGCGCCGGCGCGTCTGAAACAGCTCGCCGGAAAAAAGTGGCGCGTGTAGCTCACGCGCTGTCCACCCAGTCGCCGAAGATGCCCAGTCTGGCCGGAAAACCCCTGCTGCTTCCTTTTCAGATGGCTGTGAGACAAATCAGTCACTGTGACCGTGACCTACCAAGCACAGATCAATTTTCCAAAGCAAATGGGCTGACGGAAATATTTGTTAAACTTGGCTCTGATACCATGTAGAAACAAATAGAAACAAATGGCAATAATGAGTTTTTTGGCTGGCCTTCCTTCTGAATTCGAGACTGCCAAATCTCAGATTCTTTCTAGTGCAGAGATTACTTCTCTCCAAGAAGTATTCAGTAGGGTGTTGCGAACGGAGACTGCTCCTTCTAATTAGCAATCTACTATTCTTATTGCCAAGAGAGGAGGAAATGATGTTGGGAAGAAGGGAACACACAAAGATAGTCGAACTAGTAATGATTCCAACCAAATTGTTTGCTTTTACTGCAAGGAGTCTGGTCATACGAAGCGATATTGTAAGAAATTACAGAATCGCAATCAAAGGATTCAGGCTGCTAATGTTGCCACTGCTGCTCCTAGTTCATCGTCTGAGAAAACTGTCACCATCTCAGCTGATGAATATGCTAAGTTCTCTCAATATCAAGAATCTTTGAAAGAGTCTAATCCAGTCACCGCTCTTGCAGAATCAGGTAAAACATGTCTTATCTCCTCCTCAAACAAATGGGTCATTGATTCGGGTGCCACAGATCATATGACAGGTAATCCTAATACCTTCACTAACTTTCAGTCACATAAGACACATTCTCCTGTAACCTTAGCTGATGGGTCAACCTATAACATTGAGGGGTTTGGAACTGTTAAACCCACTTCCTCTATTACTTTGTCATCTGTCTTAAGTCTACCCAATCTTGCCTTCAATTTGATTTCTGTCAGTAAGCTTACTAAAACCCTTAATTGTTGTGTCTTATTTTTTCCTGATCATTGTTTGTTTCAGGATCTTATGACGAAGCAGATTATTGGTAAAGGACATGTATCTAATAGTCTCTACATACTTGATGCATGGGTGCCTCGGTCAATTGCGTGTTCTAGTGTCACTTCTCCCTTTGAAGCACATTGTCGATTGGGACATCCTTCTCTGCCTTTCCTGAAGAAACTTTGCCCCCAGTTTCATGATGTCTCGTCATTGGAGTGTGATTCATGTCACTTTGCAAAACACCATCGTAGTTCATTATATCCTAGAATTAATAAACGAGCTACATTTGCTTTTGAATTGGTTCATTCAGATGTTTGGGGACCATGTCCTGTTGTTTCTAAAACTGGATTCAGATATTTCATTACTTTTGTAAATGATTTTTCTCGCATGACTTGGATTTATTTTATGAAGAATCGTACTGAAGTGTTTTATCATTTCTCTGCTTTTTGTGCTAAAATTCGAACCCAATTTAATGTTTCTGTGCACACATTGAGAAGTGATAATGCCAAAGAATATATGTCAGATATCTTTCAGGCTTACATGACTCAACATGGTATTCTTCACCAATCTTCGTGTGTTGATGCCCCATCTCAAAATGGAGTTGCCGAGCGAAAGAATAGACATTTACTTGAGACTGCTCGGGCTTTATTATTCCAGATGAACGTCCTTAAGTCATTCTGGGCTGACGCTGTCTCCACGGCTTGTTTTCTAATTAATCGCATGCCATCTACAGTCTTGGGTGGTGATATTCAGTATAATATCCTTTTCCCGCACAAGTCATTGTTTCCCGTGGAGCCCCGCATATTTGGCAGCACTTGTTATGTCCGTGATGTACGACCTTTTGTTACCAAATTGGATCCAAAGGCCTTGAAATGTGTATTTTTGGGATATTCTCGTCTTCAAAAAGGTTATCGGTGTTATTCTCCAGATCTCAGCAAATACTTGGTGTCAACAGATGTGGTTTTTTTGGAAACAACGCCATTCTTCTCTTCGTTATCAACTCCTCCTCGTCAGGGGGAGGAGGATGAATGGCTTATCTATATTCATCAACCAGTTCATGATGCTTCTCCATGTTCCTCTACTGAGCAACCAGATAATGAGGTTTTGCCTGTTGAGCAGTCTACAGATGTTCCTCCAGTTTATGCTAAACCACCAATCGTTCAAGTCTATTCCAGGAGAAAGGAGACCGATGATACATGTCCTGCACCACATCCTTCGTCATCTGATCCTCCACCAAATACTCTTGATTTACCTATCAGCCTACGCAAAGGTAAACGTCAGTGCACTCTTCCTAAATATCCTATTGCTAATTTTATTTCGTATGATCACTTGTCTCCTTTGTCTAGTTCCTTCGTTGCCTCTTTAGACTCTATTTCCATCCCTAAGACAGTTAAAGAGGCCTTATCTCATCCTGGTTGGTATGCTGTAATGCTTGAGGAGATCAGTGCTTTGGATGAAAATCACACTTGGGATTTGGTGACTTTGCCTAAAGGGAAGAAGGCTGTGGGATGCAAATGGGTTTTTGCAGTCAAAGTTAATCCAGATGGTTCTGTGGCTCGCCTTAAAGCCCGCCTTGTTGCTAAAGGATTTGCTCAGACTTATGAGGTGGATTATTTTGATACTTTCTCTCCTGTAGCCAAACTTACTTCTGTTCGTCTATTTATTTCACTAGCTGCTTCTCGGAATTGGCCTTTGCACCAGCTAGATATCAAGAATGCATTTCTTCATGGTGATCTCCAGGAGGAAGTTTATATGGAGCAACCACCTGGGTTTGTTGCTTAGGGGGAGTATGGGAAGGTCTGTCAATTGAAGAAATCTCTATATGGCTTGAAGCAAAGTCCCCGTGCCTGGTTTGACAAGTTTAGTGAGGTAGTTCAAGAGTTTGGGTTAACGAAGAGCAAGTGTGATCATTCAGTGTTCTACAGGCAATCAGTAGCTGACATCATCCTTCTTGTTGTATATGTGGATGATATTGTTATTACAGGAGATGATGGTGTTGGAATTTCTTCTCTCAAGAAATTCTTACATACTAAGTTTCATACAAAAGACTTAGACCAACTGAAATACTTCTTGGGAATAGAAGTAACTAGGAGTAAGAAGGGGATTTTTCTGTTTCAGCGAAAATATGTCATTGACTTACTTACAGAAACTGGAAAGATGGGAGCTAAGCCATGCAGTACTCAAATGGTCCCCAATGTGTAACTTATGAAAGATGATGGTGATCCTTTTGATGATCCAGAGAGATACAGAAGATTAGTTGGGAAGTTAAACTATCTCACTGTAACTCGTCCCGATATTGCATATGCAGTCAGTGTTGTTAGTCAATTTATGGATACTCCTACAGTCAATCATTGGGCAGCTCTGGAACAGATTTTGTGTTATTTGAAAGGAGCTCCTGGACTTGGCATATTATATAGCAATCATGGGCACACTCATATTGAGTACTTTGCAGATGCTGATTGGGCTGGATCCAAAAGTAATAGAAGGTCAACTACAGGTTATTGCGTGTTTGTTGGAGGAAATCTAGTATCGTGGAAGAGTAAGAAGCAAAATGTTGTATCCAGATTTAGTGCAGAAGCTGAGTATAGGGCCATGACACAGTCCACATGTGAAATCTTGTGGATACATCATTTGTTAGCAGAAGTTGGTTTGAAGCCTTCGTCACCAGCCAAACTCTGGTGTGATAATCAAGCTGCACTCCATATTGCCTCAAATCCAGTATATCATGAACAGACCAAACATATTGAGATTGATTGTCACTTTATCCGTGAGAAGATTCAAGAGAATTTAATTTCTACTGGATATGTAAAGACAGGAGAGCAACTAGGAGATATATTCACTAAGGCATTAAACGGGACACGGGTTAAATATCTTTGTAACAAGCTGGGCATGATTAACATCTATGCTCCAGCTTGAGGGGGAGTGTTGTAGATATACATTGTAGATATTGTAGATAAACATGAGTTCAAAATAGATAGATAGAGATAAAATTATAGGATAGTAATTATCATAGATAATCTTCCAATCACTGTATATATATATGTGATTTTTTGTCAATAAAATATGAACTTTCTGCCTGCTAAATTACAGATTGTATATAGTATTGCCTCATATTTGGTAAACTGTGATTAAATTAGCTATTAGTTTTGCAAATAAAAACTGTTTTGTTTGATGTTTTTATCGTTTAATTTTCTATAGTTTATCCAGTGAATTTAAGAATATTCATATGCTTATTTTCTCAATTAACAAAAGGGTAAGGCAAATTACTTCTATTTTTCTTACATCATTTAGTAAGCAAACATGTCTTACAATACAATCTCATTTACCCAAAAATAGGAATGTACCATTTATTGTGCAAATTTATTCAATCTTATATCTAATCAAATCCTGCATACCAACAGGATTGATAGAGATAACAAATCCCATGTACATGGGACTGTATGGTGTCAAACAAGAGGATATATATTATAGTTCCGTGCTATGTTCAATTTCATGAATAATTCCATCCACTAATCTTCAAGACTGGAATAATGATGCTTTACTGTTAAAGTAGAACCTGGATATTACTTTCGTTTTTAATATTCTGAAGATGGTTTATTGTGATTTCAGCTAAGTATGGCACTCGTCATGTTCTTGTTCTGGCTGACTTTTCACCCAGTGTTAGGACAACAGATCTAGAAAAGATTTTGGAGGAATTCAGAGATCGTGGATTTGTTATTCGCTGGATCAATGATACAGTTGCCCTTGCAGTGTTTCGTACACCAGCAGTAGGTAATTAAAATTTTAACTGGCTCATTCAGTCTCTTGTTGCCAAACTATGGTTAACTATTGTGTAGTTGTCGTATGCTACATTTGCATAGAATTTTTTATCTAGGTACTATAGTGCCAATTAAAAACTGAATTAACTATGAATTATTAGTGATTGTATTTCAAACTCAATAAAACTTTTTAAAATTTGCATGAGGGCCAACGCTTAAAATCTGCCCGAGGGATTGTCCAAGATGAGGTTCTTACAAATGATCTTGTTATAGTAATTAAATGGCTCTCGGTGGTATGAGGTAGAAATAAGCATCTGGAAATGGGTCAAATTTTTTTCTCTGGCTAGCTTTGGTAGAAAGAGTTAATAAGCAATTGTGTTTCTTTTTTTTAGAGAACCAGAGGCTTAGTATTAAGAATTTAGTTTTATTTTGGATGCCTGATGCTGTCACTATTATTTCAGAAAATGTTAGTGATGACATATGTATGGGTTGAAGGTAGCACTTTCTATTGCTAGATGTTTAAAGTATAACAATTTTGCCATGTGATTATAGCATTTTTGTTAAGGATTGATGCTTTTCCAATACTATCCTTATCTTTCAAGTGTATATAAATTTTCTTTGAGATTAATCAGCTGAGGCATCAAAATCTTTTTCTGACTTCAACTAGGATGATGAGAATGTTGAGAGCGACTGATCATATAATTGTGATTTTTCTTGTCTGCAGCCATGTCTTGTGATTCATGCACTAGTAGATTATTTGTTGTAGTGGTGTGCTACTGCCTTGCTTACAAGGAATGCTTTTCATTTGCTTTTGTAAGATTTGTAATTTATAGTGGCATGATTATTGTGTAATGTAAGGTTTTATGCTCTGCTCAATTTTGAAGCTTAGCCCATTAATAATCTAAATGCTGCAGCACTTGAGGCGCAGAATCACATTAAATGTCCATTTACTGTCCGTATACTTGATGAGGACGACATCCTTTTGGGCTCAATTTCAACTAGAGGTAAATTTTATAGGCTTCTTTCGTGTCTTCTCAATTCTTGAAACTCTCCACGTTCAAGCTTTGGTAGGGGAATGGTCCTGGATAAACTGTCAATTCTTCCACAAAATGTGACACAACTCATATGAAATGGTAGTATTAAGATAAGCTACACGGATATCAAATATAGGTAGGCTCCTTATTGATGTGTTATAACTATTAAATTTTAAGTGAAGCATACAAGGAGTGTAAGAAACCATACAGAATATTGTTCCCACTAAACCTTTTTTTTATATCTTCTTAAAGTGCCATATCTACAAATTGATTATTTTTTCACCATTGCTTGTTCAACCATTTAGTCCTTGTTTCTAATGAAAATTATTTCATTAAATGGAAACTATTGGGATTTAGCAGTTGATTTATTTGGCACTAGATTTCTTGAATCATTTCTTTTGTTTTGCAGTCTACTGTTGTCCCAATTTAGGCCATTGGTCTTCTATTGAAATATTGTCGGAGGCATTGCTATAATATATTTTATCCCCTTTTGGTTTGTTATTCACCGTTCTTACCTGCATGGTAATGGTAAATAAAATCAAATCTATCAGCCTCTAGTAGTAGTCTAAACTGCACCACCTTTATCCTCATTTTAGGCTTCTGCTTATGTCTCTTTGCTCAACTTCATTGGCCTATAATAGTGTTTCCGTACGTATTGACTTTTACTCTGCTTAACTCTATATAAAGCTGGATTGCCCTTCTGAATGAAATTATTGAGAACATAATATCTATGTACATTGATGCAACAAGTCTGAAGCTAGGAGCCACTCTTCTAGAGCTTATTCCTTTCCAAATTTCTGCTACTGGTGCTCTTTGTACACAAGCATCTAGGTTTTGTGAACTCAATAACCAAAATTTTTTTACTGGCATTTTCTTAGAACTCTGGATTTGGGCCAAGACGTCAACTTGGTTGCTTCTCATCGTGGGTGATTAGAAAAAAAAAAAAAAAAATTGACCATCCACCATGCCATCTATGTGACTTTTTGGGGGCCCCCAAAGTCGTGGCTGCTTTTGGGTTTCTGAACCATAACCCTAGTAAGCGGAGGCATATCCCTCCTCTTGATAAAATAGTTGGCTGTATACAAGCATTTGTGATGTGTCTCTTAACCGAGCAGTCGTAGTACTGACTGCCACCACAATTAAATAAAACTATGATTTTATATATTTTGCATTCTCGTAATTAATTTATTGTATCTTTGTTGCTAGCAAAATCAATTGAATGAACTATGCACTCTAATATTTTTAACTGGTATCTGGATTATTATAAAAGAAAAGATCTCTTGTTTTATATGTTTCCAGAATTTATCAATCTTGTATGGTACATTTTCAGATCTGGAGCCTCCCCGTCAAAGGCCTCAGACATCAGCAAGAACTGCCCAGAGGCTAATCGCTCAGGGAATGGGATTGAAGTTGCCTTCCAGTTTTGGGTCTAGAGAACTGAAAGGCCAGGAAGAAGCCAGAAAAAATCGAATACAGATGAGGCAAAAATTGAGAGATGATGCCTGGGGTATCGATGAAGAAAACTAGTTTTTATATTCCATTGCATATAATACTTGTAATTTATCTGATTCTTCACTAATCCGCATGTTTTCCTCCATGCATGAAAAAAGCGAGTCTAAAGAGTGGGAAACTTTTGTTCTATGATGGTTGGCACTGTAATGGTGCGGCTACTGCAGCATTTGTTTTTTTTAGTAATTGTCCCCTATGAGTCTCGGATTTACCACTTGTAAATTGGACGCTGAAAATTTCTTGGATTGAGGGATTGCATGGCACCAACTATTGTTGACTCCCAGGCTTGGATCTTTGAAATAAATCTCAGGAGGCTTAGAATTCAGACCAAGTAAACTTCATAAACAAGAGCCAGAATCCAATAGACAACTGAGATTTCTTTTTCATTAATTTTCTCAGAATTGATTGCAAATGCTTTTAAAACATAATTGGATCCTATGTGGCAATCGAAGTGAATATATAATACTTTACGAAACTGATAAAACTGAATTATGCTAAAGAATAACCGACCTAACTTCTACGAAATATATATTTATTCTTGGCGGAGTTTTAATATTTTTAGGACGCTTGAATCAGTCTACTGCACAAGGTACCATTAAAATACACAATACCCAACCTTAGAATGAAACTTGCCCACTAAATTATATAGACGTATATACTAAGTATAACATAAACCTATACTACTGTTTGTCTTTATTACTCTCGAAGCATCGTCCTCTCTATACTCCTGCCTGCCTGCAGTCTACAAGTTTTTAAAATTTGAGAATGCTAATCCTCCAAATCTTGTTTTGTTTCTAGGCCTAGACTTGAGTCGTCATTTAACTTAATTACGGTTACCCTGCAGAGTTAAACAACATAAGAAGAGATTTGGTTTGAAAGTTGACGCTCTTCATGGAAGTCTTTAGGTCACAAAATCTGGCAGCAATTGGGCAGCAAACCTCTTTCTGTTTTGGTTATCAATGTTTTCAAAACCGGCACTGGAATGAGAAGGTTGTGGGGAGTTAATGCCACAGAAGTTATCTGGTTCGCTTGTTCCTAAGTCGAGCCCCCTTCCCAAGTGAATAGACTGGCTGGAGAGTAAATTTTGTTGGTTTCCTGACAGAGAAAGGTTTTCTCCATGGAGGAGGCCAAGAGTGAGAGAAACACCTTTTCCATGAAACCTTGGAGCCAGTTGATGATCTGGATTAAACCTTTCCATCTCACCCATTGTATAACTTCCAAATCCACCGCCATGGTTGGTAGTGTTTGTTATGAACGAGTACCCATCTTTGCTCAGCCTTTCACCACCGAACATATCGTTCCCGCCAATCTTCCTGCTTGTGTCACCTTGTTTCATTTCCATTCCGATTGAGTTATGTATGTCATGAGCACTACTCCTTGGTTTCTTCGCATTTCTTTGAATAACACCTTCAAGGTCAGATGATCCAATCAGATTGAATCCAGTTTGCGGCTGAAGAGTTCCTCCCATGGGGGACGTCGTTATTGTTGAGTTCAAAAGTTTAGTCGGAGAAGCATTTTGGTTTGTCGATTTTCCCGCTTTATCTTGAAATGCTTTCACTTGCTCCAGTTTAAATGACTCCTGCATGTTGGGTCTGCTTGCATTCTCCTCAAAACCTTTTTGTTCTTGTTCCTTCATCTCCTCCAAGTACATTTCTTCAACCATCGGCTTCCAGAGGCGAACTCGAGCATTTATAAACCAGTTAGACACCTGCGTTCCATATTTTGTAATTGTGTATTCATTAGTGTTTTCATACATTGAGAAAGACATGAAATTTTAAAAAAAAAAAAAAAAAAGAACAAAAACTGAGCGCACTGGAAAACAACGCGTAAACTTTTGCATGTGCACACCTGGCTCCTGGTAAGTCCTGTTTGCTTCGCGAGAATGAGTTTATCTGAATCCTTAGGATACCTATAATGAAAAAAGAAAGAAAAAGAAAAAGCGATATATATTATCCCGAAGAAAGTAATACGGAGCTGAACTAAAGGAGGGTCTTTCATTGCTGTATATGATAATGTAATACTGAGAGGTCTTACGGGTGAAGGAAGTGTTCAAAGAGCCAAGCACGAAGAACAGATACAGCTCGTTCAGGCAACCCCCTCTGAGGTCTCCAAGCATTATGTTGCATCATTCCCAACTGTTGTAAAGCGCGTTGTTGTCGAATCTGATGATCAACATATTTGAGTCTGGAGCTCTCGAACTTTGCTCCTATGAAATCTTCTTCACCTAATTTTTTGCTTGTCTCTTTGATTTGTCCAGAAATTGAATCTTTAAGGCACCGGAATTGCTTTGAGATTGTGCGCAAAGCCAGAGAAGTATAGGATTTTGCTGAACCAAAACCTGCCGTCTGCTCGAATGAGGACACCACCAATTGCATTTGGAGGTGGTACTGCCTGTATCTTCGCTCAACCTTCATTCACAAGGATGTAAAATTAGTTTAAATTTACGTGTATTCTAGAATAACGTGTTTTACGAATATAGGATATCCTACTATCATAATATTATATCTACATACATGAATGAAGTAGAAATCAGGCGGGCAACAGCAACGAATATTACTCCAGATGTTAAATAGCTTGCCTTATGGATCTAATGGTCTGAGCATCTGACTTCAATAACAAGCAATATAAACGACCCTCACACTGTACTTAGAATACAGTATATACAGTTTCATATTTTTCACATTTAAAATGAATTATCAATGTTAATTTGACAATTTAACTGACTCCAAAGGGTCCCATATGCAGATAATTCTTAGGTTTGCTTATTTATTTATAGCTTAATTGATTCATATATTTACAGTAATCATCAGTAAAAGAAAAAGTTTATGCTCGAAAATGCAGAATGAGAAACCCTTTTCTACCTCTAAGTCAAAATGTGTTATTTCAAGGACAACGGAACTTTGTGCAACGAACCTGTGATGTAGATGACATTCTACGCAGATCAGATTCAAACACGAATAACTTGAGAGAAATTCAATTTTTATTAAGAATTCCTTTTTTTCAAAGAATACTCCCATTTCACAGAATTAGCCATTGATAATATTAAGAATTGATCAACAGATGAAATCTAGTTATATGTATTATATTCAATTACCTCGTCAAGCATGCTAACAAGTTTTCCCTTCTTTATTTGAAGCTCTTGTCTTTGTGCAGTTGTTAACTCGGTTGTAATCTTTACACTACTACTTTCACCGCCGTTCGACCCTTCTCCGGTTAGATCCGTCGTTTCTTTATTCAACATCATCTTCTCTTTAATACCCTGGGTTGATTCGGATATCATATTCGCAACATTAACAACTTCATCAAGAAGCTCCTGTGCAGCCCTCATGTACTTAGACCCCGAAACAACACTCGGCATAATTGAAATTCCATTTGAAACAACAGATATCGATGAAGGAGAATTCTCAGATACCCTCTTTAGACCAACTTGTTGTCGACCTTGCATATCAACTTCATTATTAATTGGCCTGTTAAAAACTCCTTGCTGCGAGGAAAGGTTCAGTGACAACCTTTGGCTGCACAAAGAAGCTACCGGCCGCCGCAACTCCAACTGACTACCATCGCCCGGTGTAGCCAAAGTGACAATCTGTGAGTGGTTAGTGGCTGAATTTTGTTCGATCGAAGCCCATAAGTCGGGGTGGACACTGGAGAAGATGCCATGAAAAGATGAACGGCTGTTGATATCCTGAGAATTGATTTGAGAGATGTGGGGCGACGGTGAAGGGAGTGGTACACCGACAGGGGGAAGGTTGGATGGCGGCGCGTGGGGAACGTTTGGGGGGTTTAGCGAGTTATCGGCAGGGCTGAGGAGGATTGTTGTGTCAGAGTAGGATGCGTAGTTTGGGTTCATAAGACAGAGGGTTTGCATCCCATCAGGAGCTTGGATTTCTGAGTTACAATGAAAGTACGCTGCCATTGATTCGCTAGCCAAATCTCTGCTTTAATCACATGGTAACTGAAAAAACTAAATATGTCAGAGTGGGATATGCACAAATCCTATTTCTTAACACGTATAAATTCAAGAACGATTCTTAATTGCAATCAGTAGCTGCCTAAGCAAGAAACATGGAGCAAAACAACAAAACCATCAAAGAAGATAAGCTGAGGAACATATATATATATATATATATATATATATATATATATATATATATATATATATATATGAATAAATTGAAAAGAGAATGGAAAGGAAGGTGAAAAAGAAGAGTACCCCATATAAGAGTACTCCAGTTATCGTTAAAATAAACGAGGCAAGGCGTCGCAGACATGTATCTATCGGAACTGCCCGCTGATCTTGTTGTCAGAATCGATTTCTGCCATTCTTTCAAAATGAAAATGATAATATATAAAAGAGAGAGAAAGCTGCAGGGTTAAAGGGTACAATTATTATTATTTACTTTCCTTGTAGAAAAGAAAATAATTGTCTGCTCAGAACAATAAATTGTATATTTATATGAAGAGAAATCTTCTCTCACACTGTACATTTGTGGTTCGGTACCTGGGATCCATGATGGATAAAAAAACTAGAAAAATCCAGTGAACTAAGCTTCATTTTCAAATGATTTGATGCAGGCACATTTGATAAGAACCATTTATAAGAAAATAAACTGGCAAAGTTTAAAATGGAGATGTAAAAAAAATTAAAAGCAGCAATGGAAAGTGGGACAGCTGATAACAAACGAGGAAACGTCTACCTCCATCAAAGGCCTAATAATAAAGAGTAAGAATAGAGAGGTTGGGGAAGGCCCCTTGGCTTTTACTACTTTACATTAAAATCTCTTCGTTCTTGCATCTACTTTTTTTTTCACATTATTTTGTTTTCTTATTATCATTGTTCATTATCTTATTAATTTTATTTATTTTAATTTGTGTGGTTGGATGCTAGAGTTGGAAGATAAAGCACTTCAAACGCAAAAAATACCATAATCCAAAAAGTTTTCTCTTAGATGAAATATCAAAACTTAAAATTTACCACGCAATCATTCATCATTGTCAAAGACACTTTTTTGGTCTTTTTAATTAATTGTTTTGCTTTTATAGCTTTATATTTATTTTATCATGAAAACACAACACTGTTGCTTTACCATATGATTCTCTGTACACGCTGAATAGTAACCTACCAATAATGTTAGTAAACTTGAGGTTTGAATTTTGTGATGATTGAGGGATTACATTGATCTGCAGCAAAATTAAGGTAACAACTAATAAGATACTTATGATGACAGTTTTAAGACGACATAAATCTAATCCATGCTAAATGAATATAATATTTTATTGAGTGAAAAATATTCTTCTACCATGATAATTCTTTAAGATACTGTCTACAAAAAAGTGAATAGGTGGTAAAATTTTCTATTCCTAATGTAAGACGATGGGTTGGATTTCTGTCTTCTAAAGGTCTAATTTTAAAGAAAAAAGAAGAAGAAGAAGATCCGAACATTTACGCTAAAGAATTCTTAAGTAGATAGGAACGTATTTAAGAAAAAAAACCTTAACCGCAAAGGGTGCAAGAGTTAATGAGCGCCAAGCAACCTATCGCTGGTTCATTAATTCCAATCTTTTTAGTGACAAGGCCTGGCTATCTTAATTGATCCAACATGGTAATTCATTAATTTTTCACCTGAGAAGTGAACATAATCATATATAAAAATTGAATGAGAAAGCAAAGAACAAGAACCTTTCCAGAAAACAAAAAAAAAAAAAAAAAACCAAGAGAAAAAGAAATTCTATTTCTTCTAATTGTGTTTGAACGTCAATTACAACTACAAAATCAAGAAAAAATCTAACGACTCATTACAAACATAGATATATGTTAAGGGTAATATTGGAAAGACATGAAATGGTGCGTTTTGTAAACTTTACAAAACACATCATTCTATAAAACATAAGGATTACAAAGAGAGAGAGGGAAATCCCCTTTTCATTATTCAAATGAAATGTCAAAGGGCTAGGATTGTTCTTCTATTGTCGCTCTGCTGAAACTCGGCCTAAGATGATACACATCCATTGTCTATCAAAGAGTTGAGATAAGTCATTCTTATTTTCTTTTCACTCTTACAATATAACAATTTGAATAAAAGTTGAAATTTGTTTTCCCATCTAATTCTTGTCCGGATTTGTTCATGTATTTGTCTTCGCAACTGTTTCACAATTAATAATAAAATCTTTGAGAAATATTCATAAATATTGTGTTATTGTGCTTTGATTTTTTGATGGCAGTATTAGATTTTCATGGTGTTAAAGCCACTGGCTTGCATCAAGATGGCTAATCTTTCTGAATCTTACATTTTAAGAACTCCAATTGCACACGAACAAAGCTTTAACAGTGAATCATTATCATAGTCTGTTCAAATGGGTACAAACAATTTTCTAATGTCAAACTTGCAAGTAATCACTCCCAAATTAATCAAAGAAAACTACCGATGTTAGTGAGCTCAAGCTCTCTAAGGTGGTCAAATAGAAGATTTGTCACTGTTGATAATAGAAGATTTTATCTCTAAAAGGTCTGTGTTGACATATATAAACAATTAAGTTTGTAATCACAACATTATCAGATTGTTGCTTAATCTAACACATCGTGTCGTTGATTTTTGGTGATCTAAATAATGAGGAACAACTAAGACAAACATTTGATCTATGCCTTAGCTGTGGGAGACGAAAGATGACAAAGGGACTTCTATTATATGAATAACTGCATGCTGATAAGCTACAAATTAACACTGACACTTGCTAGCCTGTCATGGACTTTGTATGGTGGGACATTAAGCTTGGTGGGAATGATTCAACACAAGATCGTACATTGTTAGGTTCTTAAAGAGCTTTTAAGTCATACACAATAAGGGTTGAATAATATGAGTAGCAAACGAATTTGAGGTGGATCAGGTTTATAATTGGATTAAGGATCTTGTGTCTCATACAGTGTTTGGATTCAAAATGGGTTGATATCCAAATTAATCCAGTCTTGAGGGAAGAGATCGTATGATGAATACAGTAAGAAGGGATAAGAAGAAGGGTTCGAAAAGAACTAATTTGAGTACTTGTTGAATCTATATGGATAAGGTAGATGGTATATTAGACTTCGAGCCTGAGTATATTCATGTATCGATTCAAGCTGTTCAATTGTTTGAGTCATTTATCAAGTTTAATCCAATTAAATTGAGATAAGATTAAGATGAGTGAATTTGGTTTAAGCACAATCATGCCTCTTGCATGCTTAAGTGTGCATCTAGCTGGACTATTCGTGTGCCTCACTTGTTGCACAATAAAAGTGAGCAAAAGCGCATTGATCTCAATAGGCAAGTGCACAATAGTGCATTACAAACCTAGATTTTGCACAAACCTTGATAGATATTGTATGATGAGTATGCCAAAAAATTAGTGTTTCAACTCAGATGCAGTACCAACTTGAATTGATGAATTTTCCATTGATCAGGAAACATAAAACTAGATTTTGAAGTCAACAATTTGCCACAATTATTAGATGAAAAAACACAAAGTTGTCACCTAAATGCTTCGAAACTTGTTACAAATTAGGGTTTTATTAGTATATCTATTCTTTGAAATTCAGAATGTACATATTCGATAGTTAACTGTGTTTTACTCACTTGGTCTCTTATATAGTTTGCATCAATTTTTATGTATTTTGTTCTAACATGCAATATTATATTCAAGGCAAGAGAGTATGCACTTTGATTATCACACCAAATCATTGGCCTTGTAGAGAAATCTAGACCAAGATCAAGAAACTCGTTAATTAGGTTGTTTTTATGACAATTTGTGTTAAGGCCTCTAAATATACTTAACTTCTATAGAAGATAACATCATCACCTTTTGCTTCTTTGAGCTTCATTATACAATATTAAAGCCTAAGAATAAGTATAGTAGTCTGAAATTGATATGTCAGACTACTTAGGTTCCTCTTTCATTTCTTTTCCAATCTCAAATATCTCCCTCGGACAATAAGTCAATTAATTAATATTATGTTTAAGGTGATAATTAATAGTACTTATAATTTTTATTAAATGAAAATGTACTTGTAACATAGACTTTCTAATTGAAGAGATTTTAATTACTGATAGATATTGTGAATGTTTGGATGTGATTCATATTGTTGTCTTTTTGCAACTTCACATTCGATTCCACTTTGCCTAGCTACTTTCATTGCATAATCCCAAAAAAAAAAGAAAAATCTCACAAGAGAACCAAGAAAACTTTATCCACAGAAGCTTAAAATAGAATTTTAACGAGAGAGGCCTCTGTTGTGTGAAAGTTTCAACCATTTTGGAGGTTTCAATTACTTCAATAATATAATGTTCAATACCATAAATAATTCACACATCTAATTTTTTTTAACTTATTAAATCGCTATTATGGTCTTTTTGATTTACATATTTCAGTGGCTGGCCTTTGTTAATGAAGATTCTTGTACAGTTTTTTTTTTTTTTTGTTCACCAAGATAATTATAGACAAATAAAGATTCCTATGCAACTCTTGACCCTTCACAGTCTAAAGTTTAATCGAAAGTATTATAATCGCTTAAACTGCTAATGACTGTGGATGTTAAGACACCTGCATGTTATTTTTGTTTGTGTTAGATAAATTTATTTTTTTTCTTATTTTTTGTAAGAATTTATAAGGTTATAGAACCATTAAAAAAATACAAAATAGATGGATCTTAGACAAGGTCTACGGTTCGTATTTTTGTGGGTGACGCAAGTAATTCCTGCATGAAGGAGACAAAAGCTGTCTACGCCCTTTCCCAAAAATTGTGGCACATTTTTCTCCAATATTCTTTGAAAGGGTTTGAATACCACTATAATGTTCTTAATTTTAAACTTTACAACTTAACATGATTTAAATCAGATAATTGACCAAGTCCCCCTTTGATAGGATCTGGTTAACCTTGTAAACAACATTCAGAAGGCACAAAGCTTTTGAAAATACATGAACGGATGAACAAGTTAATATTAAGGGAAAGCAAATGGTAGACAACTTCAGTCTGAATAAAGGGAATAGATATAAGTTCGGGTTGGATTGAAATTAAAACTGGGATGGCAATTGTGTGCTTTCACCTACTTTCATTTATTTATTTACTACTGTTATCATTATTATTATTATTTCATCTGTTACAACAGCTATCTTACCAACCAACCACTGAAAAAAAGGAATCAAGGAAATTGATTGAAAGAAGGACCAAAAGGTACCAAACGTCTATATTGATTAATTTATACTTGGGACTCCTAATTCTAGATATATAGCGATGATGGGGTACCAAGACTCTTTTGTACTTTGGCCAGCTTAGATAAATTAATTAAATTCAACTGTCACTCTCACTTCTAATAGTTTTCCTATTACATATCATTAGATTTTATCAACCATATACTTTAGGAATGTCTTCACATGATTATTTGGGGTTCACATTAAAAGACAAGAAATTTAATGTGTCCTAAAATGTTAAAATTGTTAATAGATTTGTTTACTTTATTTATTGTTTAGATAGATAATGTAGTTAGAAAAAATTTTCAATTAAATTAAAATGGATAAATTTTTGGATATATGTAGTGGTCTGTTAGTTATAAAAAAACTACCTACTTACGTATTCTCACTATAAAAATATTTTTTAAGGGATGAAAAGTGTATGAGGTTAAATTTCTATGAGAGCAAGAAAATATTATTTGAAATAATCATGGCATCACTACAAAATATGAATTTTTTTTTTTGGTAACTACAAAATATGAATTTACCGATGCAAAATGACTATATTCAACCCTTTTGCCTGAATGATAATTTTCACCCTTGAACTTTAAAAAACAATATTTTTCTATCTTCCGCCCAAAATTCTCGTCAATTTCAACTGATAAATAGTATAATAATAACTATGGCATGTAAAAAATATCAATGACTTTTAAAAAATATATGAAGTGTCAACCAATAAATGGCGAACATATGTGCACAATGTTTGACCTAGGAGTCATACAAGAACAAAAAATTTTGGAGACCGACTCTGAACCCTAACCATCTTATCTGGTGCTCATTGTCCTTAATCTCTCTCCTTCCATGCTCGTCAACCTCGCTATACTCACTAAGTAAGAAAATTATCCATCTCATAATTGTCAACCTGCTTTTCTTCATTTTCATCATCATCACTTCCCCAATGGCAGCTAGATCTTCTACCTCAAAAATATCGTCTTTGGATATTCAAACTCTTCATAATCTTAACCCTCATCCCAAAATTTACATATTCGCCAATCGCATCTTCATCGACATCCTCTTCCTCACCATCAGATTCAAGCCTCTCATTCTTGTTATGCCCAAAATTTCTTTTCTTCTTCCTTTCTCGTCCTATTGAAACCGAAATCCACAAACTTCAAATCTGATTTTTGTCTTCTTGCCAGCTATCATATGTTACTGCTAACATGGATTTTTTTTTGTTTTTCAAAATGATACAAGTTGGTTATTGTCACAATACATTAACTTATCTCTGTAGTAAACATGATTATGAATTCAATAACTCATGCAACGGAAAATATAAAAGAGTATTAAACGTAAAAGGGACAAGTAATTTTTTATATGATTCAACTATAATTATAGTATACATCAATAGGATCAAAGCGCAAAAATCTCAAATCCACCATAATGAAATTAATTAAGACAACCAAAATTTAAAAAATTGATTAGCAGAAATTACATAAATTTGAAGAAGAATACGAACATCCCACTCGTTTATCACTAAGCATCTAGTTTAAGTAAAAATGTTAACGCTCTCCTTGAACATCCAACCCACCTCGCTTAAGTTTGAGAAAGGTTGAAATCCCTTCAGATTTTAGTCATCCTCCAACTTCAAGACCTGTAGACAGTTTTATGTCAAAAAATATTAACACAAAATCAAAAAAGATAGTTAAGTCTTGCATTTGGAAGCAAAGCAAGATGAGACAGAATTTTCTTAGTTAATTAAGAGTGAGAAAGATTATAAAAATAGAAGAGGAAAAAAAGATCATATTTTGTTGGTAGTTCTGTTTTACCATTTCTAGGGAGCCAGATGAGATTTGTGTAAAAAATTTGATTTGAATTGTATCAAAAAAAAAAAAAAAATGGGTGTAATGGTCATGATCTTCAATTTCGATTGAATAAATCACAACTAATATAATATAATTGAGGTTTAATGGCATTAGTCTACTGCAGTTCCGATGTGGTTAGTATGTCGGCAACATTTGTTGCCAACAACTTTTTTTTTTTAATTTATTTTTTTAATCTATCAATTACCTACTAAATCCTATATTAAATTAATTGGTTTCAAATAAATATTGTAAATTTATCATTTATATTCACTTTAATCAATTTATGGCTTTTTTGTCAGGTAAAAAACAGTTAAAAATAGTACCTAAAAAGAACTTTATTGATCATTACACGGAATTCGGGTTTCTTATCTTTTGTTTAAAAGAAGCTGCTTTTAAAGAAATTACTGTTGATTATGGTAATAGCTAGCACTGGCTTTCTTATCTTTTCAAACTAGCTAGAGAGTGTCCATCTTCGAAATGTCACTGTAATGGATGTGACTCAAGCCCTCATCCAACCAATGCAATAACTTGCTTTTGCATGGTGGCTAAAATATCATGGTTAACTGGTCCACAAAAGTACCTCAAGTCAATTAATATTGGAACAATTGCAGGCCCATTAAAGCTGTATTATCGATCGCAACCCTTGCTTTTGCACATCCATCAAGATGAAGATGACGCATCAAGTGGCTTACCTCTATTTGTGCTTATGTTTTGGCTTTATCGCCTATGCCATGCATTTCTTTTATTTACACTCTGCCATTGAATTGGAATTGAAGCAGGCATGGATTTGCCATATTTCACTTTATTTTTGAACAATCATGTCATAAAGAATTTTCTCTAAACACGTTTAGTTTTTTCTTTGCATTATTAATTAATTTGCAAAAGTGAAAGTACCTTTCTGTTCGGGAAACCACAACCTTCATTTTTATGTGGTAAAAGATTTTGGATTAATTCCAGATATGCAGAATTACCAGACGAGTAACAATGTCAATCAAACAGAGTTGTATTTAAGCCTCGTGTAACAAATCTAAAGGATCGAACTTGCTTTTCCTTCCTTCCATTTTGTCGTCCGGGGATCTCATCAACTTTCAAGTTTCTTTTTTTTTTTAAATATAACGCAAATATCCTTCGTGCTTGCTTCAAAAGCTCAAATTCAAAATTAGACTTCTTGCCACAATCGATCTGTTATCATTGGAAAAACGTTAAATATGGCTTTATTAACTACGCAGGCAGTACATCTATGATGAGAAAGCACAAACCCTGGACCTCGTAGAAGCTAGTGACCATTCCGCTAAACCTTCATGGGTCCTGCACAAGATACAAATCAGTAGGGTAAAATGGAAAGTGTTATTATGTTTGCTTTCGTCAAGAAAGGGGAGGGGGGGGGGGTGGTGTGGGTGGGGGAAGGATGAGGGAGAGGGGATTGGGGACTGAGGTACGATAAGCGACTTGAGACCAACTCATAAAGAAGGGAAAACAATAGAGTTTGGAGGTGTGCATTGGATTGGTTCATGAGGAAGTTGGATAATTCTGCAAACTCATTCATTAGCAAGGAAATGTGGGTCTATACACATGTCATTTTCTCACCGAAAGGCCCGTAAAACACGCACGCATGGTTTTGTTTGGTTTTTCTTCAATATATAGGCCCCTCTCCCCCCACAAACTAAATTCTACTCACTTCTCTTACTAGAATAACCCATCAATATCCATGCCCACTTAATTATTCCCTCCTTCCTTTTTATTTTATCACATATAATGGTCATCCACTCATCAAACTATGAATCACTACGACCCTCACAATCTCCATAATGTCTTTTCTTTCGATTTATTCATTCTTGTAATGTCCATCTGCATTTCCCATTTCAAACAGTGCATAAAAATAATAGATATACATATCAAATTATTCGCATGTCAATATACTAACAATTTAACCTAAGTTCAATAATTTTAAAAAGAAAAATTCCATGTAAATTATAGTACTAATTCCAGTTTAATGTTTCTTTTTCTTTCCTTTTCATTTAAAGTAGTTATAGTTAATTTTTCTTAACTAGAATTATTTTCTCTGGTACGAATGACATCTGTTATTTGTTGGTTGCATCAAAACTTTTCCACATAACAGACTTTTATATTATTCAAATAATGCATGTGTTACTGGTATAGAGTTGTGATAAAAAAGACTCGTCTTTTTTCCACAACACATACAAATATATATATATATATAGAGAGAGAGAGAGAGAGAGAGAGAGAGAGAGAGAGATCTCACTTTCTACGCTTCCAAGTCATTAAGGATCTGCCAATCTAATTCCTCTTTTGTTCGTTATTTCGGAGTTTATTTTTGATGACATGTGTGGCCACCGTAGCCATACGTAGAACCTTTGTGATTAGGTTTTTATCAAGCAGTACTCATTACCATCAACATTGTCATGACAGTTACTAGCAAGAATGAACCACATAAAAAGCTTTAATTTTGTATATATGTAAGTTAAATTTTTGTTCCATGAGTGAAAAAGTTAAATTATGATGTCTTCTGTTACATAAATACCTTAAATTATATTGAATTTATCTTATCTATTAATCTTCCCATAGACTATTTATTAATATAAGGACGCGATTATATAAGCCATGTAAGGTTTCATTTTCATAGGTAAGTCTATTTTCAATTATTATATAAATCAAGTAAAACTAGAATATTAATTTTGCAGTACATGCTAAGGTTTTCATAATCAACTTCTTCATGCTGATAGAGATTCCAGTCCCTCCCACATGTACGCTTCAAGAAGTCAAATTAACCTAATTTCTTGTACAAACTAAATTCTTGAATTTCAAGCTTTCACTTCAGATTTATTAAATTCAAATTTGATGTCAAACTAATTTGATTTGAATCTAATCTCATGATAATACTGAATTAGATTTAGTTACTAAAAATTTTTAAAGAGATTTATTTATTTTTGTTAAACCACAAATTTCATGTTTAAGTGCGCTTTAGACTACAATTATTATATCAAATAAATAAAAAATTTGATCATAATAATATCATCATGCAATCATAATCAAACATTATAAGTGAAATAAATACCAAAATATACAATAAAATCTATACCTTATCCCCTTGTTTAGAGACTAATGATCCTTAAACAGCCACGTACTTAAAAGCACTAACGAAAAATTATTAAGCCGACATTTCCGGGGCCCACAGCATTTTAGACATAATCTCATTGGATGTTGCACCAATTGTGGTGGGCCACGTGAGGTCGGCACATGTACAATTGTCAAATGTTCGTCACTCGGGTCTCACGACCGGGCTGACTTCTAATACGTGTCGGCTTGTGAGCACCTTCACGTAAGAGGTCCCTACACGAATTTTGTCGCCTAGCAGAGCCAGCCAACCATCCAATCAATTCGGTTTTGGTTTTGGTTTTGGTTTTAGCTTTTCAGTGGGGCCCCATTGGTGGTTGGTCAATGCAGCGACCAATAAAACAATTTGTGGGGTTTTCTCAATACAATAATTTGCACTTATCTACACTTATTTTAGGCAGCTCCTGTGGCCACAGTCCATATAATATTATTATTAATTTAGAATTTTATTTAATCATATATAAAAAATAAGTATATTTAATTTCAATGTTATGCATATTTCTTCTATTTATTTACAATTATAGATGTGTGTATGTTTTGTTTTTTCATCAATTACAGTTATTTTAAATTGTGAGTATAATTGTTTCTCACGTAAAAATGGAGCTAAAGTGTGATCTATTTCTTTAATTTTTTAATAATCTTTCACTCAACAATGCAAAAAAAAAAAAAAAAATATATATTAAAATTCTCAAAAGACAAAATTAAAGCATAAACCCGTATACTCGTAGAACTATGGGAGCAAATTTGGTCATTCTGTGGCATTGTAAAGCTCATCAGTTCTTCTTTCTCTGCCCCAATTGCTATAATTTATTTGGGATGGTTCTTTTTACTTAATTAGTACTCAATTTTGCAAGTTTATATTCTTTACATTAATTTTTTTTTATTTTCTTTTGACGTAGTACAAGTAATGATTGTAATATGACAAATGAACTTGGACAAATTTAACAAGTGAATATAGAAATAGAAAAAATGGCCGGAGATGTTTAGTGTATTTAGCAAAACATTGGCAGTGGTTATGTCTGGTAGAACGTTGGGCAATATTTATCAACCTTCAATTATTGTTACTGATAGAGAATTTGCTCTTATGAATTAAGGTTGTTTTTCCATCATCAACTAATCTTTCTTTACGTGTGGAATATAAAAAAAGAATATTGCGAAGAAGCGTAAGCCTCAATTTAAAGAAGGCAGAAGATTGGAATACATTTTTATCAAGTTGGATAGTAGTTATATATTCCGCAACTGAGTTTGAATTTCCTCAGAATTGATGTGAAGCATAAACTATGTTTATACTAAGAAGGTCAGAACTCCTTTTCGGAGAATCTAGTTTAATTTGCATATCTCAATATTTGCCTAGGATGAGATTTTAGGACAAGTTGGAAAACTTAATTTGTGACTAAGTTACTTCCTCGTACAAATCAATTTATCAAAACTATGCGTCTTCTGCGTGCACATGCATTAAGTAATTCAAGAAATAGAGTGCCACAACTTGATGAAATTCATCCAAAATAGAGGCTTGATCTTAGATTCCTTTTCGGAGAGTGATAAACTTGAAAGTAATGAAGATGACAGTTTTAAGAGATTGATAATCAACTTCAACAACAATATCAGAAATGACTTATTTATTGAAAAGAACTTGCTCATAAACAATGACATGGACTTATAAATTGAAAATTTCTATAAATTATATTATTACTTTGTAATCAAACAAAAACTTCTTCTTCTTCTTCTTCTTCTTCTTCTTTTTACAAGTCTTTGAGTGTAAGATCATTTTAATGGTCAACTAGTACATTTATTTATATCATAATGTCGGTGTGTGTTTTTATATTATAATTTTGGTGGGAGTTAGTGAAAAATATACCTCAACATTTTTATCTAAGAATTATGATGATCAGCTTATTGTAGTTGTCTCTTGCTGGCTCAACTGAGTTTTACTTAAACTTTAACTGTAATATAACAATTATTTATGTACAATAAACCTGATTGGTTAATAGACCTTTTTTTTATTTAATTAACACATAGTTGGACTAGTTTATTTTCCTATGTTAGCTAATTATCATATATGTTGCTTGTTTAATCAAGTCACGAATACAAAGATCCTCGGCTAATCCGGGGAAAAAAAAAAACAAACTGGCTGATTAAAAAAAAAAATATAGTGTAAAGAAGAAAACCAATTGAATCACGGAAAAGAATATACATGTATACAATAAGCAATCAGGTTTCACAAAGTAAAAACCTGTAAATCGAGGGTATCTTCTCTATAAGGAAAAAACTTACACATATCAAGTAGGTTTTACCAAAAAAGAAAAAAAGTTGAATTATTTTTACAGAGTGAAAACCTATACACATCATCACAGTCAAATAATAGAAAGTGTGAGGGAATTTGCTCATTTAATAAAATGCGAAAAGAAAAAAATATAAGAGGGATAGTTTAAAAAAAAAAAAAAAATGGAGATGACAACTCTCAGGACTCATGTACAGATGATTCAATATATGATTGCAAGTCTTGATAGTGGCCATCAAATTTATTCTATTCAATCAGCTTCAATTGACTAATTGATATGTATAATAGATACTCAGACTATTAAAAATGACAAATTCTATTAGAGAATGAGTAAAGATCTTCTATAACAACTAAAAACATTTTTGTGGCCTATTATGGTTTATTATGATATTTGGAATACATATTATCAAATTAGAAATGATTTCGTTTTAATTTATAACATCTGTAATACTTGTTTCTAGTGCATAAAACATCTATTAATTCTATTATCTCTTTGTCAAATCTAACAAATAAAATTAGTAAGATATATCAAATATTTTGGCATATATTAAAAGTTACCAATAAAATTCATGTATGTTTTATTAATTGTCAACATAAAGATACGAACATCAAATTTGTAAGAACATAATGGACCTAAAGTATTTTAATATTTGTGTCAAAGGCTTTCAGTCAGTTTGTAAATGGAATATTGAGCCTAACTCATGATTTAAGACGAAAATCTTATTCACCATTTGAATGAACATTAAATTCATATATAAATGGTTAATTTATATATATTTACAAATTCGAGTCAAAAATTAAATTAAAGGTTAATATAATACATAAAACAAGTAGTAACTAAAGAATACTCTAATGAAAAATTTATTAAAATAGCCCAATTTATTAGAGTTAAACAATATATGTCAATATTCTATACAATAAAAAATATATATATATATATATTTTGCTAAAAGTGTTCAACTTTAAAATCTATGGCGAACATTGACTAAGCGTAATAATTATAATTCTAAAATTTGTAATAAATAATGTGCATTTATTTTTTGTTCATCAATATCATAATTAAAGTGTAATTATTTTTTCAGTGTATCATAAGCACTGTTATCTGAAACACAACAGTGCTTATCAAGTGACCAACTTCTACAAGGCGATTGTAAGTATAACCATAACTTCCGGGTAATGTTGGGTTAAAAGCTATTTTATTTGTTTATATTACAAATTTATCCTTTCATTGGGAGGTAAACTAATAATCATAAAATAAATTGGGTCAGAAACTTTCCTTAAAAAATCACACATCAATCTTTGTGTTTCTGTAGAGAGTCCATCGTGTACAATGAATTTCAGATTTGGGCTCTTATGGGTGAATGGTGTATTTTTGGGCCATTTGCAATTTTTTTTAACAAAAAATGGTTCCAACACCCTCTAATTCTTTACAGACAGATCCTTCACCTAATTTGCAACTGATAACTTTCCACAAATTTCATTTGATTGGCTCAGTTATCATAGGGATTGTGCACATTGGACAACAATATTAATAAAAAATTTACTCAACAATTTAGACACAGTTAAAAATTTACTCAACAATCTAGACATAATTAAATAGATTCTTGTATACTCAAAATCAATATAAAAATGAGAAAAAAAATATCCTGAAATTTTATATGGCTTTGTAGAAAAAGTTTATCATAGACACAGTTTTTCAAAAATAATCTAGTGGTTTAATAAATTATATGCTTTAATATTTGTTTAATCAATTTTATTAGACAATCAAATTTCTTATTTGAATTAAGGCATGTTGCATTGGTTTAATCAATAAGCCTGCTGAAAGGGCACCGTCATAAGGAGAATAAAAACACACCGTTTTATTAGCCTGAACAATATCTGTCAAATTATAGCATTCTCCTCATCCTTCTAACAAGTATAAGAAACACCCTTTTCGTGTTGATATTCCTAACAGAGAATGACACTTAAATTTAATTTTCTTTTACTTAGTATTATAAACTTATCCATCTTTAAATATTCTCTTTCAAAACGTTTCATCTGAAACCTTTTGATCGTTTTTTCATTACAATTGTAAATTCTAGTTCATTTATGGCTCTTCTGTCAATCTAGATTGAAATAAATTCATTCCCAAGTATCGCTTTCTATTTGTTTAAGGTCTAAAAATGTCTTTTTCTTTTACTTTTGGTAAAACTGACTATCACTAAAAAATTGATAAAAATAGTTGACATCAAACATGCTTTATTAAGCATAAAACATGTAACCACAATCTTATTTTCTTCGGCCAATAAAATTTATATTCCAAAGTGTAACATGATTGATTAAAAAAGATTTTTTTTTTTTTTTATGTGTTTGGACAGGTTTATCCGTGAGTGGTGATTGTATAAAGCGCACACATGCTCAATCATTATTACTAGTAATCTTGATGAGATTATTTAGTTTTGAATTACTTTGCTGTTTCCAAAATTATTTAGAATTTTTACATATGTTACCTAAAATTAGAGACGTAATTTTTTGAAAGTAATAATGAACAAAGTATTGCTATGTTATTAACTTTTTTTAATGTTTCAATTTATCAACCAAAAACCTCCTTTAATTACTATGTTATTAACTGTTTTCGAAAGATTTTAATATAATAATAATAATACAAATTATTATCTTTTTATCTTTGTACAATCTTACGATTTGCAAGACAAAATAAATGGATTATTATATAATACATATTCAAAAGTTGATACATTTATATTATAATACATTGAATTTAGATGTTTAAAGAGATATGTTAATCATGTTACTTTGTAAAAATAAGAAATAAAGTTTGAAAAATTTGTGAACACGATTAACACTACTAAGAATTGTTCTTCTTGCCTTTTTTGGATATAATTATTTGTATTTTAAGTCAACCTGTCTATTAATAACATGTTTAGTTGTCACATATTACTCGTATAATTAGTTATTCATTATGTAATGATTAGATGCTTATTTAGCATGACCCTCATGAATTTTTCTAAGAGAAAGTTTTACTGTATAAGTGTCCCCAATATTTGAGAAAAACGCTTTATATTCCCTGCTTTAGGGATTTATGTTTTCCTTAGACACTCTAAGTAATATGTTACAGGCTATAATACCTTGAAAATTTTGTAAAAAGTTTCTTGATTGGGCCCTAATACACCAAGGCTTAGGGATTTTAGTGTTAAAGACTATTCAACTCTTTTAATAAGGCTTTCAATCATGTCTTTTAAAGTCTGATCTAGTTCATATTTTACCTCATATTGTTGTAATAAAACTTTTTAAGATCTTGTTTGGTGTCATCTTCCTTTGTAACTCTAATATGTTTGAAAACACCTACACTTTCAGACACCTTATATATGTGATTGATGAAAGAGATTAGAGTACTATACTTATCACAGCAGGCAAGCGGGGCAAAAGTGTTTCTTAATTCTTTTACCTATTGCTTCTTTAAGTTTCTATGTTTGCCCCTATTGTCCTTTCTCTTCTTCTTTGACTCGTTCACATTCTTCACAAAGGTGTTAGCCAAAAGTTTTGAATAGATATTCTTAAGTGTAACTACAAAGTTTTCTATTTGTAAGTGCTTTTCGTATATTTTATAGAAATGGCCAAAGACATGCATTCTTCAGCTTGTAGTTCTTTCAAGAGTTTCATATGTGGGTAGATTTCACCTATAATCAATGCTCAAATTGATGCTTCTAAGGCATAGGTCACCTTCAAGAGTTCAATATTGATGCAACCCCAAGAAAATTTGCAAGATCTCATATTTCCTAGGTGGCTTATTGGAATAAAAAATCTTCTGCTAACCTAGAACTATATGACGAATTGTGCAAATAACTAATTCCAAGATGTCATGGAACCAACGGGTAGCTTCTTGAACCACCTCTTGGCTCCTATAGTGAGCATAACCTCTAAATAGTAGCATTAGCTAGGTAAAAGACCTGATGAAGCTCCATTAGATCATTACACGAATCTAAGTGATCTTATGGTTCACCTATCTATCAAATACATCTATTAAAGATGTCTTGAAGTCGTTGGACAAAGTTGCATGATGCACCATTGTGGAGAAAGGGGATTTTCCAACATCTTACTCATTTTTTAAGGTAGCCAAATATGAACTATCTTCTTGTGCCCATGTAGCAAAAAACCTGCTAGGTTGTTCTTGGCCACCTTCTTTGAAAAATCTCATTGAGCATTCAAGTCAAGAAAATTTGTTATTAGCACTTTGAAGAATGTCAGCAGGTTCATAGCATTACTTATTGTCTACACGCCAAAAAGATTTATGGTGGTTCATCTTATTAATTGGAAGTCTACGTCCATTGTTATTATTATTGCCTTCTTGGAAGAATTTTGGCAGATGACACGAAAGTACAAATTGTTCTTCTCCTGTCTCCATACATTAATATTGCGCAATTACATATTCAAAAGTTGTTCACACAAATCCGAGTACACTGGATCTAGATATTTAATGAAAATGCGTTGATTATGTTATGTTGTAAAATTAGAAGACAATTTCTATCTTGTTAAAATAGAAGATACGGTATCAGCAATTTATGGAAACAATAATTGCTAATACTTGTTCCTCAGTCCATTTTTTTTTATAAAACTCCTACTTGCATTCTGAATCAAATATATGTATAAATGATATATCTAATGGATACAGACTACTTGCATAACTAGCTGTCTACTATATAATAGCTAAAAGTTTTTACAACGTTATCATACTTTTTTTCAAGAGAGAGTTTGATCGTATAACAACAGAAAAAAAAATTAGTATCAAGCAAACTTCGCATACCCATATAACCTTGAAAGCACAAGAACTGTTAATTATTCATTTGCGTATCTTAGTGGTAAGAAATAAAAGGAGGTCCACATAATATACTGAAACATGTGCCAAATATTTGTGTTGCAATTGTCCAAATAATATTCATTCCAAATCCAATAACTGGACAAAGAATTCTTCTTTTTCTATATCCACTGAGTTTATAATGCACATAACAACTGTTGTCAATCCATTCCAGATCCACTAGCTTTTAAGAAGATGGATTTAGTTGAAATTCAATCATTGACCGCGGAGACGTGTTTTACACGTCTGTATCAACTAATTCATCCCTATCTCTTTCTGTCTTAGCCGCAATTCTGCACCTGTCCAAGTACAATCACTCATAGATCATCATCGTGTTCATATATATCTTCATGCATTTCCCAGTGAAACGTATGCAATTCATCTTCTCCTTTTGTTATACGTCGTCATGTGTTAATTTTAAGGATTTGAAACAACAAAAAGTTAGAACGTTAAGTATATATATTATACATAGAACTCTACTGTATAAAATGATTTTGAAAATTCTTGAAATAAAACTTTGCAAAATAGATGAAAGAAAGACCGGAAAAAGCATGCTACTTCTAATGTTTGTGTTTTTATGTGACGCAAACATCACAGAGAGATCTAAATAACATATCCCAGAAATCATGCATTGTCACATGCATACAAACAAAATTTGATTGGAGATAATCTGGCACATTTAACATTCATAAAATGTAGATGGAGACATTGAGATCCTTTACTATTTTATTAAAGATAGAGTCATGGACAAATCTCATGCTGAATTAAAGTCTTTCAATTCCTAATAAAATCGAAATTATATGATAAAATATAATAAATGCTTGAAAATGCATATATACCATTTTTTTTTTTTGGAATAATTGTGAAAATTAAGTTTGATTAGAGTTATTAGGTTTAATTGTACTATAAATGCGACAAGGCTTTCCAAATCTTGTTGGAATTTCACATCCCCTTCCATTTAGGACTCTTTCGGGGCTGGATTCAAGCTTTAGGCTCTTCCGAGGACACATATATACACACCTTAGGAAATATAATTTTTTCTTTTAGAAAAAATTGTGGAAGGGAGCCAAGAGATACAAAGCAGATAAAATCATAGGAGAACAATAGTAATCCGAAGTAAAGATTTTAACGGATTAGGAAGAGTTCGACTTTATTATCAACTTGTTCTTCCTAAGATTTTTTTATTCTTTTTTATTTGTTTATCCTCTTGAACTTGAGTATTCATATAGTTATCATAATCTCTACGAAGAACTAAACTTGTGGTTTATAGTATCACCTATATATTCTTCTTTTCAAATCTCTCAATTATGTGTTTATTTTTTGTTTGAATGTCATAATTGATTATTTATTAATTAACCGTGCAATTAAAAAATTAGGGCGATCCATTATTAATCAAACTAGAATCTTAAGAATGTAGTCATTTAACAGTTCAGATAATAAATGGTAAATCACTTGTGATGAGAATGGTCCCTCAAGACAATTGAGCCGAGCTTATGAGTTTAGCATTGATTTAGTAAGTTTCTCACTTCTTAATGTATTTTTCAGTTTAAATTTAGGGAACTTATTCTAGGTTAATCAATAAAGAGGGAATTGAGTTAAGAACTTGTTTAATCCAATATCATTGTGAGGAAAAATAGAATTGATCAAGCTTTTGACATCTTTTGAGCTGATATAATTGAAAGATTAGAAAGTAAGGAAGTAACGTTATTGAATTATTTTGCATGATTAATGGTGGCAAACAATCCCTTGATCATGTTTATCTCATATCTCTACATTTTTTAATTTACTTTGTTTGCATTAGTAATTAGGTTTTATTCTTTGTGTGATTAGTTTCATCATCGAAATCTCTTTTTACAGTAGCAGATAACTAGTTAATTTTTATTTTTATTTTATAAAAAATAACCTTTACAAGAAAGACCCATGCATATAAACGATACTTCAATAGATTTAGTAAGATAAAATCAAATAGTGAAATTGCAATACATCAATATACAACAAATTTCCTAAAGTACGTATCGATTAAAAATAATATAAATATACATCATATAGAGGACCCTCGGCTTATAACTTAAAAAGATAGTGATGTTAGCAAAATTATGGTGGTAAAGATACACATAACCATTTGCTCCTAAATAAATTTCTCAAGGAATGGTTGCGAAAGTTAAGAAGAAACCCTGTGTCCACAGATGTAAACAAGTTGCAAATCTTTTGTCTTGTCAAGCTTTTTATTCAACTTATTGTTTATTGGCACCATTCAATTATTTAAACTGCATCAATCACGGGTCACGGCTGATGCTTAAACAGAAGGAAAAAGGAAAAATTTTTAATCGCCTATTATTCATGCAAATATTTACCTGCAAACAAGTTGATCAGATCGAACACTGTTAGTTGCATGAATTGTACCAGTAATTTATATGGCTTTCCGGAATCTTTGCGGATTTATTGCCTGGTTTTCGAAGGATAGATGCACTTTGTCCTTCTAATAAACTTTAGTTTTTCCCATTTTAATATATGTTATATACCATCGTTATTATTCCTTTTGTTCTTGTGTTCTGCAAGCTTCAATATCATGTTACGTTTCATCTTTATTCATCATACCTGAACATCTAACTACGTTCTAGTTTGAAGCTTCTCATCCTAAAAAATTTGGTTAATTAATAAGTAATGGCGCATTTGGTTTAAAGTCCAGACTTATTATGAAGCAGAAAAAGCACTATGTTGGTTTAAAGAAAAAAATTTATCTGCACAGGAAAGGAAGCATCAGAAGAAATATCATGGTGTGGTTCATGGATTAATGAGTTGACTACGAATGAAAGTGGACAAGACTAAAATGTACAATTATATTAGTTTTTTTTATTTAGTTTTTTTCTGATCCACTGAAATTGAATAATAGTAAATTAGTCGTACTTGAAGATGGCCAACCAATGAAAGGATTCTTTACCTTCCAAAATTACGAAATAAAATAAAGGGCTACAAAAATAACAGTTCTTTTTAAAAAATTAGAACAGTTACGTTACATAAAAAATCAATAAAGCAGGAGCTTTTTAGACTTCACAAAAAATAAATATTTTCAACTTAAAAAAGAACTAAGTGATACCATCAGCATTGTATGCGAGCTAAATTAATTAGGTCAAAACTTAGGGACCAAGAGTGCCCACTTTAAACTTAACCATTGTGATAGTGGTAGAACTGGTGAAGGTAGTCCTACACTAATTGAAAACGACAAAAAACACATGGAGTTTTACAAAATAAACATGAAATTTTTAGTTGGAGAAATAGAAAGAAAATTTTGTAAAGATAGATAAGAGTGATAATGAATAAAAAAAAGTAATTTCATCCATAAAATTGGATCTTTTGTCTATCCTTTTGAAATGATAAGAGAAAATTTTATAAGAATACATAAAAATGATAATGAATAAAGAAGGTAATTTGGTAAATAAAATTGAGTCTTCCACCCTTTTGAAATAAAAAGAGAATTCTATGATAGGAATAAGAAAGAAAATAAAAACAATAATAGTGATAAATATGTTTTTGGCCATTCTTTTTTTTGTTTTTTTATTTTTATATATCTCTTCAATCTTTAAATATTAAATTATTTATAAAAATTGTAAATTATTATAATTATATTTTAATACTTAATAAATATTTTATTGTTGTTTTAACAAAGATAAGGAGGTGGAAGTGGAGAGAATTTTTTTACAAGAATAGAGAGGGAAAAGAGGTACCACATGAAAACAAGATAAAGATAGAGACAAATTCTTTTTTTGCAGGAATAAAAATGAGAATATTTCGCCACCCTTTTATCAAAGATGGGTCAAGGACAAAAAAGTATTCTCCATAATAATAATAACAAATTTAAGACACTCCATATGAGAATGATGCTTTTTCCTTATTTTAATAATCACTTCGTATATGTAAATAAGTTACTGTCACAATCCAAAATGGATTTAGGAAATAACGAACGTTAAATAGTCAAAGATTCTCATGCTTATTTGTCTCATTGTGCCCTTTCCTTTCAGTCTCCAGAAATGAAATATGGTGGCGACATGGAGCACTTCCATTCCACACGTCGCTATGAAGTGACTCAACCCCCCTTTTTTTCCTAGGGACCCAAAAGTTTAATTAGCCTGATCACTTGTAATTTAGGGGAAAAAAATTGGTACTGATTGTAAATCATTCTGGATTGATTTCAAAATAGACAGGTAAATCCAGAGTGGACCAAGATTTGAGAGAAAGGGAACTCATAGAATTAGCAGAAAAGAGATTTGGTTCGATTGTTATATTCAAGTAGAATTACTGGGCATAGACCAAAATTGAATTTTCTCAATTCTAGTGCAAGACACTTTCTTATTTCTATTTATTTCAGTTTTTAATTATAGTTGTCCCTCAAAATAAAAAATTAGAAAAAGAATAAACATAAAGTTTTAATTCTCACAACTCAATCACATGTATCATCCTGTAGTGTAAACATTAGATGTTTCAAATTTTTGTCAAAGTGGAAAAAACAGTTCCACTATCAGAGCTTCAAATATCTCATTATTAGACTCCATCTTTGTGTTTAAAAGACCAAGCTTCATTGACCATGAAGACAAACTCAATTTCCTTGCAAATTTACATACATATGCAACAGTTTCACTCAATTTCCTTGTAAATTCACATAAACATGCAATATTTTCATATAGCTTAAGCCAATTAGGAGTAACCCACCAACAAGAGATGAAGAGAGTCAAAGAAATAATGTTCGAAATTAATTCTAATATTGAAGATAATGTTCATCCATCTTGAAAGGGCTTATTGCAACCCAACCAACTATATCATTATATAGTTTTAGATAAATCATTATAATTTATTTTTAACCTAAACAGTTGGCTTCAATCCATAATTCCTCAAAATTAGTCATTTTATGAGTTACAAGATTTATTGCAATTATAGTCACAGTACAGGTCCCCTGTTAAAGTGTTTGATCCCTAGATGTATATTAATAAATTTTGTATTACTAGTCATGTGACCCCCAAGTGTAATAATAAAGCGAAGCTTTTGAGTTGCAATTTATTAGAGGTACACAACCCTTTATTCCTGTAAGGCCAAGAGATTATTCCCACACAAGGTTTCTCTAGTTAACAATGTCTCACAAAATTTTTTTTACAAAGTTAAATTTTTTTCTTATTAACCCATTTTTTTCAATTTTATTAATATTTTTATAAAATATGTAAAATACCCTCCATCAAAAAAAATTAACATTAATATTAATATTAAACAATTTTTAATATAAAATAATATTAATATAATAATAAAAAATAAAAAAATTTAAAAAAAGTAGTCACCACCGTAAATAACCTTGTCGGCGGCAATGCTAATTGAAAATCTAATCAGATGATAAAAAATTGTCACGTTATCCGATTGATAATTGAATAACGGAAGTGATCAGATCTAACTATTAAAAATCTAGCAAAAGTAATCAATTCTGATTATTAATCAAATCATGTGGTCATTTTCGATTACTTAATTATGTTTTTTTGTGATCCTGTTGTTAGTGAGGTTGTTGGTGACAATGAACACTTTTTTAAAAAAATTTTATTATTATTTTAATATTATATTAATATTATTTTATATTTTAATTATTTTTATAAAATTAATTCTATTATTTATTGTTTTTTAAATTCTTTTTTATTCAAAAAAATAAATATAATCTTTTCACAATTATTATTTAACAATTGACTGTTAAATTTAATTATTGATTTTGATTAATAAATGAATATTTGATTTTTTGAAAATTAATGGGTGAGACTTTGTCGCTTAGGGAAACTTTGGGTGGGAATAAGTCTTTTGGCCTTCCTATAAATCAGAAGATATGAATATACTTGTTTGGTTCATTGGACAATAATATTGATTAATGAAATAATATATCTTGTTCAACCGTAAAAATAAATTCTTATTAAATGAGTTAATAAACTATATATAATGATAACGAGTTGTTGGTGAAAATTCTCTTTATGATATAGCAATTAAGTACTATTAATACTCAAATGAACTTATGCTAAAATAATCTTAAATGAGGGTGAATAGGATTATAAAAAAAGTTTCTAACTTTGAAAACTTTTCATCTAAAACAAGTTTTAATGTAAATGAATGAGCAAACAATCAAACAATTCAACCCAATCAATAATCAAATATAAAGCATTATAAAGGGAAAGGGAAGAAGAAGTTTGCTTAATGATTTTTATAGTGATTCGGAGCTTTTCAAAACGTTTTCTAAATTCACTTCTTCAAGCAAACTTGTTTGAAACTTTTCTTTATTAGTTTTCACTGGGATTCTACCCAATATTTATGTCAGAATTGTGCATTTTATAATAGTTTCATGAGATTTTGTCAAATCATTAGTTTTACAAAATTATGCTATAATATTTGTGAAGAAAAAAATGCAAAGAATAATTGCCTCTCAAAGCCTAATACAAAATTAGGCTTGCAAATCTTTCTCTTAAAGGATTATAGATGAAATATAGAAAAAAAGTGTAAAGAAGTAGAGAATGGAAAGAATGTAGTTTTAAAACATGATTCTCTAACCCTTTAATCATCAAATCAGTTTGTTTAAATAGGATTTGGAGAAACTAGCCATTATAACTTATTTGAGGGTTATTATAACAAACCATGGATAGACGTATAGTTGTGCATTTCTAACACATGATCATGCTCTTGTCATTAATTACAGTCTAACGATTGATTTCTTCATATCATATCATTCCAATATAGATGTGTGCATTACACATACGGTCGTGTGCTTTCATATCTTTACGACTTCAATTTTCTAGAAGATCACACAGACTTGCAACACGATATCCTTCACAAGATACACATGAATAAAGTTTGATCTTCACATGATTGTTTGTCTTCTTTGCACAAGCATACGTCCAGATGTTGATTTTTTACTTTTGCATGACTGGACTTGTACAAGTAACTTGGCAATGCGTCGTTACTTTTTTGACACATAATCGTATGCTTTAAGATTGTATAGTCATGTGTCATTGTATATTGTTGCATGAATGTCTGCATAACTTAATGGCTCATGTGTCACTTTATGGAAGACACATATGATTATGCTACTAAGACACATATAATTGTATGTCTAGCCAAAATTGAAAAAGTAAAACTTTTTGTTCTTTTTATCATGAATCAATTTATACCAAGATAAGTTAGATATTTTAACTAAGTTTTTTATTACATCAAAATACATAAAGGTTTAATAAGTACCACGTAATATTACTATGATATAACAATTGAATACGATATAATTTATCTATCTTATAATACTTTAATTGTAATACCTCATCTTGAAAGTCTTACCTTTTGGGATGAGTGCTACTTAAACGTACTTAAAACGTGTCATACAATAATAAATGTCTTAATCATCAAATTACTAAAAACCTAGCATTCATTAATGTTCAAACAAAAAGGAAATCATGTCCTAAGTGTCACATGAATTAATCCACGTGCATTCAAGACAAAAGTGCTAGAAGTCCAATGAATTTTGGTGAATTACAATTGATTTTGGTCAAAATTCATTTGCCTTAAATGCAAGAATGTGACAAAAATATCAAAAATTTGAGCTATTTTGCCACTTTCTTGCTTTTAAGGAAAAAATGGACCTTAAAGGGCCAATAATTTTGGTTAAAGAGGGGTATTACTTGAATGCATAGAAATCAATCACCATAGCACTCAACCAATTTGGAATTTAATCAAATCAATGGGTTTCAACTAAAAAACATGAGCTTCATATGTAACTAGATTTGAATATGATTTAAAGTAAAGGTATATCAACACAACGATAACCAACATAAAAAACACTTCATCTTCAACACGACAATCAAGATTAGAATAATGTTACACGCTTCAAATATGAAAAATACGTTGGTGTGAGAGATCAAGTGAAATTGAAAAGAAATCAAGATGGAATACATACATACGTACATACATACATATATATATATATATAGAGAGAGAGAGAGAAAGAGAGAGAGAGAGTCATTTTCTACACCAATTCAAGTGCACACCCAAGAAATTATAGAAGCTCATGTAATCTCCTGGCTAAATGAGGAATATACACTAACCATTAAAACCATTCGACAATTCGTGCTTTTTTTTTTTTTTGTATTGTATAAAAATTATGTAAACTCTTGTATTTGTAGTCTACACAATAAAAAACATTTATATTTTCTTCGAAACCAACAACATTCTCATTATAAATCGCCAATACAATAATTAAATTCAACATATAGCCCCAAACATTAACTTTTTCAAAAACTCAAAATCTAACAATATTATATTCAAAACCAGTATTTAATCATAAATGTAGTAAGAAATCAGTCATAGCTAATGCTATTTTCTATTCTACAATAAAAGATCTTCAAACACATAAATACACAATGCATAGAGTAGAATATTGACAAATGGTGAATGATGATAAAGAATAGAAAACACAAATTTGAAATACAAAATAAATCTTGTATGCGGAAGGTTGATTTACGAAATATGGTTGGAATTTGGTTAAAAAAAATCAAAAACGTTGAGAGTGATTAAAAATTTAGTTTATATACAAGGATTAGTATATGGTAATTAGAGTAAGTGACATTAATTTTGTATAAAGCCCTTCGAATTTGATTGTTTTAAATTGTAAAGAAGCACATAGGACGTTGAAAAAAAAAAAAAACATTCCAACATGTGCTTAGAAAAAAAGTTTGTTTCAACGTAATATTATTCTGTTGTGATCCAAAATGAATTGATTTGCTTTTTGTTTTGTTTTCTTTAGTCTTGGATTAAGTAAAGCACATTCATAAATTAGGAAGACAAGAGAAAGTTGGAGTAGGAGTAGGAGTAGGAGTCCAGTCAAAAAATTAATAAAATAAAAGAATGAGCAAATTGAACAGGAATTTTTTTATCAGTTCTCCCAAAAAATTTTACTGAGTAAAAAAGAAGACACATCCTCATGTCATGTGGCTCCAACTACTGCTCCATCTTTTTATGTCTCTCATCAATTTTTTTTTATTTATTTCCACATGTGACAGAAGTTATAATTACTATTATTATCAATATCATAATCTAAGTTGTTTTAGAACCCATCTAGCCCTAGCAAGCTAATTAATATTGTATTAATTTATTAGTAAAAGGAAGGGGTCCAGAATAGGAGCATTAAGGCTCACAGCCACCTAAGATAGTTTAAATGCAAATAAAGAATATAACAAGGAGCATTATCTGGTAATTTAATGAAAAAGGTTATGACAATAACTGGCATGTCAGCCAACCACAAGGATCACAAAAGAATGGAACACAATGATATTTAATGAAAATAATGCAGATTTTTTTTTTAATATTTTCAATCTTGGATTTTATTAACATTTATATAAAAGGGTTTTCTTTTTCCTCTTTTTTTAAATTGTACTACACGTTAAAGACAACAATAACCAAGAAATAGTAGAAGAATCAAAACAAGATATAGAATAAGTTAAAGAATAATAAAGGTTAGAATATGTTAAAGAATCAGAACAAGATATAGAATATGTTAAAAGAATAAAAATTAAATTATTTCGTACAAAGGAAATCACAGTTTCAACCCCTTTACTTCCTAAATTATAAATTCCTATTCAATTTTTAGCTCCATGAAAAAAAAAAATAGCCCTAGAAGGAAATAAATATCATTTTTCTTCCCACCTAATTCTTAACTTTGACGTTAATAATTTATTATTGAATCTTGATACCTACTATAATATACATTAAATACAAATGAAGAGTTGGACAAAAAGTGATTTTTTATCATAAATTGGCTCGATGCTCAAGAGCTTAGTATGTTTAAGACTCTAATATTGATGACTTTAGGATAATATTTTGACAGAGTATAAAAATTACAAGAAAGTGTCTTAAGAAAAACTTGATTTAGGATGAGAGTCGTAACGAGAATTATCTACTTTTTTGATGATACAAGTTCATTATTGAATCATATACAGATTTTTATTGTGATATTTTTTATCTATAAGTGCATATATGCCAAGATAAATGTCCTTATAAGGATAGAATCATAACAAGGGTTTCATTGCATGATAATTGATCTTCTGACCCTATATACACATTAAGTGATCATTCTAAAAAATATTTGTAATCTTGATCTTACCTTAACTAAAAACACATATAATATAATTATGACTATCATAATATTGAACAATCCCACTGAAGGATAATGATAGATCTTATGTATTAAAGTTGTCTATAAACAGCTTGATACAACATAGCAGTACATGTTGTAGAAGTATCAATTTGACTAACCTACCAAACAGGATTTTGTATAGATGGTTGCTATAGTCCTTGAGAAAGGATTTTTATCGAGAAAGGATTTGACTAAATGAGTGCATTAACCTAGGTGAATGATTATTCATAATTCTTATTAGATTACCTTGAAATTTAGATCCTTACAAATTGTATAAGATATAGATAAATTGAATGTATAGTTGTGCATCAAACATGAACGATCATGCATTGTCTCCTATAAAAGGAGACAATTTTCTAGAATTTAAGGCTTTTACCCATCTAAACCTATGCACACTTGTCCCTATTCCACTCATAATCGTACACAAGATTTTGGCAAACCTTTTAGTGTATAGATAATGTCACAAAGTTTGTGCTTTGTGTAAATACCATGGTGCCACCTTACGTTTGGATGAATAATGTTCCTTTGGTGTTCAAAATTAACCATACTGGCATGACTTTTTTTATTCCCTTTTTGGTTGATTTATTGTGTATCCAATTCCATTAAATAAATCATATGATTGGGATATGTATTTGTTTAAATGTGTACGTTTATATATGTTGGTTCATATTGTACATGCATAGTTCCAAAAATTTGAAATTACATTTTCTCTACCAAACACTCATTTTTCAATACTACATATCCTAATAGTCAATAGAAAGTTATTGTTTTTCATTATTGGTAAATGACATAGAAGGAATAGCAAGTGGTGAATTACATTCTCTAAATAAAGTGTCTATCTACCAGTTGAGGTATGAGTTATTGCTTATTAGATATACGCTCCGTATATAGAAGACTATAATATAACAATTACCTTTTAGTTTTTAGAGTATAAAGATGACTTAAGAAACTTTTTTAACTATTAACTAATATGAGTAAGATATAAAGATTGTGAGATCCTTGTGATAAAAATTCTTTAGTTGACAAAACCATTAATCTATATATTTCGTATCACGTGCTAGTCACGTTGTTTCACTTCTCCATAAAATCTAGTTAGATGTGTCTTATTTACATAATGGAATAACAAGCATATTGCCTAGGGTCAACCTAAAAGATCTTTGATGGATTCTTATTTTGCCTTGATTTGGCTATAAAAGAAGAACAGCTCAATTAAGTTTCTCATGTCTTGAATGTTTTTAAGTTTTCTAGTATTCCTAATTGTTTGTAAAATGATAAGTTAATCAACTTTGAGTTTCTCTTGTTGCTTGCAAACTTACTTATTTGCTTGTCTATGCTTATGAGAATTCGCATAGCATATCATTCGTCTATCCATGACAAAAGAATTAAGTTTAAAGTCTAATTCTTCTTTGAAGGAAGATGGCATGATGAACAAGTATCTTATCAATTTTTTGATACAATCAATAGAGAACATATGTTCCTTTATTGCTATGGTGGATAAGTGTGCATGTTTTTTGTGGATACATAAAGACATATCATATTATAATTGTTTTCTTGACAAAGATATGATAGGTAGCCCACATGGATTTGTTGGGATTTTTTTGTTAAAAAAAAATCATACGCAACAGAATAAATGATGAAAAATTTAAAAATATATTCGAGTACCATAAAATCCAACTTGGATCTATTTAATAATCGTTATATTACAAACATGACATCTATCAAACATAGGGTGTCTTCAAAAAATCATATAACCAACATTAGATGACTTATTCATCTTTACAAGTTGTTGGAGTGTATCGTTTTTGTTTTCTGTCCAAGCGCTGTAACTTATTATTTTCCATTATAGTTAGATGACATGAAAGAAATGTCAACTAGTTGATTACATTCTCTAGGTGAAAGAATATTTATCTGTTAGTTAAGGTAAAAATTGTCACTTATGACTTATGCAATTGATCCCTCATCACGTTAATGCTCTATTGGTGATAAACTATTGTATAACAAAAATATTTATGAAATCTAAGATATATAAGCAAGAATTCACGAATAACATAATAAACGCAAAGGCTTCAAAGGATAACTTAGCATTGGTAATTTTTCTAGTTCTCTAACTAAAAAATTGGAAGATTTGGAGAATAAATTCAAGAAACTAGAAACATGGTCAAGGTAAAACCTAATGTTTTTGTAAAACTTTTTATAATTTCATTCATTAAAAGTATTTTTACCACGTTTTTGTACTTTCATCTTTAATACTTTTTTTAATTTTAAAGCATTTAAATTTGAGTGAGATTATAAGTATATATATATATATATATATATATATATATATATATATATATATGTCTATGATACATCTTTCTCTAGGTAAATACAAATATACATAAGTACATCTTTGTCATTGAATAATAAAAATAATATATATATATATATTTTTTTGTGTTTTTGAGTTTTTAAAAAATAATAATATTATTAGAGCATCCAAGGGAGTGTAATGGCATTTGCGCAATTTACCGGGAAAGCAATGTCAATAGCGAAAATGACGTGAGCACGACAGCAGACGCGCACTATCTCCCTACTGGTCCTGAGTTCTGACTCACCAATATTTCTCGGACCGAAAACCGACAAAACTATACCAGTGCACTCCTCATAATTTCCTATAAACTCCATGCCAGTTTCCTTGTTCACAATTCCCACTTCAAAACACCACACACTTCACACATGGCAACCAAATGCTGAAACTCAACAAGCTCAATCTCAACTCTCAGCTTCAAATGGATCCCATCAACAATATCAGATTCACTTCCGCGTTTATTTAAGTTTAATATAACTCATAATAAACATGGGTTTTGGAAGAATGATTGGTGCGAACTTGGATCCGGAGAGAAAAAGAAGTGGAGGTCTCAGAACAAAGCAAGCTGGAAGAGGATCATGCCGAGGAAGTTAGATTCTGGTTCTTGTGTTTTCATGTTACTGATTTGTTTTGTCGTAGAAGAAAAATTCAAGGAAAATGGGTATTATGTTAAAAGAGCTGTTAAAAGCCTTCTGTTCTTCGAATCAATGGTCTTATTCTGTGTTTTGGAAGATCGGCTGCCAAAATACTAGGTAAGTTTTCTTTTTTCCTTTTCTTAAAGTTTCTGTTTTTCTTTTTGCCAGGGAAGTGGAGTAAAGGTCGGGAATTTGTTTATTGTTTTTCTAGTTTTTTGGTTTATTTCTGACTCAATTAAAGAAAAATAGTCTGGTACCAGTGATAAATTTTTTAACTTCTTTTTAATGTTAAGTTGGTTCGTATATGGAATTGAGATTGAGATGGTAGAGAGTGATTGGCTAGAGTCGAAACGTATTCTGATTTTTAATTAATACTTTTGTTCTTGGAGGTATGTGCTTTGTCTTCAGGAATCTGAGTAGAAAAGTAGATTTGTTTTAGTTTGACAAACCCTTTCTCTATTTTGTATTTTTGGTAGATTATATCAATCGATGGATTCAGTATTTGTTTGATTCTATCTGGTCTTATTTGCTTGTTTTAAGTAACATAAATTTTGCCATTTTAGCTGTTATTCAACCGATATTCTCTTTAGTTGCTTTTTTGTCATGCTATATTTGGCTGCTTTGAATATGTTTTCTTTCAAGATGAAAAAAAAGATTTACCTCACCAAATAATCTTTAAAACTATTTCCTCTAGTTCCTGTTTCTATTTCTTTTTCTTTTTTATTTTACATCTTCTTTCCTTTAAGAAGTCCACTCAAGTTTAGGTTTGCCTTTCTAAAATTTTTTTTTTTTGGGGTTAAATCTTTTTGTTAGCATGCAAAGGGTAAAGTAGGATTTCAAGTTTTTTGCATCGCTGGTAACTATTTGCTTTCGAGTTCTCAATTTCTGATTTAAAATAAATGATTATCTTACAGTACTATTTACATTGTTCTCCTTTCCAGGTTATTAATTTGGGAAGAACACTACAATGAACCGTCAGCAAGTTCTGAAGTACCATTTGGAGAGTGGGAAGGGTGCTGGGGTACTTCTGAAATTGGCAGGGGCACCTCTCAGCTTGGGAATCAAGCTGGAGACAGAGTGCAACAGCTAATAAACAAAATGATGTTGAATAATCATGTTCATGTATTAGGTGAAGGGTAGACATCTTTCTAATATTTTACTTTCATTCTCTTATTTTAAGTGTGTTTCTTCTATAATTCAAATTTATGAAGCAATTTCTTTTCTTTTCTTTTTTTTTTTCTTTTTTTTTTTTTTCCAGAATAGTAGGGCGGGCTGCGTTCACAGGAAACCATCAGTGGATTCTTGCAAGCAATTGTATTAGAGATGCCCATCCAATGGAGGTATTATACAAACTTCTGCTTGTGTCGGTTGCTATGAAGGAGAATTCTATGCCAATGAAGATGGTAACGAAGGGTTTAGGTTACATGAGTGGCATGATTTTCTTCAAGCATTTATTATCATTATTTTTAAAATTAAGTTTTTGATCAAATACTCAATCATTGAGAAAACAACCATATTGTTATAGTTTGATAGAGTCAAGTTGATGTATCATCATTGACAATAATAATAGTATTAAATGGGGGCTAATAGAAGATTTCTTCAATGAATTTTCTTATATTAATATAACCTAAGTTCTGCTACTGTTTTGTTTCAGAAGCTAAAACTATTATTTTATAACTTGCATAACTTCTTGATTTTGTGGTTTTAGGTTCAAAATGAGATGCATCTTCAATTTTCGGCTGGCATGCAGGTATGATGGTTTTGTCTATGTCCTGCTTTTGGAAAGTTTTTACATATTGCTGTTTATTACCTACAATACCTGTATTTGGTTTGCAGACAGTTGCAGTTATACCTGTTGCTCCTCATGGTGTTGTTCAACTTGGTTCTTCATTAGTAGTAAGTCCTTTCTGTTGCTTGTTGCCTCCACTAGCTATGTGCAAAATTTAAACATTCATTTTTCATTCTTAGTTGTTCTGAGGCTAAGATAATTTGTTGAGAATAATTGATTGTCTTAAGTCTTGTATTTTTCTGTCAATCCTTTCTACTTCAGATTATGGAGAACATTGAATTTGTCAGTTATGTGAAGAATTTAATCCTGCAATTGGGATGTGTCCCTGGAGCTCTTCTTTCTGAACATTATGGAGCAAAAGAATCTGATAGGGAAATTTCGGTGCTTGTTTCTAGTGAAATCCCTGTGTCTATGGATCCATCTGGGGTTTATAAGGGGACAAGCTCGAATTCTCTAGCTGCTGGCAGCTACAACCAACAGAGCATCTCATCTCAACCATCAAGACTAGTTGGTCAAGTTTTGGGTTCTCTAGGTAGACAGATTCAGCATAATGCACAAGCTAGTGCATCAGCATGGCAAACTCCTAATGTGGCTGAAACTTTTGTTAAATCCCTTGATGACCACAGCCAACCAAAATTCACTCAAGTGTTGAAGCCCAACCTTCCCTTTGGTGAGCAATTGGGAAATGGAGGTGTGGATGCTGAAGTAATCCCGGCAAATTCAGATGTGGGGCTGAACCAGCGGGCTTCTATGTGTAATTTGAGGACTGCAATTACTTATCAACCTACTTTTGATCAGGCCGGTGGCAGTTGTAGTAGTGTTAAGTCACTTGATCAGATTTTAACTGATGCTCCTGCTCAAGATCATGTTACCAAAAATGTGAATGAAGCAAATGGTGATAGATTTTTGGCTTCTGAGTTGAGAAAAATTGGAGGGTTAAATGGAGTTGCTGTTCCTGTAAGATTGCTTGAAGGAAGTGAGCTATGTGAGGAAATGATTGGTCAAATAAGTTCAAATTTGCATTCATGCTCTCAATCAAATCCACAGAAAGTAGCCGAGAGTAATCTATATGGCACTTACCTAGCTGGTATGGGGATTAAAAATTCCAATTCATCCAAAGTGGAGGAATTTCCTTTGTCTGGTCTGGTAGATCAATTAACCACAAATCACGTGCTCTCAGGACACTCCAGTTCATCAGATGTTAAGCATACCCCAAATGATTTGGCCTCTATCAAGGAAAGGGCAGGCAATCATATGCTACAAGCTTTTAACAACTGCCCTAATGATAGTATGTCTTTGAGTGGGCAGATTCCTGGGTTTGCTTATGATTACCAAAAGCGTGAAAATACAGATACAGGTCTAAGGTCTATCAATGTTAAATCTGATGATGGATTTGCTCAACCTTCATCGGGGGATGACTTATTCGATGTTTTTGGTGTTGATTTTAAAAATAAGCTTCTCAATGGAAACTGGAACCATTTTCACACAGATGGGGAAAATCTTGGTAAGGGTAGTTCAATGTGTTTGAATGAGCCAGATGCGTCTTTTGGTTTTTATTCACTTAATGAAAGTATATCAAACACTGTTACATTCTCTGGGATGGGAACTGAACATCTTTTAGATGCTGTGGTCTCAAGGGCACACTCTGCTGCCAAGTCAATTGCAGATGATAATGTGTCTTGCAGAACAACTGTGTCGAAGATTAGTAGTTCCTCCATTCCTAGTTCTTCTTTGCCCTGTGGTCAGGTGAATTTTTCTAATCTAGTGGGGGAGCTATTTGGCCCTCCTAAGTCAGTGGCAAAGGCACCGACCTTAGAATCTACTGCTTTTCAATCTGGCTGTAGCACGGATGATGGGGCAAGTTGTTCTCAAACTACATCCATATATGGATCCCATATCAGTTCTTGGGTAGAACAGGGTCATAGTATGAAGCTTGATGGTAGCATCTCGACTGCATATTCTAAAAGAAATGATGGAATGACTAAATCAAATCGCAAAAGACTTAAGCCTGGAGAGAGCCCTAGACCTAGGCCAAAAGATCGTCAAATGATACAAGATCGTGTGAAAGAGTTGCGGGAAATTGTACCCAATGGGGCAAAAGTAACTGCATCTATCTCATTCCTCAAGATATCTTTATATTTATTTTTCTACCAGTAATATTTGATGTACCAATATTGATGCTCCGCTTCATTCCTCTGGTGTGTTTTAACAGTGTAGCATAGATGCACTACTTGAGCGTACCATCAAGCATATGCTTTTCTTGCAAAGTGTCACTAAACATGCAGACAAACTTAAACAAACGGGGGAGTCTAAGGTACAAATGACATCTACTCTCTTCATTTCTCTTTTTACATGGCTTACTGTTGGAGTCAACTGAGCAAACATGGTTTTTCGTGTTGTGTAATGTAATTCAATTTCATAGGTTTCTGGCACTGGATTCTATTAAAAACTGTGAATTTGTTAGCCATTATTTTCTTGACAACAGGATAGTTTTATGTTCTGTACATGTTGTAGTGTATCTTGATCTATTAATGCAATTAACAATATGCATGGATTTTTGTACATGTATTAAATTAGGTGAAAAACAGACTTACCCATTGAACCTGTTGAAACTGGTGTCCTTCTACCATCATTCCTTTGTTGGTGCACCATTCATATCTTTTGCATAAGAAATTTATATGCCTGTGTGTTTTATTTGTTCATGAACTTGCAGATTATCGACAAGGAAGGTGAAATACTGTTAAAAGACAACTTTGAGGGAGGGGCAACATGGGCATTTGAAGTTGGTTCACAATCTATGATCTGTCCTATTGTAGTCGAAGACCTGAATCTGCCTCGACAGATGCTTGTGGAGGTAGTGACTGCCTGTTATTTAGCTTTATTCGGTTGTTTGAACGATTGTTTATGTTGTTCTCTCTTGTGACAGATGCTTTGTGAGGAACATGGTTTCTTTTTAGAAATAGCTGACCTGATAAGGGGATTGGGATTGACTATCTTGAAGGGGGTGATGGAAACTAGGAACGACAAGATCTGGGCACACTTTGCGGTAGAGGTAAAACCTGCTCAAGCAATGTTGCTGTACTGATAAACTAGCAGTCATTGTAAATCTATTTTGATATAACAGTGGATGGCCCTAGTCTTATTTGACCACAAATTTTTTCATGGGAAAACTTAAAATGTGCTTTTTCCATGGAAAAACCTCTCAAAGCATTCTGATCGGACTTTCCTTTTTGTTCAGTGTTTCTTTCTCTTCATGTGGCTCTGTGTGGTTAATTACGTTTGATAGCCTAGACAGTTCTGGTGACTGTTTAAACTAGGCCTATCACATTATGTGACATAAAAGGGTGTAACAATCTTGGATGCAAATTTAGGATTGGCAGTGATAAAGGGCTTATAGTTGTCTTTGTTGTCCTAGATCCAAGAGGTCCACTCAAATGGGGAGCTTTTGTTCTATGGTTAAATGGTCAGGACTAAGATTTAATAATCTACAAGTTCTAATTTTCTTTCGTTAAAGATATTAGATAATGGTCGCATAGACTTTCATGGCCTTTTTCTATTAGATTTGCTTTGAAATACTGTATTAATATAAATTTCACATGCATAATTTGTAGTCGACATTGATTTTAAATTCACATGCAGGCAAACAGGGATGTAACAAGGATGGAAATATTCATTTCACTTGTTCGTCTTTTGGAGCAGTCTGTGAAGGGTAGCACACTGGCCAATGCTTTGGATAACGATATGATGGTCCATCACTCATTTCCCCAAGCCACCTCTATACCAGCAACTGGTACGCTTGGTAGTTTACAGTGAGTCACCTGCAAAATGCTTTTTCTGGTCTTGATATGTTAAGAGCAAGCTCGGCCATGCTTACCATGACTAACATGCATTTCCAGTCTAAGCTCTTGGGTGGTTTTAACCTGCAACTGACTTTTACTGAATGTTTGAATCCTATGCCTTCTCAGAGGATTATTCTTAAAGAGGCTTGGTTACATGCTGGATGCACTACAAGTTTTTGGTGCTTAGGTTATATAGGAGGGGTTGGGGGGTTTGATAATAGTGGGTTTTATGGTTAACAAATGTATAAAGCTGGGGTATGAAATGAAGGTATTAAGATAATTGGGTTTTTGTGGGGGGTTAATATAGTTTAATTTTTTTTTATGACAACTAAATGATGAGAATCTTCCTTGATGTTTTTGGAATGCTCTATTTATGTGGTTTAATCAGTGTTTGATTGAGAATGTTGGCTTTGTCAACCGATACCTGTTTTATATGTTTCGGCCTGAATGATCTCTTAGAACCGTTTTTCAAGCAACATTCAATCAATATTAGAGTGGCGTTATTTAAGTGCCGATAATTCATTTTTGAAACTCCAAAATCAATTAAAATCCATGAAAACAAACTAAACAAAGGTTGAAAATATATTTCTCGCACAAAATCATAGCCAAAGAATAAATTTCTTTTAAACATTTTAGACATTATAAACTAGAATGAGGTCATTTCCAAGCTATGAAGGAACATCCTAAACATTCCAAACGTCCTAAAAAATTAGGACAAGATTGTTTCGCACAAATGTCTTTGGTTGTATTAAAAGCTTCTTAGTCATGGTTCCTTTGAACGGTCATTATCATGGTCAATTTTATGTTGGTTCTAAACATGTCTGTAGCATAAGAAGATAGACTGGAATTTGGACAGGGTCATTTCATATAAAACAACCAAGGTTTAAGTGCGTCACGAGCATTTCTTCAAAGGAACAATCATCCCATCAAGGTTAAAGAATTTTAGACATTTTTAAATTTCCATTCTAAACGTTTCTCAAACTATATAATGAGTTGTTTAGCTTCAAAAAGATTATAAAGTTTTGATTATTGATTATTGACTGAGAGATTTTGCAGCAAAGTTAAACCTTTGAGTTATTATAATCATCCAGTATCTAAATTTTGATACATTACGGTGACGGTTGATCGTATCAATGTTTTCTGTGATTGTTCATTTATCGTTTATCATTATTTTGACATCATATGATATTAAAGAGTAGATCTGGATCGATGACTGATCAACTAAATCATGGTAATGTTAAATGATACTATGGCATAGGTTGTGGAGACATTCTTATATTGTTCATCAACAAAATCCACGAGAAAATAGAGATTAACAATCTAAAAAAGCAAATTCAAGATCTTCAAAGGCGACTTCAACAAATAAAAATTCCAACAAAAATTGAAGAGGAATACGATAGTGATACTGTTAAAGAAGAGAGGGAAGATCTTAATTATGTTGCGGATACTGCCTTTGAGGGGATAACTGAAAATGAAGTAAATTATTGTTTCAAACTAATATGATAAAGCAGAAGAAAGTCGTTAATGGTGAAATGAGAACATATTCATTCCAGTTTCATATATGCGAAGTGTCCAAGCCATTGGTGGGGCTGTTTTGGTCAGTTGTTGGTCTCCATCAGTCAAAAGAATATGAAAAAAAGCTGCAACGTTTATTGCTTGTATAAACCTGGAGGCTGATTTTGAGCCACTAAGTTTGTAGCCATGCATGGATGGAACTACAGGACACTGGGGGGATGGGAATAAAAGGTTTGGACGAGAGAGAAGCGATGGAAATGCTTAAAGGAATTGAAAGATTTTCCTTTCTAACTTTCACTTTTGCTTTGATTTATTTTGCACTGTCATGTATGCTCTCATCTCGCGACTGGATTCTCGCATTTTAACAAATTATCGGCAACAAAGGAATAACTTTGGTACGTTAGGTTCAACTTATCTACTATATATGGCTGTTGCAACAACGTTTTCATAGCTTACCCATCAATAATCATAGCACAAAATTTTCCTTTCAATTTTAGTATTCTCTCCCTCTTTAACGGATTCATTGTCATTCCTTCTTGACCTCTGGTGAAATCTCAACCCTCTCAAGCTACCTTTAAAGTTTCAGAATTTGTCTCCTTTAGATTGTTCATCTCTACATCTCGTTGGTGATAAAACTGAAAATTCTAAAACAACTAAAATTTTACAGATCAGATAGAATGACAGTTCCTGTTTTGCACTTTACTCCGATCCGAGTCATATAGTAAGAAACTACCCCGTTCATCTACCTGTTTAACTTTTTTTGTTACAAGTTTTAAGAAAATGACAAAACAAAGATAAATGGAATGGTCCATTCTGATAGGCATAACAACTGAAGGACTTCTGGAGCGGCCTCATTCTAAGTTCAACGATATTTGGAATGCATATTCTTTTCTTGAGGATGACCTGGTTCTGATTTATGACATCTAAAATGTTTGTTTCAATCTCATCATTTTAGTGACAACATTTTCCTTCCTGTAAGCGTTGCTTGGTTTACTTCTGTATTGTTAAATTATAATTGATACATTTAGTAGTATAGACAAGGAAAATTATCTCTCACTTTCAAAAGTTAAAAACACTTAATAAATAATTGTAATGTATACTTGATTAAACTATTATTAATAAGCTTTAAATTTATAATAATATATTTTTGAAAATTTCCATTAACCTTTTTTGTTTTTTGTTTTTTTCTTTAGGAAAAATAAAATAAATAATCAAATTAAAAAGGCCAAAGACTTATTCCCACCCAAGGCTTCCCTAAATGGCATAATCCCACCCAAAAACTTTTAAAAAACTAAATACTCATCAATTGACTGATTTTTTTTCAAATTTATTAATATTTTTAATAAAATAACCAAAATACTCTCTATTAAAAAAAATAATTAATATTAATATTAAATAAAATTTAATATAAAATAATATTAATATAATAATAAAAATTAAAAAATTTTTAAAAAGAGGTCATCACCAGGTCAAAGAAAACGTAATTAGGTATTCAAAAATGACCACTTGGATAGATTGATGGCTAGATATTGCTTTCATCGGATATTTGACGATTAGATATAACCACTTTTGTCAAATCTTTGGTAGCCATTGTTGCTTTTTAATTTTTTTATTAATTTTTAAAATTTGTATCAAAATTTTAAATTTTTTATCATTATTTTGATATTATATTTTAATTGATTGTCATTGTAAGGCGTCAGTCACTTCTAAATATTCAAAAGATGTTATGTTGAACATTAAGTTTATTTTGACATTGAGTTAATTAAAATTGTTTGAGTCATCATGTTTTGGGCATCTATTGGAGTTACTTGATAGTAAATTTAGTGGTGTTTTGGTGCACTCATTCATCCAATGGTCGTTGGTGAGCAAGAACAACGATAAGAAATTTTGATTTAGGATTAATGAGATTGATGTACGATTTAACCCTTATAAGTTTGTTATTATCAATAGCCTATGATTCAGTTGTTGTCTGAGACGTGTATATACTTACACAGCACCAACCAACATAAGATTGTGAATAAATATTTTAGCGACATGACATCAGTTCATACGCAAACTTGTTGGACGTCTACGAGGTGAGATCATGGGGGGACAACGATCTCAACACAGTGAATATGACATTGTTATACTATCTTCATTATAGTTTATCAGGGATAGACAACAAAAAAATTGTTTCGATCGAGGTACTAAAATTAATAAATGATCTAGAGGCGTTCAATGCATTCCCATTGAGAGTACACGTATAGGAGATCACTAGTCAATCTTTAAGGACTTGTATAGCTCGACTCAGCTTGAATAAAGGTCTGAATATGATGTCTTTCTCTATAATAAAATACACTATTATAGAATTCCTGCTTGTACTTCTAATAAAATAATTGTAAACATATTAAAAGTCAAATAAAGAGTATGTTAATTAATATATGTGAAAATAATACCATATTTTTATTAAAGTTTTGGATTAATGAGACACTAGACATGTTGGAGCCTTGGGTAGATAATATTTTCCTTACAAATTGACCTCGCATGTTGGGATGGAAGACACGTGACATGTCTAGATGGCATGTTGTCAACATCATTTTTTTACAGAGACCAAATAAGTAATATTTATATAAAGTTATTTATATTTGTATTATGTTAAATAATCAATGTTATCATAATAATATTAACAATAAATAAGTGAGTGTCAATGTCATAATGATACCATCACTGGTAAATGTTGAATATTGGTACACTAGTATTCTTCAATATCTAGGTATACTGGATGACGATGATTCACCATCCTTTCCTGGTGCCCATATAGATAGTATACTATCAGCACCCACTACTAACACCTTAAGGCATTTGAACCCAGACGACCTAAATCTTGACACTTTGATGTTGTTGACCATTAATAGTCTTATTAGTGAACCCCATTCTATCGACACATATGCAATTGAACCCCTTACAAAAGAGTATTTGATAGACATCATAGACCAATAGGGTAGTATTATACTTGGTCGATTTGATTGATTTGAGAATAATTTACAAGGACAACTAGCTAATATGCAAGGACAATTAAATGAAATGCAACAACAACTGATACAAATGAAGGATTGACTCCATCTAATAGAGTCTCATTCTAGTTACAAGATTGGTACAATGAAAGTCAATATATTAATTTTTTATTATATCAATATAAAATATTTAAATTAAATATCATTCATCATGTTACAGGGATCGAGGGTTAATGAAGGTCATTTCATTTAAAGGGTTGAATTAAAAGATAATGTACATGATGTGGTATGTAACAATTGATATTTAACATTCGTATTTGTAATGTTAATATGTTTAACTAACTATTTTTTACTATGTTGTAAGCAACTGACATCCGAAATGATCTTGCTAATGTTTCATTGCAAGTAGACTCGATCACTTTAGAACAGGTTGTGAAGGTTATGGTATGTAAATTTCTATTTTTTAAATTTGTTATCGTAATGATTTCATATAATTTGACCATTTTTTATGTTATAGTCGGTTGATATTTGAATCGACCTCATTGATGTTTTGTCTCAATGAGACCTTGCCACCTGTGAATATCTTATGCAGGACAAGATAAGTAACAATGGATTTGAAAAAACCATGCTTATGATTTATTGATAGTAACTAATTTTAACTTTTTCGTATTGTAGGTGAATAATCTCCAGACTAACGTTGTAGAAGTTTCATCTCAAGGGAATTATAATACCTCACCAACCACCCTTACAAAGGTTAGAAATATTTATATATTATTATAATATTTATATGTCACTACTTACTTATAGGCTTGAATCTATGTAATACTCATTGTAGGAAAATGCATTGATTTTTAATGAGATAATTGAGTTGGTTTCCAAAAGCCAAACCACCCACTCCAAAAGTCAAACGACCATCTCAGGACGTTTAAGGAGTAGTAAGTAGTCATGTATAATAGACTTTTCTAGTTTTGTTATTTACATATATGTATCTAATGTTTTAATAATTATATCATGCTACGAAACAACATATGGGAACCAATCAACACTGCTTGGAATACGAGTGTCGATATTACCTCTCAAGATGATAATTCAGGCGGTTGACCCACAAAACATAAAGTGTATAGAACTCAAGTTTGATATAAAAAGTTATATTGTATTTACTGATAATATTACTATAGTATTGTTTATTATAACACATTTATTATTATGTCAGATCTTATGCATTGTACATGATCCGATGGTTAGGAAGAGTCCACATAAACATAATTCATTCACCAACCCAAATAATAAAAAAATTTGTTCACCAATAGTTCGATCGATCTTATAATCCTTGGATCGCGACATGAAAATAAAGACATGGTACAACAATGTTAAAGGAACAAACACATGGGTGTGTTTGGCGTGGCATATGCATCGAATAACTTTTTTTGGAAAATCGTCATTGAACCTGAACCTTGGTTGACTCATGAGGTTAGTACATTGTCCATATCACATTAGACCTTTGGCTAATATATTTTATTTTTGTATACAACATATTGATGCATTCTTGGCGATCCTTTGATGCCATTAATATGGCAAAGGTCAACCAAAATCGGACCACAATGCACATGTTTGTGAGGTATCTTCAATTTGAGTTTAAGGAATTTGAAGATGCTCTTGATAAATATGTGTCTGGACATGTACAAGTCCTTAATTAAAAGTACTGTTCACTCAACCACATTTTTTAAGGCATCGAATAAGGTGAATGAGGTATGTACATAATTTTGCATTTAATTAAGTTATCATTACTTTTAAATAAACACTAATATTAATAGTAACTACCATTTCTTTTTAGATTTTCATTTTTGTGCATAAACACTGATCGTATATGACTCTTCGAAAAGTTTCACGACAAATGTTAATAGTTTCAATAAGCAAATGAAAATGTACACGATTACAATATTATATATGTAGTGACATACACAATACTAGGAAATCGTCAAGATGCCACCGTAATTGTAAAATATTAATTAAGTCCTATATGACAAAATAACAATATTTCATTAGCATAATAGCTAATAATCAATTTACCTCTCTATGTTACATAAAATTTTTATTTCACCATAACATTGTAAAATATCAATTAAATTTTATATGACAAACTATTAATATACATCCAAAAATTTTATTTTACTCATTTTTTGTATAATAATACTATTAAACGCTCAACGATAATTAAGTTATAATTTATATTTGTATAAATATCTATATAGCCGATTTTTCTTCTTTAAACTCAAACTAAAAAATTTTGTTTTTTTCAAATGTGGTATATATTCTTTTAGTATAAAAGAGAGGTTTATAGAGAAAATATGAATGGTACAAATGTAATTGTAATTATCAAAGATAAAATTAGTATAAATATTATCATAATAAACAAAATTAAAAAATATGGTTATTTGGTTGAATTCTAAAATGACATGAGTAAGTATTTTTAATAAATTAAAATTTTGATTATTTATTTTATTTTCCCTTTTCGCAATTCAAAATCTTAGCTTGGCGATTGATTCTGATTTGTCTGTCATTCTCATCACAACAATTTAGGTGCCTTCGTTACTTTTGTAAACCTGCGGGTGCACCAAATTCCCACGATGTTTAAAGAGGAAAAGTTCTCTACGCTGACCATTAATTTAATTAAACCCATTTACTGTCTTAATTATGAAATTTACTTTGCACTTGTTCGGAACATAGAATAGGACTCTACCACAATAACACATTTGAAAATTTTATAATATTTTAACGATTCGATGTGCCCCATAAAACGCCCTTTCTTCCTATATAAAGAGCTCAGTAGAGCACCACGAAAAGCAACTTCTGCCATCCATCCATTAATTTCTTCCTCCATTTCTCTCTTTTCTTACTCTTCATAGGTCTATTTCGCAGTTCATGCAATTTTGCCACTAATTTTGGCTATGGAAATGAAGTCTACAAGCCTTGAGAAAACAGGGTTTTTTGGTCTTTCTTGGCTGCGTTTGAAAGGCTTGCTAGAGAAATTGAAGACCAGGGTGGCAGAACTTGCTAGCAAGACAATAAAGCTCGGGAAAGATGACCCAAGAAGAGTTGTTCATTCACTTAAAGTAGGACTTGCACTCAACGTGGTCTCACTGCTTTACTACTTACGCCCACTATATAAAGATTTTGGCGTGTCTGCAACCTGGGCTATAATGACTGTGGTTTTTGTACTTGAATACTCTGTTGGTAAGTTGTAGATTTTTTCATCTCAGTACAAGTTGAAAATAAGCGTTCATTTTAACCATAACAAAGCCAGTTAAGAACATCGAAATTAAATGAATTGACTGTTCTCTTTTACACTAAATTCTCAGGAGCCACTCTTGGAAAGGGTCTGAACAGGGGATTTGCAACATTAATTGGTGGGGCACTAAGCGTTGGAGCTCATCAATTAGCTTGTTTATCTGGAGAAAAAGCCGAGCCTATAATGCTTGGCTTCTTTGTCTTCCTACAAGGTACGTAAATTACTTCTAATGAATCAGATAGATATATATTGAATAGATCCGGTTATTCTTCAGCCGCAACATCAACATTTCTACGGTTCTTCCCAAAGATCAAGGCGAAATATGACTATGCCCTGGTAATATTTATATTGACATTCTCGTTGATATCGGTATCGGGATTTCGAGACGATAATATAGTAGAGTTAGCGCGCAAGAGGTTGTCAACCATCCTCATAGGTTGCTCTGTCTGTGTCATCATTTGCATTTTAATTTGCCCTGTATGGGCTGGCCAAGACCTCCACAATCTCATTGCTTCCAACATAGAAAAACTTGGAAATTTCCTAGAAGGTATAACTGACTTCACATATTAGTTCATTACACCAGGTAAACATTATATATACATAATCATTGACTTGAAAGAAGGGTGACTTCTCAGGATTTGGAAACGAATATGTTAATACATCTAAGGAAGGAGAGACTGAAGCTGACAAGTCTTTTCTGCAACAGTATAAAAGTGTTCTCACTTCAAAAGGTACTGAAGAATCACTGGTAAGTAAAATGCTTTCTCCCTGTCTCTTTCAATATGAAAATTGAGTCATCTGAATAGTCTAAATAGTCCATTTATGTTTATTATTGGCAGGCTAATTTTGCAAAATGGGAACCAGGACATGGTCGGTTTCAGTTTCGCCATCCATGGAATCAGTACCTCAAAATTGGAACTCTTACCCGCCGGTGTGCCTACCGAATTGATGCTCTAAATGGCTACCTCAACACCGAAATTCAAGTACTATATTTACATCTATATCTCACAAAACATTTCCAGTTACATTCTTATATATAAGCCAATTTAAGAAATGATAGAAGGCAATGAAACTACAAACAATTATAAATTATTCCGAACTGGATAAATGCATTTCACGTTCTTAACTCTTCCTACTATATTGTTGGTTTGTTGCAGGCATCATCAGAAATGAGATGTAAAATTGAAGAAGTATACAGAGAAATGAGCTTGGAATCTGGCAAGGCACTAAAGGAATTGGCATTGGCAATCAAAACAATGAGTCCACCCTCCCCAGCTGCGAATACCCACATAGAAAACTCGAAGTCTGCTGCCAAAAGCTTAAACTCATTGTTCAAGTCAGATATATGGGGCGACACTGACCTCTTGGCAGCCGTACCGGTGGCCGCTGTGGCTTCATTACTAATCGATGTGGTTGACTGCACCGAAAAAGTAGCTCAGTCTGTTTACGAGCTAGCATCAATGGCTAATTTTAAAAGTATCGAAGTCCCTCTGTCACCGAAAAAATCACAGATAAAACAACGAGACAATATAAAATCTCCGAAAAAGGTTGATTGTCCACACGTTTGCGTTACTGTCAATGAGCCGACTCCAGCAATTTCAAGAAATGAGAATCCCTACATAACCATGGCTACTAGAATTTTGGAGTCCTAGATAAATAATTACTAAAAGAAAAAAACAATTACGTGGTTATTTCTGAACTTAGTTTGTGTCAAATCTAAGAAAAAATTAATTAGATAGAAAAATCCTACAAAAAAATTACTTTTGTTCTCTTCGTAAGATACTTCTTTTTCTTAATAGTATGAGAATCTTATTCATACTTCGAATCAGATAAATTAAGAATAAATTGTTATAGTAATCTAGAACTTAGTTATTATATGATTCTAATCCTTTACTATTCAGAATAATGTCTAAAGTCTCTTAATGTACTTTAGTTATTATATGTGTAATAAGTATATGTTTTTGAGTCATAACATATTATATTTTTTAGATCACTTTAATACTCGTCAATAGTAGAGGTCAATAGTAGAGGTTTCTCAACCTCGACTAATGACTAATAATAGAATAAGTAGTCAAGTCTATCCAACCCCAAGGCCATTGACACATAATCACTTGAATGCTCGCCAAGACTTTAAAAAAGGTGGCTGATTGTGCTCCAATTCTTTTCACTCATTGACTATCTAATCATACTTATCAACCAATGTTTCAAACTAGTTCATTGTTAGGTTAAAACATGCAAAGGTGATCTAAGACAACTGATCCATGGTATAAAATAACATTTAATGGATAATACTTATAGACATTAGGATTCAATCTCATGTCTATAATATAGTGACCACTCAATGTTCTAAGACATTGATGTTATAATCGATATGAATTTTCAAGTTAGAATAAGTTATCAAACAAGTAAACTATGCATGCATTACCACTTGAATACCCTCTAGGTCTCTAAGGACAAGGTGACTGACCACACCCTAACTCTAAGTCATGTTGAAAAGTTTTGTTATATCTTTTGATATCTTATTAGCGAAGACTAGTGAGCCCAACATTAGAGGAGAAGACATCCTTTCAACCTATCTGACAACACCTTCTATTATATCTTAATTAATTGCTCTTAGCTTGTTAGTGACTAGCGAAGCCAATTCAAATAAAAGGCAATGGAGTACAATAATGAGATCCCAAAGTAAAGGGAAGGATCCTAATTTGCATACCAAATACACTCTAACCACCCTTAACAAACACAAGGGTTATTCCTACCATCCTAAAGGATGAAGGGACATTGTGCTTAATTAGGTCATGATAAATTTTGTCATCATCACTATAATATTATTCATGACATCAATCAATCTCATGGCCTCTTAAAATAAATTTTTTAATTAATAAATTTTTTAATACCTTATTAAATATATTTTTTATTATAATAAATTTATGTCAAACATTAGTCACATCAGGCACGATATCAAATGAATATAACCAATATGAATTTTATAACCAACACCATATTTGTCCCTTAAACCCGATTAAGTGATGTGACCCTCACCACATGATAGTGGGTAGTGAGCAAAGCACACCTTTATATACCTTATTAGTTTATTGCTGAGAAAGAAAAGTGGGGGGTATATAATAAGTAAGCTCAAGAAGGAGGCCTAAATTCTGTCCATTCACTGTAGAGTAAAAATTTGAATTGCATTCTTCATGTTTTTATAAAGTATCAATAGTAATTGACTACTATAAGGCCTACTATAATTATACTATATTTTAGTACATTGAAACCAATAGCCCCCGCGATTAGTTTTCTTTAAAATTTGGTATTTTGAAAGGGAACAAACCAGGTATGTGACTTAATTCCCACCAAGGACAATACCAGCCCTTGAACCCTCAACCTTGAAGAAGCATGGATCAGTACCATACCACCAAGGCACAGACAAGGGCCGGTTGTTCGTACTGATTGATATCCGAAGTCCATATGCTTATTTGTACTGATTGATATCTTTGCAAGAAGCCAATTAAAAGTGTCAACAAAGTTTCAGCCACTCAAACTAGGCATTTAAATGTACTCGGTGCAGGATCTTAATGCCAGTGGCAGGTACATATCCATGACCATCACTACAAGAAATTTATGGCTGCTTACTACCCGACTTGCACTTTTTCACTAAGGGAACAACAACATCTTTCTTTAAATTTCTGGCATCAATTTGTACCAAAAATCTCAAAAGGTGATGATTATGTCAGACTATGAACAGAGAGAGCAGCAGCTGAAAATGTTGTCAAGTTCCTCCTTTTCGCACAATGTGTTAGTCGCTATCAGTTTTAAGGCCGAAACAGGTGGCTCAGTCGATCTGATATCTCTATTTGCTTTACAAATGTAGAACTTTTGTGTGTTATAAGTGGGTTCAGATCTCGCACCCACCACAGAAAGTGAACATCATCATCAAGCCGTGAACAGAAAGAGACAAAAGGGTGGGATTTGAGTTGTTTTCCACTAGCTTTTTGGCTGTTCGCTAATAAAGAAAGAAATTTAATTTGTGTGCTATAAAGGGTGGAGAAATATGCAGAGAACTGTTAAAGATTTGTGTATGTTCTGCACTTGGATTTGTTTATTTTTAGAAGCCTGATTTGTCTCTGACCTAGGATTTCTAAGACGGGACCTTAAGTGAAATTTAACAATTTGAAACCATGGAATCTTTAGGCAATATCTCAGGCAAAACACTTAGTCCCACCCAATGTTTACAACAATGACAAAATTTTACCTTTTTAGTTTTAAAAAAAACCAAATTTTCGTTTGTTTGTTAATTTTTTTATAAAACTATTAAAAATAAAAAAATATCCTCAAATTAAATAATATTTTATTATTAAAAATTTATTCAATATTTTTAGCTTTAATTTGTATTAATTAATATTAAAAATAATGAAAAATTTTATTACTATAAATATAGATCATGTTTAATGTTAAATAATTATATATTTGAGTTAAATTATAATTTTTAAGATATTTTAAGAGGTTTTTGAAATTAAAAATAATAGGGCATTTTTTAAATTTAAAAAAATTTAAGGTGTCTTTTAAATTTTAAAAAAATTGGAACGTTTTTCAAACAATGAAAATAGCAAAAGTATTTTTGAAATTTTTAAAATTTCAATAATATCCGTTAATAATGTCAGAAATGACACTTACATTCTAAAAAATATAAATTAAGGATTATAAATATTTTATTACAAACTATTAATATTATAATATATTTGTAAAATATATAAGTATCTATAGTAATATTTAAAATAAAATAATTTTTTTTTATTTACTCTTATAAGTTAAAAAAATTATATTTATATCTCAAAAAACATTTATACCTCAAATACATATCTACTATAATATTTGAATAAAAAGATATATATTTAGGGTAAAATGTATTTGTTTAAAAATTTTAAAGATTTTTAAATTTGAAAAAAATTTAAAATGCTTTTAAAAATTTGAAAAAAGTTTAAGGGTATAAAACATATTGTAAATTATTATGGTTATAAAATATTTTTAAAATATATAAATAAATATAATAATTTTTTAAAATAAAAAATTATTTTGTTTATTTTTACTAACTTGAGAAAATAACATTTATATCTTATATTTTTTTTATAATAATATTAGAATAAAACAATAAATATATTTTTTAACGTCAGAATTTAGGATTTTAATAAATATATGAGAATTTAAATTTTATAAAATCAATTACTTAAATTTTTACCATCTCAATAAATATGGGTTAAAAAATAATTTTTTTGGGCCTTTATTTTAATTAATTATCCTTAAAAAGGCGATAATCTACGGGATCTACCTTTTCTTGATTCTGGACCGAACCCCAGTGTCAAAACAGTTAGTTTCCACTCAAACAGAGTACCCGACGATGTCACTACGAGAATCTAAGGGAACCAGGGCATTTAGATTCTAGACCGAACCTTAGTGTCGAAACAATTAGTTTCCCCTCAAACAAAGTTTCCGTTCACGGAAAGGCAGCCAGTCTTGTGGGCGTAACCTTATCAGCAAATTTTCTGGTTATTTGTGGTACCATTACTGTGGTGTGGGTGACATCCGTTTCCCCTGAAATCTACCCTAAAAATGGCTGCCTCAGCTAAATGCATAGATGTATTTTGGCACGAGGGAATGATGAGCCACAACACTGGAGAAGGCGTATTCGACACTGGAATGGACCCTGGTTTTCTTGACGTTTTAGAAAAACACCCGGAGAATTCGGACAGAGTCAAAAACATGCTTTCCATTCTCCAAAGAGGACCCATATCTCCTTTCATCTCTTGGCACGCTGGACGACCTGCTCTGTCCTCTGAATTGCTTTCTTTTCACACCTCAGGTTCCTCTTTTCCTCAATCATCAACGTTTTTTTATGGGATTTAAGAAGTGTAATTACTTGGCCCTAAGTAATATTGTCTTGTTTTAAAGGCTATATTAAACCATCAAAAACCAATTGAAGGGTTCATGTTCAATTTCTTTAGGAAAAAGTTGCAAATTTGGCTAATTTAATGGGGTAGGAATTAACAAATGGAAGCATTTCCTTTTTCTTTTTCTTTTTCTTTTTTTTTTTTCAATTTCTCTAATTATTCTTTGTGAATATTGATTCTTTTACAATGAAGGGTGATGTACTATGGTTGTAACTATCTATGTTTTTCCAGAATACATAGATGAGCTAATTGAGGCAGATAAAGCTGGTGGGAAAGAGGTCTGTTCTGGAACCTTTCTGAACCCTGGCTCATGGGATGCTGCCCTTCTTGCTGCTGGTACTACATTATCAGCAATGAAGCATATCCTTGATGGGCATGGAAAAATTGCCTATGCACTGGTGAGGCCTCCTGGCCATCATGCTCAGCCTACTCAAGCTGATGGATACTGCTTTCTCAATAATGCTGGTTTAGCAGTACAGTTGGCTTTAGATTCTGGGTGTGCAAAAGTGGTTGTTATAGACATCGATGTTCATTATGGCAATGGGACTGCTGAGGGGTTTTATCAATCTAATGAAGTTCTTACAATCTCCCTTCATATGAAACATGGCTCTTGGGGTCCTTCTCATCCACAGAATGGATCTATTGATGAGCTTGGTGAAGGTGAAGGGTTTGGCTATAATTTAAATATACCTCTACTGAATGGGACAGGGGACAAGGGATATGCACATGCCATGAATGAGTTAGTTGTACCGGCTATTCAGAAGTTTGAGCCTGATATGCTAGTTTTCGTTGTTGGCCAGGATTCAAGTGCTGTATGTTTCTTTGTTCATGATTTAAACTTTTGATATAATTATCATCTTATATCTATTATATTTTTAGAGATATATCCCTTGAAATGACCTAAAGAATGATACATGGAGATCAATAATCACAAACTTTTGAAAGGGGATCTTATATTATAAAGAAGCAGCATGTCACATTAAAAAAAATGATTTCTTACAACATGCTGGGGAGTATTGAAGAACTGCCGAACTTACTAAATTACCTTTGCATAGCCTCCTTGTTTGTTACTGAAATGGCTGTGATACACCCAAAAAATTCCTTTTTCTATCTATTTATCAATAAAATCTACAAGAGAGTCACAAATGAAAATTGGACTTTTCCTTTTTCCCTCTTTATTTATTTATTTTTCTTTAACTCTTTGAGAGCTGAATGGAATGCAATGAAGTGCTAAATGTCATTAGATAAGTTTCAATGTCAATGAATGGAGACTAAAGTGTTGATTTTTCATGAATCGATGGTTCTTGAATATTATGATCTAGGTAGAATTGAAGCTATGTACGCATATTGTAATTTATACTCTGATACTTTCTGGATGTTCTCCGGTTTAACTGCTATTAGCCAATTTCTTCTTTTAATATTACAATTTTTATCTTTCATTGCATAAAAACATGTCTGTCTCATTGAATAAATGTCTGATGGCAACAATTGTAATAATTTCAAATCAGGATATCTGATGTATGCATCTTCGCTGTATATCCTACTTCTCAGGCTGGGCATCGAATTCGTTATAACTTCTGTTAATAGCAATGCTTAGGACTATATGATAGAGTTCCATATGAATAATGAAATTGTCTGTGCGAAATTTCAATTTAATATAATTTGATGAATTCTTTGAATTCATACGTTTTGATGTTGCAAATGTTTTATTATGATCAATACTCAAAATAGTTATTCTTTGAGAAGGAAGAATTGTCAATAATTAATATTCCAAACAAATAAAATCTTCCAGTTAAAATGGTTTACTGTGCTAGAATTTTTAATGCCTTTTAAGAAATCAGCGTAGTTAACTTATTATAAAATAACGATAAAGAATTAGGCTTGGTATTAAACCAAACATTTATTTTCTTTGCTGAGAAAGAAATAATACTATACTACAAATGCTATGGAATAGCTTCCATTTAACTCAAAAAAAATAATATAATCCCTTAATATATCTTATAATCTACTTGAAAAGCCTTACTATGATTACTAGGTGGAAATTTTAATCCAACAAATGCAATTAGCTTTCCTTTTGATAGTGCCATAAATTGATTACAATACTGTAATTTATTATTTACCAAAAAAATAGTTGTAATTTATTAAAGAGTAATTCTCCTTTCGCTGTAGTTTGATCCAAATGGAAGGCAATGCTTGACAATGGATGGTTATAGAGAGATTGGAAAGATGGTTCATAACCTGGCAACTAGGCACAGTGGTGGTCGGCTCCTCATTGTGCAAGAAGGTGGATATCATGTTACTTACTCAGCCTATTGTCTTCATGCAACACTTGAAGGTGTGCTTGACCTTCCACTCCCTCTATTGCCTGATCCCATTGCATATTACCCAGAGGATGAAGCTTTTTCTGTAAAAGTTATTGAATCCATTAAACAATACCAAAAAGATGTCATACCATTTTTGAAGGGAACTTGATTTAAGGGAATTTCTGCAGCTCATTGGAAGTTTGTAATTTTCTATTGATGAATAGGTTAATACTTCTTACAAAAGACAAGTGATATAAAGTTGATATGGAATGTTACTTTACTGCTTTGGTTTCTTACTTTAGCAGAAGTTGCTAGAAAAGCTTATAGCTGGAGTTTGATGTTGGACAAATTTGTTAAGAGGTCTTGAATCATAAATTATCTTGTAGAAATCTTACTTTATTTTCTTTTCTTACTGAGTTACCTCCTTTAGGAATCTTATTTTATTTAGTTTACCTTTTGTTAGTAAGATTACTGTCATACACAGAAATCAATTTCTTTTTATGATTTGTTTTCTTTATACATTTAGGTCCTCGAGATTAATATTGAGAAGGGTCCTTGCAAATGAAAAAAACCATGTCATTGGTCTTTTTTCTCTCATATTATATTTGAAAAAAAAATGGTGTATTTTTAGACATAACTTTTATAATATTACTGCTACAACCATTCAATTTAGAATCTTGTCAGAGCCTTTGAAAGTTCAACCAGTCAAATATATAAGATCAGTTGAAATATCTATATTTCATGAATGTTTCTGTTTTTAAGTTGTAGGCATGGTTATTTGAAAAGTTCTGGCATTCTTCACCTTGTGTGTTTCTGCAATATTATTTCTATGCCAGTGATACTGCCACTATTCAAATGAAAGGCACTACTACAAAGGCAATAAAATTTTAGATAATTATCTATTCATTAAGCTAAATTTGTTTCAAACTATTCAATTATTTATAAATATGATCTTTTGAGTTGTGACAGAGAATTACCCGAAATTGTCCAATTAGATATTTGGTATGGGTTCAATTGATAGTAGTTACATTCATCATCACAAATACTTTAGATATGGTAGCAATTGATAAATATGACTTAAAAATTCAGAAACGTTTAGATATTAGCTCATCTGTTGATGTAAATGAACACAAAGTTCATGTCATTCTTGTTCAAAGAGCTTTTACACATGGTTTTTGATATTAGGTTCTCAAGAGAAACCTTTAAACTGGTATTACTAATTCTACGATTTTTATAGGGCTATAGGATATCTTCATCTCCTCGATGAATATGAAATTATTCTCCATTTATGGTTCATTTTATTTTTAAACATCATTAAGAATTAAGTGCTAAGAAATTTGTAGATAGGTGCTGACTGATTTTCTGTACTGGAAAATTGTGAGATCACTGGATTCTTTGGTTGATGCAGCAAAAGTCAAGGACTACGAGAAAATAAGAATATCATCTGGCTGAAGAGGAAAGGAAAAGTAGTACGAAGAATCATTTGCCTTAAAGGGAAAAGAAAAAGGAGTGAGAATTTAGGTTATGGATGAAAGCTACTGTTGAAGTAAAAGGATTCCCTCTACTCTGTAGCCTACTGAAGTTTTCTTTACAAGTTATCAGACTTTGGTTAAAAGAATTCACTTTCTCTGTGATGAATCAAATGTGCATAATCAACAACTGATATCAAGCTGGAATTAAATTATACCTCATCAATGCAGCCCACCTTAGCCTGTTTCCACCAGGACGGTAGATAGTTACAGAATTTTACAATAATTATAGGCAATACAACAACTAACTTCTGTTTCTGCATTTGGAGGCAAGTGAAGTAGTGAGTGAAAGTTCTAAAAACTGGGTCGCAATTACTAGGAAGAAGATCAAGTGTTCATAACTCGCATTCTTGTAATAATAATGCATTAGTAACTGTAGTACGGTACTTTCAGAAAGGTATATTTTGACATGGTCAAAAGATAAAAGGACAGAGAAAAAGGTGCATGCTTGTATGCTTTTGATAATGTTTAAGGGTTTATATTTCCTTAATTTCATCTTTTTCCATCAATTTGCATAATTTACTGTTGTGATAGTTAAGTAATGGATGATGTAGAGGAGAATGCTTGAATGATTTCCTCTTTTCACCAGCCATCAGAAAATAAAATGTCAGTCAATATGCAATCTCCTAACAAATTCTCTCTGTTTACTGCAATGAAGTTTATTTATGTATGAAAGTTCAGCATCAAAGTTCAGATCCTTCTCTCAAATGACTCTGTTGCTAATAAAAATGTCTGTCATGCGGAAGTAGAACACATTAAGTTTAGACTTCTTAGTAATGAACACTATTATGTAGTGCACCTATTTTAATTACATGCTTCATTTCAGGTTTCCTGGTATTATTATAGCTTCTTTTAGCTGGAATTGCCTTGCATGTGCCGAAAGGTTCTGAAAAATAATGACCCCCAAAAATAACTTCATTTAATTTCCAGCCTGCAGGAAAAGTGCAGCAAGTAACAATGATTCTGTCAAAGCACACTGAAGATTTGAGATTTGAAGGAAAAGGGTATAGGATTAGAACAATATAATGTAGTTTCTAAATAAGGTGATTAGGGAATAGTTGTATAATTTTGTTGAGGTTGTTTTGAAACTGTGTAAGTGAAGAAGGCATGAAATTCAGAAATGGTGGAATAGTTAGTTATTTCACTGGTAAAGGTGCCAGACTACTGAAGAAGGCAGTTGACCACAAATCTCGAGTGTTATTCTCCCACATGGTCCTAGATTGTTCAGATAAATTGAAGATTTTTGTAGTAAGAAAAAAATGGTGTCGTCATAATGCTGCAGCCAAAAGGGGGTTCATTGATTGACCCTCTTCATGCTCTTTTACTTTACAAAATGGACCTCCTTCAACCTGAAGCCATGTGAGTTTGTCTGAAAAGATGCTGAGCTTAGGTAGATGCTCTCAATCAACTGATTCATAGTACTTTGAGGGAGGCCTGTATTTATAGAACCAATTTATATTGATGACCCAAAGGCAAAATGCGTCCTCTCTTACATTGTAAAAATTTAGTTTTTATACAAATTTTGATACAATTCTTATTAAAGTATTTGAACAACTAAATTGAATTTAAATTATATTATTTTCATTTGTATTAAATCTTAAGAGTGTTAGTTCCCAGAGCCCAACTTCTGTTCAATATTGGAAAAGTGTCAATTTCAATTTCATCCAAAATTGTTAATTCTGGTAAGACTCTTCACAATTCTCTAAATTAACATTAAAAAGTATAAATATTACTAAATTTCCTATGTTTAAGTGAAGTGACATCATGATCAGTAGGGATAATAAAGGCATTTCTCAAAATGCGTCCTCTCTTATTCCAAAACCGAAATTAGCAGTGGTTTGCTTTGCTTCAACCAGAAGCCACCACCAGCCGATTTCAGCACCCAAATCTACGTGGGGGACCACCGCTCTTGTTTTATATGATTCATCGATCTTCTGTGAACCCATCCGACCCAAAATGCCACCTGTCGCCCTGCCAATTCCCCCACCATGTCTCTGTAACTCTCAGCTGCTGCTGCAGAATTAAAGCCCAATACTGTCAATTAACATTCCACTTTAACGCGCAAAATCAGACAATTCATAGTTAAATTAATAAATAATTAAAAGTAACTAGTGGTCAGTGACTGTGTTAGAGAAACACAGTTCAGGCAACAGCAACCCTTCTTTTTAGTTGTGTTAGATCTTGTCGTATAAGAAACGGATGATAAAGTTTTGATAATCTCACTTTCATCTGTCTTCTTCCCAAACTGCTGAGAGTGAAATTCTATCTGGGTTTTATACATTTTTGTTCTTACTCGGTAAGATCCATGTGGGTTTAGTTGAGATTTGCCATGGGGTGGTGTACAAGCCTCTACATTGTTCTTGTTTTGTGTTTTGTTGCTGTGGGTTATAGCACCACCGATCCCAGTGACTTAAAAATTCTGAATGATTTCAAGAATGGTTTGGATAATCCAAAGCTCTTGAAATGGCCGGATGAAGGGGATGATCCTTGCGGCCCTCCTCCATGGCCTCATGTGTTTTGTTCTAATGGTAGAGTTACTCAAATTCAAGTCCAAAATCTTGGTCTCAAAGGCCCGCTGCCTCAGAACTTTAACCAGCTCTCAAAACTCTACAACATAGGCCTCCAACGAAACAAGTTTAATGGTAAATTGCCCACCTTTAGTGGTTTGTCAGAACTGGAGTTCGCTTACTTAAATTTCAATGAATTTGATACAATTCCATCTGATTTTTTTGATGGACTCAGCAGTCTACGTGTCTTGGCTTTGGATTATAATCCTTTGAACAAGAGCACTGGTTGGTCTATTCCTGATAGTTTGGCAAATTCAGTTCAGTTGACAAACCTTTCTTTCGTGCAGTGCAATTTGGTTGGGCCAGTGCCTGAATTTTTAGGCACATTGCCATCTCTAGTGGCCCTGAAATTGTCTTACAACAGCTTATCTGGTGAAATTCCGTTGAGTTTTGGTCAGTCTTTGATGCAGATTTTGTGGCTGAATGATCAAGCTGATGGTGGCATGACTGGTTCAATTGATGTTGTTGCCAACATGATTTCTTTGGAGCAGCTATGGCTTCATGGAAACCAGTTCAGGGGGACTATTCCGGAGGATATTGGAGCTTTAACTTCGTTGAAAGATCTAAATCTGAATAGGAACCAACTTGTTGGTTTTATTCCTGGAAGCTTGGCCAATATGAAGCTGGATAACTTGGTGTTGAACAATAATCAGCTTATGGGACCGGTACCAAAGTTTGAGGCTCGTAATGTTTCTTATGATTCTAATTCCTTTTGTCAATCTGAGCCTGGGGTGGCATGTGCCCCAGATGTGAATGCATTGTTGGATTTTCTTGCCGGTGTGAATTACCCTATAAATCTTGTTTCTCAGTGGTCTGGTAATGATCCATGTGAAGGGCCATGGTTGGGCTTGACTTGCAACTCTAATTCAAAGGTTTCTATCATTAATTTGCCTAGACATAATCTTAGTGGTACTCTTAGTCCTTCTATTGCAAATTTAGATTCGCTGATGGAAATTAGACTTGGAAGGAACAGAATAAATGGTTCTATTCCTAAGAATTTCACGCAATTAAAATCTTTGAGAGTCTTGGATTTAAGTGATAACAATGTAGGACCTCCATTGCCTAAATTTCATGACAGTGTGAAGCTTTTGATTGAGGGAAATCCTCTATTGGTTGGCACTAGTAACCATAGTAAAGCGCCTCCCTCCCCTCCGTCCCCTGTTAGTAGCCCACCCCCAAAGAGTGCACAATCTCCATCAACCGAAACCCCACCTGATAACACTCCACCGTCCCCAGTTACACACTCAACCTCTAACTCATCTAGCTCTTCTATCAGTATACATTCACAGCCTCAAAGTTCCAAAAGATTGAAGCTGCTAATTGTAGCTGGAATAGCAGCCATTCTGATTCTGGTTCTAATGGTGATTCTTTTGTTTATATATTTTTGTAAGAAGAAAGTGGATTCGGAGGCTTCTACTTCTATTGTGGTTCACCCTAGAGACCCATCTGATCCTGAAAATTTGGTTAAGATTGCAGTTTCAAATAGCACCATGGGAAGCGTATCCACCCAAACTGCAACCAGTTCTGGGAGTGCTAACAGTGGTGCAACTGAGAACTCGCATGTGATTGAGTCTGGGAATCTGGTCATTTCTGTTCAAGTCCTTCGCAAGGTGACCAAGAATTTTGCACAAGAAAACGAGGTTGGTCGTGGTGGATTTGGAACTGTTTATCGGGGTGAACTGGAAGATGGAACAAAAATAGCAGTCAAGAGAATGGAGGCTGGGGTGATGACCAGTAAAGCTGTGGACGAATTCCAGGCTGAAATAGGTGTCCTTTCTAAGGTCCGCCACCGACATTTGGTATCTCTTTTGGGTTATTCAATTGAAGGCAGCGAGAGGCTTCTAGTCTATGAGTACATGCCTCATGGTGCTCTAAGTAGACATCTATTCCAATGGAAGGATCTGAAATTGGAGCCTCTGTCATGGATGAGGAGGCTTACCATTGCACTGGATGTTGCTAGAGGAATGGAGTATCTTCATAATCTTGCCCGCCAGACATTTATACACCGAGATCTCAAATCTTCTAACATTCTTTTGGACGATGACTTTCGGGCCAAAGTTTCAGATTTTGGCTTGGTGAAACTTGCTCCAGATGGAGAGAAATCTGTGGTGACTAGGCTTGCTGGGACATTTGGATACCTTGCACCTGAATACGCTGGTAAGATCTCTTCCTCCAAAGCCCATGTTTATGTTCCAAATAATGATTTTTTTTAAATCTTTTTGGTTGTAATTTTGCTTCGTGAATTTCCTAGAATTTTCTTTGGTTGTGACTAAAATGACACGTCACAGATTGCGGCTTGTCTAGTCCCCATTTATTGTTTAGATAGTTTTTGCTACTGAAGTTGCCGATGCCTTGTGTCTCGAATCTTCATTGTGTTGAATTGGGTCTTATTTTGATAGTACATATATTCTGTTCTGTCATATCGGAAATGTAACTTTTTGTTTCCTATTGTTCAACCAGGTACAGAAATCCTAAAACTATACATTGTTTTCTGAAGAAGAGCTAAAATAGTTACCCTGCCAGAGACTAAAGTTACTAGTAACTAAAAGTATAGTTAACAGTAGATTGCTTTATTTTGATTAATGCTGTCGCTCATCCTGTGAGACTGATGGTATCCTGTTCCTCTGGAGTTCTGTTTCACAATGTAGTAGAAATTGTTACGGAGTGAAAGTAGCTGTAAATGTGTCCATTTTTGGTTGAAGTCTTGTTAATTGTCAATTCATAGACATACTTCTTTTGCACTTTCATTGTTCTGCCAAGGAGAATACAGGTGCACACTATGACATGATTTGTTGAGCAAATTATGATAATTGTGCAGTGTGCTTTCTGGCGTGTCATCCTTTTGCCCTAATTTTTGAGAATCTCTGAAGTTTTAATGCATTAATTTTCTTACAGATAAATGAAGAGAATATTTGGGATTTAGAATTTTAGATAAGTCTGATCTTTTTCTAATTTCTATGAATTCTTTTCACAATCTTAATTTTATCAACCTGTATAGCCTACTGAATCAGATTAATTGGTTTTAGTGATGGGGAAGATCACAACAAAGGTTGATGTGTTCAGCTACGGCGTTGTGTTGATGGAACTTTTGACTGGGTTGACAGCACTTGATGAGGAGCGCTCTGAGGAAAGTCGATACTTGGCAGAGTGGTTCTGGCGAATCAAATCAAGCAAAGAGAAACTTATGGCTGCCATTGATCCAGCTCTGGAAGCAAATGATGAAACCTTTGAGAGCATTGCCATCATCGCCGAACTGGCTGGACATTGCACTGCAAGGGAGCCATACCATCGGCCTGACATGGGCCATGCAGTGAATGTACTGGCCCCACTGGTTGAGAAGTGGAAACCAACTGTAGATGAATCAGATTGTTACTCTGGAATTGACTACAGTCTACCACTTCCCCAGATGTTGAAGGTTTGGCAGGAAGCAGAATGCAAAGAAATTACCTATAACAGTCTCGAGGACAGCAAAGGAAGTATACCAGCAAGACCTACGGGGTTTGCTGACTCCTTCACTTCTTCTGATGGCCGGTGAGCAAAGGTAAAGTCGAGAACACCCAATAAAGCAGGCTTTCGACAAACCATTTGCTTACCTTATTCATGTTAATAGTTTTGTTTTATGCTTTGTGGTTGTTTTATCAGGTGTTTCATATAGGTAATTGAATTCAACAGGAGATAAATAGAGATGTGGATTTCACATTTTATGTACTATTCTTTATGTGGTCTTTTCTTCATTGCCCTAAGAGAATGAATGTCATTTTTATTGTTTTCGTTGACTTCATATTATTGATTGTCCTTTTTCGTTGTCTTCTAAACCAAATCTGAGTCCATTGAACCATCTCAATATATTAATGGCTCAGGACTTTGATGCTTATGATCATTATTAAATTCATTCTATAAATTGATTCTAAAAGATACATTTAAAATATATATCCAAATAATAAGAGGAACACACTCAACAATGTAGGGCATTTACCTTCTGTTGGTGCTTCCATAAGAGGAACACCTTGCTTAACTCCAGTAGTATACAGTTGGAATTCTTTATCGAGGAGTCCTGAGAAGAGTGTTTCAACTGAGCTTAAAGAAGTAAAATATTTGTTGAAGATTTATAAGAGCTTTTCGAGGGATTTCGTTCTAACTCCAAATTGATGCTGAAAAAATCCATCCGTAAGAAATACATATTAAATATTTCACTGTCAAGCGCAACGTCTTCCTTGACAACATCAATCGTATTTTGAAGAATGAACTCTCCAGCATTAACAACAACTCACTCCCAAGCCTTTCTTCCACGCCAAAACCCAAATCCAAACCCTTGTACCGCTCCCAACCAAACTAGTCTCACAACAAAAACAAAACAAATCTTCCAACAAACCAACAATAACAATACAGACCCCACAGTCCAATGGACCTCCTCTATATCGCGCCACTGCCGCAATGGCCACTTACACTATGCTGTTTCAGAATTCTCGCGTATGAGACTATCTGGGGTCAGCCCCAATCACGTTACTTTTGTTACCCTTCTTTCAAATTGTGCTGATTTTCCATCAGAAACTTCGTCTTTTGGATCTATGATACATGCACTTGTTTGTAAACTTGGCTTGGATAAAAATAATGTGAAAGTCGGTACGGCGCTTGTGGAAATGTATGCGAAATTCGGTAGAATGGATTTGGCTAAAGTGGTTTTCGACGCGATGAGAATGAAGAATTCGTTTTCTTGGAATACGATGATAGATGGGTATATGAGGAATGGAGATATCAAGGCTGCAGTTGAAGTGTTTGATGAAATCCCCGTGAGAGACACAATATCATGGACTGCATTGGTTAATGGGTTTGTTAAGAGAGGTTATGTTGAGGAAGCATTAGAATGCTTTCGAGAAATGCAGATGTCTGGCGTCGAGCTGGATTATGTGGCCATTATTGCGGTTCTTGCTGCCTGTGCTGACATTGGTACGCTTGGTTTAGGGATGTGGGTGCATCGTTTTGTCCTAAAGCAAGACTTCAAGAATAATATCAGGGTGAATAATGCGTTGATTGATGTGTATTCTAGATGTGGGTGTATTGAATTTGCTCGTCAAGTTTTTCAGGGGATGCAGAAGCGAACTTTGGTGTCTTGGAACTCGATCATTGTGGGATTAGCTGTTAACGGATTTGCAGAGGAGGCTTTGGAGTATTTTAATTTGATGCAGAAAGAAGGATTCAATCCAGATGGAGTCAGTTTCACTGGAGCACTAACTGCGTGTAGCCATGCTGGTTTAATTGATAATGGACTCCAGTATTTTGACGTTATGCATAAAGCCTATAGAATCTCACCCCGTATTGAGCACTATGGATGCTTGGTAGATCTTTATAGTCGAGCAGGGAGACTAGATGATGCATTGAAAGTCATAGAAAACATGCCCATGAAGCCAAATGAAGTTGTGTTGGGCTCATTGCTGGCTGCATGTAGCAGTGAAGGAGATGTTAGCTTAGCTGAGAGGTTGCTTAAGTATCTTGTTGACTTGGATCCTCGTGTTGATTCCAATTATGTGCTCCTTGCTAATATGTATGCGGCAATTGGGAGATGGGACGGTGCAAGCAAGATTAGGAGGACAATGAAAAGTCTTGGTGTACAGAAGAAGCCAGGGATTAGTTCAATTGAGATTGAGAGTAGCATTCATGAATTTGTGGCTGGTGATAAGTCCCATATAGAAACCGAACACATTTATGCAATGCTGGACCTTCTTTCTTTCGATTTAAGATTGTTTGGTTATGCTCCAGAAACCGCAGCTAGGGAACTATATGAAAATGATTAAACTTGGGAGAGTTTGAGGTTGGACTTCAGCTTCAACCTTTCTTTTTCATTTTAGGGATTTATACTCAAATTTCAGTAGCATATTATCTCATTCAAGATCGGGATTGTTTTAAAACAAATTAAATTTCCCCAAGATGCCAATATTTGCTGCCAAAAATGAGCATAATATTTTACTTGGTCAAATCTGCCAAACAAAAAAATAAAGTAGGAAGATCTCTCTTGCCTTGTGAAATAGATGTCCTACATTAAACCTCCTTGAATCTTTTGTTCCACCCTCTGAGCAACCTCCACTTTCCCATGAATTCTACAGGCCCCCAACAACGACCGCCACAAGGCCTCATCCGCCTTAACATCCATCCCCATTATTAACTTCTCAGCTTCTTCCACTAGCCCCGCCCTCCCCAACATATCCACCATACACGTGTAATGCTGTAACATTGCCCTCACCCCAAACCTTCCCTCCTCAATCATCTTCCAATACTCCTTCCCCTTCTCCACTTTCCCTCCATGGCTACATACTGTCAGCACCGTGACGAACGTCACTCCATCCGGCATCATTCCTTCACTTATCATTCTTTCAAATAACTCAAACACTTCTTCAAATTTCCCATGCATCCCAAACCCCGCCATTATTGCCGACCAGGATATCTGATTTCTCTCAGGAATTTTGTTAAACACCTTATATGCACTACCTAAATCACCGCACTTACAGTACATACCTATCAATGCATTTGAATTTGCTAAATTCATGAGATACCCATTGACGAGAACAACCCCATGGACTTGTTTACCAAGTTTTAAAGCTAATAAACCGGCGCAGGATTTGAGTACGGAAGGGAAGGTGAAAGCGTCAAATGGTTTTCGAGCGAGGATCATTTGGCGAAAAAAGGAGAGGGAAAGAGAGAATTGTTGTAGAGAAGAGTAGGCGCGGATGAGAGAGTTGAAGAGGAAGGTAGGTTGATGGTTAGTAAAAGAGAAAAGGAGATTGGCTTCTTCAATTTGGTGACAAGAAGCATAGGAGGAGACAAGTTTATTGCGAATAAATTTATGAGAGCAAATACCATTAGTAATGATCTGAGCATGGATTTGTTTGAGTTTGTGAAGCTGTTTTGTGGAGTAGATGCGGTCTAAGAGACGGGCATACAATGGTATGAGGTTTTGTGGTGCAGACATAACCACAAGGTTTACCCACCAGCCACTGTCTTTGTCTAACCACAGAATCAATGGAATCACGCAAGCTTCTAATATCAGCTATCCAAGATATTATATTTCAAAGGCCCCTCTAATTATTTTACTTAATAAAGTGATTCACATTCTGCAGGCATCATCGCCATGAATGTGGTACAGGGTGAATATACAGATATGGAATGGAAGCCCGCGGTTAGTTACTGCAGTATTAATTAGATTCTAATCCAATCTACAAAAACGCTCTGACCTTCAAACAACCATACTTGGGTTTGACATTGACGTTCACCTTTTCACTTCCAAACCATCGCATCCCATCACCCTTAACCCCACTGCATGCCACCAGCTAGCACCTGTTAATATAACCAAGCACAACTTCCGCTTGCTGGCCTCGAGGAGTGGTTTGGTGGCAATCATGTGTGTTCCATGCCGTGAGTTTAGAAGCAATGTGTGAGTTTATACTCATTAAATTTGTAAGACATAAACTATTTTTATTTACCTCGAGAGAGATGTTCCAAATTGCAGTAGACAAAACATACATCGCCTAGAATCATTTTAAGAAACCTGCATCGTACATATAGAAGATGCAGTCTGATCCCATCTATATGATAACCATTAGAATGAAAGTTACTTGACAGAATGGTCAAAATTATCACTATAAACAGCACACCCAAGGGAACTAATATATACAGAATTTAGTACAAATTACTAAATAAATCGTATTGTGAAAATACGTTGATCATGGCATTCGTGGCTTCTTAGGATTATTATTATGGTGCACAGGATCAGGCCCAGATGGAACTATCCTTAACTCAGGACTTGACGATGCATGCGCCTCACTCTGAAACACCACCTCTTTCTCGCTCAAAAGCTGCATGTACCACATACAAAAATATTTGATTAAACAACCAATCTCTCTATTATAAACACAAACGAAGCCCATTCATTTTTCAAGAGTAAGACAAACCTTTCTGTTTAGCGTTTCCACTTGCGCATAATAGTCTGGAGACAAAGATAAACCTGAACTGTCTTTCATGAAGACCGAGGAAAACAAAAGAAAACGAGTGAAGTTTGTTGACAACGCTATTAAATGCCTGCGTGAAATTAACCAGGGAAACACTTCTTTCAGGAGGAAGAGAGAGAAGTGTGCACAAACTGCGAGGAGGAGATTGTATGTGTAGAGACAAGAAGGACGTGGAAGTAAATAGTCGCGCAAATGTTGCATATGCAGCCATTTTTGGAGAGAAATGATGTTATCATGTGCGCTGCGGCGCCGGCTTTGGTTACAGTCACCACCCACGTCATTTTTACACGAGCCAGGTTAAATTTGGCTCGCGCCAATAGAATCGTACAGTTAGTTTAATGTCCGATGATAATAATATAAGGTATCTTCATGTGTCATCTAATTAACCTGGTTCAAAAGATTAATGGACAAAAATATTACTGATTCGAGTTTAATTAGTCCAATCAAACATGGGTTCGCTTAACATTGACTTGATTATATAATCTTTAATCAAAACTCATTTAAACTATATATATGAATGTTGTTTGAAGTTATGGATAGGAGGAGAATAAACAATGTCTTTAAACGAAGATTCGGGTTAAACTTCAATTAAGTTATTGTATTAAGATTCAAATTTGAGTTTAGTCTTAATCAATTTGAACACCAAATCACCGTCCTTTCCACCTTTTCTTTCCTCCCCTTGCCCAACAACAAACTCACAGCCAGCCTTGGAAACTTACCGCCCACCAAAACACACCTTCCACATAAACATAAAACCAAAACACAAACACCAAATCACCTTCATCCCTCGTAAGTCTCTTAAGAATATCTACCCTTAACATACAACTTTATACTAACTGTCATAGGTGTGTTGCCAGAAAGAGCATGATACATCCTATTATTGATTAACAAAATAGTAATTTGCTCAAGTGTAAACCTCCAATAGTTCAATAGGCTTTTAGCCCTAAAAAATAACTGAAATCTCCTAATTTGCAAATCCCTTTTTGAGTAAACTTGTTTTCAGTTTCTCATACCAAGCTTTAGGAGATAATTTTATTCCTGTTTTTTTGCTCTTCTATCTTCTGCATTATTTGTCGTCTCCCCCTTAGCTCCACCTTCTTCTTCTTAATTATCTTATGAAAAAGGATATAGGGAAGAGATGGAGGCAAAAAAATCAGAAGGAAGAATTTTATATAAATCAAAAGATTATCCTTCTCTCTTAAAAGCTTTTCAAGCATCAATTTGAATACACAAAGATATATCCAATTGTAAACTTCATATAGCATTCCACATTATTAAAAACAAACAAATAAATTTTCCAATCTAATGAAAAACATTGACATTCTAAACAGGAAAAACTTCAACAATACATTATCATAGTAATGGTACAGCAACTCTCACAACAGAAATACAAAGATATAAGTTTACAAATAAATAAACCTTCAACGATACATTATAATCAAAGGATTGGTGCGGAAACTCTCATAATGTTTTGTCAAAATTAACTGCATTTATTCTTTGAACTTGGAATACCAGAATCTAAGCCCCTGTCCTTTCTTGTTTTAGTCACAAACAAATCTTTGGATTTGATCATACCTGGAACACAGCCGCTAATCGTCACAAATGGAAATTGTGCCACTCCTTCTTTCCTCCCCAGTGAAACAATTGCAATTACAGATCCAGGCTGATACGTCCCCAGTTTGCTTTCTTTTTGTCCATCCATCAATAGCTTAATGTTCTTAGCAGTCACTAAAGCATGCTTTTGGGCCAAATACCCTTGTTTAGCTTCCTGCAACAAGGTTTCACAAAAAGATAATACAGATAAGATTTTCTATGCTCAGAGCATCAAATTTTTTTTGCGAAGAAAATATATTACTCCTTTCCAAACTAGCTATTATAAAGAAATACGCTTAAATGCATAAAGCCAATTTTCTTATATGATAATAACCATCAAAATGTCAATTAAGCACTTCCTAGAAACAGACCTGGAACAAGTTTCTGTGCATTCACTACTTCAAATTTATTTTAATTCATACTTATTAGAGATCAGACACATCAGATACTATTCCAGCCAAAATCATACATTCCTAATCAAACAGGCAAGAAGAGTAGAATAGCAACAATATTTTCTAAAATTATTCAATATGTCCTCTACTACATTAATTTTGGCATTATCCAACCATCTTAGAACAAGAGGTTTTGATTTGTGCCCATAAAAGTTAGATTTGAGGAAAATAATATAACTAACTAACCATATAAACACTAGCTTGGTTCAAAAATAAGACAGGTTGGGACTTACAGGAATATCAGTAATATCTCCAATTGCAAATATGTTCTTGTGACCTTTGACTCTTAAATTTTCATCTACTGTCAACCTTCCACGATTATCCAATTTATCTTTCAATATAGTCTCCCTAAGCCATGAAGAGCCCAGTGGTATTCCTATGCACAGGAAATGGCAATCTGCTTGGATAGTTTCTCCTGCTGATGTTACATATAAGCCTTCATCTGAAACATTGTGCAGATCGACTGATTGTGCCAATTTCACTTCAACTCTATGTGCTTTCAGCCAATTTAGTGCCTTATCAGCAGCTTTTGCTCCAATAAATTCCAGCAACCTTGACCCCTTATGCACTAGAGTAACCTTCTTATCCGGGAAATCAACAGCTATTTCTCCAGCAAGCTCCACACCAGAGGGACCTCCTCCAACAATCAAAATTGACTTGGCAGATTTTATCTTCTGATTCTCTGCCAACGCAAAGAAAACAGAGATAACTTTAGCAAAAGGAATATTATAGTATTAAATGGTGAAATTTAATTCTCACAGAACAAAATTATAAATTATTTCAAGCATTAATGAAAAAAAAAGATAACCATAGTTTTGACTTGCCTAAAACTGAATTCTAACACAATGGTAATACCTTTTTGATAGTGATTAAGTCTTTCTGTCCTTGTTTTGGAGACATGCTCCACATGGCCAGTGGCAATGACAAGATAATCGTAGGGAACAACATGACCATCTGCAGTGAAAACTTCATTTTCACTGATAGTGGTTGCAGTAGATGTGATAATTCGTCCATTGACGAGGTAATCTCTATGGTTAATCACTGTTCTCTCTCCAAATGATGGCTCCACCGTTGCCCTCAAATTTGCCCATGTTATCTCAAAATACTCTTTCCTGTTTCAAAATTAATTTTACTTAACAAAATCACAGCAACTCAATATAAAAAATTATCCATAACAGCATTCTCCTTACTTCTTTAGCTAACTACTTCTGGATTTACCAAGCACACTTCAGTTAAATGTAAAAATACGAAGCATAAAGAGAATATTACATAATCCGGATACTACACTTAATCAAGGAGAAAAACGAATGATTTAGTCATTATAAGAATATCATCAATCCTGGCAGAAGTGAATAAATCAATTCAGACTATTAAACATCTTATTGTTGGATATTTGAATGTGGTAATATAGTTTGATCATGAATACCAGTAACTGATTGCACAAACATGAATAACCAAGTACCATAATAAGTATTGCTGGAACTGAGACTCTATTGTACACACTCTCTCTCCGCGTTTATGCAGTCTGTCCTCTACCGATCCCACATACAAAGAATTACAATTATCAATCAGTCAAAGTTTCTCAGTCAGCTCTCTACCTTCAACCCATCTTTACCAGAATTGTTATAATATTCCTAGAATCTCTATTACTTAAAAATTCTTGAGGAAAAGATTACAATCATCAATCAATTGTCCCACAATTATTAGCATATAAAAGACTGAGATGCAGGACCTCACACAACCTCTCACTATTTTCTTAATTATTTCTAGCTACAGTGTGCTGGTATTCCTATATACTTTCCAACTCCAAAAAGTATAGGATCTGGTTACTTGGATCATAAATCGATACTCCAAGTTCTTACACTCAAAATATCACATCAGCATAACAAAATGGTAAATCTAGTAATTTTCCAGCAAAACAAAATCAGTATCTACTTGTTTTACTATAACATATTTGTATTTTTTTTACCCTATAATTCACCTAATCTGTTTACATGGTAAAAAATCATCCTAAAAAGTAGAATCATTTCTTGAATAGATGGATTGCTTGCTAACCTCTCAATTAATCATGAGTTGATTAATTGAAATTTAAAATCATTTCAAAACTCAAAGAAAACAATGGAAACTGAGTTGATTTTTCCAATTTAAGAAATGGCTGTCATTTGATGTCATCCCTCTCTTCATAACAACTTAAACTCCACCATTTCATCATTCAAAGAACTAAAAGACAAGATCAACTCAGAAACAGAACAATTAGAAACTAAAAAGCAACATAAAGAGAAAAAAAAAAACTCACGGGTCAATGAGGATAATATCAGCAGAGTATTGAAGAGTCTTAGCAACAAGGGAACCAGCCATGCCTCCCCCAAGCACCACCACTCTTTTTCTACTTTCTCCGCTACTCGCCATGTTCTTCTTAACAACTCAACTTCTCAAATGATCAAAAAAGAAAACCCAAAATATCTTTACGATGTAGAGAGAAATTGAAAAGACCCACCTCAGATTTATAGTTGTAATAGTGTTGAAGATCAAGCAACGAATATGAAAACAAAATAAAATAAATAATATTTGACACGCCTTGGCATGTTATTTGGCTGCCTGTCAAAGATTCGTTTCTCCCGTTCTTTGCATAATTGCATGTTTTAAATGCTGGAAAAGATGAATCCAGTCCCAGAGCCTTCAATAAAATAAAAACAAAATCACAAATCGACTGGGCCCTCTCTTCTTTTTATCTGCCGCGTATGCTTCTGCATGAATTATGTCATTCTCCTTTTTCAATTCTTTTACTCCTTAGCTTTCTGCTTTCTAGAAGAGCTAAAAACCGGACCCCGAGGTAAGGATATTAGACGAATATCTTCTTAAGGTTTTTAATATTACAAAAATCCCCTTCTGTTAACGGGTCTTCAAAACTCACGTAATGATAAAAAGTTAATACATATTTACTATCTTGTCCTCTATTATTTATTTTACACCTACAATTTAACAATATGAAATTTTGGTTAGACAAAACACTATTTTTATAGAAGGTTTTTAACAGTGATATTCATGAAATTAAAATATATCAATTTTTAATTAAATTTAAATATTTTGATAACGAAAAAATTTATATTTATAAAAAAAATTTAATTGAATAATAAAGACAATAATAATGAACAAACTCAAATTTTTTTAAAATAGGCTTATAATTATTAACTAATTAAATTTTAGTTAATATTTATTTTATGAATATAAATTTTAATTAATTAAATAAAATGAGAAAAAATACCCTTAATAATTTCAATAAATATAATATGATATTTAATTATTTATCAATCTACCTTCAATATTATATAATATATAAGTAAATAAAAAATATTAAATATTATCATATTTCTATTTGAAATATTAGAAAATAAATTTTATTGATACAATATAAATTAAAACTCTAAGTATTATTAAAATTAAAATATTACAAAGAAGTTTGAGTCATTCTTCATTCTACAATATCAAAATTTTTATTAAAATTAAAATTTGGTTTTTTTACTATAGAAAAAGTTATTATTTTATTGTTAAAAATTTAAATATTTAAAAAAAAATTCATGCGTCTAAAAATTTTAAAAATTTTAAATATATATAAAATAATTTTAAAATTATTAAAAAAATTTAGAGGGGCCCATGACCTTCGATGAGCCCTACATGGGCCGTCCCTTATCAATAAATTTTATTCAGTGAAAGAGTTTGAATGTCATTTTACATTGATTTTCTATTTTTATTTTTCTTTATTCTTTTTTTTTTTAATTTTTCTCCCTTATTTTTTTATTTTCCCTTTCCACAAGTTTGTGACACAAAACTATAATTTTAAAAAATATCATGGATATCAATAAAATTTTTCAAGGGCTTTAAAATTTAAAAAATATATATATATTTTTTTAAATTTTAAATATGTTCTTCTATAGTTTAAAAAAAAAATAGTTACACTCTGAAAAAACTTTACAAAACATAATAAATTAAAATTGGTTTAATTTTTTATTTTTTTAGAATTTTAAGTAATAATTTTCTAACCTGATAAGAATATATTTATAATTTAATATATATATATATATATTAAATATTAATAGTAATTCCATCATTGTAATAAAATAAAACAATCCGTTTCAAGAAAGTCAGACAAAATTCATTTAAAAAATAGATGATCGGCGAAAATTTAGATTTTTAAAACTTGAAGGGTGGGCATTTTATTTCATCAAACCTTAGGTGGGACCTAGTATTCGGCCTTTTTGTTATTTTAATACTTCAAAGATGCCCTTGCTAGTTGATAATACTTGGGGGAAAATATTAATAATTCTTTCTAGAAGCGTAAAGGGTAACATAGTCTTTTCGCATTCCACTGCCGCCTCACCAGCTCAAACTTATCTGTAACATTTTCAAAAGCTAGTATAAAAAATTCATTATAAAAATGTAAAAAATCCTTTGCCAGGGTGCGTTCCATAGGATCCGACAACATTGTGGTTAGGTTAAGAATTGTTTAATATTAAGGGATAATTATTAAAATTCAACTTGAATTAATTTAATATGAGCTTGCGAATCCTTTGATTTGAAGTCATATAAGCTTTTCCAAAACCACTAAGTGATTCATACTTATAAAATATGATTTTACATTTCTGTCCCTCAACCTTAACGTAGTGGTGACTCACACTTTATTCTCAAACAAAAACAATTCAAATATTCAACGATTTTACATTTTTGTCCCTCGATCTTAATGTATTGGTGACTCACACTTTCTTCTCAAACAATAATGGTTCAAATATTAAGTAGTTTTACATTTTTGTTCCTCAACCTTAACGTATTGGTGACGCACACTTTTTTCTCAAACAATAATAATTCAAATGTTAAGCAGTTTTACATTTTTGTCCCTTACCTTACATTTTTTTTTGTGCTACATGGTTGCATGAAATCTTCATTTAACTAATTAGTCGTAATTGCTCTAGTTTATTGTGATCATAACCAGTCTATGTCATTTGCAATTGGTATTAAAGTCGATTTTGAATCTTTTGCATTGAGTAGATCGACTCTTGATTGGTTTTAATATATTTGGTTATATTCTATTTAAAAGTTAATAATCTTTGTAATATAATTGTTTTCATAAAGGTGAATCAACCACTAGGTTACCTGTAATAGCCCGATGGTAGAATTGTCCTTTAAGCTTTGAAATCAAGGGTAAAAAAAATATTTATCAATAAAAAATAAATTTGAGAGGGTCCAAGGGTAGAAGAGTCATTTATGAGTTTTTTGTGGCTCGTACGTAGATATTATGAGGAGAATATTCCATGTATAGTGCGAAAAGAGTGGAAATTGAGATTGTCATTGTACATACGACCATGTGTCATGTCATTTAGCCATAAATATGTTTTATTTTTCCAACCGCGTAGTTTCTAGCTTTTCCCTTTTTTTTCTCCTTTTCCCTTTTTTTTCTCCTTCTTCTTCCCCTAGTTCCAGTAAACCTTAGGGTTGTTGAAAGAGATCAGTTAGCAACTCACTTCATGTTAAAGATCCAAAAGCTCCTAGAGAGAGAGATACAACTTCCATGGCTAGAGGTAAGTGTTCATTTTCCTCTTTCATTTTGTTTCATAGCATGTCTTACTGTTTTGAATTCTTGAGAACCATTGTATGCTTGTTTGAATCTTTATCAGCATGCTTGAGTTTGAGATGATGCTTTGATGAATGATTGAGTGGTTGATTTCACGATTATGTGTATATCTTTTTGTATACATGTATTGTATGTTTTATTTATGAGATGTGGTGTGATTGAGATGTGATTGTGATGAATATATGCATGCTAGCAGAAGCCCTAAATGTGTATTGTTGATTAGTTGGAGTTTGGAAGAGATTTAAATGAGATTTTTGGATTTTCAAATACAATCTATAGAAATCGAATGGAGCACACGATCATGTACCCGTTGATACACGCCCGTGTGAATTCATTTTTGAATGAACATGGTCTTGCATGACACTCGTATGTGTATGAAAACCTAGACACATGCATGTATGGTCGATGCACACGTTCGTATGCTTAATCTCAATTTTACACACCCGTGCAAGCAAGACATGAGAGTGTTAATAGGCAGCTACACGCCCATGGAGTGTAGGACACGACATTGTGCCTTGCATGCATGCTTGTGTGTTCACACTACACATTTGTCTAACCAGCGAAAGTTTCATAAAATGATTCTAGAAGCTAGCACGACCGAAAACACAATCAACACACGGTCCTATGTACCTTCACACATGCCCGTGCACCTAAAAAAGGGGAAAAAAAGAATTTTAAAGCAAATCTAAGTCATTCTAAGTCAAATTATAAGCACACATAACTTAATAATAAGAATATATAACAATATATCATGCATGATTAACAGCATAGAGCACGACATATCACATCAGATGTTTTTAGAAACAGATTGAAGGATCCAACAACATGTTTTTAAAGTATAGATATATGATGTTCTAGACATTAGTTAGGGGTGAATATGATAGGGCATCTGTGAGTTCGTACACCCGTTAGAAAGGGAAACCAGCGTTCACTATAGAAGATATGGTCCTTGACTAAGCTCGTTAAAGAGAGTGTTGGTTGTGTACAAATAGATTTATTGTAGGATTAAGCTCATATGACCAATGTGTCGAATCTCTATATTTATCAGTTTGGTCAGTATAGTAGATATTTTTCAGATACAGTACTTTCTGATTCAATTTTCAGCAGATATTATATATATATATATATATATTGAGGATCTTTGGATCGTAGTTTTTATATCAGAAAGAGTTTTCAGAAAATCATGCCCAATGTTAAGTTTATAACTTTTCAACATACACATTTCATATCATATACAACATTTCATGAAAAATAAAGCAAAGTAAGAGAAAGTACAATACAGAATACAGACATATATTTTAGAATAAAGAAAACAATGACATGAGAAAGCAGTAAAGTAGAGAATATCGTGACGAGTCATGAAACCAACTAAGACTTGAAACCTACTTGTGTTAGAGATATGAAACGCTTGTTGAGTGATTTTATCACTCATTCCTTCTTTCTTGTTTCCTTCTTACAGATCAGTAAGTAGAATACTGAGCAAGAGCGAGACAACTGTCAGATCTTAAGGATATGGCTTGGTAGCAGTTAACATGTTTGGCTCGCATGCTTTTATTTAAATTTACTCATGCATGTGTGTGTATTATATTGTAAATACATATTGTATAAAAGATGTGAGTTATAAATAAAGAGAACCTAGGATTTGCAATACATATTCAGTATTTTCTATTTACTATTATAGTAAATTATATTTACAACTTCCGTACATGTTTTAAATTTAGCAGTAACAGTATCTTTTATTGTAGAGATCTCTATTGTATGTATATTATATTTATATATTTATATTTTATTTTGCAATGCACACCTGTGACAGGGGTCACTACATTATCCATACAAGAAAAAATTATTTGTATTGGAATGCAATTATAGACAGCTAAATATGTTGGGGAAAAACTTAGAATAAAAAATAAAGCTACAAAGAGTGTTAAGAAAACTAAGCTAGAAGATTCATTACAGATTTTGAAATTGTAACAATGATTAACTAAGAAACTATATATGATTTTCATGAAAAATTATGTGATATTTCAAATGAGTTTAATGCTCTAAGAGGGGTATATTCTAATGCTAAATTAGTAAAAAAAAGCTTTATAAAGAATACAAAAATATAGATGAAATAAATTTGGTGAGTCGATCGTTTCTCTTTAAACATATGAGCTTACCTTGAAAGGATGACAAAAAGAGAAATCAATTACAAGTCTTGCACTTAAACATATAGTTAAATATCTTGTTTGATTGAAAATGTTGATTAAGAAGTTTTGGATGATGAAAACATTACTAAACTAACTTGGAGTTATGCTAAATCTTTTAGAAAGAATTGGGGAAAAGCAAAGGAAAACAAAATTTTGGTAAAAATAATTCAAATCAATCTTAGGGAATGGGCAATAAGTTAAGGTATTTTAAAGAAAATGAAATGAAAAAGGAAATTCAGTGTGAAGAACGTGAGGGTTATGGTCACATATAAGCAAAGTGTGCAAACACATATAAAAAGAAATAAAAAAAAAGTCGTAAATCTTAGTGACAGTAAGCCTAAAAAAGATGACAATTAGTCTAATGAATCTAATAAAGTTTATAATAAACAACAAAAAGATGTATGGTTAGCAGCTTAAAATGGTCCAAAAAGTTAAAATGATAAGTCTCAAATGAGAAATTAGAAAAAGAAAAAGGTGAATTCAAATGGAAAAAACAAGCCATTGTTATTTGATACTCCTGACAAGGATATTGTAAAATGTTTTTCATTGTAATGATATTGTAATGCTCCTCTTTGAATCCACATGATACATTTCTTCGAACTAGGCGAGTTATTTATAGGTTCTCAAACATCACCTTCAAAGAGATCAATGAAGGATGAAAGACATGGTGAATAAAAAGAGATCTAACAGGAAGATATAGATTCGAGATTTGGTCCATGTGAAGCTACAACCAGACAAACAGTTCATAAGGCACTAGGGCAACCAACCAGAAACTTCTACCTCGCTACTTTGGTCCAGTTCAAGATCAAGATACCATGGCAGTAGCCTACAACCATACATTACTAGGAGATGCACAAAAACATAATGTCTTTTTATGGGTTAATGCTTAAGCTAGTGCATGCTGATACAAAAGCTTCTACTACCTTGCCCCTACTTTTTCCTTTCACCAGTTCTTAAGCTGTAAGACCATACTGCATTGTAGAATGGTGAAAAGAAGGAATGCTGCAACTGTTGAAACTCTTAGTCAATTGGCAAGGGCAGTCTCTTACAGATGCAACATAGGAATTTCTTCTCTCTCTATCATTCTGAGCTCTTTCTCCTTCCTCTAGAAATATTCTCCCACCGAAGCACCAAGATTCACGTCAGTGCATATGGTTTCAATTGTACTTCGAATATATAAAAAGAGGAGAAAAAATTTGGGTGATACTGATGTTTGCGCATGCGTCACCCACCAAGTAATATTATTTAATGCATTAAATCTTGGATTAAAAAATACATTTTGGAAACTTCAACCTGAAAAGTCAGATCAACTGTTCTCTTAATAACAAATTAGTCGAATATGTATTTTGCCTTTTGAAAATTTTGAACATTTATAGTGTAAAAGTTATACTTTATTTACTTATTCACTCAATGTCATGATATATGTTTTAAGGATGAATATTGTATAGTGAAATCATACATTATTCTTTGTTTACTATCACTAATATGAATATTTTATCTAATTATTTTTTTATTAGCACTAGCATGAATACTTTAAAATTAATTTCTTTTATATATATATATGTGTGTGCGCGGGGTAGAGATTTTTTAAGTTTCCAAGTTTGAAATTTTGTTGTATTTAGGTTCAACAAAAACTCGTAAAGAATGATAAAAAATAGTTTTTATGAATTTCAATAAAACGTTATTATGATTAAAAAATTAAATGTAGGAAGTCCATAATGCATATTTTAAGGTTGGACTTGTATTTATATGATAAAATTCAAATTGGATCTTTTCAATATGAAATTTCAAAAGTTGGATATTTTATAAAAAAAAAAAATGTCGGCCAAGAATTATTCTAATTAATATTTCTAAATTAAAATAAAAAATCTAAGTTAGTAAAATTTTAACGACATTAGTAGATAAGCTATTTTTTGTAGGACAAAATATAAATTTTAGAGTTTTCAATAGAAAATTAAAAAAAAAAAATGTTTTTTCAATGAAAAAACTAAAATTGGTATTTTCATTAGAAAAAATATGATAATTTCATACTGCCAAATATTGTTCTTTCTACATATAAAATAGTTTAATTAAGATAATTAAATTTTAAAATTTTTTTCAATGTTGTCTAGTTTTCTTTCTCTGTTTATGCATGTTTTGATGACATTAAATTTATGAAAAAACTTAACATCTTTATTGAATGATTGTTGTAGCATGAGACTAACCCATGGCTTTTCTTTGATAATTATCAAAAAAATTTTATGAAATTTAAAATTACTTAGTTGCTAGTCTTAATTATTCATTGGTTTTCATGTTTTTCCACAAATTGTTTTATGTTATATCTAATTATATTTAGAGAATTAACTTAAATTTTTTTTTTATTGATAAAAAATCTGACCCAAATAAGCACCCTTACAGATACCAACACATTGAATTTGTAAGTTATTTTTACAAGTCATCAACACAATGAATCGATAAATTCCAGATAAATACGACGTGATTTTTTAATAGAAAAAAACTTTTTGAGGATGTGTTATTATTTTTTTAATGATATTTGTTTTCTATTCTTAAATTTTATAGGAGACTTCAATAACTACAATCGATTTAGTTACCATTCAAAGATCTTATCGGATCTTTTATAGGTAATGCAAATTTCACAAGTCTCATTTCCTTGATTACATTCATATGTACCCATTTTTTATTTCTTATTTTTAATTTTCGGTGAACTAGAAAAGTGGCAGACAAGGGTACTCCATGGTTCTTTTCAATTTCCCACAATATTGTTGGTGCCGAAAACTAGGAAGGGTTTGAATCCGATCATTTCACGTTCTGGGGCACCGAGTTTAGGCTACTCCACATTGTTCCCTCATTTTGAACATTCTTGATTGAAGTTATTCGCCAATTGTCCTCCTCGTAGTGAGAAACATGTTCCTCTGTCTCTCTCAGCCACCTTAATTTATAGATTTGTTCCAGTCTTGGTTGAAGACCAGGCTAGGCATGGATTGGGCTAACATTTCGGCCTTACTTTGGACTTCTTGTTGGGCTCTACCCTCGGAATGGATGCATCTTTCGGCCTTATGGGCCTTCCTTCACAAGTAAACCGGATGTATATTTCGGCCGTACCTTCAATTCTGCAATCCAATGAGAAAACAAGACCACGTGGTTTCTCTACAAGGATCTGTTCTCGCAAGCGATTGTCTTATTTCTCCTGCCATCTGGGTGAGTTTAATAATCAAATAAATAATCTGAATTAATTACATTACAAAACCAAGATTAGAATCCATTTTAATAGTAGTTATAATTACGTGGAAGATTCAACAAAATCACGTTCGTATTATAATTTCGTAATTAAGAAAGGCAAGAAATGTAAGGCATACTTAATGTGTATAGCTAGCCATGTGCCCTCTCTATTCGAAATGGTTGCAATGACTTGAGGGCTGAAGTAAAGGATCATCATCCAAGGTTAGTCCACCACTAAATCTTACTGGCCAACTACCTTGTGGGTCCAATCCAATGCCACCTGTCAGATGTTCGTGTCGTTTTTCCATTACGGCATGTGCGCATATTAGCGGATACCAGAGAATAATCCACAAGTGCCGGAGTGAAGAACGCCGTGTGGACCGATTTACCCCTCCCGGCTTGCCAAATCCCGATCCTTCCTAATCAGCCAGGCTATTTGTTCATCGAAAAAGACATTACCCAAAAAAAAAAAAACAACAGAAACCAAACTCGTAACAAGAGGTCAAAGCAGCACATGGTGTGAAGGGGTGCGTTGCATTATTAATGGAGTGGTATAATCTGCTACTGCTGTTCGTAGAACACTCCATAATGGGGAATTATTAACATTAATATTTCAAGAAAATACAAATAATAAATAGAAGAAAATCTTATTGTCTTGTGGGAGACAAAGCAGTAGAGCTGAGCTGAAATGAAATAAACTTTGTAGTATAGCTGGTTTTGTCGGCGTAGACCGAAGCACTACTAATAACGAACCTTATAATTTCAAATCCTCAGTTACAATAACTACTCTCTTCTACTCCACTCTCCGCACTTTTTTTTTTTTTTTTAGGATAGAAGGAAAAAGGTTAAAAAAAAAGCGAAGAAGAGTGAAGAGAGTGATCCGATAAAGGAGAAGGACAAAAGGAAGGAAAGAAAGAAATGAAAAGCATTGAATCGCATCAGAAATAAAAGACGAGAATCAGAAGTGTTTTATTGACTGAAGAGTCCATGATCAAACGGTGGCGTTTTCGACGCATTGGAAGGTTTCACTTGAAGATCCGGTGAGGAAAAGAAGGAAAAAAGTTTTGAGTGTAGCAATGGAGTCTCGAATGGATCAGTACGAGATCATGGAGCAGATCGGTCGTGGCGCGTTCGGTGCGGCAATTCTTGTGAATCACAAGGCCGAGAAGAAGAAGTAAGTAGTGTAAGAAATGTGTTTTGTTTTGAATTTTTTTGTAATGTGTCTACTGTTTTAAGGTTCGTTGTTGTATTGCATCTTTGATGGATTTCAGGTATGTATTGAAGAAGATTCGGTTGGCGAGACAAACGGAGCGTTGCAGGAGATCGGCACATCAAGAGGTGGGTGCAATGTAGATAGTGATCTATTAATATGATTTTGTATGCTTTATGTTTATTTATATTTGTTGTTATGAATTGTTGATTGAAATGTAGATGGCTCTTATTGCTCGAATTCAACACCCTTACATTGTTGAGTTTAAAGAGGCTTGGGTTGAGAAAGTAAGTCAATAGTGTTGCTTGTCCTTCAGCTTTCATTTTGAGCTGAATTATAAATTAAAAGATTTATGTATGTGTAATCGTAGGGTTGTTATGTTTGCATTGTCACTGGATATTGTGAAGGAGGAGACATGTGAGTTGCAAACTTATATTAAAAACTTGTTTTCCTTCAAGTTCTTTTGATTGTTTTATTTTATGCAATATGTTCATGTTCTTCTTGAATAATCCTTTAACAGGGCTGAGTTGATGAAAAAATCAAATGGAGTCTATTTCCCTGAGGAGGTACTTTGATTTTTCATTTGGGCATATAAATTTAACTACTTTTTTCTTGGTTTAACTTTAGGTTTACATTATGTTTTTGAACATTGTGCAGAAACTATGCAAGTGGTTTACACAACTACTTTTAGCAGTCGAATACCTGCATTCTAATTTTGTTCTTCATCGTGACCTAAAAGTATGTGTATGAATAATTAGATTATTTATTTAGCTTTTTTCTGCATTTTCTTTCAAAAATTTTATGGTCTGACATATATAGTTTTCTGTCCCCACAGTGTTCCAACATTTTTCTTACCAAAGATCAAGATGTTCGACTTGGTGAGTCTTCTTTTATATTCATTAAGTGAATATTGGGTTCTTCACTTGATATGTCTGTTTTGTTAGTGTACTGAGTGTGTTCTTTTTTTGGTTTTTATTTTAGGGGATTTTGGACTTGCCAAGACTCTGAAGGCAGATGACTTAGCATCTTCCGTATGTGCATCTCCTTTTCTGTAATACTCATTGCCTTTAAAAAGTTGGAGTTCAATCATGTTTTCTCTTTCAAGTTATTTTTTCTTTCAGCAGGGAATGATATTTTCATATAGTAATTAGAATGTATCCGGTCCGGAGTCTGAGAAACTCGCAGAACTTGTTGGTAGCTGAATAGCTAATATTTGCTTTCCAGTGCTATATTAATGGTTCTCATTTTTTATGCAGGTGGTTGGAACTCCCAATTACATGTGTCCTGAACTGCTTGCTGATATTCCTTATGGTTTCAAATCTGATATTTGGTCTCTGGGTATGTATTTCTAGAGTTTCTGTGTGATTTATGGTTTTGTTTTATGGCTAAAGTTATTCATTGTTGATCAGGCTGCTGCATGTATGAGATGGCTGCTCATCGCCCTGCTTTCAAAGCTTTTGTAAGATTTCTCTTGGTTTTTTCACTTGATAGCCATATATCCTTGTCTTCAGAGTTTGTTAATGAAATGAAAGTACTCTTATCATGTTAGAAACTCATTGGATAAGTACTCAGTGAATTTTTAATTCTGTTCAATTTATCAGTTTTAATTCTACTTCTCTGTCCAGGATATGGCAGGGTTGATAAGCAAGATAAATCGTTCTTCAATTGGCCCTTTACCTTCATGCTATTCGCCATCACTGTAAGTATTCATGTGCTGTCATGAAGCGTTTCATTCTTGCATCTATACATAATACATGAAATGTTCATGGGATTTTATATTATAGTAAATGCGTTACCATGAAGGGTGTTGAGCATTTAATTTTGTGAGGCTAGGTGGTGATGGTAAATTGTAGGGTCATTTTGACTGTGTGCTTGGGTCCATGTGTTAGATTTTATTTTCTCTTGGTGGGGGGCTATTGTGCCTCTCCTACCCCAAAAACTAGCTCTAAGGGGAAAGACTTTCTTTCACACTTGTAAATCCCCATCCAATTTGATTCCCAACCAATGGGGGCTACCTAATAATCTTTCCCTATTACACATTGGTCCATCAACAACCACTCCATCAATTAGGCAGGCGAACCGGGAAGTAAGGTTGACAAAACCTCCCCTTCATGTGAGCATATTCAACCAAGCAAACTGAGGAGTAAAAAACAAACTCCCCTCAACTGGGCCTTTGGACCTATATATAGTGGATTTAGATGGAATTATTTAAACCTTAAGCTCTGAAATCACTTGTTGGACCTTAAAAAGTTTTATTGAATTTCTTTCTCCCCAAAAGCTAATTCAAGGGGTAAGGCTTTCCCTCACACCTATGTACCCAGATTTAATTTATTTCTCAACAAATGTGGGATACTCACCAATAAATATGTTGATTGATTGATTTTTACATAAACAGGAAAACTCTTATCAAAGGTATGTTGAGAAAGAACCCTGAGCATCGGCCAAGTGTAAGCATTCTCCAACACACCATGTCAACTTTAAGATAAGCTGGATTTCATCGTAATAGTTAAATCTAAACTTTGTCAGGCATCAGAAATTTTAAAGCACCCATACCTGCAGCACTGTGTTGATCAATACCGTCCATCTTTCAGCCCTCCAGCAACTTCCTCCCCAGAGAAGCCTATTTCAAGTGCTCGTGAATCTAGGAAGAATATGGCTCGAAGCCAGAATAGTAACAGTTCAAATAGTGATAAAGATAGTCTTCCTTCAAATGATAGAAACACAGTAACAATGGTGTCCAATAGTGAAAGTAAAACCACTGACACAGATTTAATTTCCATTGATGATGATGGCTCTGAGCAGCCCCCACCAAGTGAAGAAGAACAGGGCTCTGATGTTTGCATTGTCAAGATGGAAGAAAGACGGGTTATGAAACCCTCTCTTGGTGAGCAGGGATCCAATGTTGAGTCTAAGCAGCCAAAAACCATTAGAAGTATAATGATGGCTTTGAAAGAAGGCAAAGCTAGAGAAAATGGTTCACCAATGAGAGGCAATCGTATAAAGGCTGTAGCTGTGCCAACCCAAAGAAGTAACACAGAGGCTTCTCCCAAACTCCTGAAACCCACTGCTGTTGCTCCTGGTTTGAAGTCAAATACAGATACACCAGCTGGTGCACAAGCAAAATTAGTGTTTGACACTGCCAAATGGACGCCAGGATCAAATCTTTTAAAGCATCAGGTATATCAATACTTTGTGTTTCCTCATTATTTCTAATTTATTTTGATGTGTTTACCGATTTTCTCCCCATGATTCATCTCTACAGTTTCCCGTTATTGACTCCCCTCTCAAGACAAAACCTAGACATGAAGGGTTTCCTCCTCCTGGTCCAATGAAACATGTTGAAGATGGACTCACTGGTAAGTTGAGACAAAGAACTCCTTCCAATAATGCTAGACGAACTTCATTTCCTGGAAGGATGAGGCAAGTTGGAATTGACTTGCCAAATTCAGTGAGCAACACCTTGAAACTGGCTCCAACTGTGATAAATCAGGAGCCTGAGAGCGTTCCTCATCAAGTGCCCAATGGTTGCTTAACTCATGTTTATAGAGAGACCTCAAAGGAGTCCAGGAAAGCTGTTGTTGGACCTTCCAAAGCAATACAAACTGATAGCAGCAATTCTGTCTCGTCATCAGTGTCAATTCATGCATTTGAGCTTTGTGATGATGCCACAACTCCTTTTATTGACATGGCACCTTTTATTGACATGGCAGAACAGACAGACACTGATCATGTTACAGTAACCCACTCAGATGTCTTAGAATCACATCCACACAGGTGCTCGCCTACTTCTTTGCTATCCAAGATGCCTGGAAATATGTGTGGGAAAAACCATGGATATGATCATAAAACTGTTACATGCCCAGATGAAATCTCGGGGGCTGTCTCAGATCTTCAGAATACAATAACTGATGGGCAAGTGAACTCAAAAGCTGTTATTCAGAGATCTGAGGAAATATTTGATTGTAAAGGGGAAACACCTTTAAGCAGGCATTGTAGTATGGATGATACACCTCTTAGTAGGCCTACTACTATTGATATTACCCCGATTATCAGCCCAAATTCTTTTGATAATACCACTATAAGCAGGCCTATCAATAGTAACCCTATAGTTGAGCCCAATACTACCGATTATACCCCTGTAAGGAGGCCTAATACTAATGATGATACTCCTGTAAGCAAGCCCAGTAATAGGCCTGATATACTGATCCAATCAAGTCCAACGTCTGCATCTAATGATAGTGACGAAAATTTTAGTAGGGAACTTCTATCTTCAGTGGCAGAATTTACTGCTGCTGTTCCACCACCTACTTCTCCTAGTCAAAATAGTTTGCAGGTAGATAAAGGAACTATTTTGCAAAATCCAGCTATTGAAAAGCCAGCTTCTGTGCAATGTTCTCCTGCTTTTGATAATGTTATACATGTTATAAGGCACAGCAGTTTCCGGGTTGGGAGTGAGCAGCAACTGATGGAAACTGTGGAGATGGGGGTTCAAAACATGGATGTTGGGAAGCTCATAAGTGTGGTGAGGGATGAATTGGAGATGAGGAATACGACCTCCCCAGTGGCCCATAAATCATCAAGCAGCTCTGATGCCGTGAGTTTGAAATCAAGTTTTTTGGATCATTCAAGTACCAAGGAAATGGATGTAAGAAATTCCCCTTCAGTACCAATGTCTAATTCTTTTGAGCCAACAAAACCATACTCCTCCTTGATAGAAGAGGAAACACCAGCAAAGGAGATCTTAGATGTTAAGTCTTTCAGGCAGAGGGCAGAGGCACTTGAAGGGCTTTTAGAACTATCAGCGGAGTTGCTGCAGCAAAATAGATTGGAAGAGCTTGCTGTTGTTCTGAAGCCTTTTGGTAAAGCCAAGGTCTCCCCAAGGGAGACAGCTATCTGGTTAGCTAAGAGTCTCAAAGGAATGATGATTGAGGAACGTGGATGAAGTTCATGAAACATCATGTCTGGCGGTAAGCTTGTTTTTATTTTTACTTAATTGATATTGCAATAGTAATTCATAGTTTTTTGTCATGCTTTTGCTTCAAGTTCCTTTTGAATTTAAATGGAGCAATCAAATCTGTTCCTTCTGTTCTTCTCAATTTGTAATTCTTTTAGTGCATTCTGTTTGTACATAGTGACAACACAGATTATATGATTCTGTCATTGAGCCAGATATATTGAGATGATTTTGAATGTGGTGTATGCAAGTTTCAGTGAAATTGTTAGCAAGTTGTCTATGTGTCTTTTCCTGGCTGATTTAAACTAGATTAGTATCTGGAGAAATAAAGATAGATTGCATAGTGAAGCTGGAATTTACCTTCTTTTTAAGAGTTAGTGAAAGGCATATACAGTCTCTTAGCCATTTCAACTAGAGTTTAGGCAGCTAGCATTTGCTAGCAAGTTTTGTTCATTTTAATTTGTGTGGCTCTTTCTCAGTTTTGATATAGAAGAAGAGGTTTGTGAAAATTATCTCTGCATCTTAAAGTTGGGAAGAGTGGATAAATTGCTCACTCTTGTTTCATTCATGAACAATGCTACTCGATCAAAATTTGAAATTATCTGAAACTAGAATTCCTTTTCTGTGCATATTGATTGCTGTAGCCATTATTGTCTTTTTTTTTTTTTTTTAAACTAACTTCTAATTTGATTTAAAATGGGGATAATTAAGTTAAAGCACACTTTTGTCAAAAAAAATTGGGTGTCAAAAGTATACATGTTTATAAAATCAACCTAGGACAAGGTCTTTTGAGATAATTTATTCGCGCGTGTACATTTTGTATATTCTTAGACACGAATGTGGAGACTTTCAAGATTTTCATTGTGGCATCTATAGGATTGGAAGAATAAAGATGATCGAAAACACAAATAAGTATTCACAATATAGATGTTAGAGTTGTATATAGGAATTGGTGTTTGATTTTTATAGCATGGATAGAGTTGAGTCTTGAAAGTTTTAGACTCTTAAAAGAAATTCGCATCTTTGCAAACTAGAGAAAGGTTGAATATGAGAGGTTTGGTGAGAGAGAGTTTTTATTCAAAATGGAGGGTTTATAGAATAATTTCTTAATTATTTACATTCTTCTCATGCAAAGTATAATTATTCATAAATCCTTGATAGAAATTTTATTTCATGTCTTTGACTTATGTGTTATCTCATTTAATATTTTAATATATTAAAATGTTATATTTATATTTGTGGAGCAACTTGTCACAAAAGTAATTGTATTACCCTTGGAAATTGTTAGTCATTCTCAAATAATCAAATTTCCCTCTATTGTAAAATCTTTTCCAAAAGTGTTTCCCTCTCAAAGGAAGCACTACCATGCTTAACTAAATAAAACACAAAACTTAGCTCAATTGTGGAAATTTAGTAGCATTCATTAAATGACTAAAATACTTTTTATTAATGAAATATTAATAAAAACGTCAACAAAGTACATTCATTCTTAGAATGAAATGATTGATTCTGAGAAGTTTATAGCCTTCAAAATCAATCATTTTAATATCGTCGTTGTCAACTTCATTGATCATCTCTTAACACTTGACATCTTTCGTCGTTATTCATCCATTACTATTATCGTCATAGGCAAAAAATACTTGCTTCAAATTGTGTCATTATTTCTCAAATCAACACTTTTTATGTTTGATTTTTCTTATCATTTTGTCAATGGTGGTGGGATAGTGGATTTTAGAGATCATTGACTTGCTAAACATACTTTAGCTTGGGGATTTGCATAATGGTGTTAGAAATTGTTAGCTTGTTACACAGTGTCATCATGGTGGCAATGTTGGGAGATTATGATCAATTAGAGGATGATACAGATTTGACAAAGCAAGGAAGGGTATTAGTATTTTTCTACTAGGCAGGGATAGAGATTTTTTGGGGCAACTTTCGTTTGAAGAGATGGAGACAAATAATAGGAAATTCAACATCATGTCACCCATTATTATCGTTACTTCCAATTACATTTAAGCTACATGATGAAACAATTCGGTTCTACTAGTTTTAACAAAAACCTTGAGAAAGTGTTTGATTTAGAGTAACATTACTTTGTTCAGGTAATAAAATATTTTAATAATTTTTTATTATTAAAATGATATAATATGTAATATAAAAAATAATTTGATTATCATATTCAATTTAGGTATTAAAAATTATTTATTCAATTTTAATTTTATTATAATTTTATTTGTGCTTATTAAATTATAAAAATATCTTTCTTTTCAATTAAAATAACAAATAACATAAAAAATATTTTAATAAAAAAATGTTTAAAAATAATTTAATTAATTAATTAATTAACGCAAATTTTTATGATAAATTATGAATAAAAATATTTTATAAAATATATAAAATAAACGTTTTAAAATTAAAATAGATTTAATAATTTTATAAAATATTTCAATAAAATAATATTTTAATATCCTTTTACTTCAATCACCCAAACGAAGTATCCAAATATCATGCAGATAATTCTGTTAGCACCTTGGAATAAACCCAAAGCAGTCAACCTGCATCAACGGACAGACACTTAAGACTTAATCAAGAAGTCAATTTCTTACTTTTTTAGGTCTCACGTCACCGACGATGTTCTCTATCGACTCTTCTCCAAACTTCCCCCCAACAAAACTTCATGGATAATAATAACCCTTCCAGACCCGTCACCGGCTACCCCGCTCCCTACCAAAATGGCCACCCTCATCCGCCTTCCAACACCGCCTACCCTTACGCTGCCGCGCCGCCGCCCTCTCATCTCTACGCCTACAACTCTTATTACCAGACCCAAACTCCTATTTACCGCCGCCCCGCTTTTGTCCGCTCCTTTCTCATCACTATGTTCTCCCTCGCTATTATCTTGGGTTGCATCCTGTTTGTCTTCTGGCTTGTCGTCCGGCCACGTGTGCCCGAGTTCCATCTAACCGCGCTCTCGGTTTCCAACTTCTCTATGAATAACTCTCAACTTACTGCTAACTGGGACTCCCGCGTGGTAGCCTATAACCCCAATAAGAAAATGAGCGTCTACTACTATGCCGTCGTTTCGGCGATTAATTACGACTCCGTGATCTTGTCACGAACGCAAATGTCGCCTTTCGAACAAGGCCCGCGCAATCAGACGGAATTGGCAGCCAAATTCGCTGTGGTTGGTTCGTATATTGGGGAGAGAGCGGTGAATGGTATAAATAGGGATAGGAGTGATGGATCAGTGAGGTTTGATTTCAGGTTGGAGGCTTTTGCTAGGTTCAGATACCATGGGTGGAGGATGAGGACGCAGTGGGCTAGGATTTGGTGTGATGACCTAGCGGTTAGTCTTTCGTCGAAAAGTGGATCGGGGAACTTGGTGGGTGCTTCCAGGAAATGTATGGTTGCTATTTAGGTATGTTTGTTTGTTCGTTTGGCCACTAGTTTTTAGCATGATTTTTTTCTTTTTTGAAGATGATTTAATGTAATTTCAAATTGAATTATTATATATGATATGATATGAATCCATGCGGTGTAGATGTACATGGATTAGGGCTTGACGGCTGTATAATCTATGCTCTTGGTCATGGCTGCAATTCAATCGAAAATATTTTTGTTTATTCCTACCTATGAATTTAGCATTGTATTTCCATGTTAGTTGTTATAGTTCTTTTGCTTGGAGCGGACTTGGTGTTTTACTTGATGAACCAATTTCTTCAAATAAGTATTTGTATTGTTTTAGATTATGATGTATATCACTGAAAATCTTTATTAGAAGGGATTTAGACTTGTTCATTGTTTGTTATGTTTGTTACGAAGTCAAAGATGAACAATTACCTAGTCCTGATTCATGGACAATTTATGGAATTTTTTCGTTTCAATGAATCATTTGATCTCAATGATTCAGTTAAGCCCTACCCTCCATGATTTCATCAGTAGTCATTAGTATAGATAACTTTAGATAATGTTAAGAGGATGAATGTCTTGGATAGACTTATGCAAGAACATGGAGGTCTATCTTTGTGATAGGATTGACTGGCCTCAAGACTTTGGGCTTGGAGGGTACTAGAGGCTTAAATAGAGGACCGAGCTGACTGCATGACAGTGTCTCAACTTTTAAGACAACATTTACTGTGTTATCATCAAGATAAGCCAAGAGAAGATTTTTTTTTTAACAAAAATGTGCTAGATTTTCCTTAGGTGTGAAGATCTTGCCTTAAAAGGTAAGCGCAATATATTCATTTAAAAATCAGAGTCATCTGGGTGATTGCACTGCCTTAGAGCGTTGCAATATGTTTTCTTTTGATAAGCATGTTTACTTGTGGAAGAGGAGCTGCTGAGGTGATGCACTGATTATGGAAGCAATATGGTTCCTTTGGAAGTGGATTGCTAAACAATAAGTGTCAGTGTCATTAAGGTGATTGCCTTACATTTTGGTACATAATTGTGCTACATGTCAACTAGTTAAACAGGTGGTTGGCAGGGTTAGGTGTGAATGTTTGGGATTTTCATCTATTCTTTTGGCTTTAATCAATTTTGATTATGCTGTAAGAAATTTCTTTGAGCATTCTACACTTTGAGGGTGGTAATTTACTGCTTATTGAATTGCTGTATCCACCTTCCTGCTATTACTCATTGGTTGTGACACTGCAAATGTCGAAACAAAGTGTCCTATTCATGTCTTTCAAAGTTGTTTTTTTTTTTTATAATGATAATCTGACAATCAACTTTTCATCTCCTGAACCCCCTTGACACTTCAACTCATCTCTTTTGGCTATCAATGCAAGCACCAGTGATGATGACATGGTGTTAGCAATTATTTTAATTTAAAATAACTATAGCTTTGTTTCTTTTCCTTTAACTGCACCATTTTGCTTTTGTTTGTCTCTTTTCCCCCACATTCTTCAGATGTATCATTCTTTTACCGCCCTCTGCAAGCTTTGTTCCATTTGGGTTGGGTTTGTTTCACTCTTTGTATATTTTCAGATTTTTTTTTTTACTGTTCCATTGGTTTGTCACTGACTGAGTGATTCTTCTCTTTGGATCAAGAAGATTATTTGGTCAAAATACCTAAGAGTCATTTTTTTACAAAAGATTGATGTTACTCTTCTCCTTTGATCCAGAAGAATCTTTGGTCAAAGTATCTACATTTCCGAAGTCAAAGACCTTTTTTTTTTTTTAGTATGATTTTTCATCTCTTTTCCCAATTTCAAGACTACCAGTTAATTTTTAAAATCTTTCTCTGACTAGAGTGATTGAATATTGTTAACTTTGTGCCTCCAAAATTGGAGTCTTAGTCTCTTTGATTAAGTTTATTTCACATTGGAAGAATTGTTATATTGGAACTATTGTTTGCCATACTTCTCATTTGTCAACCTTGCATCTCTAATAATCAGAAGAAAGCTAAGGTTATTTTTATAAAACCGAGATGAGGTTTGCCAGACTAAGTGATGTTTTGGCCCAAGTTGGAGTCTAAATACATTTTACGTGAAACCTTTATGAAAACTTCAACCTGGCAAATTAACCTGTGAACTGTTAAACCATTACCATCAATTAAAAGTTGAGTGAGTTTTAACATCAGTTTATGGGTCCACATACTTAAAATTTTGAGTATTTAACTCCAATAATTTCCCCTTGTTTTACTCAATTAATAAGCAGTAATCCATTATGAACTGTCTTTTCCTTTTAAAAAGAATATTGATCAAATTTTTTTTTATTTAAAATTTGAATTATTGATCATGATGACATGAGTTATGGCTTTACTATTATTCTTATTTTCTGGGTGATTTTATACTAATTTTTTGGTCTGGCACAATTGATAGGATTTTCTGAGCTTATTAAAATATTTTTTAAAAGCTACAATTCATCTTCATGGTCTATTGTATAATTTTAATTTCAAGTAGTAAATTTGTAATATAATAATTACATCATCATGATATCATAACAGTTCATTTCTGATAAAAACTGAATGGTCAAGCCAATGGCCCATGACTGGATTTCATTTTAACAGATCAACGAACAACCTTGTTTAGAACATTTCTACCGTTTGAATATTTTAAGTGACAATGAAAGAATATAATTGAGGATGTATTGGAAATGGTATACAATCTGAATTTTACTTTTGTTGATTGTGCATGTGGATGGTTTCTTCTACCATTTGAACATTTCTACTTTATAAGGAGCCTCAGCTTCAAAATTGTTGCCTACATTACTTAATAATTCATAGGACCACTATAATGTGCCTGTTTAACCATACTGCACTAAAAGAATCCAGCAGTCATGTATCTGAACATAACTTCTTGATGGAGTTGGAATAAAGCATGGCGCAAATATGAAGCTGCAAAATTCTTTTCCTCCAGGTTTGAGTAGTTGAGGAAGGAAAGATTGAATTATGACATGTATTATTCATGTCAACATAATCTTACCTTCTGTGATTTTTCTACATTTTAGGTTGTAAATTAGATTGTAGCTGGATATGAATATAGCAGTTGTTCTGAAATTAAGACTTTGACTGTTACCTTGAGGTCACATTATATTTCATCCAGTAATGAGTTTTTTAGACGTTTAACGGGGATTACTGCCTGATAGCCTGTCATTGGAGATTTTTGAGGGGAAAAAAATACATTCTGACTTTCATGAACAACCTGAGAAAACATTCAGAATGCTATTATGCTAATTATATGATAATATGGTCTTTTACTTTCTCTGTTTGTGATGTATCTTAAGGTTATCGGTTAAGAATGGTTTATTACCATCAAGAGTATCCGTCCTTTTCTATCAGCTAATAAATTTATTGTCTTCTATAACATCTCGCAGATGCCTAGTGGATGTTGCCATAATGTTAACCAGAGATTTAATTCGGAAATCACTAACTTGTTTAATATTTGTTGGGTCTTCCTGGTTATGTCTGAAATTAGAGGTAGTCCAACTGTATCATTTATTCACTCGGGTCAAATTCTTTTACTGAAACTGCTTGTGTACACTGTTTCAGTCATTCATATCATCCCTCCTAAAATGGTTGAACAATTTAAGCCTTCATTGTGGGGAAAGTTTGCTGTAGGGTAAGTTTTGCTTTTGTAGATGATTCAACTCGTTTTTTCCCCCCGTTTCCCTTACTTTACACCAACAAAGTGGGTAGCAGTTAAATTGCCATACTTATTACTTTTTTTCGCTAAGGATAAAATCCTCTGTATTTGCCATTGGAATCAAAGTATTCCCTACTTTTAGATTTTGTCATCTTTACTCCTTTATATTGGGATTTTTTTAGCTTCAGAATATCGCTTTACTGAAACTGATTGAGCTTTGTAAATTAAAGGCTAGGTAAGATAAGAATATAGAGAGAAAGCAAGAAAAAAAAATGCTTTTTGGTATCGGAAAATTACTGATGACCTACATGTTTCCCTTTAAAGCCAAGCGGAAATAGGAACTAGTGTTTGTTTTTACAACCAATTTAAGATTACTATAATATTTATTATAATTATAATTATAAAGCTTTGTTTTAATTTTAAACACGAGGATTACTTGAGCAAACCTTCTCAAGATATTGGAATCTTCACAACCAAGGGGTCCCTCATCTGTACCTGTTTCAGCATCTTTTATATAAAGTCTAAAACGCTCCAATTAAAAAAAAAAAAAACCTATATTCCCATTATACACACAAATTAACTTTTTCTTATTCGTCTTCGATAATAGAATCAAATAATTAAAAACAATCATTTGGCTTTAAAGTGGTCAGATCTGATATTTTTATTATTAATCATAGTTGAAAACAATTAATAAAGTCAAAGATGATAATTTTTAATCGTATTTATTATTAGAGACGATCAGATTTGATTGTCTCTTTCAAAATAAGAGGTGGTCAATCTAAGTGTCTTCATCATAAAACTAGATAGTTGTTTTTGATAATCTGGTTTCATTATTGACAGTCACCGTTAGCAATGTGATTGTTTTTAATTTTAATATATTTTTTTAATATTTAAATAATATTTTATATTTTATTATTTTTACAAAATTTATTATATTATTTTTAAAATTTTTATTAAAATCGTTAAAATATATTTTTGATTATCAAAATTTAATTATTAATTATTAAATTTAATCATTGACATTAATTAATAAGTAAATATATAAATTTTAAAAAATTAATAGATAAAATTTGGTTACTAAAAGAAAACCAAGAGAATATATCCTTTGGCCTTAAAATATAGGGTAAACACTTCAGAAAGGGACACTTCTGCCTCAATTTCCCACCACCACTCACTTTATATAGTTTCTTTTATCGAGTGATAAAATTAATGTCCTATTGTATACAAAATTATTATTAAGAAATATGCTAGAAGTACATGTGCTTAGGCATGGTTTCTTCTATATATGTGACACAACACACAAATCCTCTTGACCCCAATTGTGCATATGCTTTCAGCAGCACAACACAATATTCTCAGCTCCAACCATGTGTGAAAAGGAGTGTTGCCGCCATCACGACGACGACGACGACAGGAAGCAGCTTCTTCGATGGCTACTTATTGGCGTAGTGGCCTTCGTCGTGGCTGTCCTCTTCGTTATTTTTCTGTTTTGGTTAATCACTAGGCCCACAAAACCAACCTTCGTCCTCCAGGATGCAACACTCTATGCATTCAACCTCTCAACCCCTGCGGCTCCAACCATCTTAACCTCCAATCTTCAAGTCACAATCTCCTCCCGAAACCCCAACCACAGAATCGGCATTTACTATGAAAAGCTGGACGTCTACGCGTCATATCAGAACCAACAGATAACTCTCTCGACTATGCTTCCGATGACCTACCAGGGCCACAAAGATATCAGTGTTTGGTCGCCTTTTTTGTGCGGTAATGCCGTTCCTTTGTCGCCGTATTTGGCGGCTTCTTTGAGCCAGGACTTGGATACTGGGATGGTACTGGTGAATATAAAGGTCAATGGGAAAATTAAATGGAGGGTCGGCACATGGATTTCAGGAAAGTATCCATTAGATGCAAACTGTCCAGCTTATATTTCGTTTGGTGAGAATAGTAGAGGCACTGCTTTTGCCACTGGAGCCGCCATTAAGTATCAGCTTGTGCAAGGATGCACTGTTGAAGTATGATCAACAAATTTGTATGCTATCAATCTTGCTCATTTTTTCTATCATTAATGTTGAGATAAAAGAGAAGGATGTATTGCTGATAAGGTTTCATTTTCTATCATGTTTCTGTTACAAAAATTGTCTTGATGGAAAGGCAGAAGACCAGAATGGATTTTTGTTCTTGGCATTTGCCTCATCTTGGAATGGTTGGTCACTGGGAACCGCTGCAGCTTGTTCATATTTTCTGAGTTGATTATCTTGGATTTTGACATTGCCTGGGATGCAGAAGTCTTTGGATTCTTTGATCCTATTTTATTTGCCAATACCAAAAAGAATTTGTTTACTAGTATAACTATTATCTGGTAGCATAAATTTTGGATCCTGTTCTGTGGAACTGGGACATGCTCTACGACTGGATTAAACACTAAGTTCAGCCTCATTAAGACAGTTTTAATGTCTTGTTCAGCCCTAAAACGGAGATCAAACCAAGAGAGTTGTTTACCTGGCTCAGGATCGGATATATATTATATCGGCTGAAGGAGTTAATCCCAGTCAAAATTTTTCTCAATCATAAAGTCTTACTTATTAAATTTTTTTAAATTTAAACTCTGTAAATTACAACGATTAAATATATATGATTGAAGAACTATTTTTATTTTTTAATATAAAATTTTAAAATAATAAAATAAATTCTATAAAAATAATAAAAATATTAAAATGTATAAAAATAAATTTTAAAAACATTACAATATATACAAAAACTAAAATTAAAAAAGTAGTGACCATCGAAAACAAATTATATGATTGATTGTTTCATTTGTATAAGACAATTAGATTTGATTGTTTCATTCTATGTGAGACAGTTGACCATTTCTACCATCAATGATGATCAAAGACAACAAAACATGATCAGTCTTGTGTACAACGATCATTTACAACCATTATTAATGATAAAAATAATTAGATTACATAAAATGAGATAACCAAATTTTATTGTTTTGTGAATTAAGTGATATTTTTTGGTTATTTAGTTTGACTTTTTACTATTATCGACGATAGTGAACGTTACTTTTATTTTTATTTTAAATTTTATATATTGGGATAATTAAAAATTTAATTTATTAATTACAATTTCAAAATTTTAAATATTAATTTAATATTTTAATATTATTTTATATTTTTATGTAAATTTTATTTTTTTATTGAATATATTTTAGTTATTTTATTAAAAAATAAATAAATAATCTAAAAAAAATTAATAGAACCAAATAAAAATAAAACTTCTAAGTAAGTATTTAAATTTTAAAAAATTAATAAAAACGACTTTGACATTTGATGAAATTTTGGGTAGGATTAAGCATCAACTTATGCTACTTTTCACATTGAATTTGGAATATTATTTATATATTTTTTTCAGTTCAGTAATCTCAACAGGCCAATTTCGGCACCTTGGGCAAGAAAAGGAAATAATCAATTTTCTCGGGAAATTTGCAACATATCTTTCAGGTGTTCTCATTATAATTTATTTACTATGAAAGAAAATATGATTTTCCAGTGACACGACTTGATCTATACATTTATAATAATATTTCAGAAAATCAATACATATAAATCATTTCCCATGTTCTGGTCTTTTTTATCACAAGATGTATTTTGTGTCATTTTTTAATTTTCTAAAAAATAAAAATGAAAAAGAGAAAATATTTGGCGGAGAAGAGCTGCGAAATGGGGAATTTTTGCAAATGATGCTTTTATGTTGGAATTATTGAAATTATTTTATTTTCAAAGATATCATTTGGGAGGCCTGGATTTACAGTAACTTTTTTCATCATTTCTTCTGGAGATCGTCTTCCACCATAACCCAGCTAAGAGCATAAACGGTATGTTTCATTCTTCTCCTCTTTGGGTCTTCAACTTTTGCATCTCTTGCTTTGCCATAATTACTGTTTTTTTTTTGTCATTTTTTTCTGATGAAGTGTTTGCGATGGAATGGGTTTTGTGGTTATCTTTGTCAATACAATAATCGGTTGCTTTCGGTTACACATTACTGTCTTTGACTTTAAATATTTTCCTCCTTAGATAACGAATTCTTGGAATTTAGTTGTAAGTTGTGAGCTTTTTCTGGACTCGAAGTGTGGAACTAAGCTATGTATTAATTCTGGAATTTGAGTTTGAGACCAATACTTTCTTGTAATTTAGTGAACATGGTGGTATTGTGTTTGCCTTGAATTTGGGGTTTGGAGAGATATCACTACAAATAAAAACAAAAAGAAAATTTTTAGCGTTGGACTAAATCCGTTGCTAATGCTAAATAGCATTGGATTAGCGTATCGGATTAAATTCGAAATAGTATTAGAATCAGATTCACATTGGGTTAGCTTCAGAAAAATTTATCCAATGCTAATCCAATTCTAATTAAAATCTGATATTTTTTTTCTATGCTAATTAGCATGGTTTATATTTATGTGCTAATTTGATGCTAATTAACATAGATTATCATCCGGTCTAATTAGCATCGGCTTAAAAACAGATTAGGTCTGATACTAAATTTTAAATTACTTAAAACAATGAACTTTTCTCCTTTCGATTATCCTCTTCTCTAAGCCCTAAGTTCTCTACTTCAGTTGAACCTCTTTGGCCTTTGCTCTTCTCTTCAAGGCTTTGTTGTCCTCTTTATTGATATCCTCTTCAGCTGGGTATGTTTTTGCTTTCTTCTATTTTTTCTTCTTCATTTGATCAGGTCATTTTGTTAGAAGGTGTCAAGCTTGATACTATGTAATAGCTAAATGGTTGGATTTTTTTTTTAATTTTTATTGGATTTTCAGGAAAGTGAAAACTGAAAATTTTTCTTGATCTTATAGCTTGTTTATGTTGCTGAATAGTTGCGATTTCAACAGAATTAGTCATTATTTTTGTGAAGTTTATTGGCTGGATATTATTCTTCTAAATATCTTCATATTCAATGTTAACCTGTAGCTTCATTGAAAGGAGAAGAGTAGCACTTTAAATTTAAAATTTAAAGTGCTAATTAGAATTGAATGATAATCTAATGCTAATTAACTTCGAAAAAAAATATATAATGCTACTTAGCATAAAAAAAAATCTATATAATGCTACTTAGCATCGGAAAAAAATCTGATTCTAATATTATGTCGAATCTAATCTGATGACAATTTGATTAGATTGGATTAGCGTTGGATAAATTTTCTGATGCCAATTTGATTTTAATATTATGTTAAATCTAATTCGATGCAAATTTCCGATGCTAATTAGCGCCGAACATGTTTTTTATTCTCATTAGAATCGATTAGCATCAGAACATATTTCCGATTCTAATTAGAATCAGACTAGCATCAGAACATAGTGCAATACTAATTATCATCGAAATTTGGCTGATGCTAATTTGTCTTAAGTTCATATTTATCTAATGCTAATCTGATGCTAAAAACATTTTTTTTTTTTTGTAGTGTAAAGAACAAAAACCTATATCACACACACAAGTTCACAAGGAGATAAGTAAATTGGGTCATTTATAAAATCACAACGGACAAATGTGTTTCATGTAAAGTAATTTCATAAAATGTGTTGTATGTATATGATTTCAAATTTTCAATATGTTTTTCAAAAATTAATATTTGTTCTTATGATGAATAATTCAATGATGTGTTTTGTATAAGAAAATATGACTGATCAATCAAGATGCTCTTTTGGCTTTGCTTGTGGAGCTAATTTAAGAGAAAGTTATGTGGAACTGGTCATAAATAAATATATATATGCTGGTATGATCTCATGCAAGTAACTGGTGGCTTTTCGTTTTTTACTTGATGTCAAAAGACAATTACTGCATAAATATTTTCAAATCATAATTTAATCATTGGAAGGTCATAAGGTTCATCATTATTTGACTAATATACGTTTCATGAGTAATATATCTCACTTGACTGATTTTTAGTAACAATCCGCTTTCAAAACAGCATAAAATTTAACAGAGATGCACTTACATTAAAGCTGTAAAATCTTAAGTTTTGAAATCAATAAAGGCTCTAGCTTATTTGATTTTAAGCTTTATCAATCCTGCAAACACCATTTAATGTTCAGGATGAACATCTGTTCAAAGTTAAATAACTAGTTTTTTTGGTGGTGGGGGTATTGTATTATTCGGTTTTCACCAAGTGTTAAACATATTGGTAGTTAGCACAGTACGTTAAGAAGGATGAGCACTTAAATTATGACTCGAGGTTCATTTTTAAAACCCATGATCTAATGAGTTAATGGTTTTTAGTGGTGCATGTATACATTTTTATCTCATAAATAAATCTTTTTCGTATATTAAACATTTTTCTTTCTTTAGTTTCTTTTTTAGGTCTAAAAATGCAATTCATTGCTTCCACAGTAGAATTTGTACGTGTTTAGAGTTTTCCTTCAGCATTTTAATTCTGCATGGTAAATTAGTGGTGTTCAGTAGCACTCATATGCTGTTTATTATGAAAGGTTGGCTTTTTTTTTTAAATTTGTTTCTTAATTTCTGAAGCAACACTGTGTTTTTTTATTCCATTTTGTTTCTGTGCAGTCAATAATTATTGTTCTTTTTTAAGAAATTATAATTTCTGATGCAATCTTAAGCAAATTTCGTTTCTGAAGTTTGAAACTCTTCTCTATCACACAGTGGTTTGGTTTATATTGCTATCCTAATTCTCTACGCATATCATAATCAAGTGATGCTCATTTTGGCAAAAGTTTAGCTAGTAGCCTATTGTATTTGTTTAGAGACTCTGGTCATCTGAGCATATTTCACCATTCAACAGATTCCTCTCAATACAATTGTTTTTAGGCAAGCTTTTCATTAGTAAATGAGAGTTATTTGTGGAGGATGCCACAATAAGATAATAGACGGGCTGGAAATAAAGTCTCTTCATCAAATAGTAATGTGATCTTCAGTGGCTTTTATTGTTTGTGAACTGATAGGAACATGTTTTAACTCTCTGCTTCTGTTGTTGAAACTTGCCAGGTGACATGGGAAACAAGCCTGTGACTGTGAAGCAGGAAAGGGAAGAAGTTTTCTTGAAAATTGTTCCTCCTTTGGATCGCGCTTATGTTCGATGGCTTGCCCGTGATGTCAAGCGGATTCACGGATTCACTCCAAAAAAACCTGTTGCAGTGAAGCCACCTGAGCATTATATAGAATACATGCAGGTAAATGGATGGTTGGAGGTGAACTTGGACGATCCTGATCTAGCCCATTTGTTCAAATAGATAACATGTAATTTATGACTTTTTGTGAGGAAAGTGAATGGAAATTAGAGAGATGGAGCTGGGAGTTTTCATTGCTAAACAATGAGTCAATGAAGTAATGATAACCTTAACATAACAAAGGGTGTTTTAATTAGTCTTTTTAACCCACCATAAAGGGACCTACCCTTTACCATTCACGCCTCAGCCATTTATACATTCTTCTACCTGTATATATATTTTTGAACCGGGGTAACTCAGCTCCATATAATCCAGGTAGCCGGTAAACCCTCGAGGTTGTATCCTGCAACTAAGCCCTTCTCGTAAAGCCTTCATGGGTGATGTTTTGTTGAATGTTTAGTCTACTATTAAGAGATCTATCTTTTCGTTGATGATTCAATTCCCTATTAAGAGATTTCTGTCTTTTTAGCTCTGTTGAGATTGACCTTAGGCCTTCACCATTAATATCATTAAGATTAGTGTTATTAAAATGGAATTTAAAATCAGAAGAATATGTTTAGGATTATTAATTTTAATTAAATTATATATAAAAACAATTTAGAATAAATCCAATAAAGCCCGTGTAATAGAACGGAACGGAACGGAACGGAACAGAACAGATTACTCCGAACGTTGCCCTAACAAAGCGGTGAAGAGTGGGGCGTCGTTGGTTTAGCATTTCAATTAATCGCCACTTTATTCCCCTTCTCAAAAGGCGCCAATCGCCGATTCTTAGATCCTTTTTGTTTTTATTTTACACCATATTGATAAATTATAAATGCCCATTATTTATATGAAATATAAATTTACTTTATTTTTCTTAAAAAATAATCAACATATTACAAATATTCAATAATATTCGTTTTATTATAATTTTTATCCAAAACATGACTGCATTTGATGTTTCAAATTGATATGTCATAGTTAAGTTTCCTTCTTTGTTCAATTAACAATAAATTTATTGGTATTGAAATTTAGTTATTTTGTAGTGAATTTCTTAGATTTTAGAGCGAGTTTATTGGTTGAATTTTGGTATGAAATAATTTGAATACTTTATAAAATTTGTAAATAATTTTGTGTCAAAATAAAGGTAAAATGAAAATTTAAGACACATTTATTAAATTAAATATTTTATAAGAGAAAAGCCTGGTTTTTATCACAATCAGAGACTCGAAGTACGGGGTGTGTGACAGTGTGAGTGGAGTCTTAATAAATATAAATGGACGACAAAAAGCAAAAATAATTTATTTATGAATTAATTAATTATAAGCGCTTCCCTCCACATCCACATCCGAACCAAATTCCCTCCTTCCTCAACTCTTTCCCTCGTTTTCTACTCACTTTCTCTCTCCCGCTTTTTTTATTTTCTCTCTTCCCAAACGCCAGATCCCCCTTCTATTTCCTTCTTCAATCCAATCACTTTTACTTGATTAGGCATCCTTATTTCACTTCACCTGATATTTTTCTCAATTTCCCAAACCCTTGCTTTAAAATTACCCAATCAATTCAATCTCCATTTGGCTTCTGTTTTCCATGTCCAATTCGCAAACGCATAACTTCTCTGCGCAGCCCAACGATACTTTCATGCAGCAGTCGTTTAAGCGCCAGCTCCCATTTTCTTCTATGAAGCCGCCGTTTTCAATTCCGGCTGATTATCATCGCTTTGCTGCTGACCCTCACCGACCCGATCAAGAACCTGAGGGCGTCGTAGTTACATCTCTAGTATGTTTCTTTTTTTAAGTTGTATTTTGGGGTTAAATTTTAATTTTTCTTTATTTCAAAATTTGGTTAATTTTGTTACTCTAACTTCTGAGGTTGTGTGTGTTTTTTTTAGTATGATCATAATTTACTGGCTTCTGATGGGTGAATTTCATGAGGATCTACTTGTTTGCGTTTTAGGATGTGGGTTTTGTGTGACTAGTGATGAGAATTAGTTTTTGAAGGTTTAGATTTGTTGAAATTGTAGGGCTTCCCGTTCATTGTTTTTCAATTGAATGTGATTTTGTGTTTTCTTAATCGGAATTTTTCTGGTTGGTGTTTTTATAAGGTTTTCTGCTTGTTATAATGGAGAGGATTTAGAGCTATGGACTTTAGCTGTGAATTTGATGATTTTTGTGTTTCTTTGTTTGTTTTTTGTGTGGGAATTTGAGTGGTAAACAGGACAGGATGAGTGTTACTGTAAAGAATTACATGCTACTGAAAGGAACTGGTGGTTCAAATTCTCTTGCAGTTGTTGGGTTTGAGGCTTTCTTTAATTGTTTGAGTATGTGTGCGATTTGCAAGATAAACAAGCAGTTTCTTATGGATATTATTAGTTTTATCTTTGTTTATTTTTTAAAATTTTTATGCTATTTCTGAAATGGTGTTTTTGATTTGACACACAAGTTTCTATGTGAAGTGTGATGTTTCAAAGGCTGTTGTCAATAAAGAGTTTGGATTTGTTGATAACACCATAGAGTTTAGTTTGGGAGATTCTATATCTTTACCGTCTTGCAAAGAGTTCTATGAAAAGCTGAAGACTTATTCATATGTTAGTAATTTTGTGAAACCATTATGTGAAAAGATAAACATGTCAAGCTAATGAATTGCAGTTGTAGCCAAGTGGAAATATCTGTGTAGTTTCAGAGGAATTGCTGAGATTTAGAAATCAGTGACACAAATACTGAAAAAGTATTTGTAAAATGGAAAGCATGCAGTGTTCTCAACTGGTCAACTTCAACTGGAACAGTTGAGAAGGGCTGTATTCCTTGGTCACTTGAGACATCTAAGCTGGAAATGCTAATCTAGATTGCCAGGCACACATTGTTTCATAAGGGCTCAAGATAAAAACTTTGATGGATTAAATAAGAATTCGATCTTCATGTTCAAGCTGTAGGACAAGAAGCTTGCATTTTGATTCACGTGTCTCCAGTCTCAGTGACAATACATCAAATTACCTATTCATAGATGATTGTTGTTTGGGAGAGCCATTATACCATATAATTTTTCGGCACACTACCCTTATTCTTGTATCATTGTTGATATAGGTATCTTTGGCTGCTAGTCATTTGTTTTGATAAGAACCAATTTAAAGTTCAAAGTGATGAAAGGATAACAAGAAGTGTAGCCTAGGCTCACAAAAAATATCAAATAGAACAGGCACAACACATTATAGCAGCAGAAAACCAAACTAAAGAATACTGTTTTCCCATGAATATAGAGTTTCTGGAAGTTCCTTCAAAAACAATTGAAATCAAAATTCTTAATGAAGTAAAATAATTATTTCCCAAGAATATCTTTAGCTTGTTTTCTCTCATTTCTTTGATTTTTTTTGGCTTTTTTCTTTATTTTTCTTTCACTTCCCAATTACTCATAAAAACGCTTTCAAGCACACCTCCATAATATTCACTTCTTGAGGCTTCCAAAATTTATGTCAAAATTTTAATGAACTAATTGGGGCGAAACTTAACTTCTTTTCCAGAGCATAATAGCACACCCATATTCCATAACACACACATCAGCTGATGTGTGGATAATAATTGTGTCAAGGTATCCTTCATGTTTCTCTCCACAAGTTTTTTATTAACTAAGGTCATATATTGAATTTTATTTAAAATTCTAATTGCATTGTTCTAGATGTTTAAAATATAGTTTAAACTGAATCATTTAAAGTCTTTTTTTTTTAATAAAGTATTGAACAATTTGGGTTGTCTCATGCTCTTCTATGTAGTTTTACTTCAGTTCATTTGAACATATAGAGGGCATTTTGATAAAAGTGTCAGGTATATAACTGATATTGACTAGCTGGTGATAGAACATTTTTTTTTTTCATAAGAAAAACTTCCTCCTTGGGTGGTTCATAACAAGGCTTAGAGGCAGAAGTTGGAAATTGACAAAATACATGTTCAATTATATTTTTGTGGGTCATGGAAAAGAATGTAGGATTTAGATAAATACCACAATAAATGTCATGAATGATAGAACTGTTGCTAGCCTAGTAAAAGTTTGGAAGAGTGAAGCAAGTGGAATTCTTCTAGGCAGGTACCATCATTGGAATTTATTTGGCTTAAATGCATGCTTTTGATTAGTGCATTGTCAACATTGACAGTGCAACTTTTGTCGTTCATAGTACTTTTCATGTGGTTTGGCTTTTGCAAGGCAGTGTTTAGTTTGAACCAATGGAAGAGGATCTAGAATAATTTCAATCCATGATCTATGAAACTTTGACTTTATGCAGCTTTCTGTTTAACGAGACAAAACAAGAAAGGTATAAATTGAAAGAAAATAGAATTGAAAACTCTAATTTACTTGAAATTCTTGTCGTAATGATGTTCGCCTTTATCATGATTTATGCATACTGTAAGTTCATAAAATAAATGAAAATGGAACGGACAAAGGAAATTCTTGTGTAGAGGCCCTTAGAATGATGGCCAAACATTGCTGCTTGTGCTTGTAGAAAAGGGATCAACCCCCATATCTTATTTTTACTTTTTTAGACTAGAATATTCCTAATAGATGGTTCCTGTATGGCACTGAGTGTTTTACCAAATAAGATGGAATTACATATTGCTGATTGTAGAGTTTCAGTAAACTGAACTCTGCTGTTTTGATCTAGTTTTAATTTTCTTGGTATATATAGTTTCTTAATTTGAATCTCTTCCCAAGGATATGGTGTATCAGAAGATTTCTTCTACGATAAATTCTCTTCTTATTGTGGTTCAGTTCAATTTCTCTATTGCAATTTGATTATAATTGTAGGCTATGGTTCAGCATATTTGCAAGTTATTTGACCTGCTTGAAGCAAGTTTTCCTTTTGAAGATCTACAATAGATGCTGCCATTCCATGAATGCATTGCAAAAATACTTGTATAATTTATTGTGGCCCAATAATTTTTTGCTGCAGATCCAGGATTGGAGGGTAAGTCTAGTGTAGTTTTTATAAAAAATAAATAAATAAAAAAGAAGTTTAGCAGTTGTGATTGATATTTTTAACAGACCTACTACCAAAAAACTCTATCACTTCTTTTGCTTTAGCATTATGACTGCTACCCTCCACTGTGCTATGTGTATCTCTTCTTTGTCTTTAAAATGATTTGGAATTGGCAGTTGCTGAGCTGGCTGTGGATTGAACCTTAGGAAATAAAGCATATTTTTTTATCCCATCCTTTAGTCCTGCATAGTTCATTGCTATAACATAAAGGTGCATATTGTTTTGGTTTGTTTGGGCTGCCTTTTTGTTGTACCGAAATAGAGCCTTTCTAAATCTCACAACTACTAAAACTTAAAAGGTTGTAGGTACACGTTACATTTCTTTTTCAGTTGTATTGAGAGCTTTGAGAGTTTACAGTTTAAATCTCTAGTGACTAAGATAAAAAATTGATCTTTTGTTGATGACGTGGTTAATGCTACTGTGAGTTTTATTCAAAAAAATAGAATGCTGGAGATTTATGTTTTCTTTTTTCATTTTTTCTCTTCTCTTTTGCAAGGGAATTGCTTCATGGATTTTTAATGTGTATATTTAGCAAATGTTCTGATTTGATAGGATGGGAAGGCTTTAAATACTTATTTGCCTGGTTGTTATTATATAGTACTTGCTTAATGATAGAGGCTATGATCCGCTGATTCTTTCATTTGATTTCTTGTGACTTGGAAAGCAAATTAAAGGACTCTTATATCTTTTAATGAGGCCATGAATTTCCTGCTTTGTTTGATTCATTATACTCCTAAGTTTATTTCACATTTTGCTTATTGTGATTTGACAAACTACATGTTGTTTATTAGCAATTAAAGCGGAAGAGTGGCCCTGCTGATCATGAAGTTGGGTCAAGTGAGCAGACAACTGGTCCTGGATACACTGATATAGTTCATAGCCCTCTGCAGACACCTGTATCTGGGAAAGGGGGAAAGGTGCAAAAAACTTCAAGGCTTGCAAAGAATAGTAAATCTGGACCACAAACTTCAGCTTCAAATCTTGGTAAGCATTACTGTTTTAAGTTTTAGCAAGTCTCAAATTTGTAATTGTAGGATCTCTCTCTCTCTCATTTACTGATTGAATGGTATAAAGCAAAAGGATTAGTTGGTGCTATCACTAGATTTATTTGCATAAATAGTCAACTTATGAGCAGGTTATAAGGAAATAAAAGTAGGTATAATCGATGAAAATTATTTTCTGTAGTGACAGCTTCACCTTGCAACAATCTCACACCAACTGGTCCCTGCCGTTATGACAGCTCCCTTGGTAATTTTCTATTCTTTTGCATTTCTTTTTCTCTTTACTATATTAATGAATAAAAGTTGGTTATTTTTCTAAATTTCTCCATGTCAAGCTTTTGATCTAGAGCAAGTACATTATTAAAGAGTGAAACAATGTCCTTTAATTCAGGGCTCTTGACAAAGAAGTTCATAAATTTGATCAAGCACGCTGAAGATGGTATTCTTGATCTAAATAAAGCCGCTGACACTTTAGAGGTAACAAAAACTTCTTATATTCATCCAATTCTATGTCAACTTGTTCAATTACTAGAAGGTTGTCTTTTGCTACAGGTGCAAAAAAGGCGGATATATGACATAACAAATGTCTTGGAAGGTATTGGTCTTATAGAAAAGAAACTCAAGAACAGAATTCAGTGGAAGTATGTATTTATATCTTGAAATTTGCACACTTGTGATGTCATTTTTTTATTGCTGAATGGTTTTTGTTTCTGATCTGCATTGACTTCCACTTTCATTAATGCTAGGGGGCTTGACGTCACAAGGCCAGGGGAGGCTGATGAAAATGCTTCAAGTTTACAGGTGATTGAAAAATTGCATCTTGACTTGAACTCTCTCTGATATCTTGGTTTATGTTTGATAACTGCATTCAGCACTGAAAGTGAATTAGCTCTTCATCATTTTAACTGGTTTTAATATGACCTGACCATAACTACATTCTATTTAAAATTCATTTAGGTGACTGCCACTATGATCGACGAAAAACTCACATTTATCATCATAAAACCACAGCACCTTTACGTCATTACCAGGAGCAATCTCTACATTATACCAGCTCTATAACCATATAATTGTCATTCTCATTATTACTACCATAACACGTCTACAATCTCATTATTGCTAATACTGCTGTCACCAAACAGCCACTACTGTTATCAAGAAAACTGCCATTTCTTTGAACCGACAACTATTAACATCGTTAGACCTACTGCTCATGCAACTGTCTTTTTTTTTTTTTTATAAATTAAACTTATAAGTTTAGATTGATTAGTTTTCACTATTTAAATCAGAAGACTTATTGTACATTACTAGCAATTTTTCTAAGACTTGTTATAAATTACTAGCAATTTAGCTAAATAAACATTCAGGACTAAATTTATTGTTCAGTTTGAAGCTTTTTCTAATTTATAAAATAGCACTTCAGCTTTTCAAATTTCATCAAGCTCTTGTGAAATAAAGTGATGTGGGAACATAAACTTGATAGTATCCCTTATGCTACGGCCAAATATCAATCCATCTTCTGTTGGAAGCTCTGTTTTCTCTGTCATCACCTTGATCTGTCCTTTAAGTCTGTCCATTGAACTTGCCATTTTGTGTTAACTGTTGTATAGTGAAAGATGAGCAGAGTGCCATCTAGGTTTTTAACATTTAACCTCAAGTAGTTAGCATACGGTTTACATGAGTTGCATTAGATTTTTTTCACTGTATGCATGTAATTTTGAAATGTACACCATTTTTATGGCTTATTAGCCAAAAATATAGTACCATATATTGCTGGGAATTACAGAGATTGGCTTAGTAAAAAATTTCTCCTCCTGCAGGCTGATGTTGAAAGCCTTGCCATTGAGGAGCGCAAATTAGATGATCAAATAAGGTTCTACAGTTATGCCAGTGATACTGCTTCTCTATGACATTGTTTTTTTAGAAACCTTTGGGCATGTGCTTACATTTCCAAATTATTGCAGAGAAATGCAAGAAAGATTAAGGGACCTTAGTGAAGACGAAAACCATCAAAAGTAAATATTTTCTCTGATTCATGCCAAAGTATCGTAATTTATAATTGTCAGGTATTTTAATTGGTAGACCATTGAATTAGTGTGTATGATCTCAGATGGCTTTATGTCACAGAAGATGATATCAAAAACTTACCATGCTTCCAGGTTACTCTTTTTCTTTTCTGTATTTCTATTGATGTTTTAGACTGCTTGTATGTCCTCTATGTTCTTGAGACAATTTCTTCACATTTGTTTAAATGAGTAAATGGTTATTATTATTACTTCTTGTAGAATGAAACCTTGATAGCAATTAAAGCTCCCCATGGCACCACTCTGGAAGTCCCTGATCCAGATGAGGTAAACCCATGCAAATCCCTAGGAAAAAGTTCGCTTGTTTGTTTATAAATGTGTATTCCTTATGGCCTTTCCTTCTGTACCAGACTGTTGACTATCCTCAGAGAAGATACAGAATAGTTCTTAGAAGCACAATGGGTCCTATAGATGTTTATCTTGTTAGGTATCACTAGTTTTTGATCCTTAATGTATCATTAACTTCTTAACCCATATGCTGATGCCTCTGTGACCTCTGTTATTCTAGTCAATTTGAAGAGAAATTTGAGGAGATACATGGTGCTTTGGCAACTCCAAACTTGCCATCCAGTTCAGGCTTTATTGAGAACCCTGCATCAACAATGATGACACCTGAGAGCAGAGGGAAGGAGATTGAAATACAGGGACAAGATGCTCATAGAGAGTGCACCGATGTCAATGCCTCACATGATTTTGTGAGTGGTATCTTGAAGATTGTTCCTTCGGAAATCGATGTAAGTTTTTTATGTTCTTTTGGGTGAATTATCATTGCTTCAGGAAGATATCATTTGTTTAGTTACAAAAAGTTTCTTCTTTAAAGCACAAGGATGAGAACTTTGTTTTTTCCAGATGTTTGAAACATGTGTTGCTTGGTATTATATGTGAAGAATGAGAGGATAATTTTTTTTGATGGAACATAATGTAGTTAAATGCCAAAAGGCTTTATTCAAGTAGCTGATAGAGTGACTCAGGGGGGTGTTGGACTTGTTCAGATTCAAATATCTCTAATGAGAAGAAAAACAGATAAAAATTTTCACTTTTGAAACAAGATCATTCTCTAACAAATAATTGATGCAGTTGTGTTGGAAAATTTAAGTTTTCTGAGGTTTGTCATGTGGAAAGGAGTTGTACTTGTTGCAATATTGATTGTTTTCCATTTCTTTTCAGAGTGATGCAGATTACTGGCTTTTATCTGATGCTGGAGTCAGCATCACGGACATATGGCGGACTGAACGTATCCTTTCCAAATAGACATTTCAATCTTTATTTCTTATTGTTTTCTATTTGATGCTTATTATTGAGTTTTCAACCAAGAATTCCCTGATTCCCAACAAATAGCTGCTGTTGAATGGAATGAATTGGGCAATCTTCATGATGATTATCCCATGGCTACTGTTAGTACGCCACCGGCCCAAACGCCACAATCCAACCCAACAGAGGTGCCATCTACTGCTAATCTTGGAAGGTGAATCAGATATGTTGATAAATCAGTAGTAGATGTAATGGGAAATGTTTTTGTCTAGAGTTCCTGACTCAAGGATCTTGGAGTTGCCTGATGTTGGTTGAAATCTGAGGCTGTAAAGAAAGAATAGGAAGGAGGTGTTGGGGGCCGTCTACAGTTGAGTGATATTAATGATCCAAAGTGATATTGTAGTAAGTAAAGTTGGTAGTTTTTGCTACGAATGTGATCACACTGTGATGCACCAAGACTTCGTATAATATATATTAAGCATGGTAGGATCTAAGCAAGTTAATGATCCTTTCCAACTTTCTTTCCTATCCCAACTGCCAACAATGGGAGTGTGAGCTACGAGATTTGTGAAGGGGCAGAGTTTGAAATTGGTTTTATTCAAGGAGAGAGACGGAATTAGCAGAGTTGCTGCCATATTTGGGAAAACAAATGATTTTGTTATAGAGCTAAGAAGTTCTTGGCAAATTAGAGACACAGAAGAGAAGCACAGTTTCATCTGAATTCCCGCTCACAGGTCCCATAATTTAAAAAAATTAAATGAATTTAAATCTATAAATAATTGATTGATCAAAGGAAAATAGTTGTTCAGATTTAATCCCCGGAATAAATAATGTTGTCCATGCACTCGAACTCAACCTTAAAACCTATTGAGCTTGCATATGAATTGTTTACAAATTTATTTCTTCTTTCTCACACATCTATTATAAGACAAGTGGAAGGCCTATGGTGATTATGAAGAATTTATGAGATTTTTCGTTCTTTAACACTTAATTTTTCAATAAAAAATATCTTAAATACTAAAAATATAAACATTCATTTCGAAGGCAAAAATTTATAACGTTTAGACTGAATCTGACTTTCAACAAAATCCCCAGGTGAGTAGATGAATGAACATGAAGGGCAGTGCTTTACTAATAAAATCCATCGGTGCAATTAAAATTTTAAAACTGAAAGTTAATGGATTTTCTAAATTATTAAAAAGTACCGTGTCAATTTTATTATACAAAATTCTTTTCTTTTTTTTTTTTTTTGAAATTAAGGTTTCATTCATTCATTTCAAATTAAGAATTAGAGATTTAAAGTCAAACAATGAACTTATCAACTTTGTAATCCATCATAATGAATGTAGAAATACTTTGAATTTCATATATATACATATATATATATAATATTTAAATTAATATTACAGATAAGGTGCTTGCCTAAAACTCAGACCTTAAAATCCGCCATTAAAAAAAATTCCCCTAACGTGAGGGAAAACGACCCTTACCCAGAAACGCCTTCCTATTCAAATCTCCTAAAAGCATCCAGCTTTTTTTGTGATTATTGAAAACGACTCTTACCAAATCAAACACCTTCTCATCTATGAAACAAATCTATCCAAAATTTGAAAAAAAAAAAAAAAAAAAACTTTCAATTTCACCGTTTACAACCAATAAATCTCTCTTTTCTTTTCTCTCTTTCAGTTTTCTTCCGCCAATGTCTACTAGCAACAAGAAAGATCTCCTTAAAACAGTGTTCGCAGCCCATGCAGGCTGCGGATGTGGCAACATGAAACCCTCAGATGTCTATGAACCAAAACCACAACCGAAGAAGACCTTAAGTTCTCGAAATATTTTAAACCCTAGTTCTTCTTCAAGTTCTTGTGATCAGAAAAACAATGGCAAATCATCGTCAACATTAATGGACAGTGAAGACTTCTCTTCCACTTCATTCTCCTTCAACGTCGACACTTCCACTTCCACGCAAAACTCAGAGTTCGAAACCGACCCAACAAAACCCTCTCAGCTTCCCGGCCCGTGCCCTAAAATCGCCGACAGCATTGCAGTGGTGAAGGAATCAAACGACCCGTATCAGGATTTCCTGCATTCGATGTTGCTGATGATTAATGAGAAAGAAATCTACAATAAAGATGATCTTCAACATCTTCTCAACTGCTTCTTGCGGCTGAATTCTCCTTGCCACCATGATGTTATTGTTCGAGCCTTCACAGAGATCTGCAGTGAAGATATCTCCCACTGCAACATTTTGGATCATCCACAAAGCTAGGTCGATGATAGCACATGTGTGGTAGCCTTGTGAGAACCGAGTTCACACGTGGAAGATGGACGAGAGGGGGAAATGAGATCTCTGTGTTGATAATAATGGCGGAGGCAAGGGTTTTTAATTTTATTTAATGCTGCCCTTGTGAAAGTGAGACGTAAATGTATACTATTTGTGAGTACAGTGCATATTTAATTTCAGTTGTTGGGTGCATTTATTAATAACTATTTACATTAACTTTGCATTCCATGGTTAATTTGATAAGCGGTGGTAGAGCGCGGGTACATCAATATATATAGAGGTCCCTGGTTGTTCTGAGTTTTATGCTAAAACTGAAAGATTATAAGAGTTAATGGCTTCTCCGAGAGAAAGAATCAAAGAATAATATCACTAAGATATTACAAGAGGAATAGAGGATAATTTCAAGGAAGCTTAATTATTTTATAGGCTAAACGGCTAATTCCCACCTAAGGCTTTCTTAAATGACAAAAGTTTCATCCAAAAAGTTTTAAAATATCAAATACTTACTTTTTTTTTCAATTTTTTAAAAATATTTTATAATAAAAATACCAAAATACCCTTCATGAGAAATTGAATAATATTAATATTAAAATAAAATTTAATATAAAATTGTTAAAAATTAATTACAAAATTTAAAAATAAAAAAAATTTAACAAAACCATCGAAAAACTAGTCAGGTGATCAAAAATGACTATCTGATTGGATTAGCAGTCAAATTTGGTTGTCTCAATGGTAGAGATGGTCAAATTTTGTCATCAAATATCTCGTAGAGGTGGCTAGCCATCGGAGCTGACAAAAAACAATTGGTTTATACATACTGATTGTTTTCGAGCATCTCTGATGGTGGAGACAACCAGGTTTCTGACGATCAAATTTGGTTATTTCTACCATCGAACAGTTAGATCTAGCTGTCAATCTAATTAGGTGGTTATTTCCAACTATCTAGTTATGTTTTTGGTTGCCATCGTCGAAGGCGATGCTACTGTCAACGATGACTATTTGTAAAATTTTTTAATTAATATTTTAATTAATTTTTTATAGTTTAAATATTTTTATAAATTTAATTATTTATTATTTTTTAAATTCTTTTTATTCAAAAAAACTAAAATACTCCTCTGATAAGTTAAATTTAACAATTAATCATTAAGTTTAATCGTTGACTTTGATGAATAGTGGGTATTTGACTTTTTAAAATTTTTTGGATGACACTTTTTATTTGAAGGGAACTTTGGGTGGGAATAAGTTGTTTGGCCTATTTTATAATTTAATCTCATTTCAATAGCCTTAGTAGTATAGCATAAGATTGCAATGAAAATGGTGTTTAGGGCAAAAACAGGGAAAATTGAAAGGAAAGAAATATATATATATATATATATATATTTCTCAACTCTTTCTTTTCTATTAGATTCTAAGGAATTGCAGAAGATTCATCCTTTTATAGTGAGACACTCCAGTTGTACTTAACATAAAAATTAAAGGACTTACATTTTATCCTAACATCACAAATTACATGTTATTTTTGAAAATAATATTATTCTATCCTTTAAAACAATATTATTCTTCACAAAATTACAATGTCACTTTAATTTTCTCTTTGACCTAGAATTGTGTATAAATCTATCCTTAATAACACAAGAGTCAAAAGCAAATTAAAAAACAACATCGTAGTCTTTGGTAATCTTTAAAATGCTATCTAGATTTTTTGCAGCGTTTGAACACAACACATTTTGTAAATGTAAGACTATTATGAAAAGTACTTGGTAATAAAGAATAACCAACAAAGAAGATAGGAAAGTACTCATCACTTCCAGCTTAAAGTTGTTCTATCCCCTAACAGTGGGTAGCCACTGAAAGCTTTGATAAATCAATAGTATGAACTAGGAGCTGTCTTTCACTATTGATGAACTTATGTTCAAACGATTGTAGTCTAATGTTTATATATCATAAAAATTAAAGTTGGATTTGAATCGAATTTTATTTGAGTTTGGGTTTGCACAAATTTAATTTAATTCAAAAAAATTTAATGGGAGCCCAATGAGCTTTTATAAACCTTAAGGGGTTAAATTTTTATATATCATATAAAAATTTAATTGTGATAATTTTAATAGAAAAGAGGGTAAAGAGGTAAATGAAAAGTTAAATTTTTATTAAGGGTTAATTATACTGACACTCTTAAGGGGTTTAACATTTCATAGGCATATAATAAAAGTAATAGGGTAACAAGGAACCCCATTTCATGAGAAGATGTCTGTCAAAGAATCGTCGACCTCAACATTAAGATAATCACAGCAATGTGGATTGTCCCTACTAGAATCAAATTCTTATTAAAAATATTGGATATATTATCTTTATAAATCATGCAACATCATGTTTATATTCATTGTAAGATCAACGTCTACATTCATTGCAAGATCACGTCTGTATTTATTGATCTTGCAAGATCGCGTCTATATTCATGTAAAATCACGTCTATTAGCTTATTTAGAATACATATCACATAAGCATTCAGCAGTGTTACGTTCTTTTTTAAGATATATACTTATATATATATAAACAATATAAATTCTCAATCTTGATAAACAGAAAATTTTTAATTTCTTTTACATGGTATCAGAGAAGGTCAAAATAATTAAAATTCGCACTCTCTCATCTTTTAAGAGGGACCAACTGTCCAACGTGGAAAAGATCCATCATGAATGCAGTAATATCCAAACACAAGAGTGGCTTACTTTACAGGTATAATGTTTCTAAAATTCTCTTAAGGCATGAAGATTGAATTCTAGATACTGGAGTATCAAACCCCATTTTGTGTCAAATGTTGCATTAATTCCCAGATTCCAAACTAGAGGCTGCTCAAGGAATACAAGCCACGTTAATGGAACAATTGAAATGGATTGACAAATTCATCTAAAAAATGTCTTGGGCATTCCTAACTTTTGATCTCCATTAGCAAACTGACTCGAGATACCCAACTGCAGCATCAAATTTAGGCTTAACAGTTGTTCCTTGAAGGAGTTTTGCCACCAAAGAGATTGATGATTTGACCATAGGACATCACATTTGGATCACAACACTAGGAGGAGGTTTTGACATAACAGTTATTTCTGTCAGCATCACACTTCTGCATTATGATATGAACACAGGATTTGTGTTTGGAAAGCATGAGTGGAGATAGGCAAAACATGGTGGAAACCTTAGTTCTTTATTTAGGATTGCGTTGCTTATTTGATACATGTAAATTCCTCACTTTACCTTTTCTTGAATGCCTTAGTTGTTGGTAAATAAGGCTGTGTATGAATATTTTGTGAGAATCTGAAAAGAGTTCCTCTAACTTTACTTGAGAACGAGTAAAGATTGAGCTGGGGAGTGTGTTACAGCCATGAAAATGACTCAATTGAGGTGATTAGAATGATTTATTTGTGCTTAAAAATCAATTTATATTAATATAGTGAGAGAATCTCGCCATCTCGACAGCTTCATTTCACACTGATCTTGCCATTTTTAATCGACGTCGTGCTAGTCTCACCTCCGACAGCTCTATCCCTCATTGATCTCGCTATTTCTAATTATCGTCATGCCAGTCTCAACTCTTGCAGCTTACTCTTGTGTCAATTCACCTTCACCAACTCATTCCCGTGTTGATTCACATTTAGTTGCTCATTCCCATGCTGATTCAGCTTCTCCATGCGACAATGCACTGATCGAGTTCCTCCATCATGTCGACTCAGCTCCAACCAAACTCCTCTAGCTCCTCCATGCACTGATCCAATATTTCCCCACCATGAATCGCGACCATTCAACTTCTCCACTTGAGTTTGACTCTTTTGCTACCATGCATGGCTAATCTTGTTAGCCAGGGACAAGACTAGGATCCACAAGCACTATATTTTCCATGACATCTCTTTACTAGTCAGTCGGGTTGAGCTTGGACAAAGATAACAATTAAGCATTTGTGTTCAGATTAATGTCAAAGAGACAAGATAGATTATACATAGATCATTACAAGAGTTCTATCTATTGATTGAATTTGACAACTATAAAGGACAATATGACTCTCAATTAAGTATACAATTTTTTAAATACTGAAAAAAATCTTAGAATTATGTTAAATTAACAAAACATTAAAATCATAATTTTTTTTTTTTTAGAAAAATCAGTAAAAAAAATACTTACCAAGTTCAAACCATTTCTAAGATTTTATATTTTAAGGTTTTTTAATTAACTTAAAAGGATTTACATATTTTAGGTAATTTTATTGAATTTTGGATGTTGAGTTAATTTAAAAAAAAAAACTAAGGATTTCTTATTTGTTTTAGAAATTCGATTTTAGGGGTAATTTGGTCATTGCAATGGTCAAAGTGAGGTGATTAGATAATTTGCATGAGTAAACGACCAACAGGTCAAAATTGAGAACTTACAAAATAAATCCATTCAAAATCTAAATAACGATATTACCAAATAAACCCTAAATCCATATCCAAAGACCATCATTTAATATTTCCCTAACTTTCTAATTTCAATTAATTTTCTCTTCTCCAAATTAAAATTAAATTGTGAAACAATTAAAATAGTAAAAACATTAATTTAGAAGAGATGATGAATACAAATTCACGAATTCCATCCTTGTAAATCTTCTAACACACATTTTATTGCTTAAAATTTTCTATAAAAGAGTGCTATTACAAATTTTAAATAATTTAACATTAATTTATTGTTTAAAATATTATAAAAATTGCAAACTAATATCATATCACTTGAGATAAAATTTTAGAATTCAAATTAAAATCTATATATATATTGAATTGGCCAAATGACTACTTCTCACCCAAAGTTTGATGAAATGACAAATTTTCACCCATTAAATTTGAATAAACCAAAATTTTACTATCTTGAAGTCAATAATTAATTTTAATAGTAAAAAACTATTTTTGTTACTTTATCTTAATAGTATTTAGAGTGTAAATGTCATTTTTTTTAACATGCAGAGGGTAAATAAATATTTTTTTAACCTATATAAAAAATGATCATATACATCTCATATATTTTGAAAATATATTATAGTCTTAATAATTTGTAATATGATATTTATACCTCTAATTTATTGTATTTTTTGAAGTTGTTACTGTCACTTTTACAATTATTAAAAGATATTTTAAAAATATAATATAGTCTTAATCGTCTATAAGAGAATATTTATACATTTAATTGATTATATTTTTTATAATTATTATTTTTAAAACTGTTGAAAGATATTATTTAAAACTATAAATTTTAAAACACTTTAAATTTTTTTTTTTTAATTTAAAAAAATCCTTAAAATTTTCGAAATACCACATAACCGTTTCCCGTGGACCAATTTCACCCTACAGTAATCGGTCCTACAAAAAACAGTGGCCATGCCCACACAAAGGCAGGCTCAACCGAAGTTTTCACCTAAATATCAGAGAGTTTATTAGGGCAACTAAATTTGCTGCCGTAGTACGGCTAATTGATTGGCCTTTTGCGCCTTACATGTTCTGGATTTAAGTTTGCTTCTGTCATATTATGATTAGATTATCAATTAATGGGTCATAAGATAGGTTCAAGATCTTTTTTAATATATAGTTAGGCCAAAGGCCATAATCCCACCCATAGTTTGAGGCGGGGACAAAGTCCCACCCGCCAAGTTTAGAAAGCCCGGATTCCCACCCTTCATCCAATTTCCATCCAATTTCATTAACATGTTTTATGAAATGACAAAAATACCCTTATTAATAAAATTTTATAATAAAAATATAAAATAATATTAAAATATATTAAAATTATAAAAAAATTTAAAATTTTTTATAAAATTATATAAAAAAATATTTAAATTTTAAAAATTAAAAAACCAGCCACCGCCGCCCTGCCGGCGGCGGTGGCCGCACCAAACAGCACTAGGTGACCGTTCCGGCCACCTGGTTTCAAGGGAGGCCAGATCCGCCTCCCCGAATCCGAGGCGCACCGTGATCCCGCCCGCCCGCCAGGCGCCTCCCCCGGGCGGCCCCGTGCGCCTCAAAAGTGAGGCGCCGTCATTGCTGCCGAGATGACGCCTCCTTGAAAAGGTGGCGTGAATCCACCACCGTCCGCTTTGGTCCACCGTCGCTGAGCCGGTTTTTTAATTTTTTATAATTTTATAAAAAATTTTAAATTTTTTAAATTTTTAATATTATTTTATAATATTTTAAATTTTAAAATGACAAAATTACCCCTGGACTTACTGTTGATTGTTAGATTTAACAGTCAACGGGTGGGAATCCGAGCTTTCTAAACTTGGCGGGTGGGATTCTGTCCCCGCCTCAAACTATGGGTGGGATTATGTCCTTTGGCCATATAGTTAATAGATGGAGCAGTTTCTGAACATTTTTTCAATAAAATTGAATAATTGAGAAGATAATTAAATCAAAGATAGGGTTAAATTCGAATTGAATATATTTGAATTCGTTTTTAAATTCGATTTAAATAAGCCCAAAACGAATTGTATGAATCTGAATATGAATACGAACTTAAACAGTAATTTTAAAAATTAGTGAATATGAGTCTGAATCTGAACTATACATTCACGAATCTGAACTTAAATTAAAATTTTTTTAATTATTTATATTAATTATAATTTTTAATAAATATAAATACGAATTATACGAATCGAATACGAATATGAATACGAACTAAATTATACGACCGAATACGAATATAAATTTTGTTATAAAAATATTTAACGAACACAAACACGAATTCGAATTCAAATTCAAATAGTATGAATAAGCTTGAAAATAAATATATATCTATTTATATTTGATTCAATTTGAATCTAACCTTATTTAAAGAAGAGTGATGAATGAACTGTGTTAACCGTAAAGTTGTGAAGGGCTTTCTTGTTAATCAAAAGAATGATGAGAGATTATTATAATACATGCAACGAAAGGCAATCTTATGCATATTTTTGTAGGGTCAATGTCTGGCAATAATGATATATACTGTATTGATCTGTACAAATGTTTTGGCAGATATAGCAATGTCCAATTACTTAGTGCTGTCACTAGATTACTTAATTGTCCTTATATAATAAATGAGATGTCATTCGTATTAAAATTGTGTCTCTCGTACCCAAAATTTTTAAATAATTTGGTAAAGGCGAAACAACTGATTCCCGCCCATAGTTTGAGGTGTACATTGAATTCGCCCGTTAAGTTTCAAAAACTCAATTTTTTACTCTTAGAATTATTTTTTTCAGTTAGATTTGACCGCCTTTATTAAAAACAAAGGCTAAAAATGGTCGGTGAGACCAAGTCTAACTCTTTCCAACCGTTTTTAACTATTAATTTTAGTGAAGTTAATCAGATCTGACTGCCTCTATTGAATGGGGAGGCCAGACCAAGTGGTCGGACCTGACTCCGTTATCGATGGCCACCGCCATCGCCACCGGCAATAGTGGCTACTAGATTTTTTTTAAATATTTAAATATTTTATATTTATATAAATTTATTTTATTATTTTATAAAATTGTAATCTTAAAATGACAAAATTACCCTTGAATGGTTACTGTTTACGATTATATATAATATTAAATTTGATAAAAAAGTGGAAGACTAAGTTTTTGAAAACTGACGAGTGTGGTTTTGTCTCTGCCTCAAACTATGGATGGGAATAAGTCCTTTGGCCTTTGGTAAACAATCTAGAAGCGTGAAATTGAAAACACTCGCATATGTGTGGGTGTAATTTTTTTTAATTGGAACAGACTCTAATTCATATTAGTAAATTAATTTTAAATAATTAAATAAGATAAATTTGAAAGTGTATGATCATTTAAATTTATAATCATAAATTAGATAAATAATAAATTTAATTTTTTTTAAAATTCAAACTTTCATTATCCAAATGATCCAGTCTTTTATCATTTGAATCAATTCCTAAAATTACACATGTATGTTTTCTTAAAAACACAAAAATATTAAGTAAAATTAGCTCACTATTTTGTAATGTACTATAAAATTAAAGCATTGTAGATAGGCCAAAGCACTTGTTCCCACCCATAGTTTCAGGCAGGGACAAAGTGTCACCTCCAAGTTTTCAAAAACCCAATCTCCCACCCTTCAACTAAATTTATTATTAAATATATTAGTAAACAGTAATCATTCAGGGGCATTTTTATCCTTTTAAAATTAAAATTTTATAAAATAATAAAATAAATTTTATATAAATATAAAATTTTAAAATTTTTTTTGAATTTTTAAATATTTATATTTAAAAATTATTTTATAATTTTATTATAAATTTTTAATTTTTAAAAGGATAATTTAGTAATTTTAATATAAAAATTATAAAACATGCTTTCAATGATAGGAAACTGGATTTTTGAAACCCGGGGGCTGATACTTTCTTTGCCTCAAACTATGGGTGGGAACAAGTTCTTTGGCCTTGTAGATACCATATATTGTTACAATAAGAGTGTGCGCTCACACGAATATTATCCAATCATAAAAGATTTCACATTAAATTAGGTGAAATATTTCTCTGCTGTTTTTAAGAGATATATGGTTTCTTAAAATTTATAGAGATCCTTTAAATGGGTATGTTTAAAGGGAATCTATTATTAACAAGATAGTAATTTCTTAAATATTATCAATCTAACCCTTCCGAAGCTCAACCACTATATAAGCAATGACAAATTCATAGGTTATTCGTTCCAAACTCTTAATACTTATTATAAAGTAATGTTTTTATATCATTTTGAGTTTGTTTCTTAACGTAAGTGTAAAGTGCCTGTGCCACCAACCTCGCAAACAGTCGGCAAACCCTCAGCCTTACATTTTTTGACTGTATAGTGAAGACCAGCAGTCACTTATCAGAATCAAACAAGATCATCTTCAACTAAAGAAATTTCAGGGTAGGGATTCCGGATTTTAACCCTATAAAAATTTCTACATCAACAAATATGTAATTATTTTCATAAAAACAATATATATCAATATTGTAACTGTGAAGCTTTAAAATTAATATATCAGTCTGTTAAAAAACCATGGGTTATAGAGGCATTTCATAGAACGTCTTTATATTTTAATGTACAACTTAAATATTTCAAATGTTTGACAAATTTATGCGTAAATTATAGTTTTGCCATAAATAAGGAAACCCTAAATTATGGATATTTTTATTTTTATACTAATTGTTTCCTTGCTCTTTTGTTCTTTAAATAACTTTTTTTTTTTTTTTTTCATTTTCCCTTTCTATATGATCATCTATCAGCTTATAATCTTCTTCGGCTATTTACGCAACTAATCATAGCCTTTTAGCAATCAAACTAGAAACCATGTTAGTTCCATAGTCATGGTTATGAAGTTTTCATTATATTTTCGCAAACAATTTCAATATCATGTTAGTACTCGACTCCTTTACATATACATATATTATAATTTGGTTTGAAAATTAAATTGATTTATTCTAAATTTATGCAGTTTTTTCAAGTGTGCATGAACTTTTTTTTTAAGTAAATTAAAAAGTAACTATTCTTTGTAATATTCTCAAGCACATAAGAGACATTTTCTTATTATCATTCATTTGATATATTTGACTATCAAAAGTCTGTTCTTTATTCAGTAATTTGCATTTCGAGGACTAAAGATTATGATTTTCATAACTTTATTTATACACATATATATTTGTGTGTGTGATCCAAAATAATTTTGCGTTTCGAGGAATAGATATATATTAACTTGTATCACTTAAAATAAATTGAAAGCAGGTAAAGAAAAATTCCTTGCTACACCACTAGGCATGGCCAACAAGAACAAGTAGAACAAACAAAGAAGCTAGAGAAAATGTTAACAATGAATTCCAACATAAGAAGTAAAAGAAAATACATCAAATTTAACATTGAAAAAGAGAGACGACAGACCTACTAGCCCATTAACACAACAAGAAAGAGAGAGGAATCTGACTACTTAGTTGTTTGTTAATTGTTCGTCTTCTTGGTATTTTCTTCATTAAGAAAATCAAGCAAGACGGCACTCTTGCACCTTGGACATTTTCGATCAACGTCTGATAACATAAAGTACATTAGGCATCGAGGACAGCCCACCAGCACCATTGAAGTCGTTATCGCTGGCCTACTAGTATAATTCATCGTGTTACTCGTTCTCTCTTCCGGCTCCGATGACACACATGAGCTCTCCGGTGACATTGCCCATGAAGAAACCGACGCGTTATGTGATTCAACTTCCTGGTTTGCTCGCATCGTCAGCGGCGGTGGTGATACGTTCAACTCCAATTCAAGCTGTGGACTTTCACCTCTTCGACTCATCTTCTGCCGGTTTTTTTAAAATCTAAATATTGAACTTGTTTGTAGTCTATACCTTTCACCTGTGACCAAGATTTAAAAGAATAACGACGTAACCAAAAATAAAGAAAAGAAGCTGCAAGATGAAGAGAAAGTAATTCCTCACCTAACAGAAAAGGAAATTGAAGTTGCAGAGAGAGAGAGAGAGAGAGAGAGAGAGGGAGAAAGAGAGAGAGCAATATGAAGAGTGGTGGGTTCGTAAAATGAATCTTGATAGTAGTATATGTTGTTTCTGCGTTGCTGGTTTTGGCGTTTTAGGGGAATTATATAGTGAGAGGAAACAAAGTTTTTCTTAAACGTTGGCTACTTATGGGTAGGAATGGAGGGTAAGGTAAAGATTATTATCACCTTATACATTTCATTTTTTTTTTCATATAAATTTTGAGAGAATAGTATTATATTTTTATTAAGAGAAAACATAATTGCCTTCATTCATTAAGCTTGAAGAGTTGGTTTGCCTATATTCTCTTTGCTTAGTTATTTCACATCTTAAAAACATATATGTACTCATGAATTACCCATTTGATTAGGGCTCAAGTTAATGTGATTTAATTTATTTATTTTTTATTTCTTGAACAACTCCTAGAGTGTTGTTACTTACTTTTAACTAAACCCTATAGATTCAATAAATTCTTAAGGGAATTTTCCAATCACTTGTTAGATTATATTCATTTTTAAAGTTAAAATTTCAAATAAATCGTTTATTTTGAACGTGGGTAGTCACATGTATTCACAAAATTATGATTTCAAACATCTTATTATGATAATGAAGTGGTGATATTTAAGTATAAATGAATTGGAGGTGCTCACATATTGCTTTATAGATACATAAACCCCCAAATTGACTATCATTTAATTAACCATCCTTGTGGTTGAAATAGGTGATTAAATTTTCTGAATAGCTAGCCTTACCTAATCCAGAACTAAAAGTAATAAATTAGAAGGTAACTACCTTGCGGTGGTTGTCATATTTGGTGACACATCCTTGTCTTCACCATGATGTCAACGAAATTTAATGACAAGCCATTTTTAGGTCACTCAACTTCGACTACCTTATTAAAGCGTGGATAGCTGCGTCTCTAGAAACAATCTCACTTTTTCGCATGCACGATTGCACCCCAACCATATATGAGAGCTAGGTCAAGACACAAGTACAAGACATATGCCATTCTCATCATAAATTGCCATCGATAAATGATATTAAGTAAATTAAATTTATGAAATTAGATTCCAATATGTCACACACATATATTTCTTTGGTAGGGCACACGCATAAAAAACCATGGCATAAAGAAACATTATTATGATTTATATGATTAAATAAATCATGTTTTAAATTATTATTATATAAAAATAATTAATTGCAATAATGCACTTTTATGAACAGGGACTATTTTAAGGTGCCCCAATAACACTAGTCGTGTTGCAAGTCAGATTTTTTTTCCCACCCTGACTATTACAAAACTACAATTCACACCCCATTCCAAAAACCATCAACTTTCAACTCGTCATGACATGAGTCTCGGTTAATAATCTTTGCGACATGACATAGCCTGAGATCGTGTGAAGACGAAACTGTCCCAGCTTTTTGGCTTTTGTATATTTCGTAATTGAAATATATATATTGATGAATATCCCCTAAAATTAAATATATTGCCAAATGTATGCATGTTGGTGACAAAGAACTAAGGGAAATTTCTGAAACACTCAGTATTTTGAAAAATAGTATTTTGCAGTGTATCTTTTGCACCATAATAACCTCTTATCAACCTCTTTTTTGTTGTGATTTTTTTTGGCATAAAATGTAGAAAAATAATTTAGAGTACTAAATGTCAAAGGGATAAAATTGAAGGGTTGAAAGGAACTTTAATTATTTCAGTTGAGTTCTCCCTACTTTCTCTTTCTCTTTTGTATCTCAATCAGGAAGGCCTCGTATATGATGATCTACCATATGTTCACAGATACTCTCTTTTGAATTTCTACCACTTACCAATATATTCACTTAAAAAAAAGAAAAACAATGGGACAAAAAAACTTAAATAAAGAAGCACAATTATATAATAAACTATAACATCAGGTTGGATGTGTTTAATAATGTCTTATTAACAATTTTACTAAAAATCTAATGAGATAAAAATCTAGTCAAGGAAACAAAAGTAAAATACACATTTTATCCAATATAACATTTCGCTCTTCTTGATAAATATTCTCCCTTTATTATAACAGGATGATAAGAATTAATCTTATTACTTGTTAACTCGTTACTTATTGATATCATACATTTAATTATTCAAACATTAGTGTCAATAATTTCTCAATGAATTAGCTTACAAAATTATCATTAGATGGTATTTGTTTTATATTAATCTCTCTTAATTATGTTAAAGTTCAAGAGTGTGAAAAATTTTGGATGAAACATACATAGTTCTATATCATTTAATGTATCATTTCCTAATTTGAATAGTACAAGTTACATTGTTTTACTTACCAAACAAAAAAAGTTATATTGTTTTTATATAATATAAAAGAAGTATCATTCAAGAAAGGTTGCATGTATTTCAAATATGTTAGATGATAAATCGTAATCATATGCATTCTTGATTGGCTTCATGGGGTGCAAAAATCTCTTAAATGTTAATTCTATATGAAGCAGGAGTCCCATAGCAAATTTATTGCCAAAATATATATTAGGTTTAAATGTTAATTCTATGAGGATTACAACAACAAACTTATAGACACGAAATTTAACGCATTAGGAGAATAAATGTATAATAACATATATTATAAAAAAATACTTCACCAAAAATTGGATAATAAAATAAGCATTAATGTCCTTAATCGTGTTTTTTTTTTTTTTTTTGGGGAGGGGGGTGTAGTGGTGTCCGCGGGGCAAATGTTTTTATAGAAACAAATGTATTTAAAAGAAGATTATATAGCTTTAAATAAAAGATGAAAAAGTTTACAAAAACATTTAAGATTATGATCTTAGAGATTAATCTAAATAAGAAAAGACAGAGATAGCCCAATATTTTATATGTCAGTGCTTATTTTCCAAGGTCAAATGAATTTTCCCACCCAAAGTTTTATTACATGACAAAATTTTATCTATAAAATTTTAAAAAATTAATTATTCATTTATTGATTAAAATTAGGGTTATTTTTATTTTTTTTGAATAAAATTTAAAAATAAATTTTATAAAAAATAATTATAATATAAAATTAAAAATTAAAAATAATTTTTTTAAAAAAATAAAATAAAAATTTTAAAAAAAGTCATTATCACCGACGGCAGTGACCGTTGTTAACATAATTAGGTGATAAAAAATAACCACTTAATCATGACTGAAAGCGACTGACTTCAAATATTTTGATTGTTTCTTACCTTCTCCAATGGTGTAAATGACCAAATCTAGTCATCTCCACTAGAGTTTTTAAGGTCAAATATGTCTACCTCCTCCACTGAAATGGTCAAATCCAACAACGAATAGAATCAAGTGACAATTTTTTACTTATTTGAGTATATTGACGACGGTCACTATCATTGACGATACTATTAATTATAGTAATCACTTTTTAAAATTTTTATTTTATTTTTAGAATTTTTACTAATATATTAATTTTTGTATTATTATTTTAATATTATTTAATATTTTAATATATTAATATTAATATTATTTATTTATATAAATAATATTTTAATTTTTTCAAAAGAAAATGTACGAGTATTTAACTTCCTAAATTTTGTGTCATTTAAGGAACTTTGGAGGCCTATTCCAATGGGTTATGTTATTGCCAGACCAGGCCTGTTGAAGTACAATAAAAAAGGGGCCGTTAATCTTGAATCGTCATTTACATTTAATTGGAATTTGACTTTGGTAGATTTTTCATTGTACTTCAACAGCCATCAGTCATACTTTCATCAAAACCGGCGGCTGAAGTACTTCAGAGCACAACATTTATGAACTGGGTAAATATAACACGAAAATTACCTATAATTTACTGCAGTGAACCGAACTGAACCACAGTTCTGTAAATATTCATATTCAGAAACCTGATTTCTTGCAGAAATTACACTGAAATTAAATCGGGAAAATTAACTTGCTGACAATAATGAAGATGCAAGAATGAAAAAGAAACAAAACAATATGCAAGAATGAAAAAGAAACAAAACAATCACAAAACTCTGTCAAGAACTGAAATTTCATCAACAATATTTAGTCTCAATCATTATTTTTGAAATATTACAGAAAACAATATATAAGATCTTCCACTTCGTAGGTTTTTATATCATATCATGCTTATTTTAGCCCCTAGTTTCTGGTTATGAGCTGACTCAGATACCTATTGTAAGTTTTATCCAGATCACTATAAGAATACAAAGCTTTTTTACATATCAATTACTTCAGACGGGTATGGTGGCCCTTTAACACCATGCATGTTTCAGTAGAATGAAATAGATACAGAACTTACATAAAAAGGAACCTCAAATTGAAATTGGCGACAGAGACGACGGTTTTACAACATCAACAAACCAAATCTTAAAACAGACTTGTAAGGCCCTTGCCTAGTCCTCCAGAATATGCTGCCGTTCAAGCTCAAAAACATGTTCGGTCGTGTGGTATATAGTGCCATTTCTTGTCCCATTACTGCCGCTGCACAACAACAATTGTTCCTGAAGATTTCGTACAAGTTCATTAAGTCTCTGAATTTTCTTCTCTTGAGATAAGATGATCTGCAAGAAGTTACGGTATTTAGCAAACATTCAGCAAAGACTAATTTCAAAAAACCTGCTAGAACTACTTCACATGTAAATAGAGACTCACTTGTGTAATTGCATACATCATATGGGACAAGAATAAAATAAATTATCTCTCACATAATATGTGTTAAAAGCTGTTTTTTCTTTTTGCTCTCCCTTCAGATTACAAAATACTAGTTTAATCATAAGAACTAAATCAAAAACAATCAGGACAGTGTGAACTAGTATTGGATTACCCGCATAATGGATAATTATCTATAGCATGTTTGAAACAATATACTACTAAGAGTCGTGTTGCAACAGCCAGTATTCTGATAATCAATGCTATCTATTTCATCATATGTACATGCCAGTAGTTTATAATTAGAGGTAAGCATTATACAACTGCCATTGGAAATAAAAATGATGATTACAAAAATTATTATGCTGTATAATGTCTGAAGCACTGTGAGTGACAGCATATTCGCAGCAACTAAGAACCACATGCACAACGACCACAATATTCTATTGTTATTAAATAATATCAATGCAGCCTTATGGTCATAGACAAACAGAACATAAACAAAGATTAGCCAACATAATATAGAGGCTGCAAGTATTGCAAGTAGTACATTGGTGAACACGATTCACCAGTTACAATGATTCACATGATGGAATAGAATGATTAAAGCAAACCTACTACAAGAAGGTAGCCAATAGATTCTAAATTTTACTAATAGAATACAAAGAAAATCAGTGATACCAAAGTTGTTATATCATATTAATATATCAAGCCAAATTTCAAGAACACAGCACACATGGAACAAGAAATGTAGTGATTGGACAGAATTATCACATATGCTATATAAGTCAAAGGGATTTTTTTTTGTCCATGGTCAAATGCAGTATAAATCGGGCTGGACGAGTATAGGCACAGCACAAACCAGTTTTAGTGTTTGTGCGGGCATGGCAAGACTGACAAGCTTTGCTGGGGAAAGAATGTGGGACACATTAGGTAGTCACACCATGCCACAACATGACCCATACTAGGGTAGCAGGGAGGGTTGACATGAGACAGCATGACCTTTTAATTTTTTAATTTAAAAGGAAAATATGAGTAAATTTACCCATTTAATAGTTCAAAACAACTACTTCAATAATTTTTCATTAAACAAATAAAAATTAATAACCATAGAGGAAAGGAGTAAAACAACTATTGCAACAACATGACAAAACAACAACCATGCTACCTCAATGGGCATTATCATGCCACAGCGCACAAAATAGACTGAGGTTTAGCAAAACAACATGATCCATTTTATACCTCTAGTTTGAGTAAATTTCACTATAAGCCATTAAAATTTCTTTCATTTCAGCCTCACATTCTTTCCATGGATCACTTAAGTTAAAGCAGGGATTTAAACCTTCGTCAACAATGTATAACGAAACCAGGTTATATAAATACTTATTAGACATGACTAAAATATATTGTATGCTGGTTATTCGTACTTTCTAATCATCAGCAGTTCAAAAGGAAGGCTTACCCAGTCCCAGAAACATTCAAAACACAATTGAATACAGCCTAACATTCTGTCCACAAATCGGTTAACTTATAGGGACCCTAGAGTGGGGATTTAAACCTCCACACATTATATGTAACTGAAACAGTTAATTTAAGTACTTATCACATAGAACCAAAATATCCTTTACGCTTCTTTGAAAAAAAAGAAATCATCAGTGGCATCTAGGAAAGACTTTTCCCATCACAGAAACATTCAAAATGCAATTGAATAGTCTCACATTCTTTCTGTGGAAACTTAGCTGAGACAGGACCTCCTCATAAAAATAATCGTAAGTAGACCAGAGTTAAAAATAACATGACTGAAAGTGATCATATTAGCAAAGCAAATGCAAATTGATCAATCCCAATTTCTGATGTATGGAAAATGGAACATTTTATTTTTAAATTACATGAATATAAGTGTAATTAAGTGTTTGCAGGGGTTTCTAATTGAAGAAGCTGAAACTCGATTTCTTAGTTCAGTTGGAAAAAGTTGTTTTCAAATTATTTTAGAAATTCAGAAGTAAATCATGTTCATTCAGGAAGCATGCATACCCAAAAATAAAAAATTTATTACCTTCTCTTTTACAGCTTCTTCCCTCTTCGAAATTTGGTACTGCTTCTGGTTGATAGTCGGTGTAATGTCAAGGTCTGCAACAAATTGTTGTCGCCACTCAAACTGAGAAGTGATTATGAGTATAAGCAGTAGAAATACAAGTAACAAGGGTCTTGACATCATTAAAAGCAGCTTTCACAAAACCTGTTCAAGAACTAAGCATTCAGTAAATCAAACAAAAACAATCACCCATAAAAGAACCCCTGTAACTTATCCAGAAAAAGGCAGACAAATAGCAAACCAATTAGTAAGAGTGTGTAGGTTAGTGTTTCTTAGAAAAACGCTTTCCATTTATATAAAATAAAACAGACTTTAAAAAATAATAATAATAAAATTACAAATGGTTTCTGGAAATCATCAACGAAGTGCTTATCAAAGATTACTTCCAATACTTACCCAAACAGAATGCCTTTCAAAAAGCATTTAACCTAAGAAGTATGTATGCCAAACTCTAACAAATTAACAAGGAAATTCTTTGAACTACTAACAAAAAAAAAAAAAAACTTTCAGTGATTCTAGCCGACTCAACTTAAATCAGTTCATTCCTACAAAATTTCAACATTTTCTCCGAAAACAAACATAAATGACCTAATTCTACTATCGAAGAAAGACGACATTCAAGAAATTGAAAATAGACAAGCGAAAACGAACTTACTGATTGAATTTGAGAGAAAGCCCTAATTTCATAATCGAAAATCAATATATCTACAAACGCCTTTTTGGAGAAGAACTCAAGTTCAAACGTTGACAGTAATTTTGTAAACAGAAAGTGTTGAAATAATTTTTCAAACTAATTTGGGTTTCCAAAGCGCTATCTCTGGATGTTAGTAGAGGCTTTAGACTTCTTCAGTTCGTTTTTTCGATTTTCAGGTCACCTTTCTCACATTTTACTGCCGTGATTCTCATTAGTTACCCAATAGTAAAACTATGGGAAATTATTAAAATACCTTAAATTTCACTAAATTTCTTCTAAAATATATAATCATAAAATAACAAGGTAGACGGAGTATTTTCTATTTTAGCTACGCCAAAACTTGCCACCAAGAAAGTCTCCGTGTATTATATGAGCCGTTTATTGGGAGAGAGCTTCCTCGGGAAAATTCCTCAACACTCCAAAAACAAACTGCAATGAAATCGCCCACTCCTTTTTGCTTAGATCGGGAAGCTCTCACACAAGCTTTCTCAGCAATCTCACTGTTGAAAACAGCTAGTTTTGCTTTTCAAAAATAGATTTGAGATACACTAAAAGTGGAAATTTGAAATTTCAGATAAGTTGATAATTTATTTACACAATTTTTGTTTTATTTTGTTTTTGTTTTTCCTGAAATGAAATTGGCTGCTCGTCATCAATATGTTCAAAACAATTTCTGAACACACTTTCTTTTTGCATTCTTATGTTCAAGAACAAGAAAACAGAGGTGAGCACTGACAAGATGATCAGTCTCACCGTATAGTCGATCATGTGCTCGAAAGCCATAAACGGACACGGTGCCACAAGAAACTCAAGAAAAATATGAACAAGGCGATAATGGCTGTTGTTCATGCGAAAATAAGAGATGTTCTTTTTTTATGTTGACGAGAGCTTCGTGGAAGTTTGATAGCAACCTTACCACATAGAAATCTACATATGGCAAGAGCCAAGGCCGGCTTTGATGCGTTCTTTGGCACTAGAGATGCAATCGAGGTTGGAGGAAAGGCCAAGAAGGAGGTGGGAATGTTGCATAAGTGCTCATTTTGTTGCGTTTGACTTGTTGGTTTTTTGGGGTGTGGTTAGATGGGAGGAGAGTGAAGGTTTAATACTTACAAGTTTTTTTTTTAATGAATAAATAATAATTATATTTTTCAGATAAAATAGTTGTCACAGCGATTACAGAATTGATCGTTTATATAAGTTACACACAGAAGAGACAAAATAAAATATCAGAAGGTTGAAGGAATAATAGAATTACGTATATTCAACCCTTCTTCAACATCAGAAACATGAACTGAAAACTTGAACCTTCTGCCAAAATAGTCCAACATTTCTCATCTCACTGTAGAGTAGGTAATAAACTCCCTCGAAGTAAACTGAAATGGCTGGTGAGGAATTGGGTTCCTGCAACAAGGAGTTAAAAAAGAGTGAAATTACAATGTGGTGATAAGAAACTGGGAAGAGAAAAAGAGGGTTTGAGAAAACAACACACAGTCGAGGGCCATAAATTTTGATTTGCCGGACATGAGTATCCCTTCCATTAAGGTGGTTCGACAATACTGCGATTTGCAACATGAAAGTATTGACAAAAGTTTCCCTGCATTCAAGGTCAAATAATTCAAAAATTCAATCCATGATGAACATTGGAAATGAGCAAAAGAAGATATCTCTTGCTTCAGTTGCAGGTTAGTCAATTTCACAACGTACTAAATCAACAATCGACATGCAAAACGCATTAAAATTGCAAAGATGATGAATCCCAGAATACCAGAAAAGTGAAAAAAACAAAGATACTCTTTATTGCTACACATCTTTTGGCCAGCAATCTTTAAGTAAGATCAACAAGTCAACAATCATCTAATTTTATTTTTTTTTAATAACTAAAATGAATCATACAAAAGGATATGAGTATAAATCAGCTGAAATATAAGCAGTTGGATGTTTAAGATGGAATTGGACAAAGTGAAACTAGCTTAATTGAGGAAGACATATATGTTCCAAAATTGAATGTTTTTCACACCTTTCTAACATCTGATTATAACAAGATGTACCGGGCACTTCAAATTGAAGTGCCCAAAAATATATTTAAAATGCCAACTTTTATCTGATGCAAGATGAGGAAAAAGAAGAAAACCAGTATTTGATTGAAGTGCCCAAAAATATATTTAAAATGCCAACTTTTATCTGATGCAAGATGAGGAAAAAGAAGAAAACCAGTATTTGATTCTTGAAATAGGTTGATGTGAGCAAGGCTGAACAGTAAAGTTATTCACCATTCATCCAAGTATAAGCTTCTGTTAGTTCTTGTTTATCTGTCAGTCAACATCAAATTTGCACACAATGCATTTATACAACAAAATTGGTATTAACAATTTCTCACCCTAAATGAAATGTAATGGAACAAGATAGTTATTAAACTGATTTCAAGAAGCCCAGAATAAGCAGAATGTTTTAATAACATATTCACCACTTACCGAGGATCATTTCCAGATAAAGATATATAAACCCACCCAGATGGCTTGACAAGTTCCACAGTTTTTATCTCCTAAAATTGCATGGGCGAAACCCAAAATCAATCAAACTGATTTATAATAAAGTTATAATATATAAAGGAAATCCATAAACATACTTTGATAAATTAATCATCCTGATGCATAATGTTCTTAATATAAGACATAAAAGTACAAAATTTAAGAAAATACCTTCAAGTTGTGGAAACCATCACCAGCTCGAATAGAGATCTTACTAGGTGTATAGCTCTCATCAAGCTTAAAATCCACATAAATCACAACTAACTTCAAAACAGAATAAATTTCAGAATTCATTTTCTACCCAAAAATCTCAACACCCAAAATCAGATTATAATAAAATAGAAGAGAGATACCCATTACATACTTGCAATTTAACTTTCTTCTGGAATTGAATATTAACTAAATGTGGCTGTGCGCCATCCGATCTAAAAATCCACACAAAAATTTAATAAAATTAAAAAGCACTAGCCTTTAGGCGAATAAAGAGATTGGAGAGAGTGAAGAGAAGTTTTACTGCCAATAGGAATCAAGATTATCGTCGCGAAGAGAGGAGACGCCATTGCCTGGCTTACAAGAGCTAACACTCCAAGCAGCTTTCTTACCCATTTCTCTGAGGTCATCATCTACTAATAAATGTTGATTTCCTCCAGTGATTTTTCCTTCTTCTTCTGACTCCGATGATTCCGTTGCCATGTCTCTGCTCTACAAAAATTCTAATTTGAACAAGGAAATGGAGGAAATTCGTTTCACTGGTAAACAAGGGGCGGACCTTGTGAGGCTATTTTAAAACATCATTGAAACCTATACTCATTTATAATCTTGCTTATTTAAAACCTATTTGTATGGTCAAGATTTTATTGATAATTTTCTTTAGCTCTTCAGATTAATAATTAAAATTAAAAATTTTAAATATATTTTTTCATGCGAAAAAAGCTTATGAGATTTTGACAAACTTTCAAAGTTATATATATATTTTGTAAACTTTTATGTATTTCAATTGTGTTGGAGTTCTATATACTTTTTGTGGATTGCAATTCTTGTAAATATGTTTTATTATTTGGAACTAAGTGATTTTTTTCTTTTTTCTTTTTTTTTTTTTAATTGAAGAAGCAAAAAAAATTATTTGTGTTATTATAACTTTTTTTTAATTTTTTGGTGTTATATTATTTTCTTTACACAAGATTTGATAGTTTTTTTAAAAAATTTCCTCTCTAATAAATATCCTACGTCTGGCACAAACAAGCAAGCGGAATATGGAGAATTGAGGAACTAAATTTCCCCTTGTCCGCTGCAATTTGTTTCCCCCGACAAGTCCACAAAAATCAATAAAAGGAGGCTTAATTCCCAGCCAAAGCTTCGTTTAAAAACAAAATTATATTTTTAAAAATTTAAATATTCATTTATTAATTAAAATTAATAATTTAATTTAAAAGTATTTTTTATTTTAATAAAAAATTATTAAATTAAATTTTATAAAAATATAAAATATTATTTTCATATTAAAAAATTTATAAAAAAAATCAATAACAATAATCACCAATAATAAATTTAGCACTATTAACAATCATGGTTTATAGTTGAAGATGATAGTTTTCGACCATTTAATAACATATTTTTTTAATTTTTAAAAATTAAATATTTTTTAAAATTTTTAATATTTTTCAAATATTTTTTTAAAATTCTTATTTTTTATATTTAAATATTATTTTATATTTTTATTATAATTTTTAATAATAATATTTTAATTATTTTATTAAAAATATTAACAAAATTAAATAAAAAATAATCATCATATAAGTATTTGAATTTTTTAAATTAAGTGATAAAATAATAGTAAATTAAACATTTCCAATGAGTTAAAGAAATATAAAATGATTGGATATTAATTTATATAAATTATAGTGATACATTATCTGCATTTACATACACAAAATATAAAAATTATAATTTTTATTTAAAAAAACCTAAAATACAAAAATTATATATAATTTTATTTTAAAAAAAAAAAACTAAAAGCCGATCGAGATGTAGGCCTAAGAACCGGAAGATGGTACCAGCCGAAAGAACCTTTTTCACAACTCCAGAGGCAAATGATGGTTTTGGGAAGGGCACTGTTCCTTTCACCACCGTCTACTTGAGGTTAGGTTATAATGATTCGATTGCTTTTCAAGTTAATTTTGAACCAAACTCGAACAGCTCTAACCAATATTCCTTGTGAACAATTCATCTTAAAATTAACAATGCAGATATGTACTAAACAACACAAGAACAGAGTATAAAATGATCCCTGATATTACAGGAAATCACGGGGTAAATTCAACTCAACAAAACTGAAACTGTAAAGAAACTTGCGGTTTTAAAGACAATGACACAAAGTTAAAAATGCTTTTTCATTAGATTGATATAAACTATAATACAAAATTAATAACAAATAACTCACAAGAGCAAAAAAGGACAAGAGAGCCGGAATAAATAAGACAAAAAAAAGCAGCCAAACTCATCCACCCACAAAGACTCAGGCACAGGCACACATCATAAACTCAACTAGCAGCAGTAGTACATAAGATACAACGCATTTGAGGAGCCCCCAACTGGGTATCCTCATCCTCGTCCTCAACCCCATTATCAAACTCATATTCTGAAAATGGTTCCCGGTAAGTAGCTCCAGACTCTCTCTTCCCACTAACAGTATCCATGGAATCCATGAGACAATCCATGTGATAAGCATGACAACAAAAGAACACAATGACAGACACATTCTGAATAGAGAAGGGATCAAAACACATGCAACATCTACCACCACTCCTAGTTTTTGACTTAACCTCCATGGTTTTAACACTCGACATTTTTTCAATAGCCTCAGAAGCCCTATTGCCATCTCTTTTTGATCGTGCGTCATCTTCTTCATTGGTCAAACAGATTGCACGTCTTGCCTCTTTGTAGTATTTAACTAAGAGATTTACAATATCGGCCTGTACATTTTGACATAACACCAAAAGGTTAAAAAGCATTTCAGACTACCAACTGGAGCTTAAAAGAGGGCAAAACTGTTTATACTCTAAAAAGCCACCTCATGTCTTAAGATATGTTTCAACAATAATTATTAGACTAACATTTCAGAGCAAGTTTTCCTCAAAAGAATACTAAAATGAGGTCGGTCAGACTACCTTCAGAATATCATTGCATCCATGTCTAAGAGATGTTTCAGTCCTGTAGTCAGTGACAATTTTAACTAGGCGATCCCTTAGCCTGATTTCAACACAGACACGGAGAGGAATTAACATAATTAGAAACATATATCAAGGTTCTGACATGTTGTAGCAAAAGAGTACGGTTGAGATGCTTCTACATTAGGGAATTGACATCAAGAAGTCTGTGGTACCATAAAAACTTCTTTTATTCTATTTAATTTCTTTCTAAAGAATTTATTTACTGTTTTGTGCTCAATGAAACAACTTCTTGCAAGTTTAGAAACATGTAAGACTTAAATATAGTTCTTTTTTTCTTCTTTTAAATCGAGAATTGATTCGAAGTTTTCTGCAATGCTTTTTCTTCCACTTGACACTTAGTAGATTTTAGTTCCACTTAATAATTACAACTTGCTAGAAACCTGTGGTATGTTAGACCACTAGTAGACTGGAAGGTAATTTCTAGATATTGATACCTGAAAACTGAATCTCAACCTCTCAATCTGGAGAATTAGGTTCCTTCATCCAAATTCTCACAGCAATAACATCATTGGACACGAAAGCTACCGTATCAAATAGAATATGCAGAGATGTTAAAAAGAACTAATGGAGCAATATATAATTATAACTAACCGAGGTATCTCCAAACCATTGGGCACCATATTTACTATATAGAGTGGATCAAGATTGCCAACTGTGTGTTCTAACAGCATACCAACCTACCAAGTGAAAGAAGCATGCTTAGAAAAACTTGCCAAATGACTCAAAAAATTATTAACTATAATACATGTACTAATCTACTGTCATTTTGCATATCAAGAATTTCAGTAGTATACCATTTCAGGTTTATGGAGGCATTGCTTGATCAGTTCTTCCCAAAGTTCATCATCATGCTGCATGTTCACAAATTCTACAGCCTGCACAAAATCAGAGCATTTTCTAGTCATCACCAATCATCAAATTACCACACAACAGAGCAGACTCAAAGCAACAACTAAAAGGTAGCTGTTAAAAGTAAACCCCCTCTCAAAGGATATAAAATACCTCTTCTATGTCCCCTAATTTATTTATGATGACAGCAAGGGCTTGTTTTGAATTTCCCATTCTTCCAAGAATGAATACTTGCTCCCTTAAAAGATCTCTTCTGATGCAAATATCATATGCCTGATACAAAATAGTACAGGTTAATTTAAAAAATAATACTAAATTTGATAATTCATTGACCATTCTTGCCTTCTCGAGTGTATAATGCTGACTACTACGGAGAAAGGGAAGCAGCATCTTTGGATCGTAATCTGCATAAAGTTCTACCTATCACAGTGAATAAAGGACCATGCAATTGTTAGATAATACACACAAAAAAAAAAAACATGCAGAGAGTCTATAATAACTAAATTTTTTGCACATTAAGAGTAAACTTCAGCTTTACAATAGTAAATATCAGTTCTCCACAGAAAGTCCTATCATGATATATGGCAAATTAAATGCAACCAAAGAGGGAACAATTCTGAGTTCTCATGAGATAATATGATAGGGGTAATAAAAACCCACCCAGGGTTTGAAGAATCACCTTCCAGTCAAAATCATTTATTACTCATAATTTCCATAAACTTCATAAAGAAAAATTTCGTGAAAGAAGGGCGTACTCCACTATCTTCAATATATAGGCTAGCCATCATTTTCCATTTAGATTTGGAACATGGAACTGGGTTAATTACTTTGGATTGAATTAAACACTTGGGACTGGATTGGATTACGAAAAATAACGTTCACGGAATGATGCACTAGAAGATTGGGTAGGATGACATATGATAAGCTCCAATTCTAGCATTAGGTTAATATTACTGAAACCTGAGTTTACATATCCTACTGATAAGAATGCAAGTAAATTTATTGGTTCACTTCATAATAAGCCCTGGCTTGATAAGGTACAATAGATTTGTCATTCTTGTAAACTAATGGTGGGGGCAACTAAAAAGAATGAAAGTAAATTTATTGGTTCACTTCATAATAAGCCCTGGCTTGATAAGGTACAATAGATTTGTCATTCTTGTAAACTAATGGTGGGGGCAACTAAAAAGAATGAATGAAAACTAAATAATGACATCATAGATACATATCTAAAAGATATTGAGCAACATGGAGGAAATCTATAAAAAATCACAAGATAATAAGAAAAGATCTAGTGCAGCCCTTCAGTACCTGCATATCATGAAATTCCTTTCCTGCATATGGATTTACTTCAAACAATGAATGCAAAAATAAATGCAAGAAATATCTTGAATCACACTTGTTGCTGACATCCAGAAGCTGTGAAACAACTTCAGATGGAGCAATCAAGTCCTTGTTTTGGATCAATAAAGGAACTGCACGCTTGCAATCTAACAACATCAACTGCACAACCTGAAGAAACAAATAAAAAGATCACATCAAATGGTAAGTAATAGACAAGGAAGAAAAATGCAACAACCCCATACTACCAGATCAAAGGGTTAATCAATTACCTCTATTAGTTGTCACAGATATTTGCCAACAAAGATACTTCTATACAGCAGCAAGTCATAGATGCTTTTTTTTTAAATTCCAAAACCAGCTTCTTAAGACATTGATATATAGTCAAGAATTTCCAAAAGTAACTTTATTTTTCAAACACAGGCAAAAGCCCTCTCATAATCAAACACCAATAAAAACAAGGAACTTTGAGAAAGCGAAGTAACTTAATGGATTTTAGACAGCCTAGCATCACCATACCTTTTCACGGAGGGCATCATGTAAGTTATGCTTTTCAATGAAGTCAAAAATGTCTGGCTTCATTAGCTGAAAATCACAACCAGCAAAATTTCATCAAACAGAAGCAATTAATGTCAAAATGCAAAACAGAAGCAACATCTGGGTTTCCTGCAGCATTTTCGTAACTCGTTCAATAACAGAAAGGTTGCTGAGTAATAAGGACTATTTAATTTTCAACCCAGAGGTCTAGGAACCCACTTGGACCAATCTCACGAGTTTCTAACTTAAAGTTTGCAGAACTTGGTAGGAGTCCCCAATTTAGAACCCAATGAGCTCATAAGAGAAGTTTGGAAATTTGGGTTACCAAAGAAACAAAAAGAAAAATCGTAAAATAAGATCTCGTGAGTGACTGTCTTTGTGCACTGAATGTGCATCAGAAAACTTACGTCAGCTTTGAGTAAAAAAGCCTTTTCATATTGCCCATTAATCACATACAACTCTGCCAACACCTGAACAAAATAGGAAATATGTTTAAAGAATGCCGTAATTTGTAAGTTCAAAGTACATATGAGAAATACATATACATGGACTCCTGACTAACCTCCTTGAGTTCATCAGTCATGGATGAAGTACTTAGTTGAGGTTCTATTACAGATATAACAGTCAGTGCTGAGTAAATCACAGGTGGCCAAGTTTTAACAGTTGACAAAAGGTCCTTATGAAAAGATGGATTTGTCGCCAGAGCAACAAGAGCGACCTGTAACATAAAAGACACAAAGAAGCCTTGATCCCAATCTGGCACGAGAAGAATTATGTATTATGTCTTCATGAATTTTTATCATACAGAACCTCATAAGCAGTATCACGCAATCTTGGATTTTCTGTTGGCATGTATGGAACCAACACTGGGAGCTGACGAAGATGCGCAAAATGGAAAACCCATCTGAAAAAGCAGCCCACCCCTAGTATTAGCAAATAATATACAGAAGTGTTATACAAAAACTGCCTCCTAATACCTTTCCCAAGCTGAAGCAGATCCATGCAATAATTTAGGACACAAGGATGCAGCTTCAGCATATTTCCGCTCCACAATCAAATGATCAAGATATGTAGATCCCACCTACAAATATAATAACCACAATTTTACGACTATGCTATGAAATATACAATATTAACATGAAAACTTAACAAAGGGATCACCTAGAGGAAAAAGGAACCACAATTGTGTAATATTCATAACAGAAAGTAAAATGAAATGAAAATAATTAAAGAGCACCTCGTCAAGGAGTTCACTTCGTCCCTGACCTGCTTCAACTGCAGCTAAAGCTTTTTCATGCCACCCGTGCTGAAGAAGCCAAGCTATATGATCTTCAGCATCCCTAAAACAGTACATCCATTAGGTTCTCAAGCACAACATACTATCACAATCAATCTAGACTGTATAATGGGAAAAATCATAATGTAAAACATTTATGCATTAAAAAATTCAAGATTTCAAATAATTCCACCATCAGTTGTTGGGGGGATGGGGTGGAGAGGGGGGTGGAAGTTTATGACTTCAATCAAAACAATGACAACTGATAGCCATGATAATTTACAATGGCCCACAATAATATATTATATTAACATGTGCTAACAAAATTATTAATCAAAAAATTTGTAGTAAGTTTCTATTACTGAAAATTATTATTTAGGTGTTAAAAGTTGATTCTATAAATCCATTGATAAATTTCTAGATCGGACATGAGATGCAAGTGATCAATTCAGAGATAAATATGATCATCCTTGAAGGCTGAGGAAAATTTTTACTTATAAAGAATATTAGTACATTTGTTGTTTTTCATTCAAATGAGAGATTCAACAGAAACAAGCGTGGTTAAAAGCAAGTGTTTGATTTCATTGAACTGATTGATAACAACAATAGCACAAGATGGCAAGAACCATCATGATGAGAAGTCAGCTTGATAGATTGTGGATGTTTCTGTGAAAGTAATAAGGAACCAAAAAAGATATTACACTAGAGAAGGAAGAATAATAGTTTTGTCATAGGTCAAACATATTACACAGAAGACACAATTTTCTAAAAATGATTTAGTTTATTGCCAGCAAATAATAGAGAGAATTATAAGACAAAAGCACCACAACAACACTCAAGCTGAGTAACATACTGCAAACATGATTTTTTAGTCAAAACATCATCTTTCTCTGTATGAACTCAAAAACTAAATAACAATAGATACTAACCTGGGTTTTGCAATGACTACATCCTTTGGGGATACAATATAGAATAAAGGTTCATCACCAGCAGCCCACTGACCACCAGCATAACTGCTACCTAATTCATGTCAAAAACTATCATTGCCACTTCATGTAAATTTTCTGTGATATAAACATTATAAACATCAAAAATGAAATTAACCTGAGAAAGGAGCATGAGCAAGGGAATAGTCCTTTGCCTTGTAATGCTCAAAGCCATGTACTGGAAGAGCATCTGTTGCAAGTTCATCGTTATTCCATGTTACTAAGTGTACTTCTGGTCTCTGTGCATTCCCCTGCTCAAAATAAACTGAAAAATCTTAGCAAGAGAATTGCATGCACATTATGATCTTTTACAAAAAAAATATATATATATATATACATATATAGATAAGGAGGTATATAGAACAGACAGAAAAGAGAGTAAAAACCATCATCCATACCATTTTGGTACTGTCAATAATTCCAGCTATCAAATACAAACAGTGAACAACATAACAGAATGGTACATAAACATGGACAATCAAACTGTATGCAGAACAAAGAGTCATATGACTAAACAAAAAATCAATTTCCTCCTTAATGAAATATTAAAATTAAAATCAAGCCTTCTATTAGCAAAAAGTTAGAAGAATAGTTTAAGGAAATAATTCTAAAGTGCTTACCCTACTGAATGCTGTAAGAAAATCTGGAAAAAAAATATATTCTGATGCTGCTTCAGAAAGAAAACAGTAAAATAAAAGAGAATGTATTATGCATTTCCTATTCAGACAGAAGTAATAAAAACGAAAGTGGAATTAGATATTAACTAGGCCTACATAAACCATCACTAGAAAAGTCTTCACCAGTGACATGAACTTCTTCAGAATCATGCGTCCTTCAGAGGTAATGTCCTCAAATTAAAATTGCTCATAGATTACAAACACACGTAGCAAGAACTCCAGTTATAAAACCACCACAAGCCAAAACTTTGATCAATTTTCATAAAAATTACTTCAGATCTAAAAGCTCAATGTCAAAGAGGAATTAAATACATCTTATAGCACCTGAAGTGATAATACCTGCCGTGGAGGAATGTTGCTACTAAATTCCTTCTCTCCATCTTCCTCCCCACAAATATAAGCTAAAACAACCAATGAATCACCAAAAGGAGCGATTCCTGAAATATAATAGCTTGTTTGAAATGATGCCACTATATCAACCTGGTTCATGCTGGTTGCTGCAACATGCCTGTAGGTCCCATTGGCTCCCTTATTCTGGTTTGTTTTTATTGATGCAATTTTTACAGATGAGCCCCAGCCAATGACCAAGAGACTATCATCCTGATTTGATTCAAAGATGGTAAGCAAAGGGAATAATCTTTTTAAAAACAAAAAGAAAAGAAAAGCTATGCTTGGCAGTTTCCACTGATTTGGGGGACAGTTAGAAAACTTTTACACCACAAGAAAAAAACTTAAAAAGGGATTTGTCACAGCTGTTCAGATAAGCACTGAAAGCATGCAAAAACCATAGAATAACTGCTAGCACATGCAAGATCTAGTGTTTAATTCAAATAAAAGAGTTAGCAAAATGATTATTGCAGCCTTCCAAAAAACCAAAAATGGTCTGCTAAACCTTGACTAACCTGCCAAACTAAATGAGGAAGCAAGATTTCAGGACGAGGGCTTCCTCTTGGTTTCTCAATAAATGTGATACGCTGATCATTCGCAACATCATAAACCTTTACACCTGCATCATTAGCCCAAGCAATGAGACTAGTTCTCCACTTCACTGCATGTATTGGACCTTCACCAGAATGCAGAACCTAGAAACAAATATTTTGCAGGATTCAAGGACTGAAAATTTAATTGCAATTTTACACAGATTATAGGTAGATAGGTATGTACAAACCTGGTCCCGGTAGCCTAGCCATTTCTTTGAATTAAAATATAAACGACCAGCTAAACCCCCAGTTACAAATCTCTTAGATGTTTTTCTTGCATAATCAGGGTCCAATGAAATAGCCTTCACAGGGCGATGATACTCAAACTTCATTTTTTCATCAGTAAAAAGGCTATTTATTACTACAGACCCATCATCTGAACAACTTCCTATATATTCACCGTCTACATCAAAGCTAAGATCATTGACCGCAGCAGTATGGGCAGAAAATTCTTTAACCTGTAGAAAAGAAATTCAAGTACAAATAACAAAATGAAAACCAATGATTTGTATGTAAACGATTAGTCACCAAATACAACCATCTATAAGCCTTCATATAACATAGCTAAAAACCAGAAATAAAACTTCCTGTGTGCCAAAGTTATTTGGATCTAAAACCAGACTTTGGAGCCCTACCCAGCAACAAAAATTGTAATTGACACAATACAGTAATTCAGGTTTAACCCATAAAAACTAAAATCAACTTTAGATATTGAACAGACAACATAATTGTTAGAGACAATAAAAATATTGATTTAAAAAAAAAAAATACTTGCAATAAATCAGCATCTAAGTGAGTGGTCAGCCATTTCGTAAAGGAACTAAAAGATTAACATTCTCAATTAACTTGCACAAGGACTTATTTGCACAAGCAGTAACAGCCAGCTTTAACAATTGCAACTTGAATGAAAACACAAACTTGACTTCCTATTATCTTTCCCATGACTCAGTAACTTTAAAACTGTAAATAGAAGTCACACAATTATAAAATCACCATTTACTGCATTTGCTCTTTGCATTAACCAAATGAAATTGACCTTGCTAAAACTTCCGGTACATGAATAATGTCAGCAAGAGATTCCACTAAGGCTCAAGACCAAACGTTAACAACATTGAAAGCAAAAACAACTTAGATAAGTTCGAACTATTCTTCGGTGATTAACTTCTGATCTAATATACAATCTGATACTAGACATGTCAACTTTTATGCTAAAAGCAAACAATATCAAATTACTAAGGTCAAATCAATACATTGATACAAGCAATTAAATTTCAAGAGAACTCGAACTGACAAGTAACAACAAACTACAATCAAATTCAGACGCAATTAAAGAGCTCAAACATGATGTAAAACTTTTTGCAAAGTATTGACTAACCTGATTCCCCAAAAAATCGAGAATATGAACGGTGCCGGCATGAGTACCGAGCGCGATCATCCGCTCAGCAATAGCAATACACGAAGCAGCGTCGTTTTGTATAAGCGAAGGGATGCTACCTCCCATTCTCTGATACTTGAGCCTCGGCTCCTCCTCCTCCACCTCCTCCTCCTCCTCCTCCTCCTCATCTTCCTCCTCTTCTTCTTGTTCCTCTTCTTCTCGCTCGTCGTCTCCTTCGACGCCGTTCTCCGACGGAATCGGAGCCATTTGTACGGTTATTATTGTCAGGTTTGTGCGTTTGGATTAGAGAAAGAAAAGGAAGAGAATTATTTGGAAGGAAGAAAAGATCTGTTTATTTTCCCTTTTTTTTTTTATTCTTCAATTTCGTCAGAATTATAAACAGTTTAATTATTAATTTGCTACGCAACAAGAGAGTTGTAAACGATTGATGGCCTCCCCCGTTGCTGTTACTACTTTTTCGTTATTTTCCTCCTGTCTGGGACCTTCCCTCTGCTTTGCTTGCTTAGTACCGTATCGTGATACGACGTCGACGTGTGTGAGAGATGTTCACTGATCATTTTGGTAATTCATAACTGAATTTCTATTTTCTTTTTTCTTTTTTCTTTTTCTCTGTTGGTAGATGTATAAAAATTGAAAATGAATATTTGCTTTCATGTATCAAATTGTTCGTCCAGCGATAATAAACAAAAGTACTAAAGTAGGTAAAATGACTATTTCCCATTTGAACTTTGATGAAAAAATAAATGAGATGAGTTTTGGATTATGGGATGATCTAGGAGAGATTATTTTTTTTTTTTCATCTGATAGAGTATAAAGACCATTGTTAAAAATGTAAAAATAAGAATTCTATATGATAGTAAAATATCGTATATAAAAAATACGTAATCATTCACATGCATTGATAAAGATAATGAATGCATGATTGTGAATATTATATAAGGATGCACGATATTTATTAAAACACTGACACTTGTGCATAAACATAAAGAAGTGAATAGTTGTTTATAAACCATTCATATGCGTTTATAGTGATTAATTTATATAAATACTTTTATATTGTGTGTTAATAAAAGAGATTAAACGGTAATGACCTTATAAGGACAAATTAAGGCAAAATATTGAATAAAGGTGTTTGATATTGTAAAGATGACATAAACCCTAAAAAGTATGGATTCAAATAAAAAAGGTGAGAAGTTGTAATTGTGTGAAAATGATTGTTTGCATAAGATAAATCACTAATTGTATGCAATGTGGTATCAGTGAAAGGGTGATAAATTGATGTCGTGTGATCTTTTACTTAAAAAGATTGAAAATGTGCCAATGCTATTGATCTTTGGTATAAAAGATGAATATGTTGTTGTTATGTGATATAGGGTGAGGAATGAATAAAACTTTGTTGTGTGATTTGGAGCGATGAATTATGTCATGTTATGTAATCTTGATTACATGAGATATCATGTCATTTATAACATGACATGTCATATTACATGATCTTAGCATTTACAATTTCGTGTTCTTGTTGTATTCTTTAGCACAAACAAGTTAATATTATATGGTATTTGGCTTAGGTTTAGAGTTATTGTTGTATGATTTTTGGCTCATGATTTAACTCAAGTGAAAAAACGAGGGATGTAGCATAATGCCTACAAGATGCTTCATATACACGTTTATATGGGAGTATATAACATACATAGGTATGTTTTAAGGGCTTTATATGCATTTTTTTATTATTATAGAGTGTGACTAAGGTTTTAAGTATTTATTAAGTTTTTTCAACTAATGAACAATTGTACATAATGGGTGTATGTTTGTTCATGCAATGTCACATTAGATAAGTGGATAATATTGTCATGTTGGAATTTCTTTAAAGTGACATGCAATCATGAATGTTGGTATACACATTCATGTAGTTTGGTTTTCAGCAAAATATTATAAAAAAACACATTATCAAATTTATGAGATTATATCTCATAATTTTTTGAAATTTTAATCTTATCCAACTTTAGAGAGAGGGTTATCCATGATTTGACTTATGTTTCCAACAAAGGAAGGAAGAAGAGGATTCTCAACATCAAATTATGCTAGCAAAGGATAACAATTAACTAGAAAGATTGCATACTTTGATATTACGATTGATATTAATTAGATGTTTATTCTATTTGTTTGTGTTGATGTCATATATGAGACAATCATATGTAGATCACAAAATGTATTATTAGATGTTACTAGCATAATTTATTTTGTGATTAAAAATTGTAAGATATATTAATATTGAAGTTATTATAATGTGAAAAGTGTGAATTTCGTGCTTTGGTGAAACGTTAGTTGAATTATTGTTACAATGCTATATAAACATAATTGTATGAATGAATTTTACATTTAACGTAATGTTTATGAAGAAACGTTAGAAAATGTGTTAGATATGATTTGGCGTGAAAATTAGACAAATAGTCATAGAATAGCATTTCAAACACATATACACAATTGTACCAAGGACAAGCATGACCGTGACATGCCTTAGATTGCATGAAATCAACGTATGCCATAGCCTTACACGAAGTGTTCATAACTATGACATGCCTTAGGTTTTATGAAGGTAACGTACAATACAATTGTGCATGAAGATGTGCACTTTCTTATGTTTGAACACTTTAGGTTTTCTAACAATTGAAGGATGATTTGCAAAGGATATATTCACGACCGTTCATGTCAAGTAACCTGAGGTTTAAAGCATGATTATACACAAGAGGTTAAGGTTGTTCATAACATAAAATGTTGATTTTACCTCTAAAGATAATATATGTCCATGAGAGGAAGATTATAGTTGTTTATGTTCAAAGACTCTTGACCATGTATAAGACATGCACAATCGTGCAACAAGTCATACCCAAAATGACTATGCATGAAAGAGTAGTACATGTAGCAGAGATGTATTGTGCACTTGATAATGTACACTCATGTATTTTGTCATGACTAGGTATGCCCGTGAGGGGTTAAGTCATACATAGAAGAAGGATGCATGGTCATGCACCTAATAAGTGCACGTTCATACACTTAAGACAATGAAGGATAATGTTAAATGTAAAATTCATATGTTCATGGTTAAGTCTCAAAAGATAGTATAGGTGATTAGGGTACGTAGTAATGCCACTCATGCCTAGGATGTAATAAGGCATAAGGAAAAGTTAAGAAAATATGAAAGCTACTTATAAGTCTAAGTTCGTTTGGCTCAAGATGCATGACATAGACATGAGCATACTTCAGTTAGATAACCATGATTTCCAATCTCACTCATGAGTCAGTATGTATCATATGATCATACTAGGTTTAACATCAAAAATATAATTATATAATAGTCTAATAAAGAGTATAGGAAAAAAGGACGACATAGTATAACTCTAATGGTCAAAGTGTCTAGTCATTGTCTTAACTTAGTCGGATCAATACAGTCACAGTTACAAATTTAATTACAATCAAATTATGTTAAGAGATTTCATCTGAGTATACATGATAATAAAAAGTCATCTAAGAGTATGATCCCAAAGGTACCTTAGATGATCGAGCGGGATTGTAAAATCACTCAAAATAGCTAAATAGGATAGAAAACGATACTAAGATATGTTAAGTAACATAGTTCCACATCATTCAAGATAAAAGTTTGATAGGAAACTTTGATGATCGATTTAGCGTGGAATCAAGTCAAAGGTAAAATAAAGATATCCTAAAAGATAAGTATAATCTCATATTTAGTGAATTTCACTTACTTTTGTTTGTTTATGATTTTGCAAGTACTAGATAATCTAATTGTTATGGTGTGAGAGTAGTCAACAAACATGAGTTCAACCTAGAGGCATTTATTTCATTTGTTATCTATTAAAAAATAATATATTTAGACTTAATGATTTGCTATACACATTAATACCTTGATTATGGTTTTATTATTTAATGGATTTGGTTTTGTACCTCTTTTGATGGGTTTCTAGATTTCATTAATAAAGAGTATTGTAGTCTTTTATTTTGACAAGTGGAATGAATTTTTTTTTAATAAATTATTTATTACAAACTCGTTTAAGGATGGCAGCACTTTTCTTTGTATGACAGTTCTTTTATAGAGGTTTCTATAGGGGGTATTATGGGGTACCCATAGTTGAGGGTATCAATTGAGCAGTTCATTTACGAATTGTGTTCATAGAAAGGTGAAATGCATCAAAGATTTCTTACATGGTCAATGAAATGCTTCATGTATGCATTTGTATTAGAGGTTATCTCAAAATGGCTTTTTGGGTAATCCACTTATGAGATTACGTGCATGAAAATAAGGATTACATTAGTGATTCATCGTGTCGTCAAGATGTTGACACTTACACAACCTAGTTCGATTGACATTTGTTATGTTCTCCATGTATAATGAGAATAATGTATAGTGCTTTCACGAAACATCAAGAATGTCGAGAAGATTGGAGAAGAGGTTAAGCAATGGATGATAAAGAGATTTGTCATTGAGAGAATTATGCAATTGAGAAACCTTGATGACGATTGTTGTGTGCTTGTATTACTCTAAAAAATTGGTTTTGAAACACTAAAATTAAGTTGGGGACATATTTTGGTGACCAGTGAGTCAAATTCTTACAAAGTATTTTCACATTCATGTGTTCCCTTTAATTGGTTAGAATGCATGAGATGAATTTTGTGAATTTGCAAGAGGAGAGCAAGTCAATCGAATAGGATCACATAATGAGGTATACATCTATGTATGTCAACTCATATTTCTATTGTTGATATATGTATTTATGCATGATTTATGACTTTCAATCATTATCATTCGTTATGTTTAAATGATTATCAATATATATATATATATATATATTTGAGACCGTTTTGCATATTTTTATATAAAATTGTTCATACTCTTATTGAATATTTATTTTAAGTTGCATTTTTCAGATGGATATCTTTCTTTAGATTCATATTCTATTTAAAAGGTATACATTTGGAGAAAGATGTTACAATATATATGCTTTAATAGATAAATCCATGTTGTATACAAACATGATAACATCGTCACATATATTTCAATGTTTATATGATGCTTAAAATATAGTTACAACCTTGTTGTCAAATATTTTAAGGACATGATAACATCGTCACATATATTTCAATGTTAAATTGGTTTTTTTACATGAAATTTTGATTATATATAAATGTGACATAACTTAAGATTTAAAATAAGTGATTATATTAAGTTTTTAAATTGATGAATGACTATGCATAAAGATTGTGCACCCATTTATCTGATGCCATAGATCAATACAATAGATGTCATGTTGGAATATTTAAAGTGACATAAAATTTGTGCATGCCTATGATGCACACTCATGTATTTGATTATGGGCTAAAAATTTAAATAAGACATATTATCATATTTTGAGGTATCATATCCCCTATCATACTAAAAGCATTTTTATTCAAAGGCTAAGTATGAGAGATTTTGAGTGTAATAAAAGAGATTCTAGTGTTGGATGGCAATTTTTTATGACAACAAGACCTCTTTTTCGATAGTAAATCAACTATCACAAGAAACCAAGAAAGTAGAAAACTATCTTTCTATACTTTGGTTATGATAATAAATTATGAGTGCAATAGAGGCCCATCAACAATATTTCAATCATTTTCCAGCCAAATCTTGAAATCAAAAGCCACGTCCAAAACCTTTCTCATTATTTTTGGATCAACAACAAAGTAGTTTTCTAATTCCAAATCCAAAATTAGGGAGACTTGCCTTGCTATAGCTGGAACCATGTAGAGTGGTCTCTTAAGTGAAGTCAGCTTGAGCGCTACACATCTACAAAAGTCATAAATAAAATCTACAATGGTCATTTTCCCTGCTAAACAGAGCCTAACACTTTCCACAATCATCACTCCTCAAAAACATAATCACCTCTAAATTTCCCATCACATCTCTGTGCAACACTCAAATCAAATGGCTTACGGTTTAACAAGTTGTGATCTAGGGGCGTGGTGTTGAGATGCAGCCGAATCTGTTCCCATTCGGCGCCATATCGGGGAATCCTTTTATATTCAATGAAGATTTGAGGGACGGAGGAGGTTTCCAGAGCTCTAGCGTCTTCTTCTTAGTCCCGTTCTTGTTATTCCAAGGAGGCGGAATGGATTTGTCCAAGGTCGGTGAGAAGATTCTTAGTTCCGTACGCTCCGCTAGATCCATTGGACTTTTGCCTTCCTCTTCTGATCGCCCCGAGGTATTTTTATTTTTCCAATTTTATTAAATGCAATTAATTTAATAGAATTAGGATTATAAACATAATGTTGTATTTGGTATAAGTTTACTTCAACTCCTCTTTTTATTGAAATTAGAAGGTCTGGTTGTTGTGGCAATTAGGTTAGACCAATAAAGACTTTGTTATAGAAATTAATCCCTCATTGCGGAGGACTATCCTGTTTCTGGATACATTTATTAATTCCCGAAAACTACAGAGCTTTGATTAGTTGGGAGGTCTAGTTAAATTAAATATATTGCCCTGCTTATTTTTGAGTTTAGCATTACTAGACGGAGATACTTGGTCAATTACAGTTTAAGTTTTGTAGAGTTGATATTTTGGAGTTTCCTTAAGCATAGGTTTTGTGAAAGCCATATTTATTGAGCATTCGTGGAATCAAGTTTAGGTATATTTTAGAGTAGGGAAAGAGATACAAGGTTAAGCTTTCTTAGAGTATTCATATTTATAAAAAGTGTCTTGACCCTACTGACTTATAATGCTGGTTAGATACGAAACAGGATTTCAGATTTCCAATGGAAGTTGTGGATATCATTGTATGACTAATAATCATAATAAGAATCCTTTTTCTTATGCAAGTAGTTGTAGTAATTAGATGCCTTTAGGGCCAATAGGCTGTCATTTGAATATATTTTTCTGTTAACAAATTGAAAAATTGATAAGATACTTGGTTCTGTATTTTGTATTATAGTGGTCTTTCTTAAAGGTATTTGGTTAATTTTATGGAGTAGGTTTGACAAATGTATGAGAACCAAAGTGGCAGTTAGACCGTGATTGGATAACCAATCAACTAGTGCATTTTCTTCTGTCTTTATGCATTGGTTGTTGAATTTCCCTCCATTTTACTATGTGCAAAACTAAGATCAGAGGCCTAACTTGTGGCCACGTAATTTCATGGGGAAAAGTTGGTGCTATAATTTTGTCAATTATGAAGTTTAGAGGCCTTTTAAAAGACTCTTCATACGTCTTTGTTATGGTTGTGGAGTGTACTTTATTTGTCTTTTTCTCTTAAATTGACTTCATAATTTCTATCTATTCCAAATAGCATCCCACATCTTAGCGTATTAGTTTGCTTCACCTTGTGGTGAGTTAGGATTCAAATAAGTTGAAACTTTCATACTGGACAACTTTTGTGGTTGAGAATTTAGTGGCAGGTGAATGGCTGAAGATTTGCAGTTTGTTTGAAGCATTATGGGTAAGGATAGCTGGGAAAGATATATGAATATTCTAGGTTATTATTTTCTGGTTACTGGGTTGACTTTTGGGCTGCATTTTGCCGTAATGGCCCCAAGTCTATGGGTGTTGTTCTAGTGTTGTATTAATTTTTTGAACAATGAAGTTGGGTATTTTGATGGTTTGGATTGTTAAAGAATAAGGTTTATGTTAGTTGAAGGACTTGACAGAGTCTTGAAATGAGGGATTCTCTTGGGAAATAAGTCTTAACAGTCTTGTGTATAGTGTGCTTTTGGTGTCCTTTTTTCTTTGAAACCTAAAACAAGTCATTTATCGTTGGAATTGGATTCATGAATTATTTGTTTCTTCCTCCAGGTTCCAGCTAGGGCTGCAGCAGCTGCAGTTGTTGCTCGTGCTCTTGCAGGACTACCTGCTCATCAAAGGTTAAGTCTTCCGTCGAGCTCTGAAGAATTGCGCTCTATATATGGAAGTAGACCTCAGGCTGAGGTAGTGGAAGAGCTAGAAGAAGAGTTCTACGAAGAGGTTCTACTTTCTCACAATTGTCTAGCCAGTTTAGTTTGTTGTCTTTCGTTTCTACTTTGTTTGATACTTTGTATATTTGTGTGTCTTGACATGCTATAGACAATTCATTTGATGGTATTGTTTCCAAAATTAGCTTTGTTTATGGAATCATTACTTTTATTCTGTAAAATATGAATTTTATTTTATGCATATATGACTTGAAGGAATAATTTGCTTGTAAAACTTTTGCATGTAGAAGAATCAATCAATCATGAATTGGGTTGCCTTGGGCATGAAGTTCTTCTCTTATAAAGTGAATTGCAGTTGACACTTATTTCTACCTGAGTAGTTGATTTACTGTAGTAGTCTAAATAGCTAATGAATCAATATCTTTCTATACTCATTTGGAATTTGTGGGTTCAGAGATACAAAGGTGGCAAACTTAGAAGCTACTTGACGAATTCTTTTGTTGGACTTAGTTAAGAGTCCATAGAGCGATTATTACTTTTTTTTATCCATATCACAAAATGGATATGAATAAATCCTCATTTCTCTTCGTCTTGTTCCTTCCCTTTCTGCAATCCTTGAAAATCATTTGCATACATGTGCTTACGATCAAATATAAAAAAGAATCTACTAACCTCTAGATGTTTTGCATGCATGTTCATGTTTCTACTAACTTAATATTGTTATATCTTTGTCCTTTTTGCGCTTTTATCTTTATGCCTTTATCAATTTTAGATGTTTTGGTAAATTCATATATTAAATCTCTCTTTGTGCAGGATTTTGATCCAATAAATCATATGTTGGAGCATATTCCACCTGGAGAAAATGAGCATGAATATTTTGAGAAACAGGTATTACTCTGATTTTTTCTTTGAATTGATATGTGGTTTTAAGTGAAGACCAGAGATTGATTGTGGACCTTCGGTTTGAGCTTAATGAATGCATGTGCCTCCTTTAGTTGTTGGGCAGTAGGTTATGACCTTCCTTCAACTGGTTGTCGCTCGTCTATTGGATTGTTTGGAGCTATGAATCTTCTAGTTTTTTCTTGATTCTCCATTTGGATGGTTATATGTGTGATAAATTGAATCAATTTTTTGATTGTATAAATTAATTTGTGTAACTGTATACCTCGATGGTGACTGGATTGTTAGGCATGTGATTAATTGAATCAATCTTTTAATTATAAAAATTAATATGTGTAATTGTTTACCTTAATGGTGACTTTACCATTGCAAAAAGTGTTAAGTCTTTTGTAGATATGTCTCCATGCTTCTATCAGTCCATACTTGATAAAACTTTATCAAAGGTTTGTGTCCTTGCCATTTTATTGTATAGGTTTTTTTTTAATTTCGTTTTTGGATTCATGTTATATGATATTTGGTTAATGTAAAGGTTACTTGATTTGTTTGTGAGTAATAACTGTGAACGTATTTCATATTGCAAAGAAAAATAAAAATGAAATGGTATATAATGTCATAGGTATTCAAGTTAGATTGGTTTAAATCATTTTAACAACTGGAGCTCAGAACATGTTAAAGCCCATAAGTAATAAATTTTAAAGTAATAATAAAAACCTAACAACTGTAGATCCAAAACTTGTTTGAGCATGGGGATTGAGTTGGAAGAAGTCAAACCCTTGGTTAAAAATTCAAGTGGACTCATAGGCTATCCAAAAAGCGCTAGACCTTTTTTAAGGCATAGCCAAGAAAAGCTAGACCCAAGTTTAGATGGGTCACCCTATGCATGACAAGTGTTAATTGGTAGATGTTTCGGGCTAAGCCAAGAAGAGTCATGCGCAAGTTTAGATAGGCTACCTCATGTGTGGCAAGTTTCAACTGGTAGTTTAGTTACACTTTAGGTGGAATTTTGGAATATATAAGTCCCACATTGGAAAGAAAAACAAAAAACGATGGGTCTCTGGGTTAGATTGGCTTAAGTCATTTTAACAATTGGAGCAGAAAACATGTTAAAGCCCATTATTAATCATTGTTAAAGTACTCAGATTTCTAACAATAACAATATATAGAGGTTTCTTGTATTGAAAGCTGAATCTTTTTGTAAATTTTAAACAAATTTGAGCTTAAATCAAGTGAATTCTTCATTTGCAGGCCAGTCTTCGAATAGCACAATTGGATAGAGTAGCCGAGCTTCTATCTCGCAATGTCATGGAGCATCATGAAGTTATGGGTAAGTTGTTTTGATCAGCCTCAGAATTGTATCTATAATACTTTCATATGGTTTACTTCGTGTTTATATCTATGATTAGATTACTGGAAATCTCATTGGTTGTAAGATAATTGTATGTTTTCATATGAAAAGTCTCTAACCATTATTTTACTGCTTGGATTTGATTTTACAAGGTCTTTATTTGCCTCTTAAATTATATGAAACATAATGTGACCAATTGTTGTTCCTTGATATCTTATTATCTTTGTTCGACCTAAGTGTTCATTTAAACTGCACTTATCAAACATGTAAATAGTTTTTTTATCTTATTTTGGAGAATTTTCTCTCTAGTCTTTTCCCTCTGTCCTTGTATGTTGTTAGAGACAGAATGACTGGTTCTTGGTTTGATCATCTGTTCATATGTCACCAAAGCTAACCTAAATTCTGAGAAAAATTTCAAAGTTTTGAGTGGAGATACCTATTTTATTTTCCCAACCCTTAACCTTTTTGAGGTTTGATTCTATGTTCTGAAAGTTGATATATTTAGAACTTATGCCGTGCTTGTTAAAATGAGCATTTCATTCAAACCTTATAAAGAAGAAAAATCATGCATCAGCCGCAGACTATAGAAAAGCATAGAAATGAAACTTTTTAGTGAAGTTTCAATTGATAAAGCCATGAAATCAAAATTTATACCAGAAGCTTCTAACTTTAATGATATCACTCTTTTTCATGGCAATCTCAATCATAAATCCTAGGATTGATTCTGAAGATTATTTACATGTGTTATTAATGTGTTGTTCAAGTTTTCATGTGGTTTGGACCTAAGGTCCTTGATCAGTTCTTGAGTTGATTGTTAACTTTGAGAAAGGATTTTAAATTGTTGGGAGTCAAGTGGATGGGAAGTGATTGCTTCATTAATCTGAGAAATGTGAGTATGGGCTGGTAGGAACTCAACCAGTGCTCCTAAATTACCAACAACCTTTGTCTCTTTTGTATTGGATCATATTTGTTTAGTTTTATTTGCCCATATCTCTCTTTGGATATTTAGAGATAGAACTATCAGTTTGGTGTCAATGTATTCTAATGTCGTTATATGTTTGGTTTATGACAGTTAGTCTCTCAACTTTAGTGTTAAATCATTATTTCTAGAGGTTTGAAATGTTATAACATTCATCTCGCAAGTATTATGCAGAATGGTTCAGGTTTTCAGCCTTTTCATTGCTGTTTTTTTTCTTTTCATTTTTCCTTTCCTTTTTTTGGGTTAAGGAATTCATGTTTTCAGTCTGATCTTAGTCTCTACTGGGAAGATCATTAAAAAGCATTAGTGTTATATGGGAATGTGATATTAATACTTGCTTTTGGCCAGTGAAGGGGATGCATTTGGTCAGGGAATTGGAGAAAGACTTGAAGGTTGCTAATGTTATATGTATGGTAAGTGTTTGCATGGTATATTGCTTCATTATTCAAAGAATCCCACATAGACCAAGAATGACCTCTCCCATTTTCTTACATTCAGTAACATGTGGAATTTCTATTCCATTCTTTCTTTCAAACTACTTCTATTATGTATTTACTCAATCAATTTGATTTATGTATAGTTATTTTTGTGTTTGTAGAATGGAAGACGCCATATAAATTCATCAATCATGGAAGTTTCAAGGGATCTCATTGTAAATGCTAATTCAAAAAAGAAGCAAACCCTTCTGGTATATTTCTTTATTCTGAAACGTTATCAATTCCAAATTTGTGATTATAATTTGCTTGATTTTTCATTATTTTGATATATATGTATATATTTGCATGTGTGTATATATATGCATGTATGTATGTATAAAAATGTATGTATGTGTGTGTGTGTGTGTGTGTGTGTGTAGATAGATCAATAGATAGACCAATAGATAGAGGGATAAATCGATGGAGATATGAGGAGGACATTGGTTGATCAATTGGTCTGCTGTTTGAATCATCCTCTTGTGTTTGTGGTTATGGTTGTATTTGTGATTATGGTATTTAGTGCGCATGAGGTATGTTGTAGACTTAAGTTACTATTGTTGGTCATTAACCTGTAACCTTAATCTTTTTGGTTAATTGGTAAGTGAACACATTTTGTTAGTGAAAAAATGGTGGGAGATCAAATTGTATCCACTTTGTTGAAAATGTTATGGTATGTTCTGTATGGTTGACTCTTGGTAAAAATACCAAGGGCATATTCTCCATTGAAATGGAAGTAACCAAGCTTAACTAAGTCTCAATCTCAACAAAATAGGGCCTGAATCTGCAAATTCAAATGCTCCATTGTATATTGTGTAGAAATACATAAATCTCAGTCAATGATGTATTTTTAGTAGTATTTTCTTTCATTTAACATCTTCTTATGGTTTTGTTCCTCATCTTTTGGTAAGCTAATTTCTTTGTGTAATGTTCTGCCCCCGTTTTTTTCCTCTAGTGAGTATTACATTTAACTTCTCAATAATATATTTTTCTTACTGTTCTGACCTGTATCATTGCCTATGTAGCATAATGCATCCTAATCCTGATTAGGCTGTCCTATTCTTTGAACATTGAATTCTTTGTCACTACCTGATATTACATTTTATATAGGTACAAAATAATATATCCAGGATAGTGAGAATGATCAGATTTTTGTATTTTATGACTTTTAATGGTCACAATGTCATCGCTTTTCATTATGTGTTTATGACTCTTTGATTTTAAAGTGTCTCATTATTACTGTTAAAAATGCTCATCTAGGGGTCTAAGGAGTCCATGTATCACCATTGTTCTCTATTGCAGGACATGATTCCAATATTAACTGAGCTTTGTCATGCTCGGGACATGCAATTGGCACTTGAATCCCTTGTCGAAGAAGGAAATTACTGCAAGGTCTGCTTACATATCTAGGAAACCTTCAATTTTTGGATACGCTTTTCTTGTTATGTTGTATTAGTGTTGTTAATAGTTGTAGGTAGCAATTCTAAATATTTAGACGTAATGCATATCATTGTACAGGCATTTCAAGTCCTATCTGAGTATTTGCAGCTACTAGATAGTTATTCAGAACTCTCAGCCATACAAGAGATGAGCCGTGGTGTTGAGGTGAAAATTAATTTCTCTGTGAAAAATTCAATAAGTTAATCAAATAGGGTTGTATTATTTTATTCTTCTTAAAAGTTTATTAACTTTCTAAACTTAAAAATTCTTCTGATTTTTTTTTTTTTTTTTGCCTTTGGTTAGATGAAATAAATTATGGCCTTGTGTTTCTGTTACCAGAATTTCACTTTCGCATTTTTTCTCCAATCTGGAAAATTAATAAACAGTGGTACACAAGTTCCGGGACTGGTTCAAGTATATTGAATATACACTATTGAAGCATTTTGTTTCTCTAATTCGTAAATCACATAGGATGGACCACTGGTTCATACTACTATGTTTTATACGCCCTTTGATGGAAATATGATTACTTGTTTCTTGTAAAAGGAAAAAAAAAATGCATTTTGCTCTTGTTGTTTACGGATTATTTTCTGAACCTATTATTTGGTATGAAAAATGATACAGGTTTGGCTGAGCAGAACTCTACAGAAGCTGGATTCTTTACTGTTGGGAGTGTGCAAGGAGTTTAAAGAGGAGGCATATATTAATGTTAGTATACCTGTCTTTGATGTTAAACACATCAGTTCTTCATTCTTAATGAAGTGCATCCATGTGGTTGGCAATTTCTACTTTTAAGCTTCTTATTTTTCCATTGTTTGCATCACAAGTGATAATGTTACCGGCTACACTCCATGTGCATGCATGCATGAAACTCTCCTCTTCCACATCTCTCCTCACTTTGTTAAAAATAAGACTTGGTCTCTTGCAAGTACAGGAAGTTCTCTTCACTTTGCTAAAGACAAGACTTGGTCTCCATAGTAAATAAAACAATGTTATTCTGATATTTAAATTGTTATTTAGTTTCCTTGAGATGTGGTCATCCATGTTCACAATGTGGAGGATATTTTCGTGAATTTTCCCATGTGTACTGTTGGTTTGCATCTCTATATGGTGGGCAATCAACTGAAGACAGACTTTCTATTCAAAAAATCTTTCATATTGTTTAACAGCATACACGTTTCATCTTTTCTTGTCCTCTTTCCAGAATAGTTTGCAAGCAGACTGTAATTCAGCAGAGCAGAAAAACTTGATTTTATTAATGATAAAATCTCGTATATAAACAGTAATTGGAAGTTATCTATAGTAATTATCCTATCTTCTTGCTATAACTATCTTTTAAGTTAATGTATATCTACAATGTATCTCTGTATATCTGTTATGTATATCTGTAACACAGACAAATAGATTAATAGGATGAGGCCAAGGCCGTGGATCTGTGAGTGACCATAATAGATAATTCAATGTCTTTTCTCAAATAAATGATGAACTCCCTTTGATAGAATTGTTAACCCATATTGAAAATCCAATTTTGGTGGAGAGAATTTTGGCGTGAGAAAGTAGTAATTTCCTGAGTCATTCTTTTCTTCAATGATATTTAATGTGTTGGCAATCAACCAATAGGAATTTAGAAGGGGAACTTTTAGGAAATTAAGTGAATTGATTTTCACGACTGAACGACTCTCATGTGTTATATTAAGTGGAAAAATGGAGCAGAATGTCATTAAAGTGCAAACTATGGATATAGATGTGTAAGTTTTTTAGATTCTTCCAAACCTTCTACTTTATTAGGTATTAGTTGCGACCGGAACTTGATGTGCTGGAGTAATCTGCTTTTTGCTCTCTCTTGCTGGGGTGAAATACCACCAATCGTTTAATCCCCAAAGCACTCACTATATATTATAAAATGAGCTGTCAATTTAGTTTGTATATGCGCTGATAAAGTTCTTCCTTGCATCATTTATAATGAGCTTAATTTGAATAAACAATTTTCTAATTAAGATAGCATCATTCTTCTCGTACTTGCTTTGGTTCACTAAGGTTGTCAAGTTCAGTATCATCTTTATTTTTTCCTTCTTTGTGTAAAATTATTTATTAATTTACTAGACCTCTCATAATTTTTAGGTGATTTCATGAATTACTGTAATTATTTTCAGGTTGTTGATGCTTATGCATTAATAGGGGATGTATCTGGTCTTGCTGAGAAGATACAAAGCTTCTTTATGCAGGAAGTTATTTCAGAGACCCACTTTGTGTTGAAGAGTATTGTGGTAGAGGTGTGGATATGCATAGCGAATGTTATGTATAATCAGAAATTATGTCTATTTATAATTATATTTGCATTCCTAAGAAAATTATAGTATTTTGCACCAACATAAATATGAGTGACCATTATATTTAGTTAGGGTGGAACTAGCTTGTTTTCTTCAAATACAGCTTTTGGAAATGCAGCAAGAATATCTAGTAATTCAGCTTTTATGAAAGTTAGTTGTTTGGTTGGATAAGTTGAAAAAAAAAACATTCTAGTATTAAATATTAAGAGAGGTTTTAATGTAAAAAAAAAAAATGATAAGTAAAATTTTTGAAATAACAGGGGGATAATTTTGACTCTTTGATTCTTTGAATTAGCTCAGAAATAGCTTTAAAAAAAAAAAAAATCAAGATTCTCCTACTAAATTAAGACATCTATTGGGTAACTTATAAGCTTCTTCTGAGTTGCAACCAAACAACAAAAGAGTTTGAAAAGAACGTTTGACATTATAATGCTCTTTGACAAGTAGACAAGTCCAATTAGATGAGCACTTAGTTTACTTCAAGACTGGTTCCTATACTCCTTACTTTAATCTCTTACCTTTAACTAACTCCAGATTTGTTTATGATGGATCTGCATTTCAAATTATTGAAACAGATTGTACATGCATAAAGATGAGCATTTACATATGTGTTTTTTTGGTTGGAGTATATGTGAAATAAGTTATAGACATGCATGAAAAATAGAGTTGTGGTTTTTAAAGTTTGTTGTTTCATTCTTGGTATTTTTCTTTCCTTTTCTTTGTTGAAATCCATTGGCTCCTTACTGTTCCATAAAGGTCAACTTTTCTAATGTACTAGTTAATTATACAGGATCATGATTTGGACATGCAAAATAGCAGGTATTTTCTGTAAACTTTCAGAATTTTTTTGACTGATGAAACACTAATTTTGATACGCTTACTGATTTAGTTTTTTTCAATTTCAGACTTACCTACAGTGATCTGTGCCTGAGGATACCTGAATCTAAATTCAGACAGTGTGTTTTGAAAACGTTAGCCATTTTATTTAAGTTGATGTGTTCATATCATGAAATCATGAGCTTTCAGCTGGAGATTAAGGTAAAGTTCTTTGCCTTGCTCATCTGATTTTGTTTATATTGGTTTTGTTACATATGTTCTTTACTTTCGTGATACAACTTCATATTATTTCCGATTGCACTTCTTTATTCTTGTTTAAGTCTTTTCTCTCTTTTTCTCATTACGCTGAAATCACATTTGTTTCTAGATTAAATAGTTGTTATCTTTGCCTACTAAATGTAATTGGCAGATTTACTTTATCATGGCACGTTGCTTTGTTTTCTTTGGTGTTTTTTCTTTCTAAGTGCTGTTGTCAGTTGTATCAAAGTTATAAAATTTTGGTGACATCCTCTCATGTTCAAAAAATTACATTGACCTTCCCTATACGTGATCTCCATTAACAACTCTTTTATATTTTCTAATAAAATTAATCACTACAAAATCAAGTATTTTTTATCATAAAGATGAATATTTTCAATGTTCTTTTCTTTTTTTATTTTTTTTTGCAATGAATAAAGTGCTGTGATTCTAAATAACTCTTGCTTCTCACAAGTAATCACATTCATTTGTGTATTACTTGTCATTTTGACAATTATTATCTGATGGCCGTGTTTGTCATCGTTTAATTTTGCCATATTTAGTGGACATGATTGTGTCTGTAATATTTTGTACAATGAGGCATGTGGAGCCGTGCAATATAGAATTTGTAAGTAAATTTTAAATTGTACAACCTAGAGGTAGAGTTCTTTTACTCAACTGCCCTAAATAAAAAATGTGACCATGGTTTTTTCAAACAAGATCAAGAGTTGAAAAGGCTTCTTCCAAGTCAGAAAAATTTCCAATTTTAGGGCACAACTTTGTTTTCTTTCTCTCCTCCCCTCCTCCCAATTTACTTGCCCTTTCCTATGTACCTTTCTTATGTTATTTTGTCCATGAAACAAAATGAAAATGTGGTGCAGAGTTCTCTGTGTCAGACTTCAAAAATGAAAAAGGATAGTGATGTCTCTCAGAGCTCAGTAGACGTTCAGCAAACTGATTCACTCACTAGAAATTCTTGCAATTCCTTGGGAGTTAATGGCTCTCTCTGTCAATCTGTAGACAAGATATCTGCTTTGTCTTCTGCAGAGGAATCTACAACCACTATCTCTTTGGCTAATCCATCAGGGACTAGTTCAACATACATGGAATCTCATGATTCTGTGGAGGAGGCTAGGGATGATGGTAGTGTGGCATCCAGTAGTGGATCCCCATGGTATCAGCTCCGAAAAGATGCTACATCTTTTGTTTCACAAACTCTTCTGAGAGGTCGTAAGAATCTTTGGCAACTAATCACTAGTCGGGTATCAGTATTGCTTTCTTCCGCTGCAGTTTGTTCTACAAGCATTCACCAATTCTTGAAAAATTATGAAGATTTGAATGTCTTCATCTTGGCCGGGGAAGCCTTCTGTGGGATTGAGGCAGTTGAGTTCAGGCACAAATTGAAAGCTGTTTGTGAAAATTATTTCAGTGCATTTCATCGTCAAAGTATATTTGTAAGTTGGAAACTGTAGCTTCTTGTTCTTTATATATTTGTCAGTATCATTCTATACTTGAATTCATATCTTATGTGGTATTTGTGGTTTGATGATGAGGCACATCAGTTGCCATGCAATTAGCATAAAATATTCGTGTTATTCTCCAATTTAATGGTTTTTATATTATTTACAATTTCCAACTTCAAATTTCACTACAAAAAAATTTGGAGATTCTTACTTCATTGGTATCTGAGAACTAAGAACAGCATCTGATTTTGTCATGTCTTCTGAAATAATAGTCTTTATGGGATCTGCTATGTTGGTAACAGCCACCTTATCATTCATGCAATTATGATTCCTACCTGTTTGCATCAGTAAGCTAACACTGAAATAGAATACTAAAATGTGTACATGTACATAAATTTTTTTTTTTTTTTTTTTTTTTTGTGTAATCGTGGTTCAATATTTCATATTGTTTCCTCAGCAATAATTGCTGAACTGAATTTATTAGTTGACAAATACTTGTGGTATAGGCTTCTGTCCCATGTGATGGTGCCAACTAATTGAAGTTGTTGGCACAACCTTGATTTGGTATGGAACATAACTAAAGATACTTTTCATTTGTTTTCCAGGCGCTTAAAATGGTTCTAGAGAAGGAACATTGGATAAAATTGCCGCCAGATACTATGGAAGTTGTTAGTTTTGCTGGTCTTGTAGGTGATGGAGCAGCTTTAATTGCTTCATCCAACTCTTCTAATCCCAGAGTACTTTCTTCTGATAAAGTTGAGAATTCAATTGGCAGCAATGCTCAGAAAAGTGGATTTTCGAATTGGCTTAAATCTGGGAACCCTTTTTTAATAAAACTAAAATATACTTCCAAAGAAGGAAATATTACTTCCCCCCAACTTAATGGTGCAATTGCTGGCGAATACGATGGAAATGTTAATAATTATTTTCATGGTGATAAGAGTACTCCAAAAAGTAGTGGTTCAAGTCACATGAATGGTATCAATTCAATCCCTGAAGATGAAAACGAAGATCTTCTTGCAGATTTTATAGATGAAGATAGTCAACTTCCAAGTCGAATTTCAAAATCCAATAATCGGAGAAATCACTCTTCCAATTCAAACAATGATGAAACAGCTGCCCAAACAGGATCATCTCTTTGCCTTCTCAGGTCAGATGCTCTTTGCTTGATGTGAAAAGAAATGTATAAAAGCTCTCTATGTTTTAGACTGTAGAATCTTGATTATGCTTTATAAAGATGTGTTCAGCTGTTTTTATCTTTTAATATATTAGGTCGATGGATAAATATGCAAGGCTTATGCAGAAATTAGAAATTGTTAATGTTGAGTTTTTTAAGGTATGTTCTTACAAGTTACTCATTACCTATCTAGCTTTCATGCAATGCATGTGATGTTTTTCATTTAACTTTCTTCTCTAAGTTTGTTTTCCTGATTCAGTATATTGTTGCAGGGAATGTGCCAATTGTTTGAGGTTTTTTTCCATTATGTATATGAAACATTTGGTCAGCAAAACAATAATTCATATGCAAAAGGCTCCAACAACCCACTTAATTGTAAGTTCTTTGTGTCACTTGTAGTTTTTTTGTTAGCTCTATATCTTTTTGTATATTTTTACCAACTTTATATTCTTTAATTCGTTTCTTATATTTATTCTTTATTTCATCACGTGGTAAGAAATCAATGTATCTGAAATGAACCACTTAAGATTTTGGTTGACACTTAGTAAGGATTGTATCTTCATATGATACCCAGATCGGCTGAAGACAGCTTTAACCAGGATAGCACAAGATTGTGACGAGTGGTTAAAACCCGATTTGACATCATATATACCTTCTTCACCTGCACTTTCGATGCATGTAGATGTTGCACCTACTAGTCCTCCAAGTCAACAATCAGGCACATCTTTTGGTCTCAAGGTATTATGCATTACTAGTCAAGACATTCATCAGATTAGATTGGTCATATGGTTTTCCCTGACCTGCCTCCTGCTTTTCTATGTATTACTTGCATAATAATGCTTTAGGATCCATAAATTTGGAATTGTCACGTCTTCCAAATTGCTTGGCCAAAATATGGGTAATATGTACTGTTATTGTTTGCTTTTGTCTCTTAATCCATATTTATTATTGAATCTTCTCTAAGATATCCATCATTACAGTTATTATTTTATGATTATTGACTCCCGATGCATAAAATATTTCTTATTGTTCCAGTTTTAGAATATTTTTGTCTTTTATTCTTCAAATTAAACATTCTAAAATTTTTGGTATATATTTTCTTGAAAGTTATTTGTATATTTATTCTTTTTCTCAGCTACGGAAAGGCTTTTATCATTCAGATGGCAGAAGATTCCCATCTGAGAGAATTTTATGCATCTGCCGTTACCAACTTTCTTTTATTCCTTTAGTTTTTGTTGGCTTCTCTAGGTTGTACTTCTCATTTACTTTATAAGTTTCGGCAATAATTTCTGATGTGTCAGTTTTCCTCTGTTTAGTAATACTCTTATTTCAGTTTTTTGTTTGGTGTAATGCTCAATATTCTTTTCAACTTTCTTGACAGATCCTCAGCTTGTAGGTTCAGTTTCTTCATGTCTTTGTATCTATGTTGTATCTTTTGGCAATATCACCTAGCGTGCTGGTTTTCCTGTCTTTAATGATTTATTATATCAATGTCTCTTTGTAAGGTGTTGTATTTCCTCTTTTTTTACTTTCTGATAGTACCTAAGCACTTAGATTATTCAGTTTATTGATGTCTCTGGATATTACCATCTTATTGTGATTTGAATAAGAAGTATTTTCTCAATGAGAAAAGGAAGAAAAAAATTTATGAAGGATTAAGTGCTTGGTAACAAAGATGTGTTATTTCGAATGTGATAGTTAATGGTTATGAACATATTAATACACCATGAATCATAAAATTTATGGTTTCTTGTTTGGTCTATTGATCTTGATTTTGAATGAATGCTTGGGAGTTAAGAACTGCGGTTTACTAATTAATTACAAAATTGTAACATAGCGTCTGCAAACTTGGATTTTGGGATGATTTTAAAATGGGCACTTTTTGCATGGGATATTTTATGAATCCAAAATTACAAGTAATTTCCAGGGTCAATTAAAAAGTTGCTCAGAATTCTAGGTCCTAGGTATATTATTATGTGAAATTCCATGGGGAAATGAGAGGAAGTGGTGCATGAACTAGTTGAAGATTGAAAACAGAAATTTGTGATTGGATCATATGCTCTGTTTAACACATCAGGAGATGCCACTGATTTTCACTATGTGCTGATGATAAATTGTTTGAACATGTTAATGTAATTGATCAAAGAAGAGGATATTCTGACCTTTTGGAATCATTGTAACTTTGCAGTAATGCATTCATGGTACTTGGTTGTAATGTTATAGATACACTTAAAAGGTGTCACTCATAAGTACGGTGTAGGAACTCTTGTAAATGGATAAAGGGTAAATACTGGTTGTTTCTACTAAGTGCTCGGTTGTCTGATGTATCAGTCTTTAAGAATAGCATATTTGTTTGACCAGTTGGTATATTATTTCCAGATGCACCATCTTAAGATTGTCTGAAATCATCCTCACTTTGGTAGGGAAATTTTTTGTTATTACCTTCAACAAATTTGCATCATTTCCTTGATTACATAGAATTTTTTTTGTAAAGTTGCTTCTCAAATATTATTGTGCATAAATAATATATGACCATTATTTTGCAGGAAAGATGTGTAGGCGCTGACACTGTATCTCTCGTTGCTCAGATTTTGTATAGATCAAGAACTCATCTCCAGTCAATGCTTCTGCAAAGTAATGCAGTTGAAGATTTCTATGTGCACCTGGTATGTTTCCTTTTTACATGTCTTGGGGTGTTTATAAATAGTCATTGTGGTATGGAATGTAGGAAATTGAGAAAGGCCATTAATTTTATAATAGATGAAGATGTCCTAGTTTTATCTCTTTTAATTTTTCTTCAGCAGAAATGGGATGTCATTTTTGGATGATTCTGATTTTATAATTTATAGAGTGCCTTAATTGCTTTTAATAATTATAATTCTATTGTTATACAATGGGTCATCCCTTTCTAATAACTTGTGATGCTTAATAGAAAATTTCCTGGTCTGTAATTGTTAGCATAAAAAGTAAATAAATATGTCCATTTCTGTTTGACGTTGGACATTATTATTTTCTCTGTTGTGCTCATATAGATCAAAGCAGACAACATGCAGTTATCATGCTTAAAACACAAGCCCGGACCAACTTGAGTTTCCTTGTTCCTGTATTTGAGAAAGTGTACTATGCGTGCTCATTTTGTTGAAACTATGCTCTTTTACTCGCCTTATGAAGCATAGTGCTAATGATTTCATAAATTATAACGTCTTGACTCTATCATTCTGGCTTTGTTTTCTTGAGAGATTTATTAAAAGAATTCTTTGTTTCTCCAATCAGTATGCTTTTTACCTTTTCCTACGAATTATAGTTTCTAAAACTTATTTTGTTTTCTTCTAGTAAATAAACTTTAAGAAATGATCTCGAAATTGTATGGTCTTTGTCAGGTGGATTCTGTGCCAGATCTTACGGAGCACATACATAGGACAACTGCAAGATTACTGCTCCATATCGATGGGTAAGATCATAGAAACATTGTTATATTTTTTGTGGAAACATTAGAAGTTCCAATTCATAAGTGAACCTATATCAAATCTCTCTCTCTCTCTCTCTCTCTCTCTCTCTCTCTCTATATATATATATATATATGCATCCTTGAAGTATCGCATATAGGATTCAATTACAGTCATGAAAGTTATGGAGTGATTAAGTTTCTTTATTTATGAAAAAATGGTCCATTGATCTTTATGTGTATAGACATAGAGAGAAGGGGTACCATTTAATTTGGCATAAAACTGCTCTAATTTGGCGTTTTCTCTGTCTCACATCAGCTTTTTCTCCCATGATTTAATCTGAAACTGGAGTCCAATCTCATGTAAACAGTTCTTGTCAAATAGAAAACAGGAACTGAACAAAGAAAAAATATAGACTAATGGAACTGCATCCAATTGAGAACTCTCAAGAGATGACACCGATAGTTACCCTCACTCTGCCATGACGTTTCTTTTCCATGGCAAAGTTATAACCCTTATTCAACAATTTGCCATGCTGCAAAAGTTATTTTCCATAAGGCTAGTAACAGATAGTCATATGACCTTCCTATAAGGTTTTTTGTTTTTTTGTTTGCTAAAATAATTCTTGCATATATTAGCCAAATGATGATGTAGATGGACAAAAAAGCCCTCTTATGTGTTAAACTCATGTAACATGCTGAGTGTGCTATTTAGTGTTTGTTAAACATATGGTATGTTTGACAACATTGTCTTGTGCTGGACAGTGCTTGATAAACTCTAGATGGTGCTCAATAGATGTTAGCTGGCATTTGGCTGGACTGCTGTGAGTTTAATGATCGAAATCCATGAAACTGTTGATGAAGGGCATTATCATCTTTCCAAGTCACTTGTTGAACATTTTTACAGAATGTGGCCATTTTTGGTGAAACATATTCTTTAACTATCATTGTGATTTTTATCAATCTAAAGGTTATTAATTTTCAGTACAAATGAAGATATCTTTTCTCTCCCTTTCATTTGTTCGTAGTTGAAGATAATTTACAAATGAGAATTATGACCATACGTGTAAATAATTGAATGCACATTGATTGCTTGCCTTACAGATATGCATGGGAAACCAAACTTGTTTTACATCATTTCCTTAACTTAGCCATATTTATAATAGTGGGTACAAGGGTTTTCATGCATGAAAAAGGTTTCTTAATTCCTGGAGTAAGAAAACAAGCCGGCATTAATTAAGGATAGTGGAAACCAGGTAATTCCAATTATAGAAGGAATCACCACAAGCTAAAAAATAGGAAAGATTCTTTTAAAAAGAAAGTTTTCTATTCTGCTCTCTGCACCTCTCGTTGCCTCTGGTTTGTATTTCTTGTCTTGACTATTCTGATCTCCTTTAATGGATAAGCTCTTTGTTCACAGCTACGTTGATCGAATTTCTAATGCTAAATGGGAAGTAAAGGAGCTTGGACTTGAACATAATGGGTTTGTTATTATCTTTTATTTGTAAATTCTTTTTTTTTTTTTTTTTTTAATTGAGGTTGTTTTCTCGTGTGAAACTACTGCATTCTAACACTAGTTTCTTGGTGATAGATATGTTGATTTGTTGTTGGGAGAATTTAAGCACTATAAAACAAGGCTTACCCATGGAGGTATTCGCAAAGAGGTAATGGCTAAAACCTAAATCTAGATTTTATCAGGCAATCAATTGTTCATCAAACCTACACACAGTGGCTGGCAAGCACTCAAACAATTAATCTAAATATGAATGAAACGTATCGATTTTACATGGCTACGGCAAACATGAAATCTATTTATATCCCAGCTTTGTTTTCTTAGGTTCACTCAGCCACTTTCATTGTATATTCATGAATGCATTAATGTAATTGCTGTGAACTAAGAAGAACTGAAATTGTTGTCAAGGTTCAAGACCACCTATTAGAATATGGAGTCGACATTGTTGCTGAAACTCTTATAGAAGGTTTATCAAGAGTTAAGAGATGTACTGATGAAGGACGAGCTCTCATGTCGTTAGATCTTCAGGTACTACTTCTGTTGTGTGATTGCATATTTAATTGTTACCTTTAGTACTTTTGACTTAAGAGAAGTTGACTGCTGTTTTTATTCTTATCAGGTTTTAATCAATGGCCTCCAACATTTTGTCTCCATAAATGTCAAGCCGAAGTTACAAACAGTTGAAGCTTTCATCAAGGTGAGTATGAGCATTGTAAATTGCCATAAAGTTTTCTAATTCATCTACGAAGTATGAACTCAAAAGCTTTTTCGTTAGTATAACTGGATGCCTACACCTTCATCTTTTTGACAAGAATCTTTACAGTATTAGAAGTTTTCATCAAAATATCTATCATAATTAACTCAAGTTCCCATTCTCTCATCCTCCCCACTCTGAGCAGGCTTACTACTTACCGGAAACAGAATATGTTCACTGGGCAGCAGCTCACCCTGTAAGAAAATTTGTGTTTTGTCAAAATTTTCTTCTCTCTTCCTGGTACTAAATGTGCCCTCCAACATCATAATATTGAAAAACCTTCTGCGTGCAGGAATATAGCAAAAGCCAAATTGTGGGGCTGATCAACCTGGTAGCTTCAATGAAAGGTTGGAAGAGGAAAACCAGGTTGGAAACACTAGAAAAGATCGAGTCAGCCGTTGTGGTGTAGTCGGCAAAACCATGTAAAGTTCCAGGCTTTTTCTTTTTGGTGCTTTTACAGGGAGATGATCTCTCTTATTTATGTAGAGTGCATTATAAGGTTGTATATTTTCAGATACCTCTCTCTATAATTCATATTATTCCTTACGGGGAAATGTCAGATCAGATGTAATTTTGGATCACATCATATCTTAAATAATGAGTTTGTTTTCAATCGACATGGTTTCAAGTTCTCGTCAAGATCTAGCATTATACGTATGTATGTAGCCTTCTGAAATTAGAAGCTTGTCAGAAAAAGATCATGATATATTATCTTATTGCTTACCAAAGTACAAAAGCAAAAAACAATTCAATACGATAAGATAAATTAATTTTTTTGTTAGTTTTAGAACGAGTATAAATGCAAGAATATACGGGGGAGATCCATTAAATTGATCACAATTCAATTAATCTAAGCCAAATTATCAAGTTCTTGGGTGTTTCACAAATATGATCAATAACATACTCCCGGTCGAAAAAACCTGTACACAAACAGTTCTTAAATTCATTTTCAATTTTGAAATCTTGCATTCTCACTCGATGATCCATCTTAACCACCACGCATGTATCGTTGAACAAAATCAAATCGGTTGATTCTGTTCAATTTCTAATGGTAAAAAAAATGTTATTAAGTCATTTCTCATAGTGTTTAAATAGTTTGTAATGTAGAGATTTCAAGTAATTTGGTGTAAATTTAAGATGTTTAAAAGCTTCGGTTTATTGGTTGATATTTTCTTTCAAATGGGTTTAAATCTTTTGCGATTTTGATAATATTTATTAATGGTTTTGCGTTAAAATAAGTGTCAAATCTTTTGGTTATAAAATAATAGGGTACAAAAATGGTAGACTAAAGATAATTTTATCACTATAATTTGCCGTTACCATTATATCACATATTATGATGGAAGTTGAAGACAAGATTTTATATATATATTTTTTTTTTCCAACCTCACATGACCTATGTGGTAGAGGTTTTATAATAACTTTCACTAGATAAAAGGAATTTGACATGAAATTGGCATATGTGATAGACATAATTATAGCTTTTTGTTATTTTTATGCAAAATGGTTGTTTTACAATCCAGTGTATAGATCGCATGTGATTAGAGAATTTTAGTTATTTTTCATTATATATTTTACTCAACATGTACAGCACACGTTAGAGGGATTTTTAATAATTTTCAAATTTAAGAGTTTTATGATATTTTATATTCGAGGTAATTGATACTTTTAGTTTAAGGTTTTTTACCTACTAGTTTTCAAATTTTTTATCTTTTTTTTTTTTTTTTTAATGAAGCATATATTATAAAATTTAACTTAATTTTATATTTTTCTTATAAAATATTTTTAGAATATAAACAAAAGAATAATATAGTATTCAGTAATCTTAGATTTCTTTATATGTATTTGTGTAATATGTGTATTTGCTACACCATCGAGACATCTATTTTTTTGATAAAAATAGTTAAATATAGGATGACAATCACCTATTTGTTAGCAACGATATTATAATTAGTGATCTTTTAGACGTAGATTATGCGACAAGCCTTTGGCCTTGCATGGGATGGTGGATGTACCCTAACAGGGGGCAGGGTTAAAGGATTGTGACATGTTTAGACTTTAGACTTTAGACTTCCAAAACGAGGACACAACACTCCTCCACCTGTGCTTGGCCGCACATTTATTTTTTAGCAACATTGATTCATGTATCTATTTATATGCATATATGTGCGTCTATATATTTGTGTGTATGTGTGTGCGGGTTCTATTCCTTTATATGTATTTGTATAGCATGTGTATTTGTTTATGTGTATATTGCAGTTGTTTGTACACTGAATTCACGTATATGTTAATTGCAGTTAACCAGGGAAAGAATGGGCGAATAAGCAAAACGCAGCACTTATATAATATATGCTTGAACCATGTTAAAAGGAAAACAATTAAATTGTCATATATACATATTATTTTTTAAATCTTGACAACATTATTATTTATAGTAGGAACAATATGCTGACCTCAATTACAATACTGCTCTTGAACAACCTCACCTTGCCAAGGAATTTTGCAGCCCTTTGATCAACGTCTAACCCGTTGATAATAGTGAAAGGATAATTTTAGAACCCTTTGCATGAAACTAATCTGATTAATAATCTGTTAATGAATTTAACACTTTCCTCATATTAAGTGTTGTTGCCCTTCCCAGTGCTGTGAAATTCTGTTACGTCTCTTGAGCTCGCACATATTAACCAATTTATTATTAATATGTTCTTATATTTGATTTAAGTGTTTTTACACCATTGAGTTTTGATTTCTCTTTCTTGGTGGTGATGTAAGATAGTGAGCTAATATTAATTATTATTTGTTTTAGTTTTAAAAAATATGGATAAATTAGATTCAGTAAATATTTTGATTGGGTTTATTGTGATCAATTTGGTGTATAGCCCAATATATTTCATAATATAATAATTTAGTTGGTTTTTTAATAGTGTGGCCTCATAAATGGTTATTGAGCTTTTAATGGCAAAACCCAATAAACCTACTATAAATATAAGGTTAGGTCCCTTGTTTCAGTACATTATAAGCAATATACTTTTTCCATTAAATTTGATTGTTCTCTGGGTACTCAGAAACAGGAATATTCAAGCCTTTACAGATTGATAATCAATCTATTGTAAGGTAACTTCAGATCAACAGTAAAAATGATTCAAACAGGTATGTCTAAAAACTCAAAATTTATTATACAGTATTCTATAATGGTTGTGAATAAATTTGTATGTTGTATATGTCAATATTGAATTTATTCCAACAGGTGATGCCTGTGATCAAGTTTTTTTTTGTTATCAAAATAAGTTAAAGGATTAAATTCATTTATATTAAGATTCATTTCAATATGAATTATAAAAAAGGCATATAACAATTGATAAAATATTAAAAAATAAAAATAATTTGAAAATTTAAGAGAAATGGAGCTTTTAACATGAGTTGATTAACCTAATATTGAGATCGAGTGTCGAGTTGAATACTACAAAGAGTTTGTGAATTTGAAAGATACTTCTAGTAAAGTGTATATATATATATATATATATATATATATATAAGGTCAAAACACTTAGTCTCACCCATAGTTTGAGGCGGCGACAATCCCATCCTTTAAGTTTTAAAAATCTAGTTTCTTACCTTTTGACCAAATTTAATATTAAATATAATAGTAAACAGTAACCATTCAAAAGTAATTTTATTATTTTGACATTAAAATTTTATAAAATAATCAAATAAATTTGATATAAATATAAAATTTTAAAAAAAATTTAAATTTTGAAAAAAACCAACTAACCACCACCGTCAGTGTCGACAGCGATGGCCGTTGATAAAAGAATCAAGTGGCCGTTTCCGACCACCTAATTTCAAGGGAGGTTAGATATGGCCTCCCTATTCGGTAGAAGCGGCTAGATCTGACCGTCTCTAGTTTAGGTGGAGGCGATCAGATCAGGCCGCCTCTGTCAAGAAAATCAATCGAAAACTATTTAAAATTGTTGATCTTGGTCCTACAGGCCATTTCCAGTGTTTCTTTCTTCTGGTTGCCTCCACTGAACGGGGAGGCCAACCAAGTGACAAAAAACAGCTACCTGATTTCGTTATTGACGACGGTGGTTGTTTCATATTTTAAACTTTTAAAATTTTATTAAATATTTTTTAAAAATATTTATATTTAAAAATTATTTTATAATTTTATTATCAATTTTTATTTTTTAAAAAGTATTTTAGTTATTTTAGTATAAAAATTATAAAAAAAAATTTCAAATGTGAGAGACTGAGTTTTTGAAACCTTAGGATTTGTATTTATCCCCGCCTCAATCTATGAGTGTGAACTAGTCCTTTTGGCTATATATAAAGTCAATTAGCCGTTTGGACACCCATCGACTAACCTATGGGGAGTGTTGTTGGAGAACGGGACCCCTCGCCGGTTAATCTTTTTTTAAAATCTTTTATTTAGTAAATCACGTGTTAAAGTGTTTTGGAGGGTTTTTATTCTTGAGATAATTTATAAAATTATGCGTCAAATCTTTCAGGGTCATGCCATTTTTGGACGGGCCAGGCTTGGCCCCTTAACGGCTTTAGGTGAAACCCGAACAATATTCTTCGACGTCTATATTCAACATAACAAAAAAATATTAAAAAAAAACAAAAAACAGGTGTTTGGCCTAAGAAAGGATGTTAAGCTTTAAAAGAGGTTTTTGTTTTCAAGAAATTGCGCCGCTTTGCCCTTTCTGGAAACTCTACCTCTGTCCTTGTTTACTTTCACCACGTAGACGAGAATTTTACAAGTTTCTTGACGTCTGTTTGATACACGTCCTCTCGTAAAATAACCGCATTTACGTCACAGTTATAAAACTCCAAGTAACTCAACTGCCACCTCATAATTATTATCCTTACCCACCTTCATAACATCATTGCCGGGAGGAAATGCCAGCAAGATTTTAGAGGAAAAGAAAATGCCTCCGAAGGGTTCAGCCAAGGTAGTGGTAACTAAGAAAGTAGTAAAAGAAACAGTTCAGGTTTCCATTCTTAAAGGAAAGAAGAGAGCAAAGGAAGACACTGAAGATGACGGAGAACTACCCTTGAAGTCCATTCCTATTGAAGATATAGAAGAAGAAGCAAGAAGGCAAAAGACGGCTCAATTTGCGGAAGAAGTGCCTTCCAGTTCTTTGGAACCAAAAATCCCACCTCCGACAAAGCCCCTGGAAGAACCAGAGCGTGATCCTGCTACTTGTCTGGAATCGAAAGAACCACAAGAACAACAAAAACGAAAGAAAGATCATTTGGGCAATGAGAAGTCCAAAGGCAAAAAGCGAAGACGACGTAGGGAAGGCGGTGGTGAGGAGTATAAGACTTACGTGTATAAGGTCCTGAAGCAGGTTCAACCAGGTATGGCCATATCGTCCAAGGCAATGACAGTCATTAACAATTTTATGGCCGACATGTTTGAGAGGATTACAAACGAGGCCATGAAGCTTTCCAAGTATAACAAACGGACTACACTCTCGTCCAGGGAGATTCAAGGAGCAGTGAAGCTGGTTTTGCCAGGAGATCTTGGGAGGCATGCCGTTGCTGAAGGGAACAAGGCGGTAACTAACTATGAGTCTCGTGATGACTAAGTTTCCAAATCTTGAAGTGATCGTAATTAGGCTTCACTAATTTGTGTGTTAGTACTAGGATTTTACTTTCTGGTGTGTATGTAGTAGGGTGCTAAGTTGTTTTGTATGTGTGTCTTTTCTAGCAATTCCTTTGTTTGCGCAGATCTGGAATTCTAAATCAGTCAATAATTCATGATCTGTAAACTATACAGACAAAATTATAAGTGTTACAATGGCAATCCAAACATTCCACAGACAGGTTTGTTTTCCAGCATATCAATCAAATAGTAGTTCACAAGAGACAAGACATTCCAATTGGTCGCTGTCACCATTAAACATGCGAATTATCATATCATGCAATTCACAGATAAGGGAAGCTTAAGACGAGGTAAGTTACAGAAGCTTATTCTCACCATACCATACACAGCAGCCCAAGTCTCCCATCCTAATTACTCTTCATCCATCTAATCAGGTAATAATATTTATTTCCTTGTAAGCAAGGATTGAGAGCCAAAGGAATATATGAGGGAATGTTATCAAACTTATCTACCAAATATCTAAAAAATCTTCCCCATGTAATCATGAAGCTTTCTTATCATCAACTCTAAGTATCAAAATTAAAATTCCCAAATCCTGGAAGGATAGACCCGATATAAATTAGTCCAATAATAAAGGTTAAGCAAGCACAAAAAAGTTGAAATTTAAGATTACTATGCACAGCCTGGTGAAAGAACACCTGATAAACAAACAAAAAATAAGCTTTAAGAGACACATAACACTTAAGTGTAAAAGTCATATTACTCCAAAAAACAAAACAAAAAAAAAGTAAATATTACATTGCTTCAAGAAATAAAATAAATTAGAAATGTAAATTTATTATATATTTAAGATAAATTATTAATTTTTAAAATTTTAGAGGTGTTAATAAAAAAGTTTGAAATGTTGTTAAAATTTTTAGGAGTTTAAAAATAGTGACTATACTTCAAAAAATAAATTAACCAAATTATATATTTTATTAATTTAAGAGTTAAAATGAAATTTTAAAAGGATCTTTACAAATTTGATAAAAAATTTTGAAATATTTTTAAAATTTTTAAAATTTCAATATTATCCTCAATAATTTTAAAAATAACAATTACACATTCATTATAAATTTTGAAAATTTTTTAGTGTTAATGAAATTTTTTAAGGGGGATTTTTTTAATTTATAAAAGTTTTAAAATGTTTTAAAAATTTTTTAAATTTCAATATGTTCTTAATAGTTTAAAAAAATTATTATATTAAAAAAATAATAAATTCAGAGTACAAATATCATTACAAAATATTATAGTTACTGATTTAATTAAATATAATACTAAATTATAACTAATAATTTTTTAAATATTTTTAAGTAAAATAACATTTTATTATTATTTTATTATCATTAACCAATCGTAATAATTATTTATAAAAAAAATATTAAGTGATTATTTTCCAAAACAGTGATCCCTATTTTAAATAAAGTAAGGCACATACAAGGAATAATCGATCCACCACTAACACGTAAGGGTGGATGTGCAACCACCCGTTTTGGGATGGTTGCCTAGCAAAACTTTTATTTATATATATTAATTTTTTTCAATCATAATATTAATTTATATTCAATGATTTTTCCAATAATCTATTTTTGTAACAATTTTTCATTTTTTGTAATCAATAATTAACCAAATCAAACACACTGTTAAAGTTGATCTTAAACACACCCTCATTTTAAGTTAACTGTTCGATCACGAAAATTTTGGATAATATTATATGAGAAAAAGATCTCCCAATAATTTGTAAGCAAAATATATTTGCACTCAATAATTTATTTAGATCTGAATAATGGATGAACACCATTTGTTTCATCAATCATACACTCAATTATGACTATATTGAACACAAGGCGAGAACCCAAAAAAGAAATTAAAAAGGAAAGTACCTGGAAGACTCCAGGGGCAAAAACTGAAGAAGATTCTATGCTTTGTTAATCTAACTTCTGTCCTTTATTCTTGTTAATATCATAAGATAGAATAAGCTCGAATCACCTCCACTACAGGTGCCCGACACATTGGACACTTTCCTCCACTTTGGACCAACTCATTTGCACATTTTGAACACGAGCACATGTGTCCACATCTGTTATAAAATTATATAGAGATAAGAAAAAATGAAAGACAATTGTTACGTGACTCTTGCATGTAGCAAATCTGTCAGACAGATTTACTGAAAACTTACCTGTACAGTAAAGAATCAATATTGCTATCACAACATATACAGCAAACTCCCTTCCTCACATAATCCCATTTAGATCCATCTTCTAGCATATTCTGTTCACATAACCCTTCAAGCAAAAAGCAAAGCACATTAATTGTCAACTTATAAAACAAGAAGAAAAAGCAACAACTATGCTCATAGGGTTATATAGAGCCTTCAAGAAAAACCTATTACTCTATAATAATTTAAGGGTTAGGTTCAATGACACTATGTTTCTCATAAAATTTATTTCAAAAGTTTTACATTATTGAAACAGAACACATGAAATGGTCAAGACTTCAAATTCAATTACTTTTTTTTTTTTTTCCAAAATACGTTAATTGCTGATACTAGATTTAACCCCAATAATTTAAAGTGTTTTGATCTAGTGATCTGCAGACATGTAAAATAATTTTTAAAAACTATGTTACCATAAATCTTTCCACTCTCTCTCTATATATATGAAGGTAGAAAACCTAAAAGCTAACTGTGACATGTCAATAGCCACATCACTGGTCTTATAGCTTCTTTCAATGAGAGGGGAATGTAGGGTGATGAGAAGGTTCAATTCAATGCATGATTATGAATTTATGAGAGAAAAGAAAAACCTAGGCATCAAAAACAGAGATGAACCTGGTGAACCAGCTGATCGATTTAGGGCGGCAGATACTTCTTGCCTTATTGAGCGCTGCAGCTCAAGTTGCATATCCATGCAGGCCTCCAGCATCCTCTGCATGTTATTCATCCTTTGCTGCAGCCTAGCCATGTCAATCCTCAAATCATTAATGATCTCCCACTCCTGCAGCAAATCAGCATAAGGACTCAGTAAACGAACCAAATGCAGATAAGCAATTAACAGGTAAGAGACCAAATTTAAGAACTAAACCATTCAAATTTGTTATACACGATCTGTTTCAAAAAATAGAAGAAAACCAAGAGAGCTGTTTCACTACACATTTTGACAAGATAAAAATAATTGAATATTAAAAAGATTGCCAGCAACAAAGTGCATCTTTATTCCATCACTGTCTTCATCATTTAGATGGCCCAGACCAGCTAATATATAGCCTTTAGCAGCATATTTCCATGAAAGACTACACTAAAATTTGACGAACAATGTGCAGTATATAATTGCTATTACATTAATTTTTCACTTTAGTTAATATGTTTTCCAGAAAAAAATCGAACTGAAAGCAAAAGGAAAAGCAGACGCACAATTCCAAAGTGCTGATGCATGTCATGTGGCGGCCAATTATCATGGTGAGATGCATGACCCCAGAGTGGCTGAACAGGGGGTATAGGTGGTGAAGGTATAGCAAGTGGAGGACTCTCAATCGCATCATCGTGGCCTTCTGTCTGATCAGCACTTTGCTGCTCTAGATCTTGTTCTGCTGATGCAGCAGCAGTAGATGTTCCATGCATCTCCCAGTCAACTGGAGCATGACTTTGCCTGTCCACATATGATTGTATCAGTCGATCAAGACTCTCACGAAAACCACTACGAAGAAGATTAGACACACTCCTCCTACAAAAAGGATAAAACCTCCCATTAGAATTCTCTATTTATGCACCAAATGCAATAACCACATACTGATAAAATATTACCTGCTTAGGAGTTCCCTAAGTTCCATACTATACACGTTATCATCATCAGGTAGATAAAATGTATCAATCCTTCCAACAGGATAAGTTTCTGATTCAGCAGGCCTTTCTAACCAATTCCGCACAGCCTCTTGAAAACCATCCTGCAGATGACCATGTTCTCCATCTTGGGTCCATTGGTTAGCAGCACTTTCCTGCTGATTTTCATTTACATCTTCTCCATTACCATCTCTCCATTCATTAGATTCTAAACTAGCACCACGCCAGTCTATTTGTCTTTCCTCATTTCCAAAAACTTGTTCCTGCCAATGCTCTACAATAGCAGTAGGTTCTTGCCCACCTACATCTTCAATCAAGCTGTCTTCTAAATTATCTGCAGCATGTGTTGATCCATGAGTTGCACTTTCCTCACTACTTTGCTGAGCAAGTTCATGAGACACTTCACCAGTTTCTTGCAGCTGAAAATTCGTTGCATCCTCATCCCTTGAAGGCTCTTGAGACAATTCGTTTGCAGTATTTCCCTGCCGGTCTTCATTCAAGCCCTGTCCAGAATTACATCTCCTCTGGATGGTTTCAGCATTAGCTGACCTTTGCCACTCTCTAACCTCATTTTCAGAAAGTTGTTCCTGCCACTCTTCAACACGAGCAGCAGTTTCTTGCAAACTTATATTTCCAATAATATCACCAATTATATCAGTTCTACCATCTGACAAAATGTGGCTTGCGTTTTCGTCACTATTAAGTTCAGATGGTTCATGAAAATCATCCACAACTTCTTGTGAATTATTTGTCTGAAAATGTTCATTTATGTTACCATTGATGTCAGCATTAGATGAGATATCAGAATGGCAGCTGCTTAACCTGGAGATAAATCCTTCTCTAATAAGAAGAAACAGATTAGATGTGTTACCATCAATATACAGCTCCATGACAAACTATTTTTAAGTACTATTTCAAGCAATCACAGGATTAAAGAAAAAGGTTCCAATATTGCTATGCAATAATCATGGCATAACTAACGTCATGATCTAATAGCACACCACATTAAGCACTTAAACTAAAAAAAATAAAATTTAATGCAGAGAGGAAACAAATATGAAATTAATTAAAAACTGAAAAAATGCAAACATTTTCTATTGAAGAGAAATAGAATATTCCAAACTTACACAAATATGAAATTTAATGCAGAGAGGAAACAAAAATTTTTTTCATTTTTTGTTCATGCATATAAGCACACAAATTATTTTCTAGCTCACACAAAAGAGGCAGTTGTGCTTCGGTGATAAATGCAAAGAAGAATAAAGTGCATGTAACATTGAAGATGCATCCGCTAAGGTAAGTCTCGCATAATAAATGGCATACCTTAGACCAGAAACCGTATGTCTTTGCCTCAATAAACCTAACTCCCTGGCTGCTGTGGACCTGGGTCTCTCATCCTCGACCATTCGGTCACTTCGTAAGAACCTACCTCGAAGCAGGGACTGCATATAAATTGATAAAAGAGACGGATAAAGACATAAAGAATGTTCCATTTGGCCACAAATATTTGCTATTAGAGGATTATACATACATATGGTAGTCATATAATCAAGTTTTTAAGACTAAACTATGACGATATCATTGATTGAAAAAAATAATTACAAAGAGACCGAATGAGTTATCCTCAAAGATCCATCTAAAGAATCACAAACATACATATAAACTATAGGGAGTAATCATACAATTATAAATAAGAAGTATACGAAGAAATTGAAATTTTGGTTTATTTTATAGCTTCTAACCTGAATTCGGTGCCGATGAGCAAAATTTGACACAGCTCGATGCTCCAACAAACCTTGAAGCTCTCTTTGTCTTTCAATTTCAGCATTCTTAATCATGTCAAGCAAAGCTTGTCTGCCACATAATCTACGAATGCCCCTCCGGCTACGGACATGCTCAGTTTGATCATTTTGGTTAACAGCCAATCCATCAAGAACTTGTTCAATCTGACCACCCATTTCGGTTGTGTGATCTTCTCTACTATCAGCACAAGCACGTCTCTGCTGGCTATTCAGTTGCACCCACTCTCTTATAATTCTCACCCTCTCCTGCTCGGTTTCACCCAGCCATTCAGCCCTTGGACTGTGGTTCATACGAGAAAGATTAGAACATTCCCTTCGACCAGTATTCATCCATTCCCGAAAAATTAGCCTTACCCTTTCCCTTTCAACTTCCCCCAAACCAGAAGAACGATCATAATTAAGACTGCTAGGATCCTCATTCCCATTGTGTATCCCAAATTGATTCGGAGACCACTGTCCAAACTCATTTTCACTCGCAGTTGCATCCTCAGATCCACCACCATTTTCACTGCCTAGGCTTTCAGACATATCTGTCCTTGCAGAGTCAGCAGTCAACCTATCACCCCCTTGTTCTGGCAATCTTTGATTGACCCTCTCCTGGGAATGACTCACCACATGTTCATCCTCAAGCTCCCGCCACATCTGCAGGAGCGAGGATGGCCGGGTGCTTCCGCTCTCTTCACCACCTCTAGTCCTCGGTGTTTGCGACTGTGACTCCCTAAGGAAAGAGGAATCAAGCACTGAAACATTTTGTAGACCAGCTATAGCCATTACTTCTAAAATTGCAACCAATGAAAACTTATCAACCCGTCTACTTAAAATGCATTAAAAGGTGCATTTATTTATAATTTATACAGGCAGGCAAATCCTTTCATGATCAGATCATTGCAAACAAATTACAATCATCTCAATCTGTATTATCATGATTAGCGTCACCATCATGGTTATCTTCACTGTCTTCAGAACACATGAAGACAATGAGATAAAATCATCAGATTGACCCAGCATTAAATCTTCAAATCTGCATGAAATTTCAACAAACTAATAAGCACTTTCTCAAAACTTTATGAGGCATCAATAGACTACACGTCATCTCCCCTATGTTAAACCACATCATATACGGTAACTTCAACATAATAGAAGTTCCAAAATCACCGACCCACTAAATCTATTTAATTTCCAAATGCTCAGTTCAATTGCAAAAATAAACGAATGAATGAAAAAAATAATAATAATGACAGTGAAAAATAAGATATCGAACATTAAATGGCAAAATCCATTACCAAGAAACAAAGCTGAGCCCAAAACATTCTATAAATCAATTCAAGAAGTCAATACTCTGGTAGTTCACCGAGAAAATTTACAACAAGAAAAGGAATCCAAATGTCAAATCTGAGTACTCTCATTTTTTAATGAAGCAATTAATAATCTCAACTGCAGACAGTAACACTACTACAAGCCCTGATCCAATTGCGCCAGTGATTTTCTTAACAGCTGTAGCTCGATAGATTCAAAATTTATCATTTTCCATCAGTTTTTCTTTTGCAGCCAAACGGCCGCAAAAAACAAAAGCCATAAAATAGCCAAATCAATCCAAAACAAAAATAGCCACTACCAAATTCCAAATCGAGATCGACACCGACCAGCATATATTACCAATACGGAGAACAAAACAAAACGCACCGTTTTTACAGTGAGAAACCATGAGCAAAACGTACACGTGAAACAGAAGCGAAGGTAAGAGGCGGATAAAGAAGAAAATGAACACCGAGAGAGGAAAAAGAAGAGACGTAACAAATGAGAGGATTCACAGTCGCAGGCTTACGTCTGAACAAAGATTGTGCGGTTGGCTAAGCAATTACAAAGCGACAGGTGGCATATGTCCCTGTCCTTAAAGCTGGTTATGGAAACTTACAAATTCTGAATTCAACGGCCACTGGAAAGCAAACTCTAGAGTCCACCAAACGACAGCGTTTTACTGAGTCAGATGTGGTCCGCGTGCGTGTTCAACTATCGGACTTGGACAAATGTCATGGAACGGGTGGATTATGGTAATCTAGAGATTTTAATTTTATGGCAAGTAATTCAAAACGGAGTGAGTTATATTTTCCCATTTAAGTTTCGGTTTTAAAACATTTTCTCATCCTTAATTAGAATAAATAATCTTTGTTTACTAAAAATAAAATATAAATTAAACTCAAAATCAAATTCGTTTAATAAAAATTATCATTTTATTTTTATTCTTAAAATTTTTTAAAATTATCATATAATTATAAATTAACAAAAATTAAAAATAAACTTTTTAAATATATAAATTATATAAGAAAATATTTTTTTTCTTTCTCTTTATTTTCATTTTCTCTTTTATCTCTTTTGTATAAATAGGGGTGTTTTTGTCATTTAAGTATATAATAAAGGACAAATTAGTATTTTTAGAAATATTTTTCAAAAATTTTAAAAGGTTATTAAAATTTAGAAAAAAAAGTTTGAAGGTCATTTAAATTTTTTAAATTATTTATTTACCTTCAATAGTTTCAAAAGTGTTAATTACACCTTTAAAATTTTGAATAGAATACAATAAATTGTAGATTTGAATGTCATGTTATAACTATTAGAGTAATATAGTAGTATTAAAATATATGAGGGTTTAAAAAGATTTCAAAAAATGACTTATGAGTTATTTATCATTTTTAAGGGTTAAGTTATTGTGTTTGAATTGTTTAAGTTAAATAATTGTTTTTTATTTTTAAAATTAAAAAATAATAAAATTATTAATTTTACCAATATTTTATTTTAGATGAAAATGTTAATTATAGCTCATAGGAGCAGCATGATTTTTAAGCCAATTTTTGGATCAAAAAAAATGTTATTTACTCTTCAAAATACACTTCATAATTATCGAATTTTTCGAAAATTATTTTTATTCAAAAGGTCCACTTAAATTAAACTATATATTTCTAAAATACATCATATGAATAATAACAAAAATAATTTATAAGATAACACGAAACAAACCTAGCACTAAAACTTGTTCGAATGGATTTATTTATTGGTCGAAAGAGTTTAATTTTCGAAAAAATGTTCATAATAATTTAGATAATATAAATTATTGAATCCAAAAAGTATCAACATTATATTTTAAAATTAATATTTATTCTTATATTTAAAACCCTTTGAATAATGTATACTCTTCTGATCCATAAATGACCATTTGTCAAAAGAGCATGTGTTTGACTTATGAATAAAGGTTTGAAGAAATAAGATACCTCATCACAAGTTAAGTAACGAAACTCTCAAGAAATCCAACAATTCTCCTTAAGATTTTGATTCTAAGTCGACTAATTCTGAGGACACTTCTTTGTGATCTATGTCTTTATTGAACCCTTAGTGTATGTGATTAATTTTGTTCTTATTATATGTATTACCCAAAACTCATGTTGTTTTCGTGTTTTAAAACAAATTCAAATTTGTTAAAAGATGGTAAGGAAATTTTTACATGTTTTTAAACTTATAAAATAGACTCGAAATAAATTCGAAACAAATCTAAAATTTAAAAATTTTAATGAATCAAATATAAACAAAAAGTTTTAGATTCGAATAAATAAGTCCGAAACTTAAACCAAAAAATTGTATCGATAACCCTATTTTAATAAAAAGATTCTTTAAAAAGTATTTGATAACCCCATTGTTAATTTTATTGCCCTTTTGAGATGGCCCGTTAAAATCTTGAAAAAAAAAAATAAAAAATTCAAATCCTGCGGTCCACAACATGCTACTAGTTGTCTTTAGTTTAATGGCACATGTAAACAGGAGAACCAAAATATGGAGACCATGATATGATGTGCTTATCATGTAACCTTAATAACATCACATGCCCCCACCAACTAACATGCAAACCGCATTAATCAAATTACCCCACTTAATTATAATTATTGTATTGCTTAACAATAATTTGATTAATCTTTGATTATCAATGCCTTTCTAATGATGCTTCTAGAATTTGAAAAAAGCCCCCACACCCCCCCAGTCTTAAAAATTAAAACTGTTTTAGGCACTGATTGGAAGATATATTGCCACTAAAAAAAGTGGAAGCATAAAGCTAGATGCATTGCTGTATGCATTAAAAAGTGATTTGAAATTTCTGGATTGGTAGGCCTAAAAGGGTAATTTCCTACATATGTCCAAAAAGACACAGACAATGACTCAAGCAAGGTTTCTCGTCATCCACTTTCCCCCTCCATCCTTCAAATATCAAATTTAAAAAAAAAAATAATTCTAAAGATAATTCTATTCCTTTTTTTTTTCGATTGTATTTTAAATTTTGTATATATCCAATTTGTATAATATATATAATTAAAAATAAAAATTTTAAAACATTTATTTTATACCCTTTCTCCAACATACATCATCATAATGATGTAAATTTACGGATATTGATTAAATCATATCAAATTCTCTTTTCTAAATATTTAAATTAATATTTTAAAATTTTCATGACATGATTTCAAACTCTAAAATATCATTAAATTTCATGTAATAATGATTTATTTTGGATAAATATTTTTAATTAAAACTTCAATCTAATTTTTTAAGTAAATATATTTCAAATAGTCAATTTACTTATATTATAATGTATCCACCGTGAGATTCAACTATTTAATCATTATTTTAATTAATTTTAATCATCAGAATAGATCAAAATCATATAAAATTATTGACAATGTTAGATTCTTTCAATCTGTGTAGACATGACTTTTATATACGGATTTCATTCATTAGACGTGCTAAACATGCACAATCTTGTTAAAAAATTATTAATTCGATGAGAATACATGATATGCGTATCATGCATGATTAGATATGTATAAATTTTTTTATTATAACTGTAAAAATGATAAAAAAATAAATAAAATTATAATTTATATTTAAATTTTGACTATTTAAATCAATTTTTGTATTATATACGTACATAGTCTTATTTTAAAAATAATTAATTAAAATAAATGATTGGCTAAAGACATAGTGATTTTTGGGTCAAAGTTTGAATATCCTCGGGTGTAGGTGCAACTAAACAGCTATAATTAGGTAGAAAGCCATTGAAATTTGCTTTGAAATTTTCCAAAAAGGAAAAAATATCCTGGTGAATTATTTTGTATGTTTTCCTTTAATTCATAAATTAATTTATTTTTTTCCATTTTATAATTTTTCTATTAAAGTCTGACTTTTATGACCCATCTGTCGGCCCATCTTCAATCAAGGTCCAACCCACGGTTTCTCTGTATTCAATAGTTTCAGATTCCTCTTAATGGTAAAAGTTAAAAATTTTGGCTTTTTACTTAAGGCAAAAAAAAATGTCTAACTTGGATGACTTGTTTAAGAATATTCCTATTCTAACTTTTAAATTCCAACCATATTATCTTCAATCTTAATCAATTGAGAAAGGCCAAATGACTATTTCCCACCCAAGGTTTTCTAAACTAGCATATTCCTACCATTTAAATTTAAAAAGATCATTTTCCATCTCTCTGTAAAAATTGTTAAAAATATACGTTAAATTTTTTCACAAAATTATTGAAAAGATAAAAGAAAATCATTAAGTTAGATGATAATTTGGACCCAAAATTTTATTGAAAATGTTTTAATACCTAATTTATATTCATTTCAATTAAAAATAAAAAAATAATCAAAAATAATTGTCGCCAACGACGATAGGATTCTTTATTGAAATAACATCAATTTTGTATAATTTTAATAGAAAGTATACTATTTTATGTGATTTTTAGCTCTTTCAATAATGAATGTTGTTGATGATAATTAATTTTTAAATTTATTTAGAGCGAAATAAAAATGAGACGGAAAAAATATTAAAATATTTAAGGTTAAAACATAATTTATTTATCTTATTAAAAATGTAAATGATATTAATATAATTTTAATATTTGGATAACATAATGAAAAAATAATTTTTTTAAATTTAAATGATAAGAATATGTTAAAATTAAGAAATAAAGTTGTGACGGATAGATTCAATTCTATTCGAGAATAATTAAATGATATAACCTTCCTTAAACAATACATAATTCTAATTTACAATATTTTTTCAAATTCATGGTTCGTAATAAAATTACAAATAAATCATAATTAACATTGATAATATTATTTATGCAAAAATACTAGTTTTTAATTTAAAATTCGTAAAAGCAAATATTTAATAAATATAATCAGATTTTAAAAAATTACAAACAAAAAAAAATAATTTTTACAAAACAAATAAAAGAAAACAAAAAAGAAAAAATACTGTCGAAAATTCAACTCTCTGTTTTATTATTATATAAATAATATTAAAACTACAATTAATATCCGAAATCTTAATCATAAAAATACTTTCCCAGATTTCTCAGAGATCAACATCGCATTCAGTTCTCTGGAAATTCTTTGAGGAAGAGAAGTGAACCGTCACAGGGGAGCACATAACTCTCATGGTTCGATGATCCGACTTCCATATTCCAACCTTAAACCGAATCTTTGCCTTAACACGAACGTCTAAGTCAACCTGCCCCTTGGATTTATCACGCCTCAAATCGTTGGAAATGGCTTCGGATAGAGAGATATTTTGAGCCACAAGGTTCGCTTCTAGATGAGTCACATTCCGAGTGGGCTGGAGGAAGGGCTCGAGAGTGGTGAAGGCAATGTTTTGACTCTCATACGCCGCCGAAACTTCAATGTGGTCGTAGTAAACGGAGGCTCTGCCATTTGGGTTGAATGCCCTTATGGATAAATGAAATGTGGAGTTAAGGCGGGCGTTGTTGGTGAGGTTGTAATTGCTGACTGAGGTATCTTCAATGGTGTAAACAAGACGCTCAGGCTTCACGATAAACCAAATGACAACCACTGCTATGGCCACAATCACGATTAGGGCGAGCAAGAAGATGGCCATGCAGCGTGCCAACCCTCTTCGCGGTGGATGGGTTGTCGCGACGGTATTATTGGCCATGTGTTACAGATTTTTATGGTTTAGGCAAGAAGGGCTGCTGCATATTTCTATTGTAACGTTTAAGTAATATAAGAGGACGTTTTCAGTGAGGCCTTTATTCTCTATTGTCTTCGTCTTTCTTGTTTTCATACAACACTCTTTTACTTTATCATTTCTTGCATGAAACTCAAGATATCTTGGAGATTCCGGTTCCTTATTAGACAAAATTATAATGGATTTGATTCTTCCAGTGCTGAGGATCAATATTATTAGGTCTGTGTTAGATCAAATCAGAAGTCCTTTACAGTCGATCATGCTCGTAAGCCCCACAGTGGAAGCAACTTGGGGAAAAGATATGCATATATGAAGAGAAAATTGTTATTTAAGTGCAAAAGAATTTGTTTTTTTTTTCTTTACCTGATGATTCTTGCTTTGGCTCCAAGGCATTCCATTATAACTTTCGCAAATTATTATGATTTCTTGTCCGTTTTTTCTTTTTCTTGGTTGGGACACTGAACTCAATTCTCAGTTTGAACAATTAGTTAATGGAATTTCGTAAAATATAGCATTATCCTTATTTATCTAACAATAATATATTTAACGAAATTTGTTTGCCAAATTCATCACCCGACTAATATGTGTCAATCAAAAGTAAAAAGTAAAAGAGTATGATTGGGTACACATTAGTCTAGTAACGAATTCGATAAATGAATTTTATCAAATATAACATTACCTTTATTTATCATTTGGTTATCAATACGTTTGTGTGGCATTTAAAATAGATGAAAGAATTAAGAGGATCAATATTGATTATTCTAAATTGAATAAATATTAAAATAAAATTAGAACTAAATTGATTGAAAGAGATTATGTGAGCTTGAAAGTTGAGAGATAATTGAAGATAGTGAAATATGATGTAAAGAATTATTTACAAACCCAAATTTGCGGGTTTAATATTTTCAAACTCAAGTTGAAGTTCTAAGTAGTGTTTAACTAATTAAACTTGTGGGTTTGAAAAATTTTGATTTGAATCGAATAAATCGATATTATTTTGATTAATATTAATCAAAACAATATCATTTTGATGATTTAATTATATGAATAATTTTTGATAAAATAATTTCAAACTTGTTAAAAGACTTGGTTTGGATTATCAAGCTTCGAAATCGAATTTAAATTTGTATTCTCTAGTCTCATCAAATCTAAATTTAAGTTTAAATTTATTTTTTTATTAAATAAATTAAACTAAAGTTTGATTCAATTTAAATTAAGATGGGCAAAGGTGACTTCGGCTGATTTTGAAATGTTGGCGGCGGGGGTGTTGTTCACTTGTTAAAGTATATGAAGTTAGAAAAAAAAAAAAGCAGGGCTAAAAAGGGAAGTAATATTAATTAATTAAATAAATTCGAAGAAAGAAAGTAGTTCAGAAAATAATTAACAAAAAGCTGTGATGTGGGCAACACTGTGGAGCAACAGGAAGTGGTCGCCGCATATACCATGGAAGATTCGATCTTTTTACAAACCCCATAGCAGAAGTCACTCACCCTCTCTTCCTTAATAAAACCTTGCTATCTCTGTCTCTCTTCCTCTTCTCATACCTGCTGTGTAGTGGCGCCATCCCCCCACTAGTGGTTCGGCTTGGGGCGGTGGTGGAAGTGGAGGTGGATGTGGCTCAAGCTCAATACACCATCATCAGCTTATGGATTTGTTTTAATGGGGGAAATGAGATTAGTTAAGCTTCTTTTTCTTCCCTTGAAGAAGAAGACCTAATTAGCCTGGTTTCTCTCTCAGGGCAACTTCAATCCTTTGGCATTTTCGTCACTTTCCTCAAATCTCTCTTGAAATGTTGTTTACTATGTCTGCATAATAACTGCTACAAAGATTCAATTTCCTCTCTTTTTTCCTTTTTTCCTTTTTTAATTAATGCTAGAATATGTATGAATAAACAGGAACAGCTTTCAGCTGTCTTGTATTTTGGTTTTGAGCTTTTCTGATATGAATCAGTATCCTCCTATCCTTAGATTAGATGTTTAGATTATTTAATTTTAATTTGTTGCTTTTCAGTGTTGAGGATGTCAGTTTCAGTGTTGAGGATGTAATATTCGCTTGTGGTATTTTTTCACTTCTCTCCTCTTTTCTTTTCATTTTTTTTTATATGCACATTTTTTGAGAGAAAAAAACATCTATAAATTCTTTATTTTCTTTGGGTTTTAATCCATAATTTTGAATTTGAGTAACTGGAATTGTGTCTATTTTAACAACATTATATTTATGTGAATGTTAAAGACTTTATTGGGTGATCATTATTAAGGCTTTGCAATATAAGATTTGACCTTTGACTCTTTTGACAACTATTATAGAATTTTCTTCAAATTTGAAATCACCTACTCTTTGGTCTTAGTAATTTCGAGTTAAAGTATTGACTAAGAGTTGTCCAATGCATCTAGTCGTATTTGATATGTTGATTTCGTATTTATCATTTTTTATGGCATTACATTTGCCTCTCAATTCTTGAAGTATAAGTAAAATTTTAAAAACTATAAAAGATTTGTCATCATATGGAGATTTTACAGTAATTTTCTAAATATCACAAGTTGATGCTATCATAATCTTATACGTTTTGGGCATTATATCAATCTTTTTGCTTCATTTTCTTCATTAAATACAATTTGACATACATTATTTGCATCACGAGATGGATGAGATGTATTCTATTATCATTGGAATGGTCACAATGAATATTCTTTGTCTATAAAATGAGGAGTAATGGGTGCAAGTCTTCAATAGTTCTTTCTTTTGGATGCTTCGCAAATTGCCTTTGCTTATTTTTTCATCATTACATTTTATGTCCTTTGGTAGATAGATCGTTTTTATCTATCACTATGTTTACTTTTATTATGCACCTCCTCAAGTACGGTGGTATTGTCGTTAGCCATGATGGTTTCCTTATCCAAGTATGTTATTATTATTTCATGTATCTTCACAATCTTAATATGAGCTTTTATATTATTTCACCTTAATCTTTGGTTTAATTTCTTTTTAGTATTCGAAATAAGATATTTGATTGTCATATCAAGTCTATGATGAACCCCCCGAAGGGAGCTTTTGGGTATCTTCCCAAAAGTTTACATTCCCGTGAACTAAAATAGCATCGAAACATATTTGTGTGCATTACATTATCAAGAATATTAATAATAAGTGAACCAAAACACAAGCATTTTCCTTGCCAAACCAAACTATAAATTTCTTGATTGACATTAATTTTACCTTTTCCTTGACTTGGATTATAAATAAAATAATTACAAGTTCTCTTTCTTTAATGCTTCTTCTTCCTTTGCTGTTATAGCCTCGACCTTTGTTTGATCCTCTTCTTTGAATGCTCTCAACGTTAAATTCACTTGACTCTTCATGGCTTCTTCATATATTTTGTCTACATGATTTTTTATAATACCTTATAATCACGCAATTGCCACTTTAATTGGTGTCATGTGATTAAAGTTATAATACGACCATATTTCATCAACATCATCTAAAAAAAAATTTTAAATACAACATAGTCTTTCTCTTTTTCTTCATATAATCACATCTTATTAACAAGATCAGAAGTACAAGAAAAATTTTTGGCACAAAACATTAATATTGAAAATAAGAATTGAATACCAATGCATTTGTTTTCATTTATAATTCTTAAATAATAATATACTTCTTACATAATATATATACATAATTTATAATTAATTGAAATTTAAAGCGGGTAACGGTTAAAAAACTTCTGGGCCCCATAAAAATTATTCCCGCCACCGCTTAAATTACGAATACAGCCAATGGATTTTTCCATAAATTCCACATTTCCAACACATTTTAATATTTATTCTATCTCGCCGCAAATCCGAACTTACACTGTGCCTCGCCGATATGTTTATCTCACGCTCCTTCTCATGGAGCGTAAACTACACTTTCGCCACTTCCACCCTACTCTTTGCAACCGTGCTTTAATTTCTGTCAAATAGTGGAAATCCTTCGCCTCGATCTTTCCAAAATAATTTCAATAATTTATTTTTTTAAAGTTAAAAATTGCAGCATAAGGAGTAGTGTGAACGCGCAGCGAAAAGTAACGGTGGGTAAGGTTTTGCTATGCAAAAAGTCAAAGGTCAGCACAATCTCAAGCTAACGAGCGAATACGTGGCAATTGCTCATTGGGCAAACTGCCTATTTTTGTTTATGTGTATTGGTTCAGCCGCGAAAATCCACGACTTTCAAAATTATTAAGCAAATTAAATATTTTTTTTTTTTTTACGATTCCGTTACCCTCTTCGTATCTTATAATCCCCAAATTGCCCCTCCAAGTTTATTGTTAGTTTTTGTTGGTTTTTCTTTCCAGGTACCTAAAGTATTATAGAAAATTATAATTGTGGAACAATAGAGTTTGATAGCCTTGTTTCGAAACTCCATAATTGACACTCATATGCGAGTATCGAGCCATATTATGCATTAAACGATGTATTATTTATTTTTTAATTTAATTTTCTTTGCATTAGTGCCAAAATTGATTAACCGTTCAGAATATTTTTATGATTAAATTGAATTATAATTGACAGTGAAAGGAAATATTATATATAAATTACTATTAAAGAAATTAAAATTATTCGATGTTACATTATAAGGGGAATCAAAATTACTTTGATGCCAAGGTTTTTTCAAACAAATCATTTTGTACCATATCATAAAAATCCTTGATTTTGAAAATTTTTTTCATTTGTTTGCATATAAGTTCCTATCCCAAATATGATTATTAGTATAAACATTTTATCTAAAACTGAAAGATATTATTTCGACCCCAATATTAATCTATTTGACTAGAATCTGATCGCACACTCCCCTAAGGATAATGGGGAGTAAAGTGTAAGAATTTAGGACATTGAACCGAAACCGAAAATACTTTGACTTTGATGGAAACAAATAAGAATACCTAAAAGTAGAGGCCTACCATTCCCGAAAATATAATAAATACTCGGTAACAACCAGAATGGAAATTGAAGAGGGGTAGTTTCGTCCTTTTACGAGACTGAAAGTTGTCCAAATTTCTGTTTTCTTCTCCTTCCAAGAAAGAAACAGACTTGTGGTTAAACTTTTCTCCCGATCAAATCCTCTGAAGAAACCCTAAATTTTTCGCCTTTTTAGTTACCCTCCACAGAGAGACTCAACAAACGAGATTCTGCTATTTAATTCAAGCCTATCAAAATCAATACTATGAACACCCAATACATGTAACCCCGAAACGTTTCTTGAGTCGTATCTTTTTTTTTGTGTTCAAAATTTGAAACGTATCGAGAAGAAGAGAGAGGGGGCAAGGATTACAGTCGTGGTTTTCAAGCCATGGCGAACGGTACGGATTCGGGGGATAAGTTTGTGGTGTTATCAAAGATCCGGACGGGTTTTAAGAGGGAGTTTGAGTTTGCTTTGAAGGTCCAATCGGAGATCTGCGGGTCAATGGGGCGGACCCGGTCCAAGAAGGCACAGGATAATGTGGATTCGGGCCATGAGTTGGTTTCTCCGCCGTATAAGAAGTTGAAAACTTATGTATCGAGAAGGAAAAGGAAAGATGACGCGAAGATTGTTGATGTTGCGAAGGATCTTGATAAAGACACAGAGGTTATGAGCGAAGAAGAGGCAAAAAGTGACGTGGTTGATGTGGTTGTTGATGAATTCAAGGCTGAGAGTATTTATAATGTTGTTGGGCTAGTGGGTAAACCAAGTGGTGAGGAGGAATTGATGTGTGAAGAAGAGATAGAGAAGGCAGAATTATGTAAAATTGATGCCGAAAAAGCTGTTTTCTATGAGCAAGAGGTTTTAGTAAATGTGGAAGAGGGCAGGGGCGAAAATCAACATGAAGAAGATGGCAAGAATGAAGCTGAAAAGGTGGTAATTGGCGTTGGGGAGGTGAAAAGTATTGGGTGCGATGAAGTATTAATGGATGTAGAGGAAGATAAGTTCGAAAAGAGAGGCAAAGAGAAAGAGTCTGAGAACGTGGTAGTTGGTGTTGAAGCGGAGAAAAGGGAGACTGAAAACTTAGTCGTTGGTGTTGAAGAGGAGTCAAAAAATGAGACTGAAAATGTGGTAGATGGTATCTTAGAGGAGAAAAAGAACGAGACTGAAAGGAAGTTGATGGAGAATGGTTTGGTTGAGGGGGATTTGAAGGTAAAAGTATCGAGAAATTTGTGCGAGCCAGTATCCAAGGAATCTGTTGGATTGTGTGAAGAAGGGCCTGGTGCCGTAGAACCCGTTGTGGTTGGTGGTAATGAAGATGTTAAGGTAGTGAATGGGGTCTTTGAGAAGCCTTTCAGAAGGTTTACGAGATCCTTGTTACAACAGAAGGTGGTGTCAGTGAGGACAGAGGGTGGAAAAGGGAGTAGTGTGAAGGAAGAAAGCGGTCATAGAGCTTCTAATTCTTTGGTTACTACTCCAATGAAGCATGACAACACAGTGAACTCAAAGAAGGTCATCAGAAAGTTTTATACCAAGTTGAAAGCTTTTCTTGAGTCAGGTATACTTGAAGGAATGCCTGTAAGATACATTCGTGGCTCCAAGGTATTATTGTTTGGTTGCCATATTAATTTAATGAAAGTTAGTTTTGTGAGGAGTTATATTCTGGTTTCAAATGTTGGTTATGGTTTCTTTAATACTTCAGGTACTAGTTTCTGGTGGTACGGGGCTACAAGGAGTGATTAAAGGCTCTGGGATATTGTGTTTTTGTGGTGACTGTAAAGGAAACGAAGTGAGTCTTTTGCTTTTTTTTTTTTAAGTGTGATTTAAGTTACACTAAGGTGTAAGACGTTGAATTTAGGCTTCTCTCTGTCTCCTAGGTTGTTACCCCTACTGTGTTTGAGTTGCATGCTGGTAGCACAAATAAGCGTCCACCAGAGTATATATATCTGGACAATGGCAAGTCACTTCGTGATGTGATGAATGTTTGCAAAGAGTCACCATTGGAAACCTTGGAGGAGACTGTCCGTATGGTTGTTGGTTCTTCTAGGATAAAGTCGGGCTTTTGTTTGAACTGCAGAGGTTACTTTCACATCTCTTGTTGTTTAGTATTGCTCCTTTGCATGCATGTCTTGCAGACGGTAAAGTTTGTGCTATTTAATCTATTGCAGGTTCAATCGCTGAAGTTGGAACAGAGGAAATGCTGCTGATATGTAATTCATGCAAGGAATTGAAGGAGTCTGAAGCCGTCTCTGCTGGTTTGACCGAGGCTAGTGATGGGTATTCTTTGTTCTTTGCTATTTGAAATTAGGGTCTTTGCAACAGCTGGGTTAATAGAGGTTTATTTTCCTAGTTTTTCTATTTTTGTCATTATAGTTAACTAAATAATATGCCTGATGACAATGTCTATATGAAGCTTTCATTAGAAATTGTGATAATGAGCTCTGTACTTGGAGTGCTTGTTTATTTATGATTACTAGAAAGATATAGGTAAAAATGAAACATTCTGCTTATATAGTAGTAATCTTCTCTTTAGTGTTGGACATGGCCTAAATTTGCTTGAAGCATATTACATCTCATCTTGCCAAAAACAGGCCTTATAAATATTGTTATGATCCAACTTTTCATGGGTTATCAATTTTGTGGTGATAGTGCAGATTTTGTGTTGGCATGCTTGTTTCATTAGATATAATTGTGTTCCACTTTTCAATCATGGAATTGTCATTGCAGTTTCAGTACTATAATAGAACTTATATCATACTGCCTGTCTCAGATCCAGATGTGCATGTTAACTGGCCAATACATGCATGTACATGTTTAAGCGGGTACACTATCTGATGTGTGAATTCAAATTAGGCTTCTCTTCCTTCTTTGAGTGGATAATAGATGAAAACTCTTCCTCTTGTGTCCAGAGTTCTTTCCTCTGATAATTAGTATATATTTTTTTTTCATGTCAGATCGCCAGAACCAAGTTCACCCCAAAAGTTATCTCACAGTGCAATGAAGAATAGTAGTTCATCAAAAAGTCAGGGAAGAGTAACTAGAAAGTAAGTGTCCTTTTTGTGCTTATAATATATTCTCTTTTGTTTGTTCTTTGTTTAATTTGCTGTCCAAGTTTGAGTATTTTGTTAGTGTTGTCCACCCATTGTGATCAGATATTGAAATTGTGTCTGTCTTATGATATTCTTTTGAAAGGGATCTGCGGATGCATAAACTGGTCTTTGAGGAAGGTGGCTTGCTAGATGGAACTGAACTGGCATATTTTGTTCGTGGCCAGGTTGTTGTTAGAAATTTATGCTAGAAATTAGTGAGGTATTCTATTTTGGCTGTTTTGCCTCTGACATGTTCTACTTTTCTGGTAGAAATTACTTGTTGGATACAAAATGGGTGCTGGAATATTGTGCTCTTGCTGCAAATCTGAGGTATTCTTACTTCTGCTGGAGCTGTTCTTTTCCCAAGAAATCTGTGCAAGGTTTGATTTTATTTACATATAATGAGCAGGTCAGCCCCTCACAGTTTGAGGCACATGCTGGTTGGGCAAGTCGTCGTAAACCGTGAGTGTATCTCAGAAGTTCATATCATTGAAATTTTGCAGAGATGAGTTATAGGAATTGCAAAATTATACTTTTCTTTCACATTTTCTATGTTGTGGTTTAAATCAAAGATGTTTGGTGCTTGTCTTTCTACATATTTAATAGTCCTATTGATGATTGTTTGATTTGGTCTTCATTTATTGACAGCTTCCAGCACATCTACACATCCAATGGTGTTTCTCTCCATGAATACTCCATAAAACTATCCAAAGAACGGAAGTTCTCTACTAAAGACAATGATGACCTTTGTGGCATTTGTATGGATGGAGGAAATCTACTATGTTGTGATTCCTGTCCTCGGGCATTCCACAAAGGTGAACTTAAATTCTCTTTTTAAATATTTTGGTTTATTAGAAACCATTTATGCTAAAATGCATTTCATTATGTAAATGCTTTCTATTGTTATCTAACAAAGCTCTTAATTATGACTGTGTAGAGAAAGGTGAAGGTAGCTTTTCTGTTTGTTTTATCTTTTGTAATCACTAGTTCTTTTTTAGGAAGTTAGACTATAGAAAAAGTTATTGAGAAAGGACACTGGCTGTTAATGTGTTGCTTCCTAAATTGGCTTTTACCAAGTAACTTATTATTCTTAAGCTATTCTATCAGGTTTGCTTTGTGATTTATGTGAAATTTGTGAGTGGAGTACTTATCTCATGAAACATGTAGGTGCCAATGGATATGACAAGGTATTCTGTATTTATATACTTGTGTGCAGAAGGTTTGATTTTCTTAAGTTTTTCTACTGTACTGTTTTCAGATTTTTACCACTTTCATCCGAAACTAATCCCCTTGTCTGTAATTCAAATATAAAATCAATGCAGTGCGTGGGATCTATGGGTACCATGAATTTCCTTAAAACATTTTTTGGGTGCTTGATACTGTGTGAAACATTTATCCTATTATTTTCATTAGTTGATGTTTTTATGCTTGTCCTTATTGACCAATTGCAGACTGTGTCTCTTTACTGGGGATCCCGAAGGGTGCTTGGTACTGTAGATATTGCCAGAACATGTTCCAGAAAGAAAAATTTGTGGAACATAATGCCAATGCTATAGCTGCTGGAAGGGTCCCAGGAGTTGATCCTATAGAGCAGATAACTAATCGATGTATCCGGATTGTTGAAACTCCTGAAACTGAATTAGGTGGATGTGTATTATGCAGGTCAGTTCTACAGTATTCCTGCAAACCGTGAATTTGCAAACTATGACCCTCTATTTTCTTTACATTGCCTCATTTATTGTTGGGTGTGTTTGTTCTTTTACCCTATCTGTCAGTGTATGTTTGTCCATTTCTTGCTTACCTTATGTCTTTTTTTCCCTCTTATTGTTATGGGTATATCAGAGGACGTGATTTTTGCAAGTCAAGATTTGGTCATCGCACTGTTATACTTTGTGATCAGGTATTACCTTTTTTTGGGGGTGTCACTTTGAAGTTTGGTTTTTGAGCGCTTCCCATATTAACTTTGTTCCTCAATGATGTTTTAATTTGTCCAGTGTGAGAGAGAATATCATGTTGGCTGTTTAAAGGATCATGGAATGGAAGACCTTAAGGTGCCAAGTACTCCTTTTTGATATTCAGTTTCTAGCTGAAAATTTAACTTTTAGTGTCTAGTCTTGACTCTCATTGTTCAACAGGAGCTGCCGCAAGGAAAGTGGCTATGTTGTGCAGATTGCAAAAGAATTAATTTTGCTTTGCAGAAGTTGGTTGATTGTGGGGAGGAGAAGCTTCCAGAGACTTCTCTAAATGTCTTAAAAAAGAAGCTAGATAACACTTCAGATTGTATGCCTGATGTTGATGTTAGATGGAGGGTTCTTAGAGGGAGGAATATGGATCCTTCTGATGGTACTAGAGTGTTGCTTTCCAAGGCAGTTTCTATATTCCATGTGAGTTATTTTTTTTGGTTATGTGTGGAGAATTGTTGACTAAATGATGTGAAATTATCTTTGATAGATGTGATCATATAGTGGGCATTTCCTGTGCTGCATACAGCAGCGGGAGTTTTTCATGCATGATTTTTGAAATAGGCACTCATTAAAGAATGTTATTTTCATTTCATCCATGAGAGAAGTTTTGGAGTCAAATGCTAATGGATGTTTCTTGTTCTTTTTTTCTTTCTTCTGTAGGATTGTTTTGATCCTATCATTGAATCTCAATCTAAACTCGATCTCATCCCATCAATGGTTTATGGGTGAGCCATATGTTCTCATTTTTCTTTTACCTTTATTCTTACCAGTAACTATATCTATCATCTGACATACATATGAATGATTACATCAATTTATTTCTTCTGTAGGAGGAGTCATAAGGGTCAAGATTACCATGGGATGTATTGTGCAATATTGACAGTAAAGTTAGTGTTGACTTTACCAAGTTTTTACTGTTAGTCTGTAGAATTCAATATTCTGATTACCATTGGTATTATGCAGCCAAGTTGTTGTATCAGCTGGAATCTTCAGGATATTTGGCCAGGAACTTGCAGAGCTTCCTCTGGTTGCAACTAGTATTGAACGTCAAGGCCAGGTGATAAAAATCTGCTGCATGGCTGAGAATGTCAATGTTTTGATTCTCTTCCCAAGTGATCTGTTAACCCAAATTAGTTTTTCTCATGAACAATAGACTATCTTACCCTACTTATAAACTGTATCTACAGGGATATTTTCAGTGCCTTTTCTCTTGTTTTGAGAAGCTACTTAGCTTCTTAAACGTGAAGAACCTTGTACTTCCATCAGCCAGTGAAGCTCAAGACATTTGGACTAATAAGTTTGGTTTCAACGAGATGAGTCAAGATGATGTATGTGCATTTAAACTTAGTTCTCAATTGTGAATATATGTGTATATTTACAATCAAGACTAATGTGGTTATTCTTCCCATCTGCACTTGCAGCAAAACAAGTACAGAAATGACTACCCTTTGATGATCTTTCAAGGAACATCAATGCTGGAGAAGTCAGTCCCAAAGTGCAGAATTGTCGCTAAATGAATCGGTTGAAAGCTGGAATGAGTTTTTTGTGAGGATGGAGGGAAGCCTTGTTACTTTTGTAGAGCTTTTTACCCTAGAAAATGTAGAGTGGTTCATTGTCTTTCCATGTACAGGGAATAGTGGTACAGCTTATAGCTTCTTTTTGTTTAATATTATTACAATGTGGGTTAGCTTACAGAAAAGTAAGAATGAGAGAGATGTGTCATAGTCAGGACATACAATTTTGGGGTAGTTTATTGGATTCAAAGGGATGTTTTCCCATTTTTGAAATCTGTGTATTCATCCATCTTCTTTGAACTATGAAAAAAAAAAAGAAAAAAAAAAAAAGAGAAGCTCTTTTGTCTTAGTTGTTGCATGTTCTTGATTCAAAAATTCCTTTGTATTTTCTGTTTGGTGAATGAATCCCACCTCGTATTGTAGCCTTTGGATATTATTCGAACCCACGCTTGATCTGCGCTTTCATCATTTTAAAAAGCGGGAGGTGTTTAAAATTTGAAATTCAAATTCTTATTTATTTGGAAATTTAATAAATTAAATCTCAACTTAAGGGATCTGCATTTACCATTTAGTACCTCATAGAAATCCCTTATTACGCCTGTCCCCTTTCTCGTTGCCGTCTTATTTACCCACTCGCGATTCTTTCAATCCTTACTCTCTCGTGTTCTGTGAGTATAAAGGTACGCTCCTATCAACTGTAGTAAGACCTAATTCATTTATTTTGAAAACTTCGATTAAAATTGTTTCGTTTGAAGCCGATTCGATCTTTCAGGAATTATCGAGGGCGAAAGTTCGATATGGGTCAGATCCAATATTCAGAGAAGTACTTCGATGACACTTATGAGTACAGGTATTGTTCGAATCTTCTCTCTCTTTTTTTTTGGGGTTTTAGAGAGATTTTTTATTGTTTATAGTGGACCTACAGACATGTTGTTCTTCCTCCTGATGTGGCCAAACTGCTCCCCAAGAATCGCCTCCTGTCTGAGGTATGTTGTTTCTTTATCTGGGATTCATTTTAGCCATTGTTTATTGCTACTCCTATTATTGGTTTGTTGATTGTTTGAATTGAAAAGTATCAGTTTATTTGGTTTATATGCCACTAGGGTTTGTATTAAGTTCGATTTATTTCTTTTTATTTGTTGATGAAAATAACCGATTCCTCAGATTTGTAAGGGCGGGCTTTGGTGAATTTTCATTCTCGGATACTCTGTTTCATTTAAAAGGGGTGGAAAATGCGTATAGAAAAGTTCTTTTTTTTCCTCTTCTGTTCCAACAAAATGTCCGGGGTAATGGATCAGATCAGGCTGAATTATCGTTTTAAGTTGTATTGAGGGATGCAAGATTGAGACTAATTAAAGGGAGAGATTTATTGTCTTTTCCTCCTTGTATATGAAATTTCCAAATGTAGATAACTTTACATGCCTTTCAGTAGGCAATCAATTCAGAAGTTTAAGTTATAGGTGGAATTTGGGTTCCAGGAGATTTAACAAATAGTATTACAGAAATCAATTCAGAGGCTCTTTTTTGGATTCTTTATCCCTCCTGTTGAAAGGATAATAAAGATGAATCCACTTTTCCTTCTCTCTTTACCCTTAACTTATACAAAAGGTTGCGGATTATGTGAAACTTCAATCATGGGTTGCATTTGGATATTATGAGGTTTTCTGTGAAATATTGTCGTTGATTTTTGCTTCTTTGTCTCTCTAATTCAGTGACTCAAAAGATTATCATTACTGGGTATTTTTATGTTTAGCGGTTCTGAAATATTTAACTTATTTTCGAATGATTTTTTTTTCTTTTGCAGACTGAGTGGCGTGCAATTGGTGTTCAGCAGAGCCGTGGGTGGGTTCACTATGCCATTCATCGCCCTGAACCACACATCATGCTCTTCCGCAGGCCTCTGAACTATCAGCAGCAGCAAGAGAATCAGCAAAACATACTAGCTAAGTGATGTCTCGTGTCAAAAGGGAAAATAGGAAGTATTTACGGTTTAAAATGTTTTGAGAGTCCAGGTACTATATTGTATCTTAGTTGGCCTTACCATGGCTGTGGTGTTGACATATTTCATGTCATTGATGCTACTGTTTTAGGTATTTGGTGGTGTATTGCTTGTGGAATCTGTAGGAGTGTGATGATTAAAAGCTTCTTAATGCATGTTTGATGGTCGTTTTTCGCTCTCAGTCATCCCCTGAAGGCAGTTAAATGAGTCGAAATTGATTTTTTAATTAGATGACACTTCACTTTCAGGAACAAGAAAATGGGAGGCATTAAAATATAATTTGAAAAGAACAATTGCCTGAAAGCTTGCCTTTTAAAAATATATATTGATAAAGCAAGCAGCCGTGCAAGAGGACGAGAGACTATTTTTCATTTATATTCTATGCTGAAATAAAAGAGAGCAACTATGCAAGGTCTGTCAGCAGAGAAAACCAGATTATTTACATATATTAATGGATTATTAATTAATTTAATCTTTTTTTTACCCATTTTATATGATTTTAATCTAGATGGTAAGCCTTTAATTTAATAAATTCTACATCAAAACTATGGTCATTTTAAAAATTTAGCTATGATCATATAAGTGATTTAGTTATAAATATGGTTAGGTAGGTATTATATTGTTACTGTTCACTTAAATTTAAAATTAATAGTAATGCTAAAATGGATATTGAGTTAAGGGCTAATTGGGCAAAATTTGCCATGCTTGTTAACCCGGCACAGTATGATGTAGAAAAAGGCTGAAGGACATGTTTCACTCATAGTTTGGTCCCAAAACAAATTCCCATCATTTAACATTTAAAACTCGAAATCTTACCTGTTGACTGTTAAATCTAACGATCAACAAACTGTTAAGAGGTAATTTTGTTATTTTAGATTTAAAATTTATAAAATTCTAAAATAATATTTAAATATATAAATATATTAAAAATTATAAAAAAATATTTAAAAAATTTTTAAATTTTATACTTATAATAATACCAGCCATCGCCACAAATCAAACTAGGTGGTCGTTCCGCCTCCTGTTTTGGCAAATCAAACTAGATCATACCACCTCTGTCAGGAAAAAAGGTAAAAAATGGTCAAAACTAGCCGAATTTGGCCCTAACGATCGTTTCCGACCATAATTCCTAACGGAGGTAGTTAGATCTAGTCACCTCCACCAAAAGAGGAGGCTTGAAACTAGGTGGCCGAAACAGCAACCTGGTTTTATTTGCGGCAGCCACCGCCACGACACGACAACGATGATTGATATTATTTTTTAAAATTTTATTTTTTAATAAAGGTATTTTTATCATTTCATAAAATCTGTTAATAAAATTAGCTGAAAATTGGATGATTCAAAAATTTTAAATAAAATATATTATAACATGATAGCAATAAAAATTTTTCAATATCTATTATTCTATTCATTTAATAGAAAAAGTTTTAATTAACAAAATCTTTATTTTTTAATTTTTTTTTGTAATTCTATTTTTTAGTTTAAATCAATGAAAAAATCAATATTGTTTGACAAGACATTAAATTTGTATTATCTATCCATTATTTTGACTATTGACACTATTAAATTATATTAATTTTATTATCCACCTATTTTATAACAATGAATTTATTTACTTTTATGTTATTTGTTTATATACGACTATAACCTTAATTTGTATAAAAAGATGTAATAAAGGGGTCAAGTCCATTTTCTCTAATCCCAGTCTCTTATTCTTTTAACATGGTTTACAAAGAGAACAACCCACAAAATTTTAGGTCATGTCAGTTTGCAAACTATTTTGGAGCCCTCAAAGAATTGCCTGGGTGGTAAATTGACCAAACTGTCTTGGCACAAATGTAAGAGTTCAAACTATCAAAGAACCACTATAAAATTAAATTCTTGATTTTAACTGATGAAGTATGATTGCACATTGTGTTTACCTAGGATTTAATAATTTCAGTGTGATTGGTAGCTTGTAAATATGCCGGTTTATGTCAAATTACTTGTCGTAAAAAAAAAATTAAAAAAAAAAACCATCAGGGCGGCCTTAGAGCACAAAATGTGATTGTGGCTGCCGGTTTTGTGGCTTTTTTGCTGGTGCAGGCTTGGCATTTCTCTTTAAACATGGCGTAAGTATAAAGGTTTTTCAGGTTAAATAACTTATGTATTATTTAGAGAGCTGACACTCACATGCTGTGGTTTCTACGATCCAGGTCACCAAGGTAAGGGCCTGTGATTGAGTCATCAAGCCACTGCCAACTCTGGCAACTTTTCGAGGGCCTTACATAAACAATGGCTTCACAGGACGTTAAGTCCAACCATCAAACTCGTCAAAAGAAGTGATTCATCACGAAATATTTGTCCTGGATGGAAATAATACCTCTGTTCATGTGCACTTTCTAAGTTGAAGTTCTGAAATTTGGTGTCTGATACTTATGGCTATACATGTGGAGGCTAAACTAAGAAATGTAATTGTTTTACCTCATCTATCAGAGCCATAGATTGACTGAGTATAAATTCTTTTTTGTATAAGAACTTCATGGTGAAGATATACAAGTTTAACTGTTAAAAATTTTATTTGCTGTTTAAATTTGAGTGTGAATAAACTATTATGCATCCTTTTGAGTATATGATACTGGTTGATAGGTGTGAAACTTCCCCCGGGCAGCTGGTGAGAGAGCAGCTCCTTAATTAAGGAGATAAGATATATATTTCTTTGCTCTAGGGAACTTATGTCTCCTTGCTGCGTGTTTAAGAGCCCAACTCTGGAATAAGTTGCAGACTTCAATCTAGATACTATTGGTGTCTGTGCTTCTATGCTTTAGGAGTAGAGTAGTTTAGTAGACAGTTTGAGAAGTCTCAATCTCTAACGTTTATTATCTGGGTTTGGCTACTTTTGGGAGCCTCTGGGAGATCAGACAGTACTTTTGGTATATTTTGGTTTGGGTTTTGGGCAGAAGGAATGTGATTGATTTCTTAGATCTTTCCGTCATATTATCTACAGCAATTAGCTACTTCCCAGAGAATTTTTGATTGAGTACTGGCCTGGCTGGTTCATTCCTGTCTGCTGCATATGTTAGAAGCTTAGCATTTTTCTCTCCTGTACAATACTGTTACAAGTATCTTTGTATACAGAATGCTCCTCGAAAAGCCAAGCCCGAATGGGAAGACTTATGCTGAAAGTACATCCATAAACTTGTGGGCTGCATCCGGATAACACGTGGCGGCCCTAAGTATCACTTGATTAATTGTGGCTGACACTGTAACTGTGGGAAAGCTGAGAGTATATCTTTCATTACATCTGCGTTTCATCATCTGTCGTGTGAAATTCAATACGCCGTATCTTAAAAGAAATGAAACCAAAAGCACTAGATCCTACGTAGAAAAATCGTTTTCGTTTTCTGGAATGAATACAGACTTTCAAACTTGCACGCAAAGTCCATCTCTGGAAGGCTGACTTTACTTCCTCTTTCTATAACATCTCGAACGATCACCAGCAATAATTAAACACCAAACTAGAGATGGCACTACTTCTCTCTGCTACTCCTAACATCACTACATCACGACCAAAAACTATTCCTTTCTTTTCCCCCAGAACCCCAAAAAAGCAACTGTCCATAACGGGCTCACATACAAGAACCGGGAATTGCAATTTCTCTCCTTTGCGTATTGCAGCTCCTACGTCAGTGCCAGAAACTGTGGCAAGAGAGGAAGAAGAGTCAAGATCAGTTGATGATGAGTTTGGGGAGGCTGGTACCGATTCTAAGTTCTCTTGGAGGGATCATTGGTACCCAGTTTCGTTGATTGAAGATTTGGATCAAAAGTTGCCCACACCAATTCAGCTTCTGGGTAGAGACTTAGTTCTCTGGTTCGATAACAATAAGAAAGAATGGGTTGCTTTTGATGATAAATGCCCGCATAGGCTTGCCCCCTTATCTGTAATCTTCTTAATTCTTTAATTTTTTCTTTAATTTTTGTTATGCGTCACAATTTAACTGGAAAATACAAAGAATATTGTAACTTAATACGGTTATGACTATAAATTGTTGACATAGGAGCTGAGACATAATGGAAGGACTAAAATTGTAGGCTGCATGCTGGTTTAGTGTCCAAAAATGATAATCTATTTGTATCAGGAATCCAGGATAAGTTGATTGGAGGCTTTTTCTAGTATCCAGAACTGTTAACGTTTTGTAATTAGAAATTTTAAACCTTTCCATTCTCCCGTTTACCAGTTTCCTCCCAAAAGAGCCTCACGAAAAAAAAAAGAAAAAAGAACAAACTATATTCCCAGATTTCAGTTGCCATCAGTAATTAAATTTAACTATTTGCCATTCTAAAACCATTCGGTTTCTAGCTAACAATGGCAACTATGATTGATCGGTTCCATTTGTTTTGTAGGAAGGGCGGATAGATGAAAATGGGCACTTGCAGTGTTCATACCATGGATGGTCCTTTGATGGGTGTGGATCCTGCACTCAGATTCCTCAGGCAGCATCTGAAGGTCCTGAAGCCCGTGCAGTTCAGTCTCCTAGAGCTTGTGCTACAAGGTTTCCTACGATGGTGTCTCAAGGTCTGCTCTTTGTTTGGCCAGATGAGAATGGTCGGGAAAGAGCCAATGCTACCAAACCCCCAATGTAATTGACTCAGTTTCTCTGTTCTTACTCTAGTACATGGATGAAACCAATTAATATAGTTGCTGATCTAAGTGTACAGTCTAGTTGGTATTTTGATTGTGTATTATTATGATGATGATGATGATTTTAGGCTGCCTGATGACTTTAACAAACCTCAATTCTCAATGGTGACAATTCAACGTGATCTGTTTTATGGCTATGACACTCTCATGGAAAATGTCTCAGATCCTTCCCATATTGATTTTGCTCATCACAAGGTATGTATTTGATATATAAATCTTAATTGGAATCCTTCCATTCAATTATCAGAGAACTGCTTCTGGTTGTATAAGATACAGTGGATTAGCGTAGTTTAAATTAAAGTGAAATATAATGTTCCTAGTTGCCATTTGTGCGATACCATTTGGGTTAATACACAGTTTAATATGTGTATCAAACATGGTGATTGTGTCCTAGCTTGGGACGGCAAAAACCAATGCCACAGTGATCTGCGAGTAGTTGGTTTATTCTGGTATTTATTATCCATGAAACATTGTTTCTTTGAAGTTTTTGAGGAAAAGACTCCTTAGTTGAGGAAAAGACTCCTTAGTCACTATTGGAAAGCTTGAGAGCAATGCATTAAGATCAAGATAGTTCTATAAATGGTCTGCTCAACATCATTGAGAAGTTGTTGTCAAAATGTACCTGGGAAATGAAACAATTATGATTATACATACTTCACAGGCCAAACTATCATCCCAGATGACTGAACTAGTTTCCAGTTTTTAGAATTTTCCTCTTGAAACAGTTTTAATGGTTTGATTGGGCTTGATAGATGTGTACAATTAAGTTCTTTGGTCCTATTTTTCTATTAAAGTAGCATTGATAAATTATGTATTTTTCCAATTATCTTTCCTAGAAAGTGACATAATGGATAAATTTGGATTATTTATGATGATGATGGACCTACTTCTGCATGATAGTGATTGTTGTTGCCTGGGTTTTCTCGAGTTTTTTAGAACGCATGCAGTTGAGGGCTCCCTTGGATTCTATCACATCAGTTTCTGGGCCATGTTATGGCTGTATGCTGACATCTTGCTATTTGTTGCGGTGGCCTTGTATTTCCTGGCTAGATTTCTAGGTGAATGTAACACTAATTTCACTACTTTAATGTTAAATCTCTACGTTGCTCAATGAGAGACCTGACTCACAGGTTACGGGAAGAAGGGATAGAGCGAAGCCATTGCCATTCAAGTTGGAATCTAGTGGTCCTTGGGGCTTTGCTGGAGCAAATGATGGGAACCCCAGGATTAGTGCCAAGTTTGTTGCTCCATGTTATTATATGAACAAGTAAGTTGACTATTGTATAAGCCTTCAAAATTGCATGCCATCTCAGGTAGGCTAACTCCTATCTGCATGCTTTTTTGTGATTCTGAAGTTCCATGTCTTTGATTTTTGTTTTCCACTAATTGGGGTTATTGAATGGTCTGTCAATCTCATTGTGTATTATATTTAGTATCACTGATGAAGACATTTTCTGATCATATTTGCGGCTTAACCAGACACTATTTCCTCTTTCCAAATGCAAGCTTAGTTCTCTACGCTGTTAATAAATAACAGTCATCTGAACACTGCAGCATTATTTGATCCTGGCTGTAGTTTAAGGAAGCTTATGAGATTTTACATCTTGTATTTATAATTTTAAATAACCTTTTTAAAGCTTCCTCTGATATGTTGATTTCAGGATTATAGCTGTTTTTGACAGATTTTTGGCTTTTCAATCATAATCATTCATATACCTTTTTTTGGGTTTTCAGGGTAGAGATAGACACAAAGCTCCCATTAGTAGGTGATCAAAAATGGATAATCTGGATTTGTTCCTTCAATGTACCAATGGGACCTGGGAAGACTCGTTCTATAGTTTGTAGTGCCCGGAACTTCTTCCAATTTACAATGCCAGGGCCTGCATGGTGGCAGGTAAGAACCTTTCAGTTGTGCTTCTGATGAAATTATTATCATATAGTATGTATGGACATTCTGATCACTCTGCTACTTTCACAATCTAACATATAGCTTACTATTAATTTCTCTTTCTTGTTTTATTTTTTTTTTTAAGATTAAATTTTAGTTATTTTATTTTGGTATCATATGCTAGTTGCTTCTCATATGTCTAAGTTCAGATTTCCGAGCATGATGAATGGTTTTGAAATTATATGTTAATTGATCTTCAAAATTAGAAAAATTCATCTTTGGTCTGAATTGTTGATCGTTTTTAGTACTTATATACAATACATGATTATTTATCTGTTATGTTGGGGACTAAACCTTAACACTTTTTATAAGTTCACCTAATAGCTGATCATCATGTTGCTATTGTAATGATGGGAGATATGATATTCTTTTATTTGGTGGGTCACTTGTCTTTATCAGAACCAGCTGCATTTAATGCTGTCCAGTGGTACAAATTTTTGGGGGCTTTCCATTCTCTCAGTTTTACTTTCTCTTCTCTTTCTCTGCAAAGTTATTCAAAATTCTGAGATTGGATACTTAATTCCTGTTAGATGACAAACTTCTTAATCAGATGGAGAGTCTTTCTCTTACTTTTTAACTGACTTGTGGAAACTCCACATATACTCAGAGACATGTTATCTTCCAGCTAGTGGAGAGTGCATTAGTCCTGTTGCTTATCCAAAGAGAAAATTTTGTCTTACTCATGTGCTAACACACACATAATGTACAGAGACACCGCAGATGCACTAACAGATGAAAATATATGTAATGAATCTGATTTTTATATATCAACTGAAAAGGAGAACCTCATTATTTACACTCACTGCTACAATCAAATTACCCAGGCCACAAAACCAGAAAGTAAATTGTAAGTCTGACAATTTGAGGAGCTGGCAACCTCCATGGCACATAGCTACCCAAAATAACATTCTTCATGCCTTCCCTCACAAGCCAGCCAACTTCCAAATAAGTTCCAAGACTTGTATCTTTCCCTCTCCCTTCCCTGCTGCTATGTTACCCAATAACTTTTGAGGAATTTCCCCGAACCATTTCAACTCTCAACAACTTTTCTCTAATACGTGTCTCCTTATATTTCCTGGTATAAACCTTAAGAGGTCCATCAGATGCCATTCATATTCTGTTTTAATACTAATAATCGCATATATTTGTCCTTATAATTTGTTAACCTACCTCTTATGGGGTATCTGATTATGACAGGTGGTTCCTAGATGGCATGAACATTGGACTTCAAATAAGGTCTATGATGGAGACATGATAGTTCTTCAAGGCCAAGAAAAGATCTTTCTTTCGCAGTCTATGGAGGGTTCTGAGGATGTGAATAAACAATATACAAAACTTACATTTACACCCACACAAGCTGATAGGTTTGTGTTGGCATTTCGAAATTGGTTGCGACGACATGGCAACGGTCAACCTGATTGGTTTGGCTTTAGCAGCCAACAACCATTGCCATCAACAGTGTTGTCAAAACGCCAGGTGCACAAAACCTATTCAATCCATTCTCTAAAAAACCTAAAATGAATATCAATGTTGAATGCAGACCTTTAAAATGCAAAATGTGTATTAAAATGATCAGTAATGAAGATAAATGTTAAGTGTGAACAACCAAAAGTCTCTTCACGTTAAGTATTCTCAGTTTGTTTCATTCATTCCTAACAAAAGTTCTTTATTTCTGGGTTGTATAGCAGATGCTGGATAGATTTGAGCAGCACACACTTAAGTGTTCATCATGTAAAGCAGCGTATTCGGCATTTCAGACATGGCAAAAGTTTCTAATTGGTGCAACGATAATATTCTGCGGAACTGCTGGGATTCCTGCAGATATGCAGTTTCGTGTAGTTTTGGCAGGGCTTGGGATTATAAGTGCCGCCTTGGCTTATGCTTTGTATGAACTGCAAAAGAATTTTGTGTTTATCGATTATGTACATGCCGAGATTGAGTAGACAGAGAATATATGCTCACTATGAGCTGATGAAAGTGTCAAAAGTGCAGAGAGATCAGAAAATTGTTGGGGATTGACATTTCAAAAGTCTCAGATTTTGTACATACCATAGAAAGAAAGTCGGCAATAGGCCTTAAGTTGCTTGTTTGGCTTACCAAATCAAATCCAGTATCACTATTAATCTACAGGGTGTTTTATTCGTTTTCTCGCGTGCTATATGTTATTAACAAGGCACAAGAAATGTTGCGTTGGTGGACACCCAAGTGGGAAAGGAGTCAATGCTGCCCGTTTTATGGAGATTTTGAGTCCAAAGAAGCTCTCCTGATGCAGCTAGATACCCTTTTTTAAGTTATCTTCCGACATTATTTTAAATGAAAAGCATTTTAGGAATTTTACTAAGATTGACTGTTTATTGGATTCCTTCTATCAATGCATTTATCATTAAGAAATAATGGCGCCTGCCTATGGAGGATAAGATTTTCTAAGGTTGGTTGTATTGGACTTTTTGGGAGTTTGGACCCTCGAAAACGACACAATATTTGTGTTTAAATAAATTATCTTGGAGTTTAACCTTACGCATGCTGTTTTATAAATTTAAGGTCACCGATAGATACAATAATGGTCCTATCAAATTAATTTTGACGTAACTCACCGTGCTCAAAGGTCAAATTGTGCTCATCTTTACCAATACGATAAGACTTAGTGTACAGTTTGTCATGTTATTATTTTAGCCTTTTTTTAATTTTAATTATTTTTTAATTTCTATATATTCTAAATACTTAAAAAAAATTTCACCTTATATTAAATTGACTTCAGGCCTTGCCCAAAGATTTTGCCACAACTTACAGTTTTTCAAACTGCGTTAAAAATGAAAACTCAAGCTAGATTTTGCATTAAAATTTTTGTGTGTGTATATATATATATGTATGATAATATCATTTTGTAAGAACAAATAACTTATTTAAAAAATTTTAATAAATTGGCGAATATCTATATTTTTCATGATAAAAATAAGCCTACAAACATAAGTTCTATAGTTTTCAATTTTTTAAAATCAATTTTATATAGTTTTCCAATTCTATTTACACATAAATTTGCTTTTATAAAGAATTGTGGACTTCATTTATCACAACTATGGTTGCAATGCTAACACTTCATTTTCCACCAAACTATCAACTTTATTCACTCTACTTAAATCATACTCTAAACTCCATTTACCACAAACAATAATCAACTAAATGACCTAAAAATATTGTAAATTTCAATCAAAAACATTAAAACACCAACTCCCAAATATAAATTCACATCAATCAAGATTATCGCAACAATTTTTTTTTTCGCATAATTATGTTTAAAAACTTGATGTTGATAATAAAAGTAATGGTTGCGATAAATTTTAATAATAACATAACGAATCATAATATTTTTAAAAATCATATTTGAAGGCTTGAAAGGTGAACGAGGGTGGTGTTTTATCGGATTTGTTGTAGAACTTTTGACTGAAAATTGGCTGGAATTATGAAAATGGGTAACCAATGATGAAAATTTTGGTTTAAATAAAGGGGCATTTTCGTTGAATTGTAACTTGCTGGTCATTTTAGTGCTTTAAAAATTAATCATTTATTATAACCTCTCAAAAATTTGGTCTTTTTAATTAAAAACGCTAAATTTAATAAGTTTAGGTTTCAAGATTAACACGATTTACACATAGAAACTGTTTCACATTACGACCTTGGGCTACAATTCATAGCTTGCAATTAAGATGCTTAGACAGAAAACAAATTTAACATCTTAACCACGTTCTATTGTAACAGGGCTGACTTAAGACATACTACGCTTAGAGCTAATAAAAAAAAAAAAAAGTTTAAGAAAAAAAAAAAAAACCCATATTGAATCACTTATAATCTAATTGTATAAACACTGGAGGAAGCCATACATATATATACGGCATCAAAACCAGTTCCAGTGAATCCAATATATACATAAGACTTCAAATTCTTTCGTGTCCTAAATGATTATAAAGTAGGACTACAATCTACGTATTTGTAGAAAATATTCATTAAATTTTTGGTCCAGCAAGTCCTAGAATGTCTGAAATGTCATGAAGGTCGCTATATGTATTTGACTGAATGCAGTACCATGTACCTTTCTTCAAAATGCATTAATCTTTTTCCCTACATTCATCTCTAAGGACTTCAATTTGTGCGGCGGATACTGGAAATTAACTTAATCAGTTTTCTGTACTTGTGAACCCATTAAGATCTCAAACTGTAGAAGGAAACTTGCACGGCAAAGAAATATAAACCATTAACATGCAGTACTTGAAAAAGAATCGGTCATGTGGGATTTATTTTAATAATTTTTTATCAATATATAACCTAAAACCGATACAAAACAGATGAAAGGAGAAGAAGAAAGAAGGAAAAAAAAAAGAAAAAAAGGTTAGCTGCCTGATTAAGCTTTCAAGTTTCAGCGTTGAAGAGGCCTACCAACTACGCTAGGTCAGTGTACAATCAAAGTCATTATCAATAAACTAATTTTCATGACAAATTACTAAGAAATGGGGTCAAGCTACGAATATTGCGTGCTTCTTCACTAAACCTAACTGGGAGAAATAGACTTGGCACGTCCGGGACCAGGACTATATACTAAACTAGTGGTTAATAGTCAACCCCTGAAATAGTCAGTAACGTTTGACATGAAGCAACCTCACACAGAACAGATAGAGTTCGATCAATCTGAGCTGTTCAAATTTAAATTTTAGATCAAATCAAATGAATCAAAGATTTAACTTATTTTCAGAAAATAAGTCAAGTTTAAATTGATTCAGATTGAATATACAAAAAATTATTTTCGAATCAAGCTTAAATCCTAATTCATGGATCTCAAACCAATCACAAGCTAACTATTTTGATTTTTAAACTAATCTTAAATTGGGTTTTGTTTAGATTTGGTTTAAATTGAATCTAACCCTATCAATAAAATTGATACTATAAAAAAGAAGATAAAGAAGAACACAAACATTCATGCATACATAAATATATTTTTATTTATTTATTTTGTAAGCTTACTCTATATATTAGGTCCAATTCAGTCCTCATTCTTATATACAATATATATGGAGTATATCACTAATGGATAAAAAATTAATAAAACTATGTTTTATGCACCCTTATAATGAGTATTAATTTATATAATAATGATAAAAATGTTATTATATTATTTAATGATTTTGAATTACGAATAAAATAATATTTAATCAAATAATTATATATCAACATTAATACCTAAATTGTTATCTATTATAAATATACAGTAATATAACTGAAAAAAAAACTGTTATACCTTTAAAAAGCACCAAAAGAGATAAATATACACTAATATAACTGAAAAAACCTGTTATACCTTTAGAAGGCACCAAAAGAGAAACAAGCCCATTCTCGAGGACAAAAAAAGCCATTCAAGTCAGTACTCTGCATTATTGATCAACCCCTAAGATATAAACAAAGAGAATGGAAGTTAAATTAGCATATTTATCATGAAATCAATTAAAACTAATGTTAAACTGATCATCCAAAACATGTTTCTTAATCACTTCTTCATATGCAGCAACTCTATTTACATTAAAGCTAACAAAAGTTTGTACCCTACCAGAGTATATTCAAGTTTCTCATGAATTCATCAACTAAGCAACATGATTTACAGAAACAAAAAGAAAATGTTACTCTTTACCGATCATCTAGTTGCATATTTTTGGTAATTGGTGGTCCAGTACTTTTCCAGGCTTCTTCGAATTGGCATTGATGACTGGAGTGTGCCCAACAAACAAAGCAACATGCCCCATTAGCTTGTCCTTCCTGGAGAATGTGGTACCGCATGAGCACTGCCATTTGAGATCCCCACAGTGCTTTTCATGGGTCCGAAGATCAGAAAGCACGGAAAATTGCTTCCTATTACATCTCTTGCAAACATACATCTTGGGGCAATGGCTTCTCTTGTAGTGATTCTTCACACAAATCATCGATTTCAATGGTTGGAATTTGGCATGTTTCTTGTTCCACCTACACCCTTCTTGTGGACATGAATATTTTCTGGTAATTTTCATGGTAGACTCTTTGTTTCCTCCTATTGTTCCATTCATGTTCTTCAAAGGATTTGTCAAGGCCTCGCTAGTCTTGTATTCATCACCATGAGCTCTCATATGCATTCTTAAATTCGCATCTCTCTTGAAACCCTTCCCACAAACTTGACAATAGTGTGTGTACTTGGCTAACAAATCAGCGGCATTCAATTCGATAATATCATAACTGCTTGATGAAGGCCCCTGTGGTCCTTCATGGCCCTCACTAATCTCAACGCCTCGAGACAATTCCCTCGCTTCAGGATCGGTTTCAACTCTATTATTGTTGCTCGGATTATTCGTGCCTTGACTATTATCGTTCGTACCATAGTTGTAAATATTGTCGCCATACCAATCAAAGCTCACACTAGAATAGAAACCTTGCTGCCCTTTTTCTTGCCCGATGTTGCCAAAGAGATTATTAATATTGCCATCAAAATTGCTAGGTTGCGATAATCCTGTGGCTGCGTCAGCAACTTTTGCATCACGATGTTGGTGTAATTCATTTGTGGTATGGTTACCTGAAGGAGATTCAACATTCATTTGCTGGCAAGTGAATAACAATGAAGAAGCCGCAGCGATTATTTCTTGAACTAGAGAACCCATGTTGGCCACAGCTATGGATGTTGACTCATGCTGATTTTGATGATCCGGGGAGATAAGAATACCGACGAGAGATTGAGCCTGATGAACCTTGTCTTTAAGTAAGGAAAGAGCGTAAACTAGAGAACTTGAGTGAGTATCTGGACCTGAACTAACTTCCATAGAAGATGACACGACATCCTCGGTCACAGAATACATTTTTGAGCCTTGTGTCGTCACATTCGGGAAACAAGAAGAAGTGACCCTAGAAATCATTTTTCTAATATTTGCCTTTTGGCTCTCCAATCTTGATCGTGTTGTGTTTTCTAGATTTTCTTTTTGGATCACTATTGAGAAAATCCTGTTATTGAAGAAGAGTGATTATATAGACAAGCCATATATAAGAATTATGTCTTTCTGGCGACATAGATTAAAAATAAAATAAAAAATCTTCCAGTCAACTTGGCTAGGGCTGAGTTCATAATATCCCCACTTAATACCTCCCTCAAATGCCACCACTTTCACATTGGGATGACTTCTTCATAAAGAACTAACTTGCATGACAGAAGTTGGAATATTAACATAAACAATTACCACCACTTCAATTTTATATTTACATTAAGTTTGGGCTACATAATAAGATGTTAAAAGGGTTACTATTATATATTATTTTATTATTTTGAGAATTTAAATTGCATAGTTTATTCTGATATTCTCTTTAATAAAGTGAGAACATTAACTTATAACCTAGGGTCGATGCATATTAACATAAGCTTTAATATTATCACACACTTTATTCACCTATTCTTTAGAATTTTGTACTAACTTAATTTGTATATCATAGACCTCTAATTAATTTGCCAGCTCTTCATAAAAGGTTTATGAAATATTTTGAGGAAGATTGTTCATGACAAATTAAATGTTTGATGAGGTCTAATATTTGCATATTTGCCAAGTCAAGCAAATAAAAAATCAGAGGCGTGATATGTAACAATAGCTCTTGTAATTTTTTAATGAAGCATCCTTGTCAATATTGTTGCTATTTCACAGTTTGCCTGGGAACTTGAAAAATTCAACTTCAGTTCTTTCTGTTTCATCTTATCAGATTTCTTCCGTTCTCTAATTTGTAGTCAAAACACTCCAATTCTCACAATAAAAAAGTATACAGTGAATCTGCCTGGATCAAGTGGAGACGGATTGACTTTAAGTTTATATCAGTTATGTACTATATATGAATGTAGGCAGGCACATAGATGGAGTTATGCCTAGAAGAATAGAAGAAATTTAAGTGACCAGTCCTCCTCATTTCGTCAAATTTTCACGCAATGAGTTCAAAAAATTTCCCTTGCTTCCTCGTTATATTAGAGAGAGAGAGAGAAAGAGAGGGAAAAAAAAAAAAATCGTTCCAATGGAATGTCATCCCAGTTGTATTGCCCAATTCTCTGGATGTTCTGCAGCGAATCGAAACTGCAGCAATTAATTCTAGACAAATAAAAACTCGGGTGAAAAACATGTTGATCTTAAAGGTTATAACTCTTTCGCTCGTTGGAAGCAGCCAACTAAGTTTTGCTATGACTTTCTGCAGTGATGATGGGGGCCATGACGACCGAGAACTCAATCAGAACTCAAATTTGTCCTTTCTAGGTGGTCTGTGTCTTGTTGCGGCTGATGATGTTGCTCAAGTCTCATTTTGATTGCCAAACTTTGTTTTGACCATTTCCATAACTACAAAAATATTAGGTATGGGTGGTGAAGTTTCATAGACATTCATATAAATTATATTAAGATGGATCATGCCTTTATCGCTACAGTGCAATTGACTTGATATATATGAGTCTCGAATTTAATATTGAAATAACAGTCTATACTTTAATTTCTCCATACTTTAAAAACCCTTTTTAATAATTTGACTGAGAGTTAAATAAAAACACAATTAATTGATCCTTTTAAAGTAACTTCGATTGAGAGTTTAAAAACACGATAATTTCTAAGCAACAATATACATGTGTTTCCAATCTTATATAATTTTTGGGGTCTTCGATCTACAGTCCCCCCGCATGCTTGAACATGGAAGGTCAAACACCTATATTTCTTCATTATTTTTTAAGGGCCATCGGTGATCCATGCAATGATGCAAAAATATTAACATTATTTGGGCTAAAATAAGAGAGAACTCATCATCTCTGTCATTTAGTCATGTAATTATCTTAACAAATAATGTCCTTATTCTTAAATTAATCAACTTGGTGTCACTGGAACTTGCATAGCCAGGGACAAACACCACCTTTTATATTATGAAGTTAGTAAGGCAGACTAAACTAATCAACCCCCACGGATAGAATAATTAATAAGCCATTACAACTTTAAATACTACTATAATTATTGTAAGTATGAGAGTTTCAGTCTAAAACAAAAAACTTGCCAGTATTTTTGCATGTATATTATGGTTTGTTTTATTATTTAAAACCAACTGGGTTTTGAGCAAAAAAGTTATCTGCTGGCGGGCCTTAATTGTTCTTCCAGACACTAGGTTAGCTTATTACTTCTTATATAAAAATATATGTAGACGGCTGAGTCAAGCCACTCTTAAGGCTCAACATATCTAAATCTTTTTATGGAATTAAAGATAAAATATGTTAAACTTTTGTCGCGCAAACGCCACATACGTTAGCCACTACATAAGAGACAAAAGTATATTAAATCACATCGATGTCAATATTCTTGGTATAAAAATGCGATTGCTTCAATACAAAGCAATCTGTATCCAGTTCTGCATCCTTAATGCGTTTGAAAATCTTCAAGCCTTGACCGATCCACGCCGATATTAACATTAAAAACCAATTATGGCTCTTAATTGTCTATCGTAATTCACCGAAAAATCTCATTTAATTTACCTTTCTAAATCTACATGATACAAAAATGAAGTAACAAAGGCTATATAACAAAAATAATTTCGCAAAGTTGCAAGTAATTTTATGTAACTAAAAAAAAAAATGCATCTAAAGATGCAAGACATCTCGTGCATCATATGATCTTTATATTGAAACTATCTTATAGTTAGAAATACACATTTAAAAAAGTAAAAACTACTTCTTTTATGCCTTACAATAAATAAAGAATTATAAATAACACAAAATAGACATTTAAGTGATCCTACGTATTAAATCTTTTGGTTTACTCGTTGAGACAAGCTAATCTATCAATGATAGATTTTAACTAATTTTGGGGGGAAGTTGATTGAGATGATCCTTGAAGTGTGAGTTTCATTTTTTATGTGTCTTTTCTTTACAATGATGTTATTGGAATTAGGTTGAGATCCATAAGTTGTTGATTGACTTTATCTTGGTGTAAGTTTGTATCATGTTTGTTGATGTTATTTTGGCGTGAGTTATTTTGAACATATTAGGGGTTATTATCATCCCAACATATGACATTTTTGCACACCATATATTATTCCCATCATGACATGAATTATAAGCTTAATAGTGTGGATATAATTGTCATTATGAGCTATGATAGGTTTGTTGTGTGAGTTACAATCTACAAGTCAGAATAAGGACAAAACCTTCACTTAGAGGTTGCTTGGCATAATCCTTTAAAGGGGTTTAAAGAATTTGTTCGTAAAGCATAAAACCTCACATTAGCTGTTTTGTAGGTGAAAATGGTAACTTTATTTCTGCTGTCAAAGCAACGTTGTTAAGTCATTAGATGAATGCTTAAATTGTATCCGTTAAACCAATTATTTGAGTCATCATATTTGGGAAAAAGTTGCCCCATAACTATAGGGTTAAGTTGATTTTTCATGAGTAGTAGAAGTAGTGAATTATGACTAGAATTGTCATTGTTGGTGCAACTAACAATAGTCATAGATATAGCAACTCTCCTTTCATGAGATGTTATCAAAGCGAAAATTTAGGTATAATAAAGATTATATTATTGGAAAACATAACGGCTTATATTAAAGAGTCATGTCTCTAATATTAAATAATTGATGTGAAAGTATCCTCTAACAATAAAAACAACGAATGAGAGAGACTCGTACAAGACTATAAACAAATATGAGATATAAATATAAGGTAAATTTTTTTTTACATGGTTTTCCTAAAAAAGTTAATAGTTTGCCTTGATAGGGTTGAAGATAAAATTTCAATGCAAGTAGTAAGTAATAAGTTATACCAACATAGTGTTAAGTATCTGTAGCTAATTTATGATTATTTTTTTAGTTTTAGTTATACCTATGAATTCAATATTTAAATTTATTTTATTTTAAACATGAAACAAATTAACATTGCAAATATTATATTTTTAGGCCCCGATAAAACCTTGAACTTAAATAACCTTTGTCAAATTTGAGTTTAGTAACTTAATGGACAAATTTTTTTGTCTAAGTCTATCAAAGGCTTAGAAATGCAACAAGCAAAGAATCTTCATCTTCATCCCTACATGAAAAATTTTTGCCCATCCTTGACTTGTCTTTGACGTGAGAATGATAAAAAATCTACGTTTTTATCCTGTCCTTGATATGTAAACCTCTTTTTCTCTTTATCTTTACGAAAAACATTTTTCCAGTTTTTTATATTTTTATTATAAAAACAATAAAATATTTATTTCATATCAAAATATATTTATAATAATTCAAACTTTTTAAAAATAATTCAATAATTAATGGTTTAAAAGATACGAAAGGAAGGGTACAAATTAGAGTTGAGGCACCCCATCCAATTACAAAGATTTTAATCATCTTAATCTGTGTCTTTATTCTCGATTTTATAAAAAAATTCTTTTTCAGTGCAAATAAAGATAGATTAAATACTTAATTTTATAAATTGAATTATCATCTCTATCCAAATTTAAAATTGCTTTGATCTAAAACTAATTTTTTTTATCCAAGAATCACGTCTGGCTAGCCCAACCCAATTGTAATACAGAAAATTTAATAACTTCAAAAATTTTACTTTCATTTTATCGCTAATAAGTCTTGTGTCACTCTGAAACAAAACAGAGCGGAAACCAGTGGGATCACTGAGTGATTACATAGGAAGTTTCTGGGTCGTGTAAATGGCTGTACCATCATCATCGGCAGCCACCTTTTTCATGCGGTTCTTCTTCTCGGCTTCATAGCTTCGTTAGCGACATTAACGAAACAGTGAAATTGCCCGGCAAAAGAGCTGTTATGCTGGTTTTGGCTTAAAAAAAAAAAAGCCACAAAAACTCGCAAGGTAGACACTTGTTAGTTAAATTGATTTGGGCTCTTTAACTTTCTCTTACATTTCCCCTACTCGAAAGGGTTTGTTTTATTTTTGCTTAAATTTGGCCTTTTTATGTCATTGTAGTGGTTTTTAAAGTTTTAATTTCTTTTTTCGTTTTGGTGTTTGATAATATTGAAAGAGGATGTGCAGGAGTTGGGAAAGAAAGGGAAACTATTAGATGTGAAGCAAGGATTTTATAGGAGTTATCTTCTGCCAATGGGCAAGGCTCAGATTGTCACTCCTGTTCTCCTCAAGCAATTCCTTTGTTTCGCTTTCTGTTGGTTTTCTTGTGTTTCCTTCATAAACTAGCTCTTTTATATGTACTATTGATGAAATTTGCGTTCGTTAATGATAAATTTTAATCTGAAGCCATGACTACAATTATTTTGATGCATAGTGTGCCGAAGACACCTCAAGCATGTATTTTGCAGTGTGGTATAATATAGTGGTCACATAGCTAAGGTCATGTCAAATGTTTGGTTGCTCCTGTAAAATAGCATCCATAGTTGTTCATATCTTTTATCCGCAAGGTAAAAGAATCTTCGTGGCTTTCATTGTCCAATAATTTAACGCTGTTTTCCCAAATTTTCTTAAGGTTGATTTGGTGGGGTCATAAGAGGAAATGTCTATTCCAGATTACTCCCAGTTTGTTCTCACTTATATATTTTATTACATTCTGTGGGTTTAGTTCCCAATGATAGACCCAAATGCTCAGCATGGTCTTTGATTAATTGACGGTTAGAACTACAGTTAAGATTCTGGTGGTGTTTCCAACTACAGATTTGGCTTTGCTTTTCAAAATAATTTGCTTTCATGACTTGAACCTCTCTTATTAACCAGGCTGAGAATTTTATGTTACTTGCACTGTTTTCATGGTTTCTTTCTATAAAGTTTTAGATTTCAATGTCCTTTCAAATGTTTATCAATAAAAGAGACTAATTAGATGAGAATATACATTTTTTTTCTTCTTTCTGTCAACTTATTTATGCTGCTGATTTTATTTTGGAAGCTGCCGCAGTGCCTTCAACTTAGTGTTTTATTCTAAAAGGTCATCCAGCACCTACAACTTTGTAATAAATTTGAAGAAAGCAGTTGATAGTAGAGTTTTGATAGCATGATTTAATGTGTATAAGAACTGTATCAGTAGACTGCATTGTCTTGCATGGTAGAGACATATATATATATATATATATATATTCTCTGCAGGCAATGAATGTTGAAAGAAGTTTTAGATTCTGACATGTATGTTCTATTTTTTATGAATATTTTGTTACATTGGTTTTGAAATTAATCCATATACTTGTGCAGCAAAATGAAGCTAGAACAGGAAAGAATTGAATCTGAGAAGAGGCAGGTAATTAAGCTGCACATGCATTTAATTCTTTCTATCCCATGATTCATGCCCTTGAAAAAAATTTGTTAAGGTCACTAAAATGATTTTAGAGATTTTAGTCAATTTATGGTCTTTTGTATGTTTAAAAGTTTGTAATCCCTCATATATTTTGGAGTGGCTGAAAGTGGGTTTTCTGTTCTAAATATAATCTTAGGTAATGTTATCTCCATGTGCCTTTTGTCTATGTTGTTATTTTATGCAAGTTTTGATAGTCACACTATCTCAGTCAGTTTTCTCTGAAATAATTTGAGATTTTTTTTTTTTTTAGTAATTCTACCTTGTCTTTCACTGCATATGTGTGAGATTCAAAGAATGTGACTTGCTCTTACTAGGTTGCTTTGGGCTGTGGTCCAGTTTCTCATGAATGATTTTGATGCTTTGATATTTAACTGGGAGCAAATAATGACTAAGTATATCTCCCGATCAGATATTTTAGATTACTTAATGGTGCAAATTTTTTGTTAGTTATATGTCCTACTATCTTAGACAATTTCATTTTCTGCAGGTAAAAGAAGAGGCACAACAACTTGCACAAGTCTTTGAAACTGTTGGAGCTTTTAAGTGAAATGCAAGGGTGGAGAGGGAAAACTGATTTTTGGAAGGTGAGTTGGATCTGGTGTAACATTTATGTTTTCTATGTTATGTCTGAATTGTGCTTCTTCTGTCAGTGTTATTACTCAAGATCTTGTTGACATAATCAAGGCACAGCTTCAAAGGTACTGTCTTCAATCTATCCTGGGTGATTATGTGAGTGTTGCTATAATTTTATAGATACTTGAGAAATCCTGCCAAACAGACGATTCTTCTGCCAAGCCGAAATGATGATAGCCTGCAGAACACACCCAAATAAGTAATATTCCAGTCCAATTTCACACACACAGCAACACATACAGACCAGCCAAATGAAAATCTGTAAGAACCTCTACATGTATTGATATATCCAATCCCTACTCCATAGTGTTTCCAAAGTGAAAACATTAACAACATAAACTATTCTGGCAGCAGAGGTGTCAGATCCTCCCAAACTAAACCCCTTTTTCCTGATTCTCCGTTAATTTTTTCCCCCTTCCCTTACGCCTCTTATTTCCTGTTTTATATGGCTTCTGGTTATGTCCCATTTTCATCCCTTTTCTCCATGTGTGCTTGCCTTTTAGATGTCTTGCTGGATTGTGCCACCTCACCAAGAACCTACTTAACTTGAAATAATATTGGGCACTTCCTTTATAGAGATCTTAATCTAAAACATAGATTTCAGCTTCAGCAGCTGTGATTTCCACTTCCGCATCCCACCATATTGGAATAGTTCCCCTCCACCTTTTCATGTCAATGAACAATTGAAATACTTTCTCATACTTAAGCTCCTTGATCACACTAGAAGTCACAGTATTCCATGATTCATCAAATACTTTGACTGCATACTCCCTCAATCCAGTATATATACAACAAAGTCCCATAAATGAATTTGTAACAAACACGAAGTCCAAATAAACCATTTTGACTATCAAACCATGAACTAGTTAACCAAAATTCAACTCCAAAAGTCTAATATATGAAGTCAAAATATCAACAATATTATGTTCATTAGGCTCATTAACTATTTCTTGCAAAATTTCAGGTACTTAGTTTAGAAGGCCTCGACCACTTCAAGCGAAGGCAGAAATCATTATCTGTGAGCTGTCAAAATAGTGGTCGTCAACCTGCCCCACTCATGTCACCACCTTTCATCTTTGGTCGTCAGAAATTGTCCACTGTTTGAGAATAATTGTATGAGTTATGTTTTGAGTGTCTTGGATTGAAGGCTACTCATGTTGGGTTTGATAGTGTAAAACCGATCTAGACATGGAAACTGGGTTGGTTTTGGGTTTTAATATGGATTTGATAGTGAAAACCGGGTCTAGACATGGAAATTGGGTTGGTTTTGGGTTTTAATATGGATTTGATAGTGAAAAACCGGTCTAGACAAGGAATTGGGTTGGTTTTGGGTTTTAATATGGATGGGAGCAGTCGGTTGGGTGTGATTTAAGACATTTAGTTAAAAAATTGTGTTTGGGTGTTGAAGTTTTGGTTACACGTGGAGGTTGGGTTGAATTTTATTTAAGTAAATTGGGTTGGATTAGTGTAGTTGGGCTGGGACGTAAAGTATTTGAGTTGGTGTGGACCAATTAGGTTGTGGGTTGGGTCTTGGGCTTGGACTATTGTTATATGGGTTGGTTTGGTTTAATATTGGTATAATTAGTTTTAATTGAATTATGTGGATTGTGTTTAGACTGGAATGGTAAGAAGTTTGAAATGTGGAATTGGTTAGGGTTGGAGTGGTATTGGGTTGAATTTAAATGGATGGGCTTAGAAGTTAAATTATTGGATTTTAGGTGGGGTTGGGTATCTATGATCCAACTTTCCCTAATCATTTCCCCCTCGGTTGTAGTTTCCGGAGTAACAGAACAGTCAGGCTAACAAACAAATTTTAACAGTTGGATTTTGTCAGTTTCTATCAATTTCACCCCAGATTCGATTGTTTTTTGCTCAAAAACTTCCACATCAGTCACATAAATCTATTTCTTCTCTTGTTGCCTGTCATACAGGATCAGAATGGCATTGTTGTCTGATCTGTCCTTGTCCACTAGTAAGATGACCACCAAGTTGAATTTATATTCATGAGTTGGTTAAGATTTACATTTGCAACATAGCCACATGCTATTCTTCCCTATATCTTGCGCTTCTAGTTCTGTCAGTTGCTGAAACCACAATCACATCCCCTTCTCTTGCCTCATGAAATCAGTCATCCCCATTGCACCAGTCCTGATACCAAATTGATAGATACCTGAGAAATCCAACCAAATAGACAATGCTCATCCCAAGCCAAAACAATTATAGCCTGCGGAGCTCACCCAAATAAGTAATATTCCAGTCCAATTTTGCACACACAACAACACACAAAGTCCAGCCAAATAAAAATCTATAAGATCCTCAACAGAGAAATATATATATGTGTGTGTGTGTGTGTGTGTGAGTTTTTACAAAATGAAAAAACAGTGCTTAAACAATAGCAAGAACGGAAACTATTGTGGCAACAAAGGTGCTAGATCCTCTAAGGCTAACCAGGCCCCTTTTCCCGATACTCTAGTAATTTTTTCTCCCTTCCTTTACACCTTTTTCTTCCTTTTTTATATGGTTGCTGGTTGTGTCCCATTGCCATCCCTTTTTCTCCATGTGTGCTTGCCTTTTTAGGTATCTTGGTAGATTGTGTCACCTCACCTAAAGACCTACTCTACTTTTGCTCATATGTTTCTTGCCTTGCACCCTAGATCCTATCATAATTATTGTTGTGACAAATGACAGTACATATATGAATTTCTTTTTCAAAACATCTGAAGCAATATTCATTACGTTACCCAAGTTTCAATTATTTTGCAATATTTTGGGAAATATTGCTGAAATATTACATACTTGGGGCATATATAATTTTGATTTGGTGTTTTTATTACCTTTGAAATGCTTTTACAAGTTAAGTTAGTCACCTGTCTAGATGTGATAGGCTAAAGGTTAATTTCTATAAGAAGACAAAATGCAATGGTGAATAACCAAACTATTCGATATGTTAGTCACCTTATTTGGTTGATATGCTGGGCAGTATGGATCCTGGAAAACAGTACAAGTACAAATATCAGTTGAGATGAGACTAGAGGGAGTTTCTCGTTTTTTTTTCAAATAACTCTCCTCCTCCTGCTTGTGTAATTGTTGCTTTTGTTTCATCAGACTGTAGGGATGTAGACAAGAGAATCGTTTCTCTTCCAGAGATCTGCAAAGCAGGAGAATACATTGCAGAGTTGAAGCTACACCCAGAAGTTACTGCCCGAGTGAAATTGAATGTTTTTGCCAACTGAGTACAACCACATTAAATAGCTACTACATGAGCTTGGCTGCAGAGTTGGGAGATGAAGATGGAATGTGTAACTAACTCACATGGCTAATTTTTGTAATTCCAAATCTTCTCTTTCTTATGTTATTATGATTTCTGATTTCACTTTCTAATGTTGGGACACAATGTGTTGATCACATATATAGTGTAATGTCAATAAAACATTGTAGAATTCGATTTGAATACATGTAGCGCTGATAAAATCTGTGTATAATTTGAGGCCTGGTATGTGTCTTTGAAAAGTAAAAGACGGACCTAAACAATCTAGATGATGCTATAATAGAATTTAGAACCCAAAAGTAAGTTCTCAGTATATGCCTCACATTTTTCCACGAAGTTTCTACTTAAGGATTCAAAATTCAACATTACCAAAACTGAAAACAGGATCATTTCGTATCCCATGGAATAAACCGAAGACAAGATAAGATACTCATAAATTAAACAATGTGGGAAATTTATAGAAAAAAAGGTTACTGCCCAGGATCAAAATGGGGATCTTTAGTGTGTAAGACTAATGTGATGACTACGACACCACAGCAACTCGATGTCCAACGCTCACTTTATAATATATATTTTATATTTCTGAAGGCAGAATTGGCTTATAGATCTGCCTGGAAATTATCTTCCATTTGAAGTTGGGAAGTAGTAGTTTTGGGGTTAGATTTAATTAAGAGAGGGTTAACAGGCAGGGAGGTAGATATTTGAATGGTGATAAAGAAAAAAGTGAGAGTTACGAGTGTAGGGACCAAATAAAGAGTCGGTTGGATTCCCTAGCGTGCAAGTAATTTCCAGGACTCATTACTTAATCATGCTACGACAAGCAGACCTTTAATTTTTATCTAAATTTAACCCCCATTTTAGTTTTAAATGCCTTTGTCATCTTCCTATTTTTAACACATTTCAACCATATTTAACACCTGCAAATATTAAAACCAAGACGCCAGTGAAGTGAATTTAGTCATGTTGGGACCGATAATGGAAAAGGGCAACGTATAAATATGTAAAAAAATATTTTAGTATCATCTTCTTAAGAGTTGAAGCTTGAATTTGAATATTTATAACTTATCATTTTGATTATCATTTTGATTATTTATCACATTTATTTATTTCGATATATTTGTTGGGCTACGAAAAGATGGACATACTGTTTCATTTTGTAACTACCATGACCATGGACAACCCAACTAAAACCGAATTTGAAGAAGGATATCTCAGCAAAAGAAAAACTAGCACAAAGAGGAAAGGCAAAAAATAGAATCAAGAAAGCCAAATGGCATCCGACTTATGATGGCCAGTAATTATGAGACCAAACCTCATTGGTTTGGCTGATTACTTTGTAACACAAGCCAACACAATTTAAACAACTACTGTATTTTTGCGATGGCCGGCGGGCAATTAAGTGCCAAAATTACACAATTTAAAGAGAAAATTTCCCGTTGGCTAACAAATTTGAGTGGCTTTGAAAGTGTAAGCTGTGCTATCAATTTTGTTGCATTATGCAGATGATGACAAAAGCAATGGAGGTTCCTGTCCAATTGGAAAAAGCCAGAGGTTTCCTTGGCCATCCAGTTGTCTACTTGGAAAGCACGCCACTTCACTTGTGGCGGTATCCACTATCCACATGTTTCATTGTCTTGTATGTAAAATCTTTTTAGTAAGAGATTCATGATGATCTGATTGTAGGCTTTCAAATGACACAGAAGGCAAACATGTGTAGCATAGATATTTCATTTGAAAGGAATATAACAAGGGAGTCTTCTTTGAGTAGTGGAGTGGGCAATGAATTGAATAAGCAAAGTATAAATTATATGTCGAAGAGAGCCGGGGAGTTAGGAGACCTTTTAAGGATAAAGAAAAAAAATATGTGGTGGAAGAGAATATTAGAATGGTAAACCCCCCCACTGCATGTGCCAACGTCAATGAATTTGCTTTCATTAATTATCTTCAGTTTATGTATTTAGACATCTCACGCAATCAACTCTTCACATGTTCCTCTCCGCTTAGTCCACCACCATTCGCCAAAACGTGCACATAACAAACTCACTTTGAACTCTCTCTTCTTCAAATCGATAACTCTCTTTTCATCTTCCACACAATTTGACTGGGAAAAGAGGCTTCGCCTAATTAGTTCATCTGTAAGGTGGACCTTACAAATGGAATACAGTGTGAGTTTAGTTAAGTGACTTGCAAAGTAAGGGAGCTTAAAGTTGGTTAATTAGGTGTAACAAGTAGACTTATAACTACAAGCAAAGGTGGACCATTACCATCTAATTATAAAATATAGTGTAAAGAGAAATACAGGTGGATATACATATGGGATGAGCAGTAACCAACTCAGCTTTGCTATCCATTTATTCTTTGTCATGTAATGAAAGAAACAGATGAGCATGTGAGAGAGTAAGTAAGAGAAGTATTTGCATCCAAAAATACACAAGGAATAAACCTAATCCACCACTTTTAGTTGTGGTGCTCCTGCTCCTGCTCCTGCTCGCTATGCCAGGCCTCTCTCCCTCTGCTTTCACTCTTACACATCGCTCTCCCACTTAAGCTAAAACCAATAACTACACATTCATTTTTTAGGCACCGAAAAAAAAAAAGAAAAAGAAAAAAGATGCCCCATCACTTACTTTTCGTGAATCAAAGGCAACCATCAACACTAACCACTTATACTAATAGATCATCATGATAATGTAAGACAAATATTATAAGTAACAATCATAATAATAATTCAAAGAATTGATAATTGTATCAAGAATTAATATCAAATTGTAACAATGATGTAATAATAATTCACATATGGAGTGTTTTTGCATAATTTTTTTGGGGTTTAGTAGTGGCAATCAACAAAAGCTGGGGTGGAAAAGACAAGAGCTTGTTGAGTTGATCCAAACTGGAACTTAGAATCACGAAGATGATGATGATCATGATCTTCTGGTGGTGCGGGAAGATTAAGATCCAACTGTAGAATACTTCTGGTGGGAGGTTGAGGCTTATGATCACTACTGTTAGATTCATTGCTGATAGTTTCTGAATTACCGCCACCACCTACTTGATTATTAACTGTTGCAGCAGCCGCAGCAGCTCTATGTCGTCTCATGTGACCGCCAAGGGCTTGTCCAGATGTAAACTCTGAGCCACAAATTGAACACTCATGAATTTTGTTGGCCTTACTGTTGGCCGCTACTTGCAAAGGAACAACAGGAGGACTACTACTGCTTTTATTAAGTTGCCCACTTTCTTTAACTGAAACACCCTTAACTTCTTCCACAATAACTGATGACTTTTTCTCCTCCATTATCGCCTTCGGTTTCTTGTGACTCGCCCTGTGACCACCCAGTGCTTGAAACGAGGGGAAAGATCGGTTACAGGTTTTACACTCATACATATAAAAACCTACCTTGTTGGATGTATTCGTGATAATACTAGAGAATTTCCGATATGAAGTATTAAACTTTTCATTGATCTTACCATCTTCTTGTTGAATTTGCCTTGGAGCATCACCTTGAGCTAACATGATTAAACAATTAGCCATGTCTTCTTCTTCTTCTTCAGTGGACTCATAAATTTCCCCAGATGTTGTCGGGGAGGATACGGAGTTACAAAAATCATGAACAACAACTCCTCTTTCTCTTTCTGATCTTTCGCCGCCCAAGCAACCACTAGATGAGCTATCAGCCGTGGCGGCGACACCGAATGGAGAAGAGGATCGTTGGCGCTTGGTGCGCTTGCCTTTAATAATCAGAGAGGACTGATCGTCAGAACCCATAACTGGAAACGCAATTTCCTATTGACTTTATTTGCAGCGAAATGACAATAAATAAACGGACGAAGAAGAAGAAGAAGAATTGAGAGCAATGGAAGTATTAAGCAAGAGTAGCTTAATTTGTTATATATAGTGGAAAGTAATAAGGTGGTGGTTGCTGTATATAAAAATAAACGGCCCCGTGAACAGTTAGCAAAAGAAAAACGCTGAAGAAGAGTAACGTGGAGAGATTAGGAGGATACTAAAAAAAGAATAAAAGGTAAATCACAAGTGGCGAGGAGTAGGATTAGTTGAGTTTGGTGTTAGGGTTAAGAGTGAGTTAGAGATACCTTATAGAAGAGAAATGCCAACTAAAACAAAGTGAAGTGAAGTGAAAGGCATTAAAAGAAAAGGGTTTCCACGTTAAAGGCATGCCACCCTCATTCACTCCTCTTCCTCCTCCACCACCACTATTTCCGTCTTTCTCATATATATTCTCCTCAATTTCAAGCTAACTTCTTTACCCTTTTCTTTCTTTTTATTTAGTCTTATATAAATATTAATTCATTCATAAAAAAACTCTGCTAGCAGAGATTGTAAAAGATTCACACTTATGAGAGATAATAGAATTTGTCTCGAAATTTTCTATTTACTAGAAGTTTTCTCTTCCTGTCTTTCTCACATAAAGTTTGTGGGTTCATGTAGAAACCAGTAGACTCGAATTAGGATCCCTTTTTTCTTAAATTGAGCTCTTCCTGAATTTTTAATAAAAGAAAAAAAGAAAAGAAAGAATAGGGCAAGAAGGATGTGTTAAGAGGGGGATGTTTATTAAAATTTAATTAAAGTAATTAAGTATCTGATTAATATTGTGTTGGGATAGCAGCTTATCTGTTAATATTAGTTAATTAACCGAATTATTCTTTTTTTTTTTTAATTATAGGCAACTTGGTAATAATCAATTAAATTCATTGAAAGAGAGCTTGACTTGTTAAAAAGGCACACCAAAAGAATTATAGTTAATAATAATTAATTAAAATTTTGTTGAAGTTAATCTAATCCTACTCTACTAATTATTTCTATTTCGTTGCTCTTATCTAAAAGTTTAGTTCGGACCTAGGAAGCCACCTGCTGATTCCGTAGTTAGAAACTAATTAGTAATTAATTAAGGGCTTATAATTGAGTGTAAGCTCCATTCACCAAATTGGGTATCCAAGTATTTAACTAATCATAAAAATTAATTTCTTGCTTAAAGCTCTTCATCACTCTCCCGCTGCCCTCTCAAAATACTATACAATTAAAAAGCTTTACATTAATCTTTTGTTTTATTATTTGTAAACAAATTAAATACTAATTTCTTGAGAGAATAATAATTCGTTAAATTTTCTTAATTAATTTGAGTTTATAATTGAACTTACTCTTGTTCACGTTAGATTTGGACACCTAAGAATCTTCAAAGTGGCCCTCACATATTTCTTTGAAGATATCTATTTAAAAGATCAATGGAATGATCCAGTTACTCCATAAATTATTGAAGCGAACTCCCACCCAACTCACTCTCTTAAATAACAAGAACATGAGACTCGTTTCTTAATTAATATTTTAAACCCATCTGCTCTTCTATAATCCCTTCAATTTTATATTTATATATATATATATATATATATATATATATATATTTTAGAGTCTGTACACCGTCAATATAAAATGTACATTTCTCTCTTCTACATATTTATTGAAAATAAGTTGTCTCTCAAATTGTTTAGGTCTTTTGAGGGCATGTTAAAACGTGGTGATAAATTAAAAAGACAGACTGGGGGGGCGTCTTTTTAGGGAGAAAAAGGAAGGAGAATTAAGAGGTGTATTAATTGTATGTGGAAGTTCGTAAGATAAAATTGGGAATTTATTTATAAATGTTTGAAATCGGGTACCCCAGTGGTCCATTGAATTGTTTTCAACAAGAACACATGCGTAGTAATTTAGAAAGTTATCAAGAAAGGAGATTAATTAAGTTCGTTAAGAAGCTAAGAAGGGAGTCAGATTCAATGAATAAAGAAACGAATCTACAAATAGGGAGATGAAGAGACGGACGAAGAGTAGTATTAAGAGAAATACTAGCAGCGGTGGTGGGAAAGAACCACAAATTATTGTGATTTTTAATAGTCGTGTGAGGCACGTAAGTTTTAGTTAGCTACAAATTCATGCCTCAATTAAATTTCATCTCCACAAATTCAATCTCTTAATTTGCCTTTGTAAACAATCTAATCAACATTATAATTACATCATGTGCACTAAATATACCCACTGTTTATCTTAGATCTTACACTTTCTCTTACGATGGCTTTGACTCTTCTCTAACTAAACATGTTCTCCCATGGTTTTGTTAGTGAAATCATCCTAAAATTAAAATAAAATTATATATTACTATTTGGAGAACTCTCTCTACATATATATTTCAATAATTCTTTTCAATTATTAATACGAGATTTCAAAATTGAGTTCAATTTTATATTTCTTTGTAAGGGATAATATTTTTTTTTTCTAAGTACGTTTCTCTAAAGATAACAAAAGATTACGTCTCTTAAGATAAAGATATTCAAACACGAAAAATCATATATTTAAAAGATATCAAGAATAAAAATATATTAAATTAAAGATTATTTTTGAATTGTATACCTAAGAGTAACGTAAATTTGAAACATATTTAGACAAAAGACAGGCGCTGTGGATAAAGAATTCATTTCAATACCTTTAATATAAAACTCATCTTCAAAAACATATGATCTTTCATATTGTTAAAAAAATTGCAAGAGCTTGGTAGAAGAAAAAATATCATTAAAAAAAGCACTATTGTATGATGTTGATATACAGGAAAAAAAGAGTTTTCAATATTACTCTAAATTAAATTAAACTAGAGTAATTTGTTAAAAAATTTCTTAACATGAATTATAATTTTAACTTAATAGATTTAAGTAACTAAATAATTTAATAAAATTTACAAATGAGCTTAAAATGATTAATAAATATATATTAAATATATTTTAAAGCTTATGATTTGGGTAAATGATATTAATGTCAATTTTAAGTTTTATTAGATCTTTTATAAGATCCAATAACCTATTATATGTTAACTAGGTTTCCTCTCCAAAACCCTAACATAATAGTTTTATCTATTGAAAGTCGTTATTCAAAAAAGTTTTGGTAGAGTAATATTAATCACTTCGATGTAAGTAAATTTTAGAAAATTGATATATTAGAATGCCTGATGTATCAAGTATTCATGTAACCAACCTAATTTAATTCAATATTTAGTAACCATGCAATGATCATGTGGATTAGATTAAGGTTATTTGTTCATGCAACTTTAATCTTGCATGTAGTATCATGCATTAGAATATAAAATCTAAACTTTTAGAATTGAAATTAGAATTCATTAATTCTGAATAACGGTTTAAAAATCTAAAATTAGGATAATTAGGTTTTAGTTCAATTTTGAAATAAGGATTCTTAATTGATTCATCAAACTCTAAAATCAGAGTTTGAAAATCATTGACCTAGTATTTTAAACGTCAAATTTCAATATGATGAATTCAATTTTGGTTATACGCATCGCTTTCTAGCCAAAACTTTACCTGAAACTATCTATGAACAAGTACAGTTCTGTTGTGATTTTGTGGCAAAAATTTTAAATTATGGTATTGCATAAGTCATCACTAATATGAGCCATGTGTGGAACTACCAATCAATATCAGGATCAAGATAAAAAGAGTTGTCAACCTAATGAAAGTTACTCTTGTCACTATTTTTCAACACAACCGATGAAATCACCTATAACAACATCATGAGTCATTATTTTGTTCTCCTTTAGGATCGAAACAAATGGTTGAACGAGATTTAAGAACTATGAATGTCGACAACTTGAAATTGAGAATTAAGGTTTATGTTAATCATGGGTCACAATCAAGTTAGGAAAACTTGAAAAACCGACCTACTAAAGCAAATGGCTTAAATAACTTGTAAGGTCAAATCTAGTCAAAATCAACCATTTGAAGTTGTAGACATTTGATTTTGATCCAACAAAGTTTTTTCCAATTATGATAGCTTATAAGTTTTCATACGAGACTTCTTGATTAACAAGTTAAGGCCTGATGACTATGAAAGAAGGATTGGACTTGGTGAATGTACCTAAACTCGAGTTTTAGGACCCTTAAAACACTCATTAGCCCAAATTTCCTTTAAGGTAGCCTTAGGGTTAAGTTTAGACCTATTTAGAGCCCATTTGACAATATGAGCAAACAACTTGCCTAGGTAGTCTGTGAGCATTCATTCCATCAGCATTCACGAGTGGTTCGATATGTTCATGGATGCAATTGGCGTGTCTAAGTTCATTAACAGTTGATGCTCATACATAGACTTTGCCAAGTGTTTACGTCTAGACCCATTCACCTAGTTCCTATGAAACTTTATCTTCTTGGTTTTGAATTGGAACTATAATCATTTAAATTTAAATTAGGATAATTATCTTTTCTTATTTGAATTTGAATTATTATAATAATTTGAATTATAATTATTTAAATTTAAATTATTATAATATATTTTCTCAATTATTTGAATTTAAATTATGATCAAAATTATCTTTTTTGATAATTTTGGAATTAAATTTAAAAATCATGAAGCTTATCCTAAGGGACGAGGGAAACTTTATATAAATGGGTAGAATTTCTTGAATAGGGGGTCAAAATTACTTGAAAAAACATTTTTGAGAGACTTTTCTTTGAGAGATTTTTGAACACGACTAAAGATTACTTACTTTTGCACCTCTGATTTTATATTTAATCTGATGATTCGTTCACACGTTTATTCAATTTTAAGCCGTTATAATAACATTAAATTATCAAAACAACCTTAGAATATGTCTATGGATGTTACATTTGTCGATGAGATTAGGGTGATCAATAAAAATAAATATAATAGACTTTAGAAGTTATGATTTGGATTAACAAAATCAATATTGTGGTTTATTAGACTTTTGATGAAGAGCTTAATAACTTACTATATATTAGTTTTGTCTCATTTTCGAAACTCTTCCATAAAAGTTTTCCTCATTAAAAGTTATCAATTTAAGGGAGATAAAGTGAATCTTACATTATCATGATAGTCTGTAAAAGTGACAAGTGAACCACTCTATCTCATTTTCATGTTGATAAGAGAAGGTTTGAATATTAACCTGGAGAGAAAAATATTTCAGAAAGAAGGGGAAAAAAACGAAATAGAGTTTAAAAGAAATGGTTGGTTGGGGGTCGATGTCATGGGATTTGAGTAACACATTCTAACTAAATTAGAGAGTGAGCCAATGAGCTTAACACTCACTCACTCTACTTCACAATTCGAAAGTGAGAGAGGGAGAGAGGCTTCTGTTCTGAGCCATGTGTCCAATTAAGGCGGCAGTGGATTAATCATAATGGCCTAATTCTGATCATTCAGGTTGACTGATTGTGGAGTGAAGATTTGTCATGGCTTCAGTGCTGGCATCATCCATTTGGGTGAGGTTCTTTTTGCCAAGCTTCCAAAATTCTCAATATTTATCGTAACCACACAATGCGTCTTCATATGTCACATCTCATCTCTGTTTCTCATACTTATTTTGTTTTATTCCCTTATCTGTTTTCAACTTTGCTCAAAAGCGTTGCGACCCTTTTCTTCACTTAATAGATCATACAACAATTTTTCCCCTTCTTTCTATCAATTGTGTTGTTGGGTGGTCTCATATTATATGGAAAAGAAGCTAGATGTTTTTGTGTAAGTATGAGGAAAAATCTCAATCCCAAAAGGCCAACCATAGAAGACACTAACCCTTCATGCTAAATCCCTTAAACTATGCGTCAAGATGCTTTACAAATTTGTTTTAGGTTGAACTAAATTTAGGGTTTCCTTTGGTTAAAAAGAGTTCACTTAATTATAGCCATAAACAGTTTTACATTGTTTGAATGTATTCCAAAAGTGCTTCTTGGGATTTAAATAAGAGTGAACCGTCAAAACTACATAACAACCCAATCTCTTTTCCTTTCTAGAGGCATCTTCCACTTCTCTATATGCTCAATCCATGTGCTGATAATCCATGTAATAAAATTTTTTTTTTAAAAAAAAAGTGTTCATTTCACTTGTCAACCTAGCTAATTGAAGGTTATCATTCAACCACGTGGCACACTACACATGGGTTTTCTCTAAAGATAATTAAAGACTCATTGATAGAAAAAAAAAAAATGAGTCTGTTGGATTCTTTTGAATTTACCTAATTGGGTTGCTTGTTAAAGCAAGTAGGGGTTTGTTGGCTGCTCTTCTAATCAAAAGAATTCAACCAAACTTATGCGTTAATTATTATTAATTAGATTAATGAGCCATATGCAGTGACCGTGAATGGTGGGTAATGTAATTACGTGTCATTAATTTATAACTAAGCATCTTCCTTCCTATCCAACTGCTATTCCTGATAACTCTCGAATGGGTAGCCGACCTAAATGAAAAGTTTCCGTAAATGTTTGACCAAATATTTTGATCTACTGGGATTTCTATATCAAATTTCTACTTCTTCTCAGTGCCATTAAGTGAAGAGAAGTCACTAGATAGAAGCTCATCGAACAATCAAGATCAGCTTATATCCTAGAGCACGCCAATGCTAATAAAAACCAGAACAATCAAGGTCAATTCGGCCCACGTTGGGAAGATTTCTTAGAGCAATTGTGAGTCAAGACTAGTGATGAAAGATGCACTGAAAATGAAGTTGAAAGCTAGTCAAATAAAAGATATGTGGTTATTCACCGACTCCACAGCCACAGCGAATTCTATATAGCAGCCAGGCCAGCCATTCGATTACGATTGTAAACTTAGAATAATACCGACGATAATTTTCAACCAAAAAAACATGCCGTCCAACACGTCATGGAAATTCAAAATATCCTCAACACAAAATAAAATCCATTGGATGAAGTCAGTGCAAATATTGGACATTTTTCATCAGGACAACCGTCTGTCACGACTCACTCAGAATGCAGCTTGCTGCATGATGGGGTTGATGGGTTTGTTTCTATTTATACCTCAAAATGCCGCTTGCTTACAAAACCTAAATAGAAGACCAATTTTCTCTAGGTTTTATATATTTGCATAATGTAACCTGGCTCCTGAAACAATCTTTAAATCCAACTTGGCGCCCTGAACCAGCTCTCCTTGTGTACGACACCTGAGCAGCTATGAATGCTACAATGTATGTCCCTGCCTATTTATTGCACTTAAAGCTGGGATAACGGGCCCTGGGCCCGTTATCAAGTCCCTAAGGCATGTTTCCTTTCGTAAGTATGCACGCACGTACATCCATATGTATGTATGTATGCATACAATATAAAGAATGTTACGTAATTACCAAAAAAAGAGTGATTACATAATCACCCCTACATAGTTGAAGGGAATTAATTATTGTACAATCTTATCTTTTTATTGAATGATTAATCTCATCTAATTATATAAAGATAGTAAATAATAACAAGTAAATAGTAATATAACAACGGTTTAGAATTATTATTTTTACTCTTGAATGCTTTAAATTAAATGTTTTAAAACTTTAAATTAAAATATAATAGTATAAAGTATAACTTCAGTAATATTACAAAGTAATAAAAAAATTAATATAAACTATAAATCAAATTAATTAAGATATAAAAATAAAACTGTAGATAAGAGGTGAACGATATAATTGCAACGAAATAATTCGTAAGTATTATTGATTTGGAGTTAAGTGATTAAAAAAATACAAAGTTGAAATTACAAATTACGTGTAAATATAATAATAATAAAATGAGTTATTACAAATGATTTATTGTTGTCTTGGTCATTTACCTCCAAGTCTGTGGTCAGGCGGATTAATTTTGGATTTTCAGTTTAGTATTGTATTCTTCTATTTACATGTATCCAATCTCACAAAAATATAATAACTTTGAAACATTTCATCGGAGTTCGGAATAGAGCACCTTCCACCTTCAAAAATCAAGCACTCATGGAGAAAGCTAACTCAAAATCAATCATAGAAACTGGTTTAGATTAGATATCATCTGTCATTTTGTTTCCACCGTTTTGGTCATGTATGATCATCCAACAAGTTGGAAAGAGGGCCTAGCACAATATACCGTAGAAGTACCTTTTAGCCAAAATAATAGAAATGTCTGCCACCACATCAACCCGTCTTCCATTGATTTAAAACTCAAAAGAATCCTCAAGACATGCACATATAACCTCAAGTTTATAATGTTCTGAATACAAATAAACAAGATAAATACCTGCAAATATCATTTATTGATACTGCTGTTTTATAATATCTGGCTTTGTACAAGAATCTGGCAAAAGCAAGCAGCCATTTCTGTAGACCCTACTTGGTTCAATCGAGTGTTAACCATTATAGCACAGTCAAGCCAACCACACCTGCGCAGACATGATGTGAAAATAAAATTCATGAAATCTTTTAAGACTGGACCAACAGGAATAGTTGAACACATTGTGTAGGGAGACATACTGGCAGAGACAAGCAAAAGCAAGCTAATGACAGCCAAGATAGAAAATAACCAAAATTTCAGCAAGAATTGCTTCTAATTTGACATGATTTTCCCTACCTCCAAAATGGTAACCTTCTGAATTCCAATGTTACAATCTTCAAAGTGCAAGGACTAATGTTCCTATTTTTATGCCATGTCATATACCAACCAGAAACATGATCATTCTTCCAATTTCAAATGTGAGATCCAGAAAGACATGATCTCTAACAAACAACCAATGCTTCAGTAGGTTCACATTAACCCTTATTACTTTCATTCTAGTCATTGAAATGGGAGGGTAAGAACTAAGAAGATCAAAAATAAATGATGGTGACTAATCCCTCTTTCCCCACTTCTCCTCCCATTCTTAAAGAAGAATTACAAGGAATCAGGACTGAAAAGAGGTATACAAAGTAAATACAACTTCAGAAAAACTGAGGCTCATGCTCCAATTAAATTTTTACCTTCACATAACCATTTTACAAACCACTGGCCTAGGAAGTGCTGTTCAAGGATCCTCAACTTTGAGATAGGAGTTTAAGCTAAATAGTCTTAATATCGTAAGTGAAAATGATCATACTGAAGACTTTTCTTTGTTGGAGCACCAATTATTGAGTACAGGTTCAAAAGACAATCTAACACGCCAAGCAACAATACTTAGGATATATCACACAATTCTTGACACCTTCAGCAGCTCACGCTCCTTGTGTTTGTATATTTTTGTCAGTGGAAAAAAAAGAAAATAAAATTTTCATGCCAAGTCTTTGTGAGTTGTTCATACAAATACATGTAAAAGACATATACATGGCATTTTTTAATAATTTATTACTCAAAAGAAAAATTGCATGAAGAACTCCTACAAGTTTAGTCATTTGCTTTTACATCATATTTTATGCTCCATATACAGTCAATTAGTTTAGAAGGATCAATATTCCTATCATGTTTACTAGAGATTGTCAAAATTCAAATCAATTAATCATGACTATGTTGTAAATAGTAAGGGTAAGCAAGTCTGAGTATCATGCTTCAAAATAGGGAACCAAAACCAGAACCAACTAGCTCCTAAGAAATAAGAACTGGAACCAATTAAGATAGGTTCCTACGCAATTAAATTCAGTTGCGAGTTTGATTCCATCTAGCACTATTCACCTTTTTTTCTCTAATATTTTCTTCCAATTCAACATATTTTCTCCCTGCAGCCGACACTCTTACTTTTGCTCATATCTAGATCTCAAATAGTACTCAAAACCCAGAAAAGCCAAATGAAATATTATTAATATAAAATGACATAAGAAAAAAGAAACAAATGAAAAGCATCACAAATGAAGAGTGAAATAAAGTTTGTTAACTTTGTTAGCATTATCAACAACAGAAGAAGACACACCATCAGGAGTAATGGAACTACAGCTAGACCCATCAAGGAGCCGTGTTGGGCTGAGGAGGTGCAACCACTTTGTTGGTGGGTCAGGTCAGGTCGGGAGCAGCAAAAGGCCATAGACACGATACAAGGCCCCATAGGCCGGCCGCCATATTTTATATATATATATATATATATTTTTTACTTTCACAAGTCGTTCCAGGTCAGGCATGCCAACAGGCATTGTCCCAAGGCCCCCGACACAACTGCATGGCTTGTAGGCCATGCCAAAATTAGGGGGCCCAGCCCCCTGCCACCTCTAGCTACAACGATGATAAGTAACTTTAGGAGGAATAATGGAGGTGGACAAGTATTAGTACTGGTACTTTTGCCAGAACTGATCAACAAGGAAGGGCACAACATGGTGTTCTAAAGAAGGGAGTTGGTGGGTCGAAAGACAATGCGTGGGGGTGGAACCTCAATACTAATGGATGAGATGCTCAAGTCTCTAAGTGAAGCAGCTCGCTCACACTTGCGGGCATTTTAGTGGCTGCCCAAAGCTTGTGAGTTGCAGAACTTTCTAGATCAGTGAAGGCATCAACAGAGGGGCGATAGAGGTTGTTGAAAGAGGAAGTAGGGTTGGTTTGAAGAGAAATGGCGACGAGACGAGGTTGAAAAGGAGAAGCTTTGATTTGAAGATGGGTCTATTGGATCAGGTATGTTCTCGGGTAGTTTATCATATCCACTTACTGGGTCGGTTCCAATTCCTTAGGGGATGGAACCAGAACCTACCTAAACTAAAAGCTACATACCCAACGGTTCCAGTTCAGGTATTTTGCTCACCCTACTTAATAGAATGTACATGCAAGATAACATTTTTTGAGACAGGCACATGCATAAAATTACAGATAATTATGGAAATGTAGACTTATAAAATCCATTTTTTCTTCTGTTTTGCATACCACATGCCAGTCTTCCGCCTGCATTGCCAGTGGTTAGACTAAGTTCGTGCCCACCTATAGATGCAAAACAAAATGGGAGTGAGGAGACAGCAAAAAACAAAAAAGATAGCATCAAAGGCAATAATTAGCACACAATTATAACATTCTTAAGACAAGGAACTCCCCCTACTTGGAATCAAAAACTCTTTTCACCCAATTATTTCCTTAAAACTTGCATTTATTAATAAATAACATATATTTTGCTGCATAGATAAAAAACTAAGTTCATGGATAAAAGAAAAAATTGGTTTCCATTTCAAAGTTGCTCCCACATCACCATATAGTCATTAAAATATCAAAATGTGGTTCTTGTGTCAGTAAAATTTATAAAGACCAGTTTCCTCTCTGCATAAAGATGAAATTGCAAGCTAAGTAAATCATTAATAGATATACGTATACCTTTTCCAAGGTCATCCTCTAGCTCATGAACCACCAGGGCTCTTCCAATTACAGCATTAGGACCACTCAATGGGATCTGCACAGTTGAGCCAAAATAATTAGATATTTTAGCTAGGAGGAAACATAGTATTCTTTAATATCATAATTAATTTCAGAAGTGATGAAGAAAAGGAAAGGAAAAACAAAAACAATTGCAACAGACAAAACAAACATTGGTAGAAAACAAAACCAAGCATAAAAATACCTGATTGTCAACAATTGTTGCTTCTGCCACACCTGTGTTAAAAACCATTATGAGACACAATTAGTTGGTTATGAGGAAGACCAAAAAAAATGCCAGAAAGGAAAAAACAAACGAAAATGCCATACCATCAGCACCAGCAATTATGTTTCCCAGGTCACCCGCATGACGGATTTCATCCTCAGGAGCACCATGAGTCATATTGTTAGGATTGAAATGTGCTCCTATAATTTAGAAGAAAAAAGAAAGTGACAGAAAAAAATTATAAAAACACATGCAACCACCAACATTATGATTTTCACCAACTGAAACATTAAAAGAAGAGATATAGTGCTGATTTCTGCTTTTATTACGGTCAGGTCTTACCCGTTGACATGCATCCATTAGTTGTATCACCATACTCATGCTACATAAAAATAAAACAAAAAGCAAATCCATTAGGAAATTTCACAGGATTTAAAGTTGGTTTAGAAAAAAGCTACAGCCATAAGAACTCACTAGATGGAAACCGTGAGGTCCAGGAGTAAGTCCTGTAATTCGAACCTTCACAGTTGTGGGACCTATTTATAGCAGAGTTAAACACTTGTTAATAATTTGCATAATCCAGCAATGCTAACAACAAATACAAAGAGAAGAACATATCAAACTTTGTGTGTAGCGTCTTCATTTCTTTCAATTGGCTAACACTTAAATTAGAATCCACTGCCTTCATATGGCTATTTGACTTTGTATAATAGTAGTTCTCCAAATTTCAAAAAAAGTGAAAGCAATGGAAAAAAAAGATTCTGTCTATTGAAGATTCAAGAATATAATCATTTCCTAACGCAATTTTCATGTAGTGACAGTAAAAGTTTTGTAAAGCATTCCTGCTGGGCTGCTCTATTGATTCTTCAAATAAATTATCGATGGTTTAAGTTAAAAAGAGAGTTTAGCAAGAAACAATTCGAATCAGTAGCTTATTTAAATCAGTTATTGCATGAATCCAAGACTTCTATTAATGCAACTATCTCATTCTCCAGTTTCGTAACAATTCGATTAGCAAAAAACTTCATATTTCTCTAAACAATAATCCAACAAAAAACCTACCCCAAATTCTTCACTAAATTCACCGAAAGCAAACAGCTAGAAAACTAAAAACTAAAAATAAAATTTTAAGTTCAGAATAAGTAGTAATAAATAAATAAAAAAAAAAAGGAATTAAAACAGAGAAACAGACCCTCATTTTCTTGAGTCAAAGTAACAACTCCTTCGACATTAGAATTTCCCTTAAGAACAGCTACGGCTTTCTTGGTGGCAGCGACAACAGCGAAGGGCTTGGAAGCGACTGCGGACAGAGTTAAGTTGGAACGAAGAGGGAGTTTGAGAGAGACGCCGGTAAAAGACGAGTGAAGAGGATAAGAAGAATGCGAGGAAAATTTGGAGAGAAGAGTGTGAGAAGTTGGGGAGGCAGAGACAGTGAGGAGAGTGTGAGCTGCCATGGCTACAATTGCAGCTTGAATTCAGAGAGTGGAGTAGATGATGTGATACTGCGATGTAAATATGCTTGCTTTGTGGTGGTTGCCGTCCGATGATAAGTGGACCTGTAACCCTTTGTTTTTTGCATGGATACCCTTACAATTTCATTGTATTATGTATATCAGCTATCCATTACCTATTAATTCTTTTCTTACTTTTTTTTTTTTTTAATACATAAAATTTTAAATTAAAAATAAATTAATATTATATATTTATATGTTTTTCTTATTTCTTAAAAAATATATATATATAAGTAAAAAAATATTTGACAGATTTAAATTATAATTGAAATCGAATTAAATTACAATTAAACCATTTAAAATTGAATAGATTGTGTTATATCTATTTCTTGAGCATATTTTTATTTTAGTCTAAATAATTTTTTATTGTAGATTGAAGCTTATATTTTAATATTTTAATATTAAAATTTTTATTGTATATTTAAATATTGGAAATAATTTATTTTTAGCTTATATATATTATATAAGTTATCTTTTCTTTTTTATTACGTATAAACCTTTGAGTGAATTGAGGGGTATTATTGGTATTTGCTTTTATTAAGGTATCCCATAAGATATAACAACGTCTAGAGATACTAACTAATAAATTTTTTTTCTTTTTTTGTTATCATTTTTGTGTATTTACGTCAATGTTTGATATGATGACGTAAACAAAAACATTAAGTTATACATTATTTATTAATTTTGTTTTTACAAAATAATTATAAAATTTATCTAAAATAAACAAAACATACTTAAAATAAATAAAGTTGAAAGATCAAAGTTTCTTTATTATTTTAGATAAGTTTCTTTTCATGCGTCGCTAACGGTGACAACATCTCTGATGGTCATTTGAATCTGACTTTGACATTTGGCTCCTTCATTAGTGTGTTATAATTATTTATAAATTAAAAGTTTTAATTTCAATAATCTTTATAAAGGTAAAATAATCTAACACTATATTAAGGGAATAATTAACCTTTTGACAATTAGTGTAAAATGTCATTCAATTATGTTTGATGGATACGTATAAGTATTTACGAAAACGTTAAAATTGGTTTTCAAAATTTATTGAATTCTGAATCCATCCTATTAAGACTTTTAGTGCACATTTTAGAAACATTAGGTTTTAATATTGACAAGGGCAATTTCCTTAACTAGGAATTACAACAACTAATTTTCAAAATAGAAAAAATTACTATAACAAAAAGTATACTTTCAATTCTGAAATTTTTTATTGTTTGGTTATCATTAGATACATATTAGTTTGATTGAAGTCATCTTGTATTGGATCGGTTAGCTTTCTGGTTCCACTGTGGCTTGCTTGCTCCTTAGATCTGCCACTAATGGCGTCCTAAGTATTTCAAATTATAACAAAATTTTTCGTTATTTATGGATTTCATAAGAAGCGAAATTTTGTGTAGACGACGACAGCATTTACTGTTTCTCCTGGAGTGACAGTGTGGGACGCATTGGATTTTTAGATTGTGATGACTTTTGGGTTGGTTGACACTGTAGATGCCACCGCCATTGACACCATTAGCAATTGGGTTCGTTGTTGCAGCTAACATTTTTGCTGGTGGGGCATTTGATGGAGCCCAATGAACCCGGCCGTTTCGTTCGGGCTCGCTTTGGTCAGCTGGAAGTGGACCAACCATGGGTGTACTGGGCTGGGTCTTTGACCGGAGGTGGGCTTGCTGGGCTTATATATGACACGCTCTTCGTCACTCAATCGGATGTGCCCATGTCCGACTGCAGTGACACTTGGCATAAAAAATTAGGACAACAGCTTATTTCCAAGACAAATTTCCACCTTTTAAATTTTACTAACCCAACTACTCATTATTCGAATTTTTTACTCAATTTTACTGGTATTATTTTATAAAATAATTAAAATATTTTTATTAAAAAAAATTTATAATAAAATTAAAAAATAATATTTAAATATAAATACAATAAAAATTTTTAAATGTTTCAAAATTTTAAAAAATAAAAAAGACAGCTATCATTAATAATTAAATTAGATGACTAAAAACAGTCACTTGATTTTGACTATCTTGATTAGTAGAGATTATTAAATTTGACTATTTTTACTAATAACAATGTTATGAAAATGATCGGTGAGATTAAAGTAAACCGTTTTTAATTATTTTTAAACTTTTTTATTGACAGAAATGATTAGATTTGACTGTCTTATTTATAAAATTTATTTTATTATTTTATAAATTTTATTAAAATAATTATAATATTTTTTTAACTAGTAAATTTTAATTTTTAATTATCAAATTTAAATATTAATTTTAGTTAACAAATAGATGTTTGGTTTAAAAAAAATTAAGAGACGGGCTAATATCTTTGAATGAAACTTTATAAGAGAATATGTCCTTTGGTCAAAAAATAAACATAGAATTCACCTTTTTTTTTCTTTTTTATCTGCACTCATTTGTCATGTAGAATAATTCTTAAAAATATTTGTTCGATGTGTAAAAGTTACAGCTTAAAACAAAATATAAGAGCCCCATTAAAGCACAGCCGCATGAAGGAGCCATTATCCACCATGTAGACGGACCTGTGGAGGTCGAGAGTCTGCCCTTATCCTAGATCTGGACAAGGATCTTCAGGTTAATGCTGAGCTGGATAACCAACAGTCAGTAAGGACTTAAGTGTTATTTTCAGTTTTGATGGGTCAGAATTTCGAAAACGAGAATTTTAGAGATCAAACTGCAATTATCCCCTAAAATTTCAGTATAAAACCATAAAAACCACAGCCTGTCTCGCCTCACTGCAGTACGCTCCCTATTGAGACGTCCACTGTCCACACCGCACATTAACAATCCCAACCATCCATCACCAAAACAATGCCGTTCAACAGAATATCGATTAGACCATCGGAAGATTCTCCACTTGCAATATTCAAAGCTCCGTTAGCTGAATTCATCAGCACTCTTATATTTGTTTTCGCCGGTGAAGGGTCAGTCATGGCCTTCGACAAGCTAACTGATAATGGTTCCACCACTCCGGCCGGCCTCATTGCAGCTGCTTTGGCTCATGGTTTTGGCCTCTTTGTCGGCATCTCCGTCGCATACAACATCTCCGGTGGCCATGTGAATCCCGCCGTGACGTTTGGGGCGTTTGTTGGGGGACATATTAGCTTGGCAGACGGCATTTTGTATTGGATAGGCCAGCTTCTTGGTTCAACTGTTGCTTGCTTGCTCCTTAAATTTTGCACTCATGGCATGGTAAGTAATGTACCTAATTTTGGTAAATATAAAATATGGAACAACTTTCAAAATAGAGCTGAATTAGTTAAGGGGCTTTCTGAAGCATGTTATGGGGATTTTGGAAAATTTTCATGACATTTTCTACAATTTTGTAAAGAAAATTAATTTTTATACAGACGACGTCGGCATTTGCTTTATCTTCTGGAGTGACTGAGTGGAATGCGTTTGTTTTTGAGATCGTGATGACTTTTGCGCTGGTTTACACAGTTTACGCCACCATCCTTGATTCAAAGGCGGGCAACGTTGCGGGGACAGGACCATTAGCTGTTGGGCTGGTTCTGGCAGCTAACATCTTGGCGGGTGGAGCATTTGATGGAGCTTCTTTGAACCCGGCCATGTCATTTGGTCCTGCCTTGGTCAGCTGGGACTGGACCAATCACTGGGTTTACTGGGCCGGTCCACTGATCGGAGGTGGGATTGCTGGGCTTGTATATGAGACCTTCTTCATCAATCAATCTTACCAAGCCATACCCGTCACTGAGGGTTAGCTGAAATATTAGGATGGCAATGGTGGTGTGGAGATAATCCTCTTTGCTACATCTAGCTCTATTTCTTCTGGTTGACATTGATCTAAGTATCATTTTTATTATTGTAATTTTTATTATATGCTCGAACGTTTAATTAATCCATGCAAATGGTTAATTATCCTTTATGGTAATGACCATCTATCTTATTAAATTATATTCTTAATTTTGAGTGGATTTCTTAGGTTTTCAAACTCATTTGACAATGTTGAAGTATTTTTACAAGGTTTTTTAGTTATATAATGGGAGCGAGTATAGAGCTGAAATAGGTTCAAAACCTGAAAATTTTAATAAATTAAACTTGAACCAAAAAAAAAAAAAAGAGAAGATTTGAATGGACAGACACGAAACCCAAACCCAAACCCAACATTTTTTTTTTACAATTTCGGGTTTAGGCAAGTTAAACCCAGTTCAATATACTTTATTAACAGTCTTAGTTATAGAGTTCATGGATCATGGATGAATGGCTTCAACTGTTATAAACTACGAGATAATGGTGATAATGGTTCTACAGTGTGTTCTTAAAGGACAATACCAACATGAGGTGAGTTTTTGTAAAGCGACGAATGTCTTAAAAAGGTGAGGTGGGTTGATGATTTGACGTAGAGGGATGGCCAGTGGTCCACTGAAAACTCATCACAATGTCCCTTGGCCATTGCCAGCAAGGACCATCATATTCATAGGACCTAATTTGCCAAACTATAATATATAAAAAAACATTGAAGTTGTGTTTAGATCCATTTGTGATAATTTCAACACAATCGAATTTAATTTTGAGTTTATTTAAATACAATCTGAATCAAAATTTGTATATAAAACTCGATTTTAATTCAATATTTATGTGATATAATATCAAATTAAAATATTATAATAATGATTTATCAATAAAATTTTGTTTCTATTTTAAGATTTTTCTATCATTCTGTCAAATAATATCAGAGCGAGATACGATTTTATCAAACCAACATCATTAATGATTGAAATAACAATAATTTGAAACTTTGGCACACCTATTTCAAATCTTTGTTTAAAATTTTTAAATCATTTGATTAAGTTAGCTTTTAGTCCACAAACAAAATGACGCCTAATTTGAAGAGATTGTGATGCCACCAAATCTGAAGAGGTCAGCTAAACTTTTATCAGGTTAAAACCATCTTTATAGTATACATTGATTGAGATTGGTGAACCTTCACTTTCAAACAATTGATTGGAGTGTTTGGGCCCAACCCGGAAGGGGACAGCCCATAAACACGCAATTGTACGTTTCAAAAAAGATGCTGACACGTCACATGCAAAAACGACATATGCTGACAAGCCCAAATGACACTACCCAATCACAATTTACCACGTTTCCACGCATCAGATGTTATATTTGGGTGACTCACAGCAAAAGGATTAGGTTCGGGCCCACGCTTAGTCAGCTTTGTCTCAGATCCTATCCGATTTTAACCTTTTGATCGTGAAATTAATATCAGCAATTTTAAACAGCGGCCGTAAAAAAACTAACATAATCAGCAATATCAGCAATTTGATCGTGAAATTAATATTCAATTTGGATATTCCTCAAATTCAAACTAACATAATTGAATTGTATTATGTTTAAAAATAATTTTTAGAAATCTCAAAATATTTATAATTTTAAAAACATTATAAAATATATAATATTTAAAAGTACTTTAAATATGAAAAATGATTCAAAAGAAGCATTTCCCTGTAAAAAAAAAAAAAAAAAACCCTTTTATAATAAAAAAATTAATAAAAATTTTGCATGGATATTAAGTAATTATTTAATAATCATATAAGTTATCTACAATAGCGTGTATATCATGAGAGTCTAAAGTGCTTGTGGGACTCCTAACTCTTCACTTATCCAATATTTTTTCTTATCTCCAAAGTACCCTTATTGTTAAAAATAGTCATTGAAAGCCATCATGTCCGATTTCGTAATTACGACAAGGTCTTCCCAGCCGTTGTCTTCCCGCCACCCACTATCAGAAGGGCTCAACATTATTTCTGACTCGGTGTCAACTCATTCTCTACCCTGCGCTGACTCAACCAAAACTCACGTTGAATTCAACTACTTCAACGAGAGACAGCAATCTAGGAGAGATCTATATTAGTGGGAGCAAAAGGTATTAGATTTTTTAAGATTAATTTTAGCGTACTCTGTGGCCTTGCGTGCATCTGATCTCGGTCATCTCACTAAAATTACGTGAACAAGAACATAAATATTTCCTTCTCTCTCCCGCTTTTAAGTGGTGTTTTTGCCGTACTGGTATCCATCTTTCAAGCAACACCGTTTCGTGGAAGACAATCACAGGTGGGTTCTTAATTTTTTTCACGAGTTTTTTTCTATTTTTCACTTGTTTTCTTATTTGGTATTATGGAGTAGATGTTGATATCTCGATTCAATCTTGTTTTACGTTTTTTATGTTCAGATTGTGAAGAATGGGATCGTCTCATGAGTCAGCTTCTGTTGAATATGTGTCTTTGATGGAGCTTGGATCTGGGAATTATGGGTAAGTTTCATTCACTGAATTTTAGTTTATTGGATGTGTACTTTTTTTAGTGATGGTTTTTTGTTGTTTTTGTGAAGGTGCTCACATTATCGGAGGAGATGCAAGATTAGAGCACCTTGTTGTGGTGAAATATTTGATTGCAGACATTGCCATAATGAAGCTAAAGTATAAATTAAACATATTTTTAAGAATTTGCTCTTTAGTTTTGCTTGTTTATGTTGGTATTTATATAAGCTGATATCAAATTTCTTTTCTCTGAATATATATGAACAGAATTCACTTGAAATTGATGCTCTTGGCCGTCATGATATTCCACGCCATGAAGTTGAAAAGGTCGGCATATGTTTTTTCAGCTTTAGATAGTTTGTAATTGAACTATAGGTACTTAAGTTACTGTTCTAGATATTCCCACTGGAACAACATTGTGGAATGAATACCACTACTTTGCTTGGCGATTTTATCGTTTTTCTTTGCTTTGAAGCCAGAAATTCAAGGAGGAAAAAGTAATTGGTGGCCCGTAGCCATGTGGTTTTCAATTTCAGTCCTTTTCCATCCTTTTTTTAGCTCTTCCCTCTTTTGTATGTTCATTGTATTTTAAAAGGCTAGTGGATTTTGTTTTCTTTTATGACCTATTGAGGACATGATTAAGCCGAGCAGATATTTCTTAGACAAGTTTTAATTTTATTATAGGTCATAGTGATCTTTTCTTCCCCTGATTTAACTATGAATTACCATGTGAGTTTCTGTTCTTGTTCTCTAATTATATCTTGTTTCATTCTCAGGTCATCTGCTCTGTGTGTGATACAGAACAAAATGTAAGCGTCTTAAACATAAAGTAACTTATTATATTGATTAAAAAAAATAATAATAATAAGCACAAATCACTCAAAAAAAAAAAAATGTATGTTGGTATTGATATTGTTGAATTATACTGTATCAGGTCCAACAGAATTGCATAAATTGTGGAGTTTGCATGGGAACGTACTTCTGTGAAAAATGCAAATTCTTTGATGATGATGTGAGTTTCTAGTGGTTTTATTGTTATCGGTTTCCTTTGTGAGTTCTTGTCTGTAATCTATGAAATGGTCACTTCTTTCAGATATCGAAGAATCAATACCACTGTGCTGAATGTGGAATTTGCAGGTGAGATTCTCAACTTATGTTCTGTTTTTTCTATATTTACTTGGATTCTTAATCTGCTATAGTATAAGAACTAGTAGTAATTAGCATTCTTTTATGGTTCTCTTGAAAGTCATCCTCCTTGTGATTGGTTTCACAGAAGTGGAGGCAAGGAGAATTTCTTCCACTGCAATAAATGTGGTGAGACAGGCCTTTTCCCTTGTTGGCCATGGCCAGTATCAATGGCTTTCCAATCAAAATTTTCTTCTTCTTCATTCTTTTGAACTAAGTTTTCAAATGGTTATAATTTCTGGTTCAGGATGTTGCTATTCGAATTTCATGAAGGATAAACATTGTTGTGTGGAAAGAGCAATGCACCACAATTGCCCTATTTGCCTTGAGGTAAATAAATCAAGACATCATTGCAAATCAATTCTCAAGTCATTTACAAGGAATTGACCAATCCATTTTGATATGCAGTTTCTTTTTGACACCATGAAAGATATCACTGTCTTGCGCTGCGGACACACAATCCATTTGGGATGTTTGAAAGAGATAGAGATGCATTCTCGGTAACAACTGTATTCCCTTCCCAATTTCTAGGCAGGAATAAGCTGCCAAATTATTCAGATTTTAGTGGTTCATACGTTCTCAAACTCTTCCAGGTACTCTTGTCCAGTATGCTCAAAGTCCATCCGTGACATGTCCAGCTTGTGGTCAAAGATTGATAAAGAGGTATTTTCTATCTCCTTCTCAGGAAAGATGGTTATATTGTTTTATGTTGCTGACATGCTTCAAGCCATAACAATCTGTCACTGAAACTTCATTTCCCAGATTGCCTCAACTCCAATGCCTGAAATTTACAAAAAGAAAATGGTATGGATTCTGTGCAACGATTGCGGCGCAAGCTCCCGTGTTCAATTCCACATTGTGGCACATAAATGCCTCAGCTGCAAGTCATACAATACTAGACAGACGCGGGGAGACACCACCACTTCATGCCCATATGAGATGCCTGAGATGGTGAGATGACCAAGCCTAAACAGCATCAGAGAGAACATCTGTATTTGTGGATTACCCTCCATCTCAGTGATATTTTTGTAAATACTATATAGTAGGAAAAAAATTATTCTATTATTAATTTTGTATAAATCAGTGATACTATTTTGATTCTTAAAGATATTTTATTTTGTCCAATACCTAAATTACGAGATTTGATTGGTTCGACCTCAATCAATCACCATCACCTTAATATTTTAAACGTCCATCCCAGCTTGGGAGAACCTCTTCCGCACTCACTTCTATGCACTCAAGGCCAAGATTGGAGTCTCCTTCGAAGCTCCATCTTGTGTGGGCATATTGGAGGAAATAAATTATTCTACTATTCTAGGAGGAAAGTAAATATTATTTCATTATTAATTTTGTAAAAATCAATGATATTATTTTGATTCTTAAAAGTATTTGATTTTATCTAATTTTTAATTTATAAAATTTGATTAATCTAGGATATTATCTTATTGACACACATAATCAATTTAATTTCTGCTTCCATTATTTTTTTTAATCGTTAGTTGATAGAAGATTATTTGCATTTCAATTTTTTAGAGATAAGTTTTTTCAAACCAGGGAAGAATGTTGTTGAATTTTTAAATCAGAAAAAATTATAAATTTTTAATGTAATTATATTTAGAGTTATTTGGATTATTTTCTTATTTTATCTAGGGATATTATATTATTTAATGATTTTAATTAGATTGAATTATCCTTCTATTTCTTAAACATTGTCAAATACACCTTGTTGATTGGAAAAATCATACCAATTTACACTTTGTTATAATTAGAAAATAATGCATATTCGTATAGTAGAAGATAAGCCAAATCGAACTTGAGTTTGGAAAAGCTCAAATTTTATTCAACTAATATGAAGTCAAGCTGAAGGTTCAACAAGATGGATTAAGTTTTTTCATGAGCCTCTTAATGAGTTTCTTATCAAATTTTTTAATCAAGTTTTTAAAATATGTCACTAAAACAACATTATTTTGATTGAATTTTTTAAGCTCACGAGCTTGACTAATTGAAACCTCCTAAAGCTTGAGCTTCAACTTAATAATATTAAAATTATGAACTCAAACTCAAATATATTTGGTTTGAATCTAATTCTACGTATTCGGTTCTTTTTTTTTTTTTTAAATTATGGAACTGAACTGAATTATTTTAACTCCAAATTACATTTTTACTTAATTTAGGGCATCTAAACTGAAAAATTAGAACATCTTATTAGTATGAAATTTGCTTACCCAATGCTTAGCCATAGAAAGAAAATTACTAAAAATGATGAAATAATTTATAAATACACTGATACTCTCTCTATATTAGATTTTGATTTTTAAATTTTGATTCTACCTAAATTCTAATTTGCCATTAATTAATCCTATTGCATTGAGTTTCTATTTGTGTAATGATAATTTAAACCCAATGTTTACATTTTTGGGATTAGAAATGAATTTAAATCGAATCAAATTTAAATAAGGGTCAACTCTCAAATTTGACTTGAATCTAGGATAATAAACTTAAGCTTGAGCTTGACTAACTCATGCTATGAATAATAACACCAGAAAAAGTGAACAATAATATCAAAGAAAGAAGAAAAATTGATCGTCAATAATCTTAGCTCTAACATATCAATTGCAAGTCAAACTCAATAAACTAAAATTATTTCCACTCGAGTATGACTCATTCAAGACAAACAATGAACCAAGTTTGAACTAGTTTGAATAGAATTCACCCTATTTGAGATAGAAGTGTAATTTTGGTCGTATCTTATAGGCTTAAACTCATTATACTTTAGTAATTTTATCTAAGCGCCACTTATTTTGCTCATAAACCCTATATTCCATCTACTAACTTTCAGTGTAGAAAGATGGAAAGAGTTTATTTTTGTTTAAATGAAAAATCGATTTGAGTAAACGATTTTACAACTCTTTGCCTATATATTTTTTTTGGCCTAATCGGTCCGCCCCCACCTTTTACTCTAAACCAACAATAGTTAGTCAATCTCCAAATTTACTAGCTATACTAGGTTGTAAACTCTAGAGAAATAATCAATTTTATGACACATTTTATCAATTAAGTTAATAATTTGATCTCAATAAAGTGTTCAAATAATCTGAATTTACAATCACCTCTTCAAAACCACATTATACTATATTGTTTTAACCACTTAAACAATCCTTTGGATGAGAGATGGCTAAAGTTTGTCGAATAGGGCAAGTTGAAAAAATTGTTTGACCTAGATCTAAGATCTAGAAGTGAAATCAAATGCACCTTTAAATATTTTTCTCTGTGATTAACGGAGAAGAGTCTAGTTTTGAACATGGTAGTCCTGCACTCATCCCAAGTATATGACCCATTAACAAAACTGTTTCAGTTTCATTAAAGGTGTCTCGCACGTGCAAAAGTTTTTTTCCTTTCCCTTTCATTTTCCTCTTTCCCTACTGTCGGCTATAATTTAAACATACGATACAATAATAAATTAAGCCTGTGAAAAAAAGGTTAACCTTTTGCCTGGAGAAAAGCGCTCTGAATTGACTCGACCCACACACGTTTCAGACGACGGAGCATCAGGAATCCCATGAGGATAGGCAACTTAGAGTAATTAAACTTAGCGGTATCCAGTCCAAGTCCAGGGCACTCGTCATATAAAATATGTTGTTTCTTCGAATAACTGTAAAGCAATCTCGCCACTTTGTTCTTCATTAAATGGCAAATGAGAAAGCTGACCAAAGAATTTACTCCATGAAGCATAAAATGGTTCGCTAACAACGGCACCGCAACTCAAACCACTTTGGCAAATGCGGGAATTTTACCTTTTCTCTTTTTCTTTTCCTTTTTCGACTTTCCAGATGTACAAAATGGTCACATGGATTGGAATGGACCTGCCATAGATCCAGCATCGTTTTGAATTCAAACCAAACTTTTAGTTTATAATACAATGACAAGATTTTTAGTAAAAAAGGATCCAACCCTTGCTAGAACTTCTAAATTATCTCCAAGAGCAGCCGAAATTGGCATCATTTGGCACTTTGGATTGGATTATAACCCGAGCTCCTGAAGCAAGTCTGAAGGAAGGAAATCAAACTAAATTTTCAAATTTCGATAGAGATAATGGAACATAAGAAAAGGTTTAAAAGTTTTAAGAACATTAGAAAATTGGGTTGGAATCAACACTTAACTTTCTTCGATTTTGATCACGTTCTCCTTCTCTTCTCTGGAAGAATCCAACCTGTTTGATGGTTTTTTACCTGAAAAAGGTTCAATTGTTCTTTTACTGCTACCATTGGATGAAGTACCAAGTATACTTTGGGAGCCGTCAACTCTATCAGAGGAATTTCTAGGTTTGTCAGAAATAGGTGATTTCATTGAATCACTTCGTGGTTGCTTGCCTAGCGAGGCCTTGATTGAGCGAGGAATGCATTTAGAATGTCCAGAATCAGACTCCTCTTTGTCCTTAGTTGAATCCAGCTGCTTTGAAGTCCTGCAATCAACTTGATCCATAAATAATAAATAATAAACAAGAAAATTACCAAAACCTATGAGAAGACAAACCATCTGGATCTAATCACCAGTTTAGGAAACAACTATTCTATGGCAAGTAGTGTCCACATAGATGGAAGTCCTATTATCTGCTTATCATGGTCTTGAAGCTGAATTTTGAATTCTCAATAGAACTGATTGAAATAAAAACCTGAGTACAGAATTTAGTATGAAGGTCGTGCATTTTGCAATACTTTTGAGATTTACTTCATAGCATTAGAAATGGATTTCCTTTATGTAAAAACACATCAATCTAAAGAGAGCCAATCTACACAGTGGAATTCTAGATCTTCCTATAAAGAAATGACCAGGTGTACAAAATGACCTAGCTGCACCAAGTATCAGGTTCCGCTGCCTTAGACTGGTAGATCTAGACTGACTGCAGCATAAGTAGTCTTTTCAAGTCTGGTTCTTAGATGTCACCTCAAGCACAAGCTTGATCACATAATAGAGCATGTCAAATGTTTAACCAAAACTCATAGCACTCCAACATGCTAATATTGTCAGGTTCTTCTGCCTTAGACTGGTCAATCTAGATTGACTGACGCTTAAGTAGTCTTTTCAAGCTTGGTTCTTAGATTTCTCCTCAAGCACAAGCTTGCTCACATAATAGATCATGTCAACTATTTTGTCTAACCTTAAGTCATAACATTCCAAAATGCTAATATGACTTGCACAAATTAGTGACTAAAGCAACCAAATCCCCTCGGCAGCAACTTGGTATGACACAAAAGGAGATTGTCCATAATCACATGTTCTGCATGGATGACTAGCAGAATACCCATTTTTAAGTGAAATGAGCACATATCTTAATTTAATATTCATTCCGTTTTACACATGAAACCCAGAACTAATGGAGGAGAATATTTTATCAACTAAAACATAAACAGTAATATTTATGTGACAAAAATATAGGTGATGAATTGTAACAATTCTACTAAATACTTTTTCCCACTATGTAGATTTACAGCATCAATATATTTGACATATCACGCTCATACCGGTGTTAGACCATGAATTTCCATGTAAAAGAGAATTTTGTTAACACCAGCTATGTAACTCAAACCCCTTTGGGTATTAAAATATCTAATATCTAATTATTGAGATTATTTCTAGCATAGTTTTACATCATCTAATGCTGTGAGACAACTTAACTTTAACAGTTGAAGGGCTCCAAATGATCTTGCCATTAAGAAACCTTCGCATAAAATTGGCTATGAATTTCTAAGTCACATTTCAGCTATTTTACATAATTGTCAAATAATAGAATAATACAACTGATATAAAAGCTCATAACACTGTGGATCCTTTAAACTGTACCAATCAAGATGTGAACAGAAGATAAAATATGGAACTAAATCACCACTCACAGATTGTTTTTGAAAGGATATCCAAAGAAATGATATTGTGAGTTAAGAGCTACAGTCAATCTAACCTGTTAGCATTGTAGGAAGAAGACCGCTTCAATGAATTGAGTTCAGCTTCTTCTTCCTTAAGCATTTTTGCCTCAATCAAATTCCCACTAAAATATTCTTTATCGTCCAGTCTCAGCCTCATCAACCTTGGATTCTCAGAGAAGCAATCAAGCTCTCCCAACATTAATGAAGTAGAGAACAATGGGGAGGGAAATTTTGAATGGGAAAACCTCGGTCGGTAGGTTGGAATTAGACCAAAACTGTGATCTTTTACTGATATTGACCCGCAAGAGATCAATTGCAACAACATATTTGTAGCCTTGAGTCTTGCATTGGTAGGCATTCGGATTTCTTCCTCTTCAAGAATTCTGAAACTGTTAATTTTATTAACATCGGCTCTAATCAAGGATTCCAAAGTTTCAGTCTTCCCGCCTGAGGAAGATACACTACAGGAAGATGGAGGAGGTGAAACTGAATTCCCACATATCTCAGAATTGTCTTTCACGCATAGAACCTGGTTTTGGTAATTGCCATTACAAGGAGGTTCTATGGACCTATCATCAGTAGAAATACCCCTAGCACAGGTGTCTCTTGTTTTAGCTCCATTCATATTTTCCTCAGTCTGTGTCGAAGCATCTGCTGATCTATCAGTCTTATAAACCTTATACTCTGTTAAGCTTAAAGAACCACCCCAGGAAGAATCCTTTCCGATTGTGAATTTCGGCGACACAGCAGAAGAGCAAGGATGCTGAACTGGAGGAGAAAGGTCATCATCTTGTGAATGCTTAGTTCCCTTCCCAATCATGCTTGAAGATGATGCAGAATCGTCTTGGCTTCTAGAAGATGCTGGTTCCAGTAATGCTAACTGTTTCAAGCTCTGAATTTTGGTGTTCCCAACAGGACAGAGACGACCTGTAGAGAAAATTTTGCAGCTTTGAAGTCTTAGATCCATTCGCAAATGGTAAAACTTATTTTAAACCATAAAACAATAAGAACATATCAATTTAGTTCACCTGATTTAGATTCATCAAAGAGCTCAGAACCTTTAAGAACATATTCATTTCCATTTACAGGAAGAATTAGATCATCTTCACAGAGATCATGCCACACAAATCCATTCTTGTAGCTTCTGCATTTTCAAAAGAAAAAATAAAACTCAATTAGACTATATTCTGAATACAGGAAAGAAAAATGACGTCTACTTGCTTATCTTTCCAATCACTGGACAAAGTTCCAACCGTTTATTCCTAAGAAACACAAAATTCTCAAGGGTACTAATTATGCAGGCTAGCCAATTCACAATCGTGTTAACTAAACAGCTCTGTTAGTCCTTTTTCAATGCTTTTTTCAGCAGATAAACAGGTCAGCCACAGTAATTTTGAAAAGAAACAAACAATGATAAAATGGTTGACTGGTAATGCAGGTTTACCTCTTACAAGACCACGAATATATAGAAGCCATCCCTCTGCCTCTCAGAACATTAATCCTATCAATTACATCTGCACCCAACACCAAAAAAAAAAAAAAATCTCGATAACAAAGACAACTAAAACTGCCAGAGCAAAAACGTAGGCGATTTATTTCTGTCAGTCTAATCAGTCAGTCACAGTACCTCTCAAGTATAAACCGTCCGGTGACGACAACGGAACTTCAATGAAGTGAGGATGTTCGAGCTGACGATTCCTACATAAATAGTACACAACAGCCACTTTTCGACTTAACTGATGATACTTTGGCGATTTCTCCGTCCACACTTTGGCTCTCTCCGGACTCACTTGCCGATACTTGTTCATTCTTCCCTCCATTTCAAACGTTCAACACTCGGATTTTCACTCTAATCCTAATCTCATCAAACCAACAATAACTGCAACCAAAAAAAAAAATTCAGAAAAAAACAAAACATAGCAAATCATAAATCAGATCTAACAATAAATTAGAATTATATTTCTTAATACCTAACAAAAACGACATGGAGAGAAAGCGAAAAGGAGGGAGAGATCTTAGTTTGTAAGCAATGCGTAAAAGCGAGACGGAACGAAAAGAATGAGGCGTAAAAAAAAGAAAGAGACTGTTTGTTTGTTACATGTAGGGAGCTTGAAAGTGATGAAATTGCAAAAAGCGAAAAGTGAGAGAGTGATGGTGACTGTTGAAGAAAACGACGCAAGGAAGAAGGGAGTTGGGTTGGGTCGGGGCTTCTGGCTTCTGCTTCTCTCCTTCGTTTCTGGTGTTGTTTTCGTAATTGGATGGCACTTACGGAGAAGTGATTTTGTTTGTTTTAGCTTTCCGCTTTCTTCCGCAAGACAGACACAGTTAATAATTAAACAATTAAAATTTTAAAAATGAGCTTTGATGAGACCGAAACCCAAAATTATTGTCCTCATAGAATGTTTACGCACATAATTTCAATAAAAAAAATCCTTCATGATTACAAGGCGGTTGTAAATTTCTATTCTAATAAATATAAATCATATGCATAATAGACCATGATATTAAAATTGATTCATTGAACTTAGGATATCCACAAGATTTAATTAAATTTCGATGAAGACTTTAAGAGTTGGACAGCCTAAATTAATAGCGTAAACTAACCCAATTAAATCGTTGAGACCAGTATTAATCCAAACAACTCTGTGATATAATAATAGGGACCGCGTACGTGGCGGACCGTAGTCCAAAATTAAAGAGCACTCAGAGATAGGGTTGAATTCGAATTGAATATATTTAGATTTGTTTTTTAGTTTAATTCGAATGAACCCAAAACAAACCGAATGAATCAGAATACGAATACGAATCTGAACTGTAATTTTAAAATTCAGCGAATACGAATCGAACAAACCCGAACACAAATACGAACTTAAAATAATAATTTTTTAATTAAATTTTATTAATTATTTGTATTAATTATAATTTTTAATAAATATAAAAACGAATTATACGAATCGAATACGAATGCGAATCGAATATGAACTTATTTATACGAACTGAACACAAATATGAACTTTACTTAAAAATATTCGACGAACACAAATACGAATCCAAACCCAAACAGTACCAAACGAGCCCGAATATGAATATATTACTGTTTACATTTGATTCGGATCGAATCCAACCCTACTCAGAGAGGTGGCAACACACGGCTCATAATGTATGCATAATTAGTTAGTACACATGTTATGCCTAGAGCGAAATGACTATTTTCCACTCGAAGTTGATGCAAAATTAAATTTAAATTAAATCAAATTTGAGTTTATTATTGAATATAGGATTAGATTCAAATTAATTCGAACTCAAGTTTGGGTGAACTTAAATTCGATTTGTTTAACAACAATTCAAACTTGAGTCCAAGTTTTAACTTGACGTTTGATATATATGAGTTCAAACTCGAAGCTAAAATGAATCGAACTGAACTTTTTTACGAGTTTATTAACGAGCTCTTTAAAGAGTTTTTTTTTTTAAGTTATCATAACGATATTGTTTTGATACATATATGATAAAATGACATTATTTTAGTTGATTTGGATCAAAATTTTCAAACTCATGAGCTTGACAAATCAAACCTCCTTAAAATTGAAGCTTGATAATACTTAAATTATAAGCTTGAATTTGAACTTGCTTAAGACAACTTTGTTTTAAGCTTAAGTAAACTTTATTTGAATCTAACCTTAGTTAGATAAAATGACTGATTTATATAATTTTTAAAATTAAAAAGCTAATTTCTCACTTATTTATTAAAGTCAATCAATAATTTTAATAGTTAAAAAAGATTTTATATTATTTTGTATAAAAATACATTAATGACGTAATTAACTATTATTTAATCCCTAATATTTAAAATATTACAATGATAAACTAAACAATAAATAATATTATAGAAATATAAATGTAATGCTTGAAATTTACTAGAAACAAATAAATATTTAGAAAAAATGATATGTCGACTTCAAGATTTATTTATCCCTTTGAGATTTTGGAGACTGTAAATAAGATAATCTACAGGCTTGTATTTTTGACAAATATGAATTGCATTTATAACATGTTTCATGTGTCATTGTGTAAGTATATCAGTGACCTAATCCATATGTTAAGATTCAAAGATGTGGAGTTAGAGGACACTTCGGTATATAATGAGCCCTCCATGCAAATTCTAGAGAAAAGAAAAAAAACTTAAGGAGCTTAAGAACAAACAATTACTCTAGTTAAGGTGTTATAAAGAAACCATTAGCTTGAAAACACTATATGAGAGGTCAAACAAGACATGAGGCAAAGATTCCTGAAGCTATTTAAGTGAATCTCAGGGATAAAATTCTTATAAGAGGGAGAAATTTCAGACTATGGGTACATCTCAAGGGTAATTATGATATTTTCATTAGTTGGATAAAGTTCAAGTATGTTGAATAGCCTTGTACATTATGCAAGGGTAAAATAGTCTTTTCATTCATGTGTTGTGGAGTTGGCTAAGTATTAAAGGATGTAGGACTAAGTACGGACAAAGATACTGTATGATCATACATGTTGTTCAAATTATGGATAAACACATTATCAAAAATCAGATTGATAAAAAATAGGATAATATACCCGATTGTATGTAAGACAACACAAACTTTGAACAAAGCAAATTCAGATTGAATTCAGAAGCAATAAGACAAAGCTATAAATGACCTTATAGTTTAAGATAACTAACAGATATAAGCAATGTGACAATAAACGTGGAAAAAATGGATCAGTGTTGTATGATATTTTGTGCAAGTTCAAGTCACAACTTTGTGATCTCTGACTTAGGAACCCATGTGAAAACATATGAGTTGTAATTAAATACCTGTAAGTTAGCTCATGTATTCGACACGAGGGTGTCTTACAGTTTAATCACATAATCAATGATGCATGGTTAATTTACGATATTACTCTCATATAATCAGCAAGACGTTTTACGTAAATGTCCATGGTAGGGGCCAACCAAAGTAGTAATCCACTTAATAGTCTCATAGATAGATGTACATGGAAATGGAGAGACTATGATTAGATTCATTACATGACTAGTATTGTAATATAGTCAACCTTCAACTTGTCTGAAAAAACACCCTAAATCCACTTTAAAATGTTTAAATCTTTATGCTACAACGAAATAAACTTGATAAAGATTAATTTACTAACATTTTTGGATATATTCATTGCTAAAAATTTATCATAATGGATTGTGTATCACTAGAAATTGTCGATTTTTTTTTCTTTTGCATTATACATATTTTGGATTAAAAATGTGCATCACGACAATTATATATATATATTAAAGAATATTTTTGTAAATTTTTCAAATAATGGTCATTTACAAAAAACCCATTAAAATGACTTAATTCATGCAAAAATAATCAAAATGTGCGATAAATTGTATAAAGTAATACAATCCATTGTTGGTTTTTTAATCTGTTTTATAAAATAATACAAAACATTATGACTGCATGAATTCACTCTAAAACACACGATCGATTCGTGTGAATTTTAAAATATTTTGTTTTGTACCTAAAAAAAAATATTAATTTCATTTGGGATCTTTAAAAATAAGTTAAAATAATTAATTTCCCAACAATTTCTAAGCAAAAATGTACTTCCCATTTAAATCCCTTAAAGCTTTCAGTTACGGTCCCTAAGCCAATGCTCTCATGGAACTCCCGCCACTTTTCTTTCACCTTTTTTTATCTTCCGCATCACACTTGTCCTCTTCTTCTTGATTGTTGAATGTTAACTCTTCCTTCATGCCATCCTCTTCTTTACAATTCCTTATCTCGCGATCTCCTGAAACCGACCGCATTTTCTGATCTTTCTTTCTCTAGTAAACTCTTCTCTCACAAACGGAAACTCTATCTCCTTGAACTCTCAACCCAGTATGTCTTCTCGTCCATTCACTGTCGATCTTCTCATGTCCAAATCTTGCTCTGCCGCTCCAAGAAGAACCCTCAAGGCACTTCTTCTAATAACCGTAAAACCCTAAATATGCAAAACCCTAAACCAGCAAATTCATTAGCTATTGAAATTCTTAAAAACGATGAAAACCCAGTTTAAATCTCATAACCCATCCCGAATCAACAGGTTGAACCCCAGGAGTCAGTCGACGCCAAACCAGCCCAGGAATCGTTTCGAAAGACTAAAAAAATAAAAAAAATAAAAAACCGAAAGTAGTGAGTGCTAATGAAAGAATTGCGATACTGAAGAGTAAATGGTGTTGACGAGGGATAAGTCAGGTGATTCTGATCCTAAAATGGTGGCGTGTTGGGTGAAAGGAGAGAAGGAGCCGTTTATTTTCTTGAGTGTGGCATTTGAGATGATATCGAATGAAACGGTGCGGATGGTGATTATTAATATTGTGTGAAATATGTTAGAGGACTGTCATGGATACGATACCTGAGGACTTGGTGACAGTTGTGCATTTGGCGGCCAATAAGATTGCACCGGCTCACGAGGGACTGAAGCTAGGAATTGGAGATGCTTCGATTATAAAGGCGCTTGCGGAAGCATTTGGGAGGACTGATTGATGCTCAGGTAAAGAAGCAGCATAAGGTATTGAATTTTCTTTGTTTAGTTTGGTAGCTTTGCATACGAATTTATGTTGTTTTATGATTGATAATGATGGTTGGTTACCGTGATGTAATGTTGTTTGTATGTCTTGAGAGGTATTATGAGCGATGAGATACATGGTTGCTCTGGCTTTGAAATTGAGTTCACCAAGTGGGTTCAGAAGGTTTATGAGTTATAAAAGATGAATTGATATTTCTATGATTCTTACATTTGTGTTTGAAGAAGATTAGCAGCTCAATTCATATTATATTTCCCTATTTTTTGTATTGTTTTGATTTCACTTTTTTTTTTTCATGTTTTAATTTGGTCGGAAATGGGAGCTTTGGGCCTTGTTGCTAAAGCAAGTCATTCATCTCAATGTTTGATATTGAAGCAACCAGATGCATTATCTATTAGTAAAGTTTTTGATGCCTTTCGGCTCATGCTAAGGTGCACTATCTTGTTTTCTTCTAAATGAAAAGCATTTTTATGTTTTTTGGTTTTTGGATGTGGCATGTGAGTTAAATGCCTTATTTTGTTTAGACATTTGTGTTTACTTGATTATAATTGTTGTCAAATGCTGAAATTATTTATTGGAAATTATGTTATTTTTGTTTTTGACATGCCCCTCTTATTGCTTAATCCTATATGCAGGTTGGAAAGGATAGTCAAAAGAAGAAAAAGAACAGTATCAAGGCCTTCCTCGTTGCTACAACTGATTGTGAACCTCAATTTTTTATTCATCTACTTCAGGTGGTTGTTTGGACATATACTTGATATTGGTTCGTCACTTCTATATCTATGTGAGTTGTGTTCATTTTGAAGTGAAAGTAGCAAATTGGATTGGCGGAGCAAACTTTCTTAGCTCATTTGCACAACAACTATTTACAATGAACAACATTCTAAACCAGTTTCAAACGTTCAATCTCCTTTAGGGGAGGTAAGTTGATGCTTTCTTGACTAGTAAAATGATGTTGATATGTTGCGAACTAAAATGTTGTATATAAAAATGACTGAGTTTTGGTGGGATGATAGAACAATACTGAAGTGTTATGTTTTGTATATATTTTTTATTAAATGGTTAGTTTGTTTTTCTGTTTTCTTCTAGCTTCTGTGTAACGGTCTTAGGAGAGAGATAGTTGTTGCGGGTGTTGTACCTGGCAGTAACTAAATGAAGAGAGCATGAGGATTGTGTCAATGAAAAGAGAATGCTTATTGAATGTTTTTTCTGTTTGTTCCTGCCTAATTCTCTTTTTTTTATCTGATATTTTTGTTGTCGTTACTTGTATTCTCAACTTTTTTTTCTGATTTACATCACTGATATCAAAGTAGTGATCCTCTGCCATGGCCAAGGAACATGAAATTACAAGTTCAAGCATGAGTTGTTTCAGCTGGTTCAAGAATCGGAAAGCACCAACAATTGTTAGTATATGAATCTATTAATGAGATTCAGTGTTTGATTGGGGTGGATATGCAGGATTGATTTTCTTTGGTTTTCTTATATCACCAGTTGGGTATTTTATTTTTCCAAGCCCCTGAAGGTACATCCGAACAAAGTAGGACTAGCATAAAAAAAATCACCATTTAGTCAAATGATGGTAATTTGGACAAACTGGTTTTCAGTTTTCATGGTTGGGTAATGTGAGTTTGGGTTGTTTGAATTTCTGGGTTTATAACAGGAGTGAGTTTGGATGTAATATCAGACATGGTGGCAAGAATAGAAATCTAATAAAGGTTGAAAAGGTTGGTCAAATGATTACATCCTAAAAATTGTAGATAATTGAGAAAAAAGTAGAACAATTAGTGGCTCTGAGGTTTGTTAAGCTGAGTCAGAGTTGAAACCTACTCTGATACTGTGTTAAAATAATATTGTTGTTTTCTATTCACACCCTCTAGAGTATACATGAGTCTTATTTATATAGGAGGTTATATATCATAGGAGATTTACGTACCATAGAACTTTACTAAATCTTATATTTAAAATATACTACATTTATCTCTTTTTATATATATAAAATAAAATCAGTTAAATAATTCTTAATACTTTGTTCCTTATCGCACTCAAACTTCTTTCCTTTCAAAAATTTGTTATGACTTTTTGGTTTTCATGTGTTGGAATATGTAAGTCCCATACTTGGGAAAAAAAAATAAAAATGAAAAGGGTATATAATGTAATAAGTATCAAAAGTTAGGTCAATATAGGTCATTTTAGCAATTAAAGTCCAAAACATGTTAAAAGCTTTAATATATTAAGAAACCATAATTTATGCTAAGCTAAGAAAAGTCAAATCTAAGTTTAGATGATTCATTCAATGTACAATAAGTATCAACTAATAGCTCCATTGCACTTGAGCGAGAATGTTAGAATAAAGAAAAATAAAAGTCAAGGGGTATATAACTTAATAGATATCTAAGTTAGATTGACTTAAATTATTTTATTGAGTCTCAAGACATGTTAATAGCCCATAATTTCTAACACCTTGATCTTCAATTCTTTGGCAATGCTGAACAGGTACTGGATTTTCTGAAGCAATGCTTGAAGAACGTTCTTCTATTCTTTGCTCTGAAGTAATTCCAAAACCAAAAGTTTGTGTACCTTGCTCTCTCCTAATGTAAAACAATTAAGTTTTTTGTTTCCACTATGTTTCCTTTATGATAGACTTTGCTGATTCTAACTACTGCCACTTCTGGCCATACTATTGGCATGCTGATACTATCAATCCAGATGTATGGTTTGAGCCCGCTGAAGTAAATTTATCACCTAATCTTGTAGTTAAACTACTTTATTTGCGATTCTCAGCCACGTGGTGGTATTGTTTTCCCCATTTATTTCTTGAAACTTCCGAATTTTACTTGGAATTTGTGCATCTTTTTCTATCCTTTGTTTTTTTTTATAGAGTTCAGTCTGTCTTTAAATTTTGTCTCTCCTCAAATCCCACCTTTTGGTGGCTGGGCACCATCCCAAATTTGTCTGCTTGTTATATACTTATCACTCAATTGCAACTTTCAATTCCTAGGACAGTCTATGAAGTCTATGCTATCCAATTTTATTTTAATGTCTGTAATGTTACTTGGACATGTTGTAGTTTCTAATCTTGGGACCCTGAATTTCACCTGATTGTGGAAAATTCTTAGCTATTTAATTTGCACTTTTTGATACCAGAAACAACAAAATTTGAACAATTCTCATAGTTAAAGCTAAAACTTGTGGTATCCTTGATGGAATGAAGCCCTGTTAGTTTCATTCATTTCAGCAGTTGATTTTTTACAGTTTTCTTGACCCAATGGATGAAATTGCTGCAGGTCGGGGAGGTGAAAGCTGCAGATTTGACTATAAGCCCTGTTCACCTTGCAGCAATTCATGTTGTTGGTTCTCACAAGGTTAAAATTTTTGTAGAAACTTGAATCCTTACAGATTTTTCACTCCTTTTCAAAATTTTATTTTATTTTTTTGCTATTTTTTGGTTTTCTTTCCAACATAAGTGGATTTAAAACCAGGCAGGAATGGCTTCTTAATGATCAGTCGTCCCATGATGCAACACATTTCTGGCAATCAGCTATCAATGATATAAAGCTCTGTACTCTTGACTATCAGTCACTAGTTAAACACCTGCCCTGTAATAAGTCTACTAGCATCATATTGAAATGTTTGCTACTACAATAGAAGTCAATTCCAATTGCTTTCAGTATAGAAAATTGTATCATCAATTGATCTGGTGCATGCTCCTAGGGATTATGTATACAAGCTTCTCCTGTGATTTTGTTAGGACCACATATTTGGCCCTAGGAGACAAACATTGGAGGACAATAGGGGGCATGAAAAAGCAGATGGGATGTGGGCATAGAAATGGGAGGACCACTTACAGAAGAGGGCCACATGGCGTAAGGCAGAAGGGAGAAAAATGATAAAAGGGAAGATGTGAGAAGGGAACTTACCAAAAAGAAATTGTGAGAAGGGAAGGAGGGAAATTAATAGGCAGATTCAACTGACTGAAAGAGAGAAGTTTAGCCTCTTGAAAGCTAAACAATCCTGGGAGAGAAATCAGCCTCTCAAATAGTTGGATTAGAGAGCATTTTGTTATCTTTTCTTTGCTACTTGCTATACTTTTCAAACTCAGATAAAATTAATACAAATTCCAACTGTTTCCTTCATTTTCTTGCCATTTACATTACTGTTATTGGTCTTAGTATTGGACAATTGACGGGTTCCTAACAAATTTTCATGTTAAGCTGTTTGGCATTTGCTCTGCCAGTCTTTCAAGTTTCATATGTCCATGTTCTTTGCATTTTGATTGATGGAAGGCTAGGCAGAGTTTCTACAGTTATGATTCTGTGTCCGCAGAAGTGTGTGAGTTTCATGTGGAATTCTGAAGTAAGATTAAAGACATTGGCTCAAGCCCAAAATTGTGTATACATAAACATTTGCACGCACACAACTCTAAAGAAAATTTTGACTTTTGCCTGCATATTTTTTTCTTAGTTTTTATTTTGCTTTTGATTAGGGCATTTCACTTAGGTTTCCTTGTCTAATTCACAGTCGGGAAGATAAGAATCCAGCAAACCTCATCATCTAAGCTGGTGAAGAATAAGGCTAGTTGCTTAATAATTTTGCTGACATGGTCTAGAAGAGATATAGGGAATAGAAAAAAGATTGATGGAAAATTGAAATAGTAACTTTGTTCAAATTGTTAAGTGTGCGTGTGTGTGTGTGTGTGTGTGTGTTTGTGTATGTGTATATATATATATCTGATCTATGTCCTTTCTCATTTATTTCCAGGTTGCAGACATTTATAATGTTCAATCAACCAAATATCAAGATGACAATGAGGATCATTGAGGAGCGGGCTGAAAGTCTTCTTGTTTTCTGACATATCTTCTTGTAAAGTTTAGCTCTATTGTCAGAAAAAGTTCCATGGAGATATTGCAATGATAACTGTTTTTTGAGCCTTAAATCCAAGAATGCTTACTGAATCACCCTACGAGGCATGCATGCGGTATATGAATTGGAATAGTCATGCTCTTTGGTCTAAACTAAGTTTGATATGTAATCTGAAGCTATGAAAAGAAATGCAAAATCAGCTTAGGGGCCTTTTGTATTTAACAGAGCTTATCACAATACATGTGACGCATTCCTTTTTCTACATTTCAATGATTTTGAGGTTTTTTACTTGGCAGCTATGGTATAAACCAAGATGATACGAAAATTTTCTGTTGAGGAAAATGCATGGTTAAGAACTGGAAAGCCAGCCAGAATCAGGTATATGTTTATTTCTTCATTTATATGATTGTTGATCCAAGTTACTACTCTCTAGTAATTTGAAATTCTTGTGACAATAGTGTTTATTTATTTTTAATATGAATATGATTACTTGTTATTCTAAATGGTCCAGCCTTGGGATTGTAGATCAGATTCCAGTTAAGTAGTAGAGAATTTACTGGGCAGGCCTACAGATAGAATGCTTCTTTCATCTCATTAATCATTACTAATAATTCGGCCATCTGAAGTGTTAGGATAAATAATTGGTCAAGGTTAAGTATTCGATAAAGCCAAAGCTATACGATAAGATAGAGAAGTGAACGTGACCGGAGGCTATGAGTAGTAGTACTACTAGCAGTAGTAGTAGAAGGTAGGTCAAATCTAATAAAATGTCTTTCTGGTCAAAAATTAACATATTATTTTCTAAGCCTCTGTGCCGTGTGGACCAGGGCCATTCCTTAAAGGTTTCCCAGTTTTCAACCTAACTTTGCAACCCGCTCTTGAGGTCTGTCTAAAGTCTTCTCTTTTCTCTTGCCTTTTTCTATAAGTTCTACACTTGCCCATTTCTGTCTCTCTTTTTCTTTTAAAATGTTTTTTGAAATCACTTAAATGTTTGAAGACTCTGAGTCAGTCTGTGATAAAACAGGATTGCCATCAATTTTCTCTATGTATTTGAATGCTGTCTATCTCTAAATTTTACCGTTTTTTCTGAAAGGGTCAGTCTGTATTAAAACCTTATTCCTCGGTTCATTGATTGGTTAATGAGTAATTTATGTAGATTGTAGAAATTTATCTGCTGTAATCATAATAGAGAAAGGGGTTAGGTTACCCCTCCATGAGACACAGGCAAAAATTTGATGCGGCAAATGTGTCAAATCAAAACATGTCATGATATATGTGGCTTATGATATCTCTGTAAATGTTAACACCACATTTAGTAACTAAAACACTTCGAAAGATGCAAGTAAAAACTGGATGATTTAGTCCAATTAAATTAAATTGACCGTTCTTGGAAGGTTTAACATTGTCATGTCAAAGGAACAATTAGTTTTTTAATGTGATTGCTTAATATATGATCCTTTAGTGGGCAAGAGAAATAATTAAAACATAAACATGAGCATAAACAAGTGAAGATAGAAATAAAGAGTGAATTAGTAGTTATAGCTTTCAAGGTTAAGGTTAAATGATTTCGAGAAACATAGGATTACATTGAAATAAATTAATCATAAACTTTACCTCAAGGAAGGATTAATATGTCATCATACAATCCCAAGTCACAACATTACTAGATCCTAATTCTGATTTGTGGGATCCATGGGATCCACATAACCCGACAAGCGGGGTTCTTAGACCTTCTGGTTGGTGCCTTTACTCAACAACTCCACACCCAAACCCAAATCCAAATCCAAATCCAAACCTAAACCTATCTAACCTTCTTCGTAACCCTAAAAAAAATCTCATTTTCCCAAACAGAAGCCACTCGCTAAACTACTGTCGTTAAGTTACATTTTACAGCCCATGCCCAGCAAAATCAAGTTCAAGCCAACACAAAATGGGCAAAGAGACACTACTTTTAGTTCTTACTCTTTTCTCCGCTGAGTTAAACTCGTGTTTGGTTGGATGTCTTCCATTTTTTTAACAGCAAACTTATGTACAAAAGCTAGATCAAAGATCAGTCACATACCCACATACAGTTCCATCTTTACTAATCTATGATAATCTAAAATTGGTAAATTATAACAAATCAAACTGTGTGGACTAATGGATAGTAATAGTAGTAGTAGTAGTGATAGAGGGAGTGGGTCAAGGTAGAAGAACCCTCTGATACTTTGTCTCTATAGGAGAATCATACCCATCGTTAAGAACTCTTTTTCTGTTGACTTTGGCACAGTTGTTTAAAATGTTATTGCAAGCATTGATGCTGATCAAGGAGTCTTGTTGGAGGAGTTGTGGTAAGGGAAGTGGTGGTGGTGGTGGTGGTGGTGGTGAAGGAATGGTTACTGGTGGGATCTCAAAGGACTCAAGTGGAGGTGGTGGGTGTCTCCATTGAGGCAGTGGTCCTGCTAAAAGAAGTGTCTGTAATAGTGGACCTGCCTTCATTACTGCCTGTAAAAGCTTTCCCTTTTCAGGCAATGGCTTCTTAGGCACTAGCTCAATTGTTGGTTCTTGCGGTGGCGGTGCTTGTGGTTGTACAGGGACTGGTGGTTGTAATTGTGTTTCTGGTGGAGGAATCGGGTCAATGACTGGAGATGAGACAATACTTTCTTCACAATCTGATGAAGATAAGCCATTGTTGGAGTCAGTTCGCCTTCTGGGTTCATCTTCAATGCTTGAAATTCCAGAGAGAGGACCTGCTGTTTGTTGCTGCTGATGCTGAAGTTGTTGCTGCTGCTGTTGTTGGAACAAAAGCTTCTCATAAAGAAGTCTTTGGCATTTCTCTTGAGCAGCATCCCTTTCTCTGATGACTTTGCTCAGTAGATCTTTGAGGTTAAGTAATTGGTCATCTCTCTTTTTAAGCTCTTCTTGAACCACCATCTTCGTTTGTTCCAACTCAATAGTGGTGCACAAAAGTGAATGCCTTAGATCTTCCACACTCTACAACACCAAAACAATAACAAAGTTAGAATCCAAATACTTACCGGAAAAAAAAAAAAGCCAAATTGGAAAAGAAAAGAAAGAACAATGTGAATTTAGTTACTAACCTTTCCTTGGCAATAGTAAGCAAAAGTAAGAAGAGGATTGCGTTGATTATCCATTGGCAGTGAAGAAAGAAAATTAGTGTTGAGAGACAGAAAGAGAGAGCTGCGGTGAATTGGGGAGGTTTATGAGTGGTTTCATTGCATATTTAGATCTTATTATAAGGAGAAGAAGAGGTGCTGCTGCTACTGTTTTCTTTGGGGGTACTCTGTTAGTTTTATTTTATTTTTCTCACAAGGACAAGGGAGGTGAGGTGAGGTTAGACAAAAGCAGAAAAGGCCAAAAGCCAACCATGGCCTAGTTTATTCCGAGTCAGTCATTTGTACTGAGTCTATGTCACTATGCACAAACTAGAATTTTTCTTGTGAATAAATTAGTATTACATTCCAGCGCCAAAGGCGGGGTAGAAAACCATTCTGTGTCTTCATTTACCTCACTGGATGTACGAGGGCTGTATAGTCTTTTGCTCGTGGCAACATATTTTGTTGGAATGTTTTTGGGACTTTATTTAGTGGGGCAATAGAAAACATAATTAAATTAGGAATAAGAAAAAAAAATTATATTTAGGATAATGTTAATGTGATTTTTTGTCAAATTTGTATACAACATAAATTACGATAACGATGATAACAATACGAGACTATAGTGTGTCTGTTACAATATATTGATATATAAATAAAAGAAATGAAGAAAAAAAGAGAAAAAAATTTTTAACATGATTTAATCTAATGATTAGATTATGTACATCTGTATCATTGTTTTCATTGAGGTGAATTAAAATAAAGTAGCTTTAATTTGTTTGGTAATTAGTATATATTTTGTTTTTGTTTATCTATGTTAGTTGGTGAAGTTGACAATACGATTAGGACTAAGGACATGGTTAAAGAGGTCTTCCATGCCATTTAGTTCTTATTCCTAGATTATAGCATTTTTAGACACAAAATTAGAGGTAATCTCAATATGTGAAAAAAGTTAGTTGTACTCGTTAAATCAAGATAAATAACATAAAACTTAAATCAGTTGAACAAATATTAAATAATATTTTTAAGGATCTTGCGCATCTGTCTTTTGTCATGAGGTTGTAGGAACTCTTTCAAAGTCAACATTATGTTTATTTTTATTTTTATTGGACTTGTATAGTATAATGTATATATTTTACATATGTTTGATATTACAATCTATTATTTATTGTGTTACTCATCAATGTATATACATATTGTCCATTGTCAAATACTATAGACAAAAAGGAATTATATTATTTGTATTACAATTGTCAACATATGGGTGTCTTCATTAGACTGTAGGGGTAATAATAGGAGTAACCATAATTTATTTACTTTAGTTTGAATTTATATTTAAGTAATAAATAAACATCAAACTGAAGAAAGATAATTAATAGGATTAGTAAGGATTGCTTCTAGTTCCTATTAAACTTGGGATTTTTTGCTAAGGCGACATTTTATTCTTATAACTTATCTTTCTCACTTATTCACTCATGTGGATTAGGTATAATAGTTTTATTGACAAACTTGTCAATAAATATTTTGTCATTGAGATTTTTATGGCATTTAAGAGATCTCGACATTGATTGGTGTCATGGAAAAAAATTATAATGATCATGACAAACTTTCATCGTGATCTTAAAGAGTACGATCTATTTTCATTCTTTGTTTTTTAGGGAATAGTCTTTTATGCTTGTTGCGTGCATAAATCTAACCAATATAGATGGTTAGAGAATATTTGTTATAAAAACGAGAATATCTTTTGAGTTTTTTCATTTTAAACCCTTTTGAGTCCCCCTGTTGTTATTCATTAACTTTTTTGCTTGAGCTACTTATATTGGTTGCAAAGGAGCTTAGAATGGTCAATTGGAAGTCGATGAAATGTGTTGATTGGTAGGCTAATGTGTTCTTTCCTAATGTTTAACCCAAATCTTTTCTGTCAAGGTATCAAAAGACATAGCAAAGTTTTCCAACATATTTGAGTTACGGTGTGTTTGATCAACTTTTCTTGAAATGTTTAGAAGACATTTAAATGGTCACATACATTTGGTTAACTAGTTGGTTGTAGCACCAAAATCTTTAAACATTAAACAAATATTATCTTTTAAATAGGAGGTCTATTCCAAATGTTTGTAAGTCTTATCCATTGAATGTAATATTGTAGTTGACTTGAGTCACATTGTCTATTATAACCGAACAACAAGTTGGTTTAAAAATTTAATTAATAGTTGAGATCGTAGCATTGCTAGGTTCACAACTCTTGGGTATACGAATGTTGACCTAAATTGTCATGTTAAAAGAGCTTGACATAGTATTTGATGCTTCAAAATGTGTCTGAAGAGGGTCTTCATTAGGAGTTGACAAGTTCTAGACACAATGAGCATTGGGGAGGATTCAAGATCCTTTAATTACTAATATGTTGTTGGCATTGTTGTATATGACAAGTAGTCTTTATATATAGTATAGATGTTTCTACGATCATTCTTCTCTTGCAAGTGCTCTTTTATTGTACAAATGTTTCTTTTTTCTTGTGAAGTATTAGATAAAAGTTATCTAATCACTATGCAATTGTTGAGTTATTTGGAACTATTCCTAGATGAGCCTCAAGCATATTTCATACAAATTGTGGACTATTGTGTGAGAGAGACATTACAATTTGAGTATTTTTTTATGAATTTTGCTATTTATCTTTCATTATTATTCAAGAATTTGAGACTAGGCTCTAGGGGGATTGAGCCCAAATTATGTTGTATTATAACATACCATTCCCACATAGAAAAGGAAAAGGTTGATTGGACAAAACTATGTGTATAAATATGATTATTGTCTTGATTTGTAAAAATGATTATCTAAGGGTTGTAAAAGAAGAAAAAATTGTGGAAAATGTCAAAAAGATTGAACATATGATCTAAGAGAATAACAAGGGTCATAGCAACTCCTTTTCTTTTTTTTTTTTTTTTTACTAATCTTGTCTTTTTGTTGTACACAATGCAAGACTCTCCCTCAATTACATACATTATGTTCTTGTTGTTGGATGGCAAAGATGATCTCCATCCACTATGCTCTCAAGTTCGAATTGATTGAATAATCTCTCTTTCTCTTCATCTTCCTCAATGTCTAGGGTTATTAGAAATTTGTTTACCTAATATTCAAGAATAGATTGGCATTTTTTTTGTATTCCAATCCAAGGATAACAAAGGTCTATCCTAACACCAACATCACCTTTCCAACCACCACCAAGTCCGCAACATTGAATATATATGAGTTTTTTTTGCATTATATAGAAGAAATCTATACTCTTTAACTAATTCAATTATCGAATGCAAATCTATATATTTATTATCTATCTTGTATCTTTTCTCATTTATCCATACCCATCTTGCCTGAACCCTACACATTCAATCTCCCTCCTCAAGTTTATGAGGATTTCAAATAATACCAAATGCACCTAAAATTTGTATTACTATATGACAAACTTTTTCTCTAAAGTTAAGAATTTTCTGGCACGTGGGCTGCCTCACCTATTCAAACTATATTCTCCCCCTTCGATTGTATTTTTCCGTGTGCACTTGACTGGATGGTGGTACTTTCCATTGATTTTTCTGGGAAAACTAGGTGCAATAGTAAATGAAAAAATTCCATACAATTTACTGCATAAAATTTAAAAGTGCATTAAGATTAAAAACCATTTCCAAATTCGCTTGAATGTTCCAGCCAGCAGTTACATCTTAATCTCAACGTCAACGGTTGCGTTGTGCCTTGTTATTAATATGGCAGTATAAAATTGAAGTCTTATCATACCAATTTGAAGGCAAAAAATTAGGTATGATTCTTTAACTTTTGCTTGGAAATTGGAGAGAATTTTTTTGTTTTATCGGTTTAAAAGTATAGCCCTCCATTGAATAATCCGTTAGCCAGCCTCCTCTGGTCTTCCTGCCTTCTTGTCCTGTGTTTGTTTGTCTACGGACCATTGCCAAATAAAATTAATAATGTTTATAAGTTTAATTAATTTGGGTCACCATAATAAAAATGACGGCTAAAGAAATATTTTATGGTATTATCATAACATGCAGGATTGTTTTTGTATTTATATTTAATTAAGCAACATCTTAATGTTTAATGAAAATTATTTGCCTATCTAACTTGAACCAAGAAGTTTCAAAGTAATATTCCTTTTACTTGATATTCGAGCAAGAAGACAACATAAATAAGAACAGAAATGAAAACCAAATTTCAGTTATTATAACTAGCGGTTCTAATTGAAACAGGTTATGGACAGGAATAAGGTGTGTGTTTTGACAAAGATTCATATAAAACAGAGAAAATATTGAGAGATCTTGGCATCATATGCCACTCATTTTTGACTTTGTACAGTGGTTGCATGTGCCGATGCCATCGCCATACAACACAACATCAATTCAAAAAATCTACTCTGAAGTTGATACCAAAATATTGGTTCTTATGATATTTTAAGGTCAATCATAATTTCATGGGGCCTTTTTAATTGGTCATATTTTACGGGAGCTGGTAACCAAACTTTTCCACCATTTTTTTTGGACAATAAAATTAAGTGGACACATAGTATGCAAATCCATGAAAAATAGAGAAAAAAAAAATCTAATTGTAAAATACAACACTTGAATATTTGGTTTGATACAAGAAAAAAAAAAAATTCCTTCCAATAGTGTGATTTTTAAAATGAGAAAAATCGTAAAAACTTTTTTTAACTATTGAATTTTTGAGAGTTTTATTTTATATTTAAATAATTACATTTATCGTTATTTTATCAGCATCTCTTATCATTTTAGAACATTTTATTTAAAAACATATTACATATTGATAAGGGAAAGAAAGTCTCGAACTCCTAACAAATCTAAAAACTTTCACCTTCAATCTTCTTAGCAACTATTTCTATCTTCAATCTTCTTGAAAAGTAAGTCTCGAACTCTGCCTTTGATTTAAACTCTTGTTTACAATTAGGGTTAAACAAAGATTTGGTTCATTCCAATTCAAAAGTGGTCTACTCCAAAACCCATTTCAACTATGAGCCAATTACGCCCTTTAATAATATTTTGTTATTCTATTGGTGTCTCTCACCATTTGAAATTATTTTATTTAAAACATATCAATATATTTATAAGGGAAAGACCTTTTACAAATCTTTTAAATAAACACAGAAATCTTGTTTAGACTTTTTTTAAAACAAACAATATGAGACAAGATTTAAGATATAATCTCAACATTTATGTACCAATGAATAATAATATTATCATTGATACTCATTATAAGTGTATATAATAATATTTCAACAAGTAAAAGTTCCGTTGTAGACTTTTATTCAACTAAAGTTAGACTTCTTGCACACTAATTATAAAAATTTTTGATTCAATTGAGTATTTTTTTCTAGGTTAAAACATGCTTATAAAAAATGTTATGATAATGTTAAAACACACATTCAACATGATTTATGATCTAAATACATAACAAAAGAAAACAAAAGGGTTCATGCATTTTTTAACAAAAATGTTTATTATAAAGTTCATGCTGGTGCAGCAGATTCCCACAGATAAATTAGGAATAACTCTAGAAAAAAAAAAAAGTGGGAACATTAAAATTAAAATTAAAAAAGAGGGGCGCCATTTATGTGTGCCTTTATGTCATGTCAAAGAGGCAAATGAGAAGCATTGTGTTTGGCATTATCTGTTTAACTTGTTCACATGAACCTGGATATTATCCTCAAATCCAGCCTCTTTTTGGGATAGCGAGGGGGAGGGATATTAGCTATATTTTAATGTGTGAATAATTGGTCGTGGGACACAAGGTTTAATGATTAAACTCGAAAATTTAATTTAATAAAGTCTAAAAAGATAGAAATAATAATTAAAATCATAATAATAATAATATTGGGCATGCCAAGTCCCATTAACATAAATGGATAATATAAAAATTACAAAAAAAAAAAAAAAAACCCAATATTAAGGTTCAGGTGTCTTATTTTTTCCCATAACAAAAAAGCAGCAGACAAATTGTATCATTAACACAGCCACTTTTGCCAAACTCCACTATCTTATTGTAGTGTAATTTATTATTATTATTATTTTCTAATTATATTTTATATGTATGATAGGGCAACATAATTCTGTTTTTGGAAGCAGTTATAAGTTTTAACTGAAATACCTAGGAAACCCATTTTCCCTATTTATTCATTACTTTCAAGGGCTTTGAAAAAAAAAAAAAATTAAAATGGATTGTCCATTTATATTGGAATTTTGGTAAGTAATTAGAAAGTTATTATAATGTAGTAATGGAATTCTTTAGGGACAGACAGTTATATGTTACCATAATTTATTCCTTTGACTCAAACTGCCTTTGTCTTTAGGATATTTGGTAATATTGAATGCATCATTGAATTAAGGTTCTTTGATTGGGATATTATCCATTTTATACCAATAATCGAAATCACTCTAATTCGGAATTCTTCTTTGCATCTCGATGTACTCAATCCTCAATGGTTGAGTATAATTTTAAATCGAGAACGTAAGCAAGATCGTGATCATCAACATTAATATTAATGTTATTATCTTCATATGAATTCTAAATTTTAAAGTGGGTTATCATAGGAAAAATATATTGTTTTCTTTACAAAGTATTAAAAGAGACTTTATTTATATTTATTCTCTCGGTATTCAAGTTATTTTTACTATCACCTATATGTGCTTGATAATAATATTCGAAAATGCTCTTCCCGATTTTAGAGAAATTGTCACAAATAAAGAAACGAGTTTCTATCATTTTCTAACGGGAATCACAATACATCATATTGATAGCAATTTCGAATTTCATTATAATATCGATAATATTTTGTCTTAGGTCAATACATAGAGACTCATTCGATAGCTCTGCAAATCCATCATCATTATAGTTGAATGGATTATATAACCATTTTTTCTTTTACATAATTGACGGTATTATCTTTCGTTATCATCTATTGATTTTCATATCCAATTAACACAATTATATCTAAAATCTCAATCAATTATGTGATATAAATGTGATTTATTTTATAATAAATAAATGTAATTTTAAAAAATACAAAATTATGTCAAATTTTTATTTCACATGAAATTTTACATACACCAACTTTCTAAACCTTACATTAACCCCCCTAAAACCTTACTAAACCCTTCCAAGCTGTAAAAAAATAAAATTGACCCCTAAATACACATAATAGAAAATAAAATACATTTAACATTAAAAATTTCATGTATCCCCCCAAATTTCTAAATCTTACAATTAGCAACTCGAATATTACAAAGATTGCACACTAAGTTTCTTTCGTTTAGCCTCTTATTTTCTAGATTTTGTGTATCCTCCCATCAATACGGTAATAAAAATTTCATTAACCCTCTATATTTGTAAATCTTACACTTGCCCATAATTAAAAGTTTAGTGCATACGCTAAACTTTGGAAAAATATTTAGATTTTACGTTTCGTAGATACACACTTAAATATGTTAGTAAAAATTATAATATTACGCTCTTTTGCTGAAACATTTATATAATCCCCTAATTTAGGGGTTAAATTCAGAGATTTGAAGATTTTTGCTGAAAGGATAATCCCCTAAATTGTGGACTACTTGGATCTCATAAAAATATTATTTATTCAAATAATACCCAATAATTAATGTGATCCATACTGCTAACTGACGCCAATTCCAGATTTAACATATCATCTACTTAACTTAAATCAAATTAAATTCAATAAAATAAAAAGGCCAATTTCCCGCCCATAGTTTGAGGCGGGGACAAAATCTCACCCTCCAAGTTTTAAAAACCTAGTCTTCCACCCCTAAAAACAATTTAATATTAAATAAAATAGAAAACAGTAACACTTTAGGGATAATATTATCATTTTATAATTAAATTTTATAAAAAATAAAATAAATTTTATAAAAAATATAAAATTTTAAAAAAATTAAAATATATATTAAAAATTTTAAAAATTTTTAAGCAGTCATCGTCGCCACTGCCATGGCGGTGGCCGTCGCTAACGGAACCAGGTGGCCTTTTCCGACCACCTGGTTTCAGGGGAGGCCAACCTCCCCATTAGGTGGAGGCGGCCAAATCTAGCCGTCTCAGTTTTGGCAGAGGAGGCCAGATCTGACCACCTCTGCCAGAAGAAGCTACCGAAAACAGTCGGAAAAGGCCGGTCTTGGTCCCAACGACCGTTTTCGGTCTTTATTTTTTACGGAGGTGGCCAGATCTGGCCTTCACTGAAACCAAGTGGTCGGAAACGACCACCTAGCCCCTTCAGCGGCGGCCATCGCCATAGCATTGCGGCGGTGGTTGCTTAAAATTTTTAAAAACTTAAAAAAAAATTTAATTTTTTTAAAAATTTAAAAATTATTTTATAATTTTATTATAAAATTTTATTTTTCAAAAGGATATTTTAATCGTTTAAGTATAAAAATTATAAAAAATATTTTCAGGGGTGGGAGATGGGCTTTTGAAACTTGGAGGACAGGACTTTATCCCCACCTCAAACTATGGGTGGGAAATAGTCTTTTGGCCAAATAAAAATCTTCAACAAAATCATAATTCGATATCAAATTTGGAATTAACCTAATATGTTTTTAGTCACATTTCCATAAAGTCTACAAAAGTGGGTTCACTTTAGTTTCACGTTTAGTGATATTGTAGATGATAATAGTTGATAGAAATAATATGATTATAAAAAAATTATGAAAAATATGTGAATTTACTTATATATCCTTATATTATAACATCTTTTAATTTTAATTAAAAGCACTCTTAAGAATTTGGAAGAATTGTTGATGATTCAGTAACAACCTAATTATGTAATGCATGTGAACGTGTAATTGTGATGTGACCAAAAATCTTTAAAATGTGACGTTTTTCCATTGGATAAGCTCCTAATTAAGCACTATTAAGAGGTAATTAATTAAGGATTAAATATTATTAAGTCTAAAAAAGTAGGGGTCCTAACGCCTAATATCTGTCGGGGAAAATCGTGGATGCCAACTTTTCTTAAGCGTGTGGGTCCCGAAGTGGCCTCTTCTCGAGTCTTTAGGTGGCTCGTCAATTCCATCTCAAATCATATTAATTTTATTTTTGGTTAGGGATTTGGGAATCCCAAGTGGCCATTACACTAAAGTTAAAGCTCTACTGGCCAAGTTTGTGATGTAAAACGACGTCGCATTTGGGAAGTTATGGCTATCTGGATTGTGTGTAGATTTTGTTAACGGGAATTGTTGGTTGGATGTGATGGGATGGGAATCATTCTTTAAACGGACAAGTTGATTACATTAATATTGACTAATAATCTCAACTCACATGCTCGCTGGCCGCTCACATGTTTGTTCCCACCCTAATTTTTGACCAAAAATGATCACATCTGGTTCATTTATTCTTCTTCTAGATGGGCTTGCTCTAACAGGCCTTGTATACAGAGTTTCGACCCTGTTTGACCCATAACAAACAATAACAAGACAAGATGAGAAAAGAGATTGTACAGATTTGGACGGATAGCTTGAGTGACAATAGTGGAGGAGCCTAATCACAACATGCAATTTAATAGAAAACCAAATAATCACAACATGTTAAATACAACTACATCTCAGGTTACAAGATGTAGCAAACATGGGACTACTTTCACCTTGATCTCCTTATTTTAATATTGAGTGGAACTTCTTTGCAGGATTGAACTTTTTCAGCTGCTTTGCGTAATGGTCTTCCAGTTGAAGATCTTTGGGAAAGTTTTACCTTATTTCTTTGGCCACAAGTTTCTTCAGTTGTAGTGGTAGATGAAGCAACTGGGGTGGCACCATCTTCCTGAATTGGATCGTCAAGTGGCTGAGTTGCAGGAACCTTGGTGTCTTCGATCTTAAACAAGTTTTCTGTGGGTTCTCGCTCGAAGGACTTGAACCTAGCAGATTGTCTTCTCAAACAATGCCTAAAAATAACAAAAGAGAGCAAGATAAGTTATACCAAGGTCACTTTACCAAGGTCACTTTTTGTTATTGTTTTGTAGAAACTATGTGTTTAGTTCATTGAATGAAATTGCAATTTATACAATTAAAAAAGAAAAAAAACACTTCTCCAAGTAACAATGTTAATGCCTACTTTCTAGTAACTAAAAACCGATTCTCCTAGTAATCATATTGACCCAAAGAGAAGCTTTAGCCTCTCATATTGACCACGAACACCTGCTGACCATTTGCATCCTTGATCATGCATTTCCTATCCTCCAAGAGTAATATGAAACCTTTTTCTGCCAACTGATCAACACTTAACTGGTTTTGGTCAATATCAGGCACATAGAGAACATCAATAATGAGCTTAGTACCTGACAAGGTTTCAATTGCCACTATCCCTTTCCCCTTGACAGCAGTGTGTTTACCATTTCTAATTCAAACATTAGAAATGCAGACTTATCAGGTACCTTGAGGAGCTCCTCATCATTTGTCATGTAGTTTGTGCAACCATGATCTATCAATTAACAATCATTGAAACTGTTGCAAAATAAATAGCAACAAACAGTTGCTCCTCCACCTACTGGTCTACAATCTGAATCTCATTCACACGATGGTTGCCTTCATTCTTGCATATCTATTCTCTGTGGCCAATTTGGTTGCACTTCCCACACCTCACACACCAAAATCTTTTCTACCATTCTGCTACCAGACATTTTACCACCAAGAATTCTTACTTTGTTGACAATGCTGAGAAGTCTGTTAAAGTACTCCTTGATTGTCTATGATTCTTTCATTCTCTGCCTCTCAAATTCCCTTCTCAAATTCAACATTAGATGTTTTTGGTCCTGTCATTCCCTATATATTCTTTTCTGAGGTAGTCCCATATATCCTTTGCTGATTCTAAGCTGATGACCTTGATAGAACACAGCTTCTGACACGGCAACATGCCTAATTTCTAGAAACTAAAAACCTCTTCTCCAAATAAATATCTTTTCCAAGTGATCTAAGCATCTTGAGGCACACATTGAACACTTTTCAACAACTACTATTGATAACTAGAAATGTATAACTGACCTTTTGTCTTCCACCTTCTCTTTCTCTCCTACTATTCTATGTGTAATAGAAGGACTCATGGCTGCATGTAATTGCCAATTTACGTAAGTTAACACATATGGGAAAAAAGAGAAGTCCTAGAAATTTTACAAGTCATTCTTTGTCTTGATAATTACATTTTCTTCTGACATCAGGCCTTCTAATGCTGCTACAAGGTTTGTCATCTTCACAAGCTTTAAGCAAACATTTTCCTGCTACATCCGCTCCTTCCTTAAACCAACAAAGTAAAATGAGGTGCAAGTGAAAGTATAGTTGCAAGGTGTAAATTGATCAAAAGATGTCAGAGAAATGACTCTGAAATTAGCTTAAAGACCTGGGAGCCACTGTTTGTAGAGTTCAACTCCATTTTCACCTGCAAAAGAAACGAGAATTAACCAATACTTTAAATGATTCAAATTACACTTTCAGGTTTAATTCACAAATTGTTACTTACATTAGTTACTTAAATTGTCATTTAAGTATAATTAACATCACCAAGTGTGTAGACAATCATTTATTGTTGGTATGTTTCTATGCTCCCCGGGGGAGTGGGGGGTGTGTGGTTTGGTTGTTGTGTGTGGTTTGGAATCAATTTTGGGCCACAATAATGTTTACAAGAAAAGAAAGTAGAATGATGATACTGAAACCAAAAAAAAGGAAGTGTATAAACAAAAAAATTTTCAAGGCACTTATTCTTGTATGCTATAGATATTTGTACTTTATTGTAAACCATAATAGAATTTTTATGCTGATGATTCTGACAAATAAGTAGAATTTATTAATATTAAAAATAAGTTAATGTTGCGAACCATGTGAAGGTTTGATAAACATAAATCAAAATTAACCTCTTTTTCAAGATTCTTTGCTTTAAGTAGAGCCTCTTTGCATAGAAGTTGATGCTGTAGAGCTTTCAGCTGAATAAGCAAAATCAGACGTTTCAAATAGAAAACAATCTTATACTGGGAGCTAAGAATTAAGAAGAACAGCTTACCTTCTCTCTTCCTAAATTAAGCTCCTGTGAAATGGAAAGAGCATAAAGTCAGTACTTCATGTAAATTCTATTAATGAGATTTATCCCTTAGGATGATAATGTTAAAACAAACTGACCGCTTGCATTTTGCTGCTCGATTGAGCAATATTCCAGTTCTGCAACTGCAATTTCTGAAGGTTGGTTTTCAGATTCTGTAACTCATTTCCACTCAATTCAATGATTTTACTGATTAATCAAAATTAAGAAAACCCCAATCTGTCCATACATTGTTTAAATCCTATAAAAAAGAAAATAGAATTGTACCAATTTCAATTCTCATGTAATGTGGTATTAATTTGCTAAAAGAATCAGAAGACCTGAAGAACTCAGAAAAAAAAAATTCACCATATCTTCCCAAAAACCAATCAAGAACGAAACAGAACTATGAAAAGGATACTTTCTCTCATCAATAAGTTTCGTCAACCTCATATTTTCCTGGCTCACAAGCACAAAACGGAATGAAAACCAATTAATATAAAGCAGGTCTACAACCAAGAACCAAAAAAATAACTCACAACTTATTAAGAACCTGACTACGTAATAGTAACCCCACATTACAGCGATAAAGAATTCAGACTAAAGAAACCATTAAAAATGTATACCTTGATTAGTTTGCTAATTAGGTCCTCAGTTGCTGGAGAAACCTGGGAAGGCTTATTTTCATGGGTCAACACTTTCGGTTGTGACTGTGACTGTAAATTTGTAATGTCAGAGAGCCTCTTCCTCATCATGCTACCAAAAGTTGATTTCTTTGCCATTTTTTCACCTTTCATTTACTCAAACCTAGTAACATACACAGGTAATTAAGAAATGAAATTATGAAGTGCTAAGCCTACGGGAAATCCAGGAACTTCGGTATAAACTATAATATAACAACAAAACAATCATAACCCAAGTCTTTTTTCTTTTTCTTTTTCTTTTTTTGTATTTGTGTTTACTTTCACTGTGAAATGAAGACTTGGAATGGGACTAATTTGAAGGAAAGAAAATGAAGAGAAAGAGAAAGCCAAGGCACAAGCTAAAGGCAAAGTGGTTCGACAGAGGCTTTCCAAAGCAAAAGGGACTACATCACGCACATTAATCAACAATGAACCTAATTTTAGATTTCCAAAGCTCGTTCGGAGCCACTCTGCTTTTGGTTAAGATGAAGATATTCATTCAAGTTTTGGTAAGATTTGGCTCCAAGCTTATGTGGAGAAACTTAAATATGTTCCATCCAAATTCTTTCTTTAGTCTTTTTCACCTTTTAACAAAAGATTATTTCTCTTCCAATCCAAGGTTTGCTGAAACACCAATTTTCTACTTTTAAGTTTAAAAATTCAATTTTTTTTTTTTTTCAAAAACAAGCTCTGTTAGTAAAATCAGTAAATTAACATGTTACTCTTATTTACTAGACAAAAATACCCTTACATCATCTTTACTGAAATTGAATTACCATTGCCCATATTCGATGAACACCCTACACTTTATCTTCATCTGAAAATCTAAGGTCTGTCAAATTCATAATTTAGGTGGTACAACTGCACAGCAGAGGGCTCCCTGTTCACTCTTTTGGTTTGCTACTACTACCATTTCAAATGAAGGAACAATGCAAACAGGAAGTTGGGACATTGAGTCTACATCAAAATAAACCCATAATGTGGATATTATAGTACTAGGATTATCCTGTACATTGATAGCTTTGGATATAAGCTTGAATGTCCTACTTAATATATTCCATAACTTGTACAATCATTAAACTTACATATGCGTAGATTAAATTCCACTCACTCGTGTGTACTTTCAAACTCCATGCTTAAAAATCAGGCTGAATCATATCAAAAGAATGGAATTATCTTATATTGAAAAGTCCACCACCTATGCTTCATTATCACTTCCCCAAGAACCATCCCGCACACACCAAATGCCAGAGTAAGAAGATGCGTCCAGCATCAAAGTACTTGATACTGTATTTGGACACATCTTCTGTAATAGCAACTTCTCTTTTTAGCTAGAACATGGCTGTAAAAGGTTTTTATCTTACGTCTGCTGCTGTTATACCTTTCCTCAGCAATTTCTTTCCTTTAAACTCCAAAAGTTAACTGCTGAAGGGACCTTGGAGAAGATAAGAGGCCTTATTACGAACCTGCCAATTGGAAAAATGTTTTACAATGGAGGTTACCAAATGTCAATTGAGGAAAAAAGTTTTACAATGGAGTTTATCAAATGTATCAAATGTTAGATGAGGAAAAAAGTTTGATTGCACACCTTTGACGCGTAGGGCCTTAAATCTGTGCTAGAGATTTGACAAGAACAATTCCGAAGATAAACACCCCACATTTCATTTATCACTGGCTTTTCTTCCAGCTTTGGACATGACAAAAGCCAGTTCTCTGTCAAAACCAAGTATACATACATTTTAAAAAGATCACAACTTTTGTCTTTCACATTGATTGTAATAAGCAAATTCAGAATTTCCTCTTCATTGGAAGCCTGAGAAAATTGAAAAAGTAAACATGTTAGATTGTGTTAAATTTGTGTCAAAAATGCTAGCAATCAGTTGACTGAAAATTTTATTTTAGTTATGAGACAATTTTTTTCATACAAAGTTTCTTCATAGAATTCTCATATTCATGAGAGTGGATTTATGTCAAATCATGAACCAATACCTTTGCAGTTGTCAAGGATGCAACTTATTTGAGAATAGGACCTTGGGTTGCATAGAGAGCAATAATAAAACATAGAAGACCAAGAAAGAGTACAGCAAAGTTAGATACACTGGAATAACGAGCATGACAATGTTCATAGGTTCACTCCAGCATGTGATGATTTGACTGTTACGCGATTCACAATACAAGAAAATGAATCAATAAATATAACGGATAAAAATCCTGAGTTTGTATCATCAAGAGTCCATTATAATTTTCATTTAAGATGACTGCAAATCAGCTATCTTTCTTTAAATGGAAAGTTATTTGTTTGATGTTTTAACACGCATTTGAATAAAATGCAAAAGAACATGTACTACCTTATTATTAAAACAGTGAACAAGAATTTGATAGGCAACTGCACTTCTGAGGTGCTTACTACGAGTGTAGACTCCTGATATGCAGTCTACAGTTCGCAAGCAGTTCAAGTCCAAAGGGACCCTACATTCACAAGAAAATAATTAATCACCAAGAATAAGAAAAAGGAAGAAAAGTAATTGCACCAAAAGGCAAAATAGAGTGGTAACTGAGGTTGATTATCTCCATGCTGATCAAATTGGAGGTAATAAGACCCTAGAAACTTTGTTATCAGTCACATGGCATATAAAGGCAATAACCTGTGAGCAAGAGATTTTGCTATTTTCTCACAGCTGGTACTCCATTCTTTATCTGTGAAGTAACTGATGGCTGATTGCAGGCACTGATGCAAATGCACAGACAGACCTAGAAGCTGGCGGTCTAAAAATAAACAAATAACAACTTCAACTAACATTTCAGCTTCTTCAGTTGAAAACATCGACTTTTTACACCTGAAAAAGAAAATAGAATGCCTCAAAAATTGAAGAAAAAATAAGTATGTTTTAGGCTTCACCTTGTATATTAACCATGTGAAAGACTTCAATTCCACCAACCAAATTGCTCTTATGTCTGTCACATACCTCACTTGACAACAAGCAGCCATAAATTTGATCCATAATATTAGATTTTCTGGTGGCCCTCGACACCTAGAATCTGATAGAAAAACATGATTTTATTGTGAGAAGACCAGTAATTACAAAGGTGACAACAATTTCCTTGATACTGAAAAGACCTCTCATAGTTACCCTTATATTGCAAGGAACAGCAGATAAGTAAATATAATTTCCACAAGATCTAGAAGCATGTATCATAATTTCAATCAATAAAACCAATATAAACTTATAATGAATACCAATAATGATATATCAACATATAATTGGACGAATTTAAATTGAGAATAAAACAATATTCAATCATATGGTAAAACATCATTATCAACACTCAAATTGGTACTCATTATAAGTACACATAGTATTACTCAATTTCCAATACCAACTCAAACAAGAAATACACCAAAAAATACTCAGTTTTGAACAAATGTGGTTTTCTAGAATGATGTGGCATCAAGGAAAGTCCTGTGATAGGACAATACAACTGCAACTGAATAAAAAACTTCAGTGATGGGGAAAAAAGGTTGGCAAGACAAAACTCTGAATGGTAAATAAGAAAATGAATGGAGAATGGCAATCATAAATACAATTTATCAATATTCAATTTCTAGAGACATTGACAAAGGCAACCTATAAATTAGATTGACAACAATAAGGCGATTGACAGAGCCAACAAAAAAATCATAAAAATTTCTGTACCTCTTTTTCATATAAATAACCTATGTTTTGCAAGGCCCAAAGAGAAACTAAACTTACCGTCCATTTTAACATAACTCTTACTACTTAACAGAAACATACCTCGATTCCAACATCATTTGTAAGAATCAAACTCTAATCTAATAAATCATGTTAGACACCATAATTTCCTCGTTTTCCTTAATACTATATACTACTGAATAACCAATGTCTAGCCTTTTACCACACATGCAAAAAAACATATCATCAATAAAACATTTCATAATGAAAACTTACAAGAAAACTTGTCCTAGTTGAAGTTTAGAACTAGTTTTATAATAGTAGACTTAAAGAAAAATAAAAAAATGAGAAGAGTAAAGAAATTGTAGAGTGTGTTTCCAGGAGTTAATCAACCGGTTATGGCATGATACTGAATCATAAAGTACAACAATACCCCAACCAACAAATTAATACTCTAAACAATGTGAAATGTTCAACTTGTTGTAATACGTATTGGGATTGGATAGGAAAAGGTGAGAAGAGAAAAAGTCTGTAGATTATGTCATTGGTGATTTTCATTTCTTAGAGCAGTACATATAGTATTTATAGCATGATATTTTAAAACAAAAGTAAAATGTTACCTAAACTAACATAAACATTAGGTGAACTTCAGAAAGCAAAATACATGCCAAAAATTCACTTGTACATTCTAAAGTTTTCTAAAGCAACAACAAAGTAAGAGAGCTTACTTTTATCAACTGATTCTAGTGCAGCTAAAAAATTAGATGAAAGTCCATATGTTACAAGAGCTCTGTGAAGATCGGAGTAGCTAGGAAACCAATCAATTTTAACAGGCTGTCGATGTGCATAAACCTAATAAAAGTCACCAGATACACATGATTATTTTCACAGGATGCCCAGGGAAAAGAACATTGAACAATAACTCGTGTAGCATGGAGAAATTTGCATTCAATCAACAGATATGAAGATCAAGCTCACCTCCCTATTATATGAAAGTATGGTACACCAGAAGTCGCAGGCAGATGTTCTTAACTCTTCTTCCAATGAATACAGAACTGATAACCAAATGATAAGCAGATGAGAAAAAAGTCATGTAGCTATTAAATGGACAAACTAGATATACTCACTCAGATTAAAAGTCCATGTAGCTATTGACTTTTCTACTCGACCAATTGCAAAGACCAGTTTCGAGAGCCACCTGTTAACCAATAGTCCTTCAAGGAAAGATTCTCCTGCAAGAATAAATCAATGAGGTAACAAAATGTTTTTCTTTACCCATATGCACAATGCCTCCAACCTGTCGAATATGCATCAACCACGTGCAACTGTAAACACATTGAAAAGTAAAGGGTATAGTACGATCTATAACAAACAATAAGAAAGCATGTAATGAACAAAATTGATGCAGCTTGGAAGTGTGCTGGCTAAGACGGCTCAAGCCAAATAAGTTCCCAGAAACCAAGTTCAAGCATGGGCTAGTCAGCGCAGACCACAGATAAAAATTTCAAAACCAGTCTCCCATCCTAGATTGAAAATTTAACAGACTACAAAAATTGTATCAATGTGAGCCTCAAGGAAACCAACCCAACTTTTCAAGGTGCGGAGTTACTCTTCTAAAAAAAACCTAACCACCTAATTAGGAATTTGCTAAGAGAAAATACATACATAAATACCTAGCCTATGATAGTATTTGAAAGACTTTCAATAAAACAAACTTTAAATTTGTCAAGCTGCATGCCTGCAACTGTATTAATGCCCTTCAAGATAGCTTTCTTTTCTCATGAACAAAATAGAACAAACAACATTTAAGTTCTAAACAAGATCTTGTGTCAACAATTCCACATTGAATTGGTCACATAATGAACAACGATATAGCTCGAAAAATTCATGAGGAAGCACCTTACATCCCATCAAACTCAAAAAGTTAAGCCTTGTAACTATACTTTGGCCTACATATCTAAGTAAGGTATGACAGTGTGCCCTTTGCCCAGACAAAAGGCATACTTGACACTAAAATTCCAAGCAAACCCTAGATTAGTATGTTAAAGGACTAGAACAGTTAGATAAATAACAAGTAAAAAAATAATAATATCATTCTTCATTCACCCATGAAAGCTAGAAGTCATAAGAAGTTAAAGGTGGCCGTTACAAAAATCTACAGCGGTAGTCAAAAATCCTGTAAAAGTCTTAACTAATTGAGTAGTTAGGTGGTAGCATCAGATCATCAAATAGGTTAATACAAGTAGCAATAGTCTCAGCATTCTTTTTAAGTTCCAGAGATGCATTCTTCCAGGTCAAGAAAACACAACTCAAGCCCTGCGTAACGATCAGTAATCTCTTCTTGACAGTCATATACTCATTTAAAATATTCATCATCTTTTATAGCAAGGAAGTTATAAAAATGTTGGGATGCCTCAAAAGCTTTTCTCATGGGCAGTGATTGTATCCATGACTTCAACAAGCTCAGAATTTTTCTTCTGTCTTTCCAGAGCCATTTTGACATTCTCAAATCGATCCTCCATGCTTTCTAACTTTCCAATTTGTTTAGCAGACATTGTCCTGTCAAAGACCACTAAAGCCCTCTCAACAGCCAGAAAGTTTCATGGTCAAACAGGAGTCTCTATTGATCAACTGAAAATTGCTTAGCTTTACCCCAAGCTGAACAGAACATGAATGCTGCCAGAAAAGTAAAGGAATTTGGCCAGGGAAAAGAAGCTTAAGAGTAAACAGCTTACTCAATAAGAATTGGTAATCGCCAAGCTGATCAAGTCTTCATAGCTGAGCTGGCTAAGTTTCTCACCATCATCAAAGGACAGAGATTGGAGATTTTGGCCCATGACAGACGTTGCAAGCACAAGATTGGGGCTTTGAAGAGCATAAGACTCATCACTCTGCAGTCCGTTTTCTCGAGCTGGTGTTAGAGGTGATCAGTTGGGAACCTAGCTAGGTGTGATCTCAGCCACTTGAGTAGGTGAATCCACTGAAATCACCATTGGACAAGAAAATGGAGCTACAATGAGAATGGTTTAAGGAGATGTTAAGGTAATCTCTGCCTGAGTAAACCTACATCCTTTCTTCATCATCTGTACTATGTTAGGACTTGAAGAATCTATAAGGGCATCATCAAATCAAAGCCTCTTCCTACCCCAAATCCCTTGTACATCAGTTCCTACAGACAAGAACTAGAAAAGCCTAGCCAGCAAAGAGAAAGCTTGCCTCCACTTTTAGGTAATGAAGAACCAACTATGAGCTCAAATAAGTTCTTGGGTGAAAAAGTTTCTCTAGTCATGGTTAGTTAGTAGAATCTCTGAGCTCTGTAAAAACGCGTGGGGGAGAGAAAAAGGAAGAAAAATCTTTTAGTGAGAAAAAGGATACCTTACCCATTGGATTGATCTAATGACCCAATTCAAAGAAAAGAATTCATAATTGCTTGACCATGGACTGCTATTAATACAGCAACCCAAATACCAATTCTAATATAAAGGAATGCCTAACTCAAATAACATATCTTATCAATCAAGTGGAACCACTTTTGGTACCTAAATATAAAATTCTAATTCTTATCTTTCAAGCTTTCTCAGTTTGACCAATTGCTCATCCTTGCAACATGAGATTTACCCACTTTAACTCAGTTTCCACTTGAGTTGAAGTAACTCATAAGTTTTCCAATTATATACACTCTAGCCATGTTAGTTCAAAGATTCAATCATCTCCTTAAAATGCAAACAAAGCCAAAGTCAAATTGGAGTAATGGAATTGGCAATTTTTGAACTGAGACATCTACTCTAAAGGAAAGTTCCAATGAAAAAACTTGGGTTGACATGACCCTTGAGTAAATGAAGACCATGAAACTACCACTTATGCAAGAAGCAAATTCTTCTTTCCTAAAACACCCTAAAAGCTTTTAGACAATCTAACATTGACTATAAGGAAGATCCATTGATTTTTAACATAAAAGATAATATCCAAGTCTCTTTGCAGAAGAAAAAGAACAAAATCTTTTAATTGAGTTACTGGAGCTTTCCCTCCAATAACACCCCAACACAGCAATGCCCTGTGAAGTAATTTGCACTGTGGTGGTTAACACTAAAATATCACTTTGTTGTCGTTCAAGTTCAAACAAAGATTGCAAGTCAACATACATGTAACATGATCTAAGACAAACAACAAGAATGAACATCTGGACAGAAATCAATGACCTTTTTCAATGCCGAGTTCCACCAAAGAGTTAACTTCATTATTTGTGAAAGACAGCAACAGCTGGCAACCTTCCAGCTTAGGAACTAAACATGGAGGTGTTTTCTGCCATCGACAAGCTCTCCTATTAGAATCTTCAAAACATTAAGCATTAAGTTAAGAAGGACTACACACATATTAACAAATCACACAAACCTGATCCCCAAAAACCTGCAGACCCCACTCCACAATCTCATCCTCACTGCTCATATCTTCCATCTATATAAAATAGTTTGTGTCTTCAGTCTCAATAGGAAAAACACATCACACTAATAAATTTACAATTAAAAGCTGGAAGTAAACTTATCATGCCTGATTTTGACAACTGTTAACAATGTTAGATAACAGAGCTTCCTTGCCACTTTCATCCTCATCAGAATTATAGTGTTTTTTGGCTTTAGCCCGCTTTTTTTCCTTCTCGATCAGTTTAATTTTCTGCTTGTAGTGATCAGTTAAAAGATCATCTAAACCAATTATCTTTTTCCTGGTTAATATTGGAAAGAAATGCATTAACAGTATTTAATGAATCACATTTGAATAATTACTAAGCAGTGACCAGTTAAAAGATCATCTAAACCAATAATCTTTTTCCTGGTTAATATTGGAAAGAAATGCATTAACAGTATATAATGAATCACAATTGAATAATTACTAAACAATGTGATCAATGCAATTCAAAGGGTATACCCTAACAATCAGTTTAGGCTCACTTTAAGGTGTAAATTAACTAAATTTCAACATCCCTTCAATCAATATTGATTAAAAAGAAGGAAAATTTTGGTTAACTTAAACTAGAAACCTCTATCAAGTCATACACTTTTATCCACACAAAAAATGCCGTGCTAATACGATTGGGTTCTGAATATACTTCAATTTTTCAATTTCAAAAATTCAAGCAAAAATATTCAAAATTAAAATTTAAAAAATGTACTTTTTAGGAACCTACTCAAATCACCCCCAACCAACTCACACAACCAGTACACACAAACAAAATTGATTTCAGGGAGGTAAAATGGAACAACACCCAAAATTGAGTAACCCTCCATTGTTTTTTATATATTCTCAAATGAATAATTTCGACTATTCAATAAACCAGTGCATTCCACTTTTGGCTATTAAGGAGGCTAGGACTCTCTCTAATTTGTCCAGCTTTAGAGAGGCTACACTTTCTCGCTATATCAGCCAAAGGCTGCCCAAACAAAACTCAATTTCTATTCCTCTCAAATCTCTCTTTTATGCTTACTCATTTCATAACCAGTCATACATGGTTCATAACTACTCATGCATACCATACATATTTCATAACTACCCAATCCCATTTATAATTGCTCATACATACCATACATGTTTCATAGCTGTGAAATTGCATTTCATAAATGCCCATTCATTCCATCGGAGTTTAATAACTGACCAATCTCATTTCATAACTGCTCAATACTAACAATACTTAATATAACCAAAAAAAGGGAGGGAGTGGGGTGAGCGAATAAGTTTTACTTGACAAGGTCAAAATTACAGAAAAATACGGAGCTTAATTCATGACACGAAACCATCAAGAGTAGATATAATGAAAATATAAGAAAATTACACGACCAGCAATAATAACAAAACCTACCAACCGTAACTACTCAATAGTAAAATTTGCCGTAAAAGATAAAATTACATATATTTTTCAAGAAAAGAGATATTGTATGGCATGGAATGGTTTCAAAGAAAAACCCTAAATTAAAAATCAGTCAAAAAGAATAGATAGAATCCTAACAACGCTGACGAGAATTTAAAGTTAAAAACTTACAAGAAATATATGTGTGTATACATATAAAGAGAGGATTTTTGATGAAAATTAAAAACCTTTTGTTGCTAACAAGAGAAGAAGAACGGAGCGGATCTTCAGTTTCGAAATCAAGCGGAGCATCCAAATCCATGAGAATATCTCTTGGTATTCCTGATGTCGTGTGTCTGTGGGAGGGAAGGGCTGAGTGTTTGGCGCCAAAAGTGTTAGAGAGAGAAGAGTTTAGTGGGAAGCAAAAGCAATGGAGAGCTCCGTAGACTTTCAAATAGTATATAAATTAGGCAGGGTTTAGTATTGGTCATCATCTACTGCTTTCACTGGACCTGGAAAGCCCGGCCCGTTAGCATTGAACTAAACTTGGGTTGGGTAATTAAATACAGCGCTTGAATTTTCAAGGACGCACCGGGTCCAGGGGTGGATCATGCCTACGGGAACAGTGCGTTATGCTTTTTTATTGTACAGAGATACATGGCATAGCAACAGCATGTCCTGTGAGTCGGCAGCACATACTACAAAGTCGGGGTGGGAGGGTCCGGATATCCTATCAAAAATACAAGAATTAAAATTGACCCATTGCTATATGTTTTTAAACTATAATTGGAACAGTTTCGAAACTAGAACCAATACCCTAATTTTGTTGTTGGTTTTGAGAATTGGATTTCAATTCAATTTAATTATAGTCTATATAGTGTTTAAGTCTCAATTTCGATTATAATTTTAAATACTTAATTTTAATTTAATTTAATTGTAATTTATACAATGTTTAGGTCTTGTTTATAGTTTTAGGTATCTAATTATAGATTTCGGTTTTGTCAATTAAGAACCAAAACCGAACCCCTTGATTCTTAAATATATAAAACCAAAATGGACATCATAAACATCAATTCTGCATTAAAATCAGAATTAGATCAGCAAATATTGGATAATTTTAATTTGGTTGGGATTTTCTGCTTGCCTAACTTCGAAGGCAAAGCTGTAGGGTCAGTGAGTGGCAGAGCAGAGGAATGAAATCTTAAACAAGAGCGAAAATGGACCATCTTCTCCGCCTCTGTGCCGGGTCCATTCCATTCCATACCAATAACGGTCCCATAATTATCAAAAAAAAGCAACAGAAGCGGAGGATCCAGGCCCCAACCCAAACTTCTCTTGGTTTACCCATCTCTTTCACTCTTTATTATCATGATCGTCTTTGTCTGATCTGCAATGACCAAACTCACTGCTTCCTGTTAATTTAAACAAATAATTACAATTAGTTTAGAGTATTTACAGGACACATCGCAAAGAGAATCGACCTTTTTTTTTTTTTTTTAAGCTACATAATTGAATATGTTTATTTTTTCAAAGCAACAATTTGAGAATATATACGGAAAAAATCCGGAATATGTGGAACCTACAATTTTGTTCTGTTAGATTGTGTTGGGTCGGGAGCAAAGAAATCTCGTGACAACAAATTTAAAGCACCATTTTTATTTTTTTTTGAATTGATGGCATAATCTAAATAATAGCCCAGATGATATTTTAATTGATTTTTTTCTTGAATAAGTTGAAATCTATGAGATCCAGCAAATCGGAAAATTATAAAAACGTTGATTTGAACCAAATTCTCTATAAAAAAAGAAAAAAGAAAAAAAAGGGTCATTTGAATTGAAACCTATGCTTTTGGCTTGGTCAAGAAATACCTAATTAGCTCAAATTACACTGGATAACCAGGAAAACAAATCATTCTAAGTTATGACCCTGACCCAGTATCTTGAATTTCAATGGAAGCATTCAAGCATAATAATATATGTCACAGGTAGACTGAAAATAATAACAATTATTGGACTAAGGAGTCAAATGTCAATTTCTATGATAACCTTCGAATTTTTGGTGATTAAGAACAATTGAAGAGATAATTTCTATAATAAAAGCTTAAATTTAGATAAATAATTAAGTTTCCACTTCAGCCCTTCTTCTCTTCTCTTCCGTTAAAAGATTATTAACTATTTTAAGTACTCACTTTTTCCAATCAAATTTCAGTTTCAGTTATGAGTTGCCGCATGGGGCAACAGGACCATTTCTTTTCCCATCTTTATTATTCGTGGTTAAGTTAAGCCACTAATCACATAACTAATTAATCATGATTACAACCACCACAAATTCTTCTAATTATGTGGCCAGTCACGTACGCAACCAGCTTCATCATGATAACTGCTTGTCACCAAATCCATGTTGTAAAGCGTGGCAGACCAAGTCAATAGAAAACAAAATTAATTCATATAAATTCATTGGATTGGAGATCACCCTATTGAAAGTCTAGCAACATGTGTTTATACTTTTACATAGAAGACATCCTCATACGAACAAAAAAAAAAAAAGTGCCTAAACCACGATGTGACGGATCATACCATGGTCAATACGATTGATTATATAATTGGTCATATTTTATATCAAATTGTATATACCGTGACACCATGTCAAGTTATTTTTTATAATCAAAGTTAAATTGTAATTTATGCATTTAATTGATGAGAAAATGTTTTAAAGTCAACTTTGAGTTGGAAAATTTAATAACTTGTGACAAGGCCAAATGACTATTTTATACTCCAAATTTGATGAAATGATTTTTTTTTATCTTTTAAATTTTAAAAATTTATTTACCGTTTATTTTTATTAATGAAAACTATTTGATTTTATTTTGAATCATTGATTTATTTTTTTAATAAAATTTATAAAATTATTTTAAATATTTAATGTAAACATCAATTATCGGAATGATACATATCGATTAAGATAAATTAACTTATTTATAGTTGAACTCTATTTAATTAAAAGATAAGACAAAAAATTAGTTATATACTGTTGCAATTACCCTTTCTCAATGTGATCATTTAGTATTATTTTTTTAATTGAAATTATGAAAACATTCTAAATTAATTTTAAATCTTAATTTATTATCTTACTTTTTTCCATTTTTCAGTATTTTTTCCCTTTTTTAAATCTTAATTAATTTGTATTTTTTAACATAAGCCGTATCTTTTAATTCAATTACAACCCCAGACAAATGCCATTATCTGGATCCAATATTATGAAACCATCAAGGGTATTTCAGTCAAACCATATAAACTGATAACTTCTTTCACCTCCTCTGTTCTGCTCCATGGCCATCTGACCTCTCTGCTACTTTCTCTGTTCTCGTGCTGCAATCTATTCAATTTTGAATATTTATATGATTAAACCAAATCCGTACCCGTGAAAGCAGAGAATCAAGATGACGAGCAAATTTCTATCTTATCTGTGTTTTTGCTTGGTGTGAAAGTTCAACAATTGAAGGAACAACGAGCCCATACCTTCCATCACAATATCTTCGTATTCACTTCTCTTCAAGCCAGAAACTGAAAGGCCCATCTCAACTGTGACCTCAACCTATCACCTTCCCAAAGGAAAGTCTTTTACGTTTACTAATTTTAAATGAAGTGGAGGAGCTCAAAAGACCCATCAACAGACGAGGGTTCTATGTCAGAATGAGGTTACTTCATAAACATGGGAGGCAACAGGAGAAAAACTTGTGCTTCAAATACTACAAATGGGTTCTTTGGTTTGCTCTTACTCTTTACTTCTTCACTTCTTACTTCATCAGCCACAAGCCCATACCTTTGTCTAAAACTCATTTTGCTGACTCAAAATCTAATCTTCCTTTTCGTGCTCTCATCGAATCTGTGAACACATCGTTTCTAAAGCAACCAACGAACAGTAACAAAGGTATTAAAGTTATTATATCCTTTCATGATTTAAGCTTTCCATTCGGATCAATTTCGTACTTGTTATTAATCACGTGGACTATTTTTTATTTTAACTCTTTTTACAGGATCATTGAATGATTTGAAGATATATAGTTACGAGTTGCCGTCGAAATACAACACCGATTGGCTATCAAATGAGCGATGCAGCAACCATTTGTTTGCGTCTGAGGTAGCAATCCACAAAGCACTCTTAAACAGCGACATACGAACATTTGACCCATATGAAGCGGACTTCTTCTTTGTGCCTGTTTATGTATCGTGCAACTTTAGCACCGTTAATGGGTTCCCTGCCATTGGTCACGCTCGCTCTCTTATATCTTCCGCAATCCATTTTATCTCGTCTCACTACCCGTTTTGGAATCGGACCCAGGGCTCCGACCACGTCTTCGTAGCCTCCCACGATTATGGCGCTTGCTTCCATGCCATGGTAAGACCGGACACAATTTGGAAACATTGAAGACACTTCCAATTCTTATTCAAAACATTTACTTGGTTTTTGCTTGATTTATATTTTCGTGTATGTGGTTTTAAGGAGGACAGAGCGATTGCTGATGGAATACCAGAGTTTCTGAAGAAGTCTGTATTACTGCAAACATTTGGTGTGAAGTATAGACACCCATGTCAAGAGGTTGAAAATGTAGTTATCCCACCATATGTTTCGCCGGGAATTGTACGGGAAACTCTTGAGGAAGCCCCGGTGACCGGGCGACGTGATATTTGGGTGTTCTTCAGGGGTAAAATGGAACTTCATCCCAAGAACATCAGTGGGCGTTTTTACAGCAAGTAATTATCATACTATATCTAATCAAACTTATAATCATGGTTCTTTTTTTTTTGGTATTTATGGTTTTTGTTTTATTTAAGGCTTGTTTGTATGATATTTCAGGAAGGTTAGAACGGTCATATGGAGAAAATATAATGAGGACCGGAGGTTTTATCTACGAAGGCACAGATATGCCGGTTACCAGTCAGAAATTGTACGCTCAGTATTCTGTTTGTGTCCGCTTGGATGGGCTCCATGGAGTCCTAGACTGGTAGAATCAGTAGTGTTAGGCTGTGTGCCGGTGATTATAGCGGACGGCATCCGATTGCCATTCTCGGACGTCGTTAAATGGCCGGAGATATCGTTAACCGTGGCCGAAAATGACGTGGCAAACCTCGGGATGATTCTCGAACGCGTAGCTGCTACCAATTTGAGTAGCATTCAGAAGAACCTTTGGGACCCGAATATCAGGCGCGCCGTACTTTTCAATGATCAGGTCCGTGAAGGGGATGCTACGTGGCAGGTCCTACATGCTCTATCTCAGAAACTCGACAGGTCGTACAGGAGGTCTTACACGTAGGATTGGATCATTGGAGGGTGGAGTTGCCAGCTACGACGCTTATCTCCTCACGTGTATGGAAAAGTCACGGAGCACAGCTGGATTTGTAAATGAGAGCAGAGGGATGAGAATTTGTGAGCGGCGATAGGGAGGCTGGCATGTGAACGCATGATGATGTGGCACGGTGCTATTGGATTAGGATTTGGTAAATACGATACGAGAAACATTTCATTACTGCCTTGTACAAGTGGGAGATAAATTTTTTGATTAATATTTTTCAAAAAAATATAGGGAAGTCAGTAGTGTGGTCACGGACGCCTTATTTCAATGGGCTTTATGAGGTGAGAATGGGCTTCCTTTATTTTATTCGTACATTCGTGGACCCAATGCTTACGTGGAATTTAAGTAAATAAATAATTTGGATTTTTTTTTGCTTTATATTATTGGCCAAAGGACAATTTCGCACCCATAGTTTGAGGCGGGAACAAAGTCTCACCCGCAAGTTTTCAAAAGCCCGGTCTCTCACCCATGGAAACAATTTAATATTAAATAAAATAGTAAACAGTAATATTTTAGGGGTAATTTTGTCCTTTTATGATTAAAATTTTATAAAATAATAAAATAAATTTTATATAAATTTAAAAAATATTAAAAATTTTAAAAATTTTAAAAAATTTTAAAAAAAATTTAAAATTTTTTAAAAAATCAACTGGCCACAGCCGCCGATGCCGGCGGCGGTGGCCGTTGATAACAGCACCAGGTGGCCGTCTCCGGCCACCTGGTTCCAGGGGAGGCCAGATCGGGCCTCCCCGTTGGGTGGAGGCGGCCAGATCGACCGCCTCCTGTTTTGAAGGAGGTGGCCAGATCTGGCCACCTCGGCTAGATCTGGCCACCGAAAACGGCTGAAGAGGACCGATATTGGTCCCAGAGACCGTTTTCAGCCACGTTTGTCGGGGGAGGAGGCCAGATCTGGCCTCCTCCTCCAAAACTGGAGGCGGCCAGATTTGGTTGCCTCCACCCAACGGGGAGGCCCGATCTGGCCTCCCCTGGAACCAGGTGGCCGGAAACGGCCACATGGTGCTGTTATCAACGGCCACCGCCGCCGGCGTCGGCGGCTGTGGCCAATTGATTTTTTAAAAATTTTTTTACTTTTTTTAAACATTTTTAAAATTTTTTTATATTTAAAAATTATTTTATAATTTTATTTTAAAATTTTATTTATTAAAGGGTATTTTAGTCATTTCATTTGAAAAATTATAAAATAAGTTTGAATTTTGGTCCAAGGGTGGGAGACCGGGCTTTTGAAAACTTGCGGGTGGGACTTTGTCCCCGCCTCAAACTATGGGTGGGAAATTGTCCTTTAGCCTTTATAAAAGGCCAAAGGACTATGTCCCACCCATAAGTTTGAGGCGGACACAAACTGCCACCCTCAATGTTTCAAAAACCCATCTCCCACCCTTAGAAGAAATTTTTATAATTTTGCTACTAAAATGATTAAACTACCATTTTAAAAATTAAAAATTTATAATGAAACTATAAAATAATTTTTAAATATAAATATTTTAAAAAAAATTAAAAATATATTTAAAAAATTTTTAAATTTTAAAAATTGAATCAGCCATCGCCGTCGGTGTCGACAACGGTGACCACCCATAATAGAACCAGGTAGTTATTTCTGGTCATCTGATTCCAGGAAAGCCCAGATCTGGCCTCCCTGTTCAGCGACAGAATTAGGAGCCAGAAACGGTCGGTCTTGGCCCCACTGACAACCTCTACCAAAACTAGAGGCGACCGATCTGGCAGCCTTCACCGAACGAGAAGGCCAGATCTGGCCTTTATTGGAACCAAGTGACTGAAAATGATCATCTGGTTCTATTATGAGGGGTCACCACCGTTGGCACCGATGGCGGTAGTTGTTTCAATATTTAAAATTTAAAAAAATTTTAAATATAATTTTTAATTTTTTAAAAAATTTTAAAAATTTTATATTTATATAAAATTTATTTTATTAATTTATAAAATTTTAATATTAAAAAGATAAAAATACCTCTATATTATTACTGTACATTTATTTTTAATATTAAATTTGGCTTAGGGTGGGAGTTTAGGCTTTGGAAACCTTAAGGGTTGCAGTTTGTCCCCGCAAACTAGACGTGGGAATCGGGTTTTGGCCTTTATAAAATTCATCTCATAAATCTTATATTGATATTTATGAGTCTTTATCAGATTCCAAGTCGTCTACACCACGAAAGTCCTGCTGCCAATGAGGGGAATATCTGAATGGAAAATGTGCAAGCCCGTGCTGCTAAAAAGGCACTAGACCTGCCTTTATTGGCCCCCTCGCCTACGTCAGGGTCTCCATCGCTTTCTGGTAAACTTCTAGGAAATGAATATCAAACAATATACAATAAATTACACGTTATAAAATGAAAGTCACGTTATTTCATGTCCAAAACAAGATAAATTATAATAATAATGATAAAAATTTAATTAAAAAATAATATAAATTATAATATAAATTATAAAATTTTAATATAATTCGATCTAATAAAAAGAGATGTTTTACGACCAAGAGAATAACATATAAACCTAATAATAATTTATAAATTATAAAACCAAATAATAAACTAATTTTCCCATACTTTATAATCTGTCAATATCTATGGACCAATATGAGGTGTTAAACACTGATATAACATATGATTTTGAAGGAACCCGTGTATTGGAAAAATATTTTATTTTTATAAAAAATAAAATCCTACTAGAAGAAGCCAATAAATCTTTGACAAAAATTTTTTTTCCCTTTTTGTGAGATGGCTTGAAAGAGTCTTGAGTGCTTAGTCTTTTCTTTGATAACGAGATGGGGCAATCTGGGGCCATATATCTTTATATAGTGCCCTATTTTATTACTTCTTAAAGTTTTTGGTTATTGACATACCGTAGAAAATTTCACCATAGAAAATTTCTGTTTCTTTTTCTATATTTATTGTTAAAGTGTTAAATTTAAAAATAAATTTGAATTGAATTTATTTAAATTTAATGGAGCTCTTGAACTTGAGCTCAGCTCCTTTAAAACCCCCCCTTTAGTTGAAATGCTGGGCTTATGGAAGTTCCATGGAAACTCTATGTTCTGTCCCCTTCTTTAACGTCTTGGTCTTTGAGAAGTTATTTTTAAGTACAGCAAACTAGGTGTAGTTTTAAATTGTCATTTATATTTTTGAAGCGCCCTGCATGCAACCGCCCCATTTCGGCTTCAATTAATGAGAGAAGACTCCATGTCTTCCTTCAGTAAGATCAGCACAAGCGCTTCTGCAGAAAGCGATTCTGATGAGCTCCGAAGAGGGCCATGGACTCTGGAAGAAGACACTCTCCTCGTTCATTGCATAGCTAGCCACGGCGAACGCCGCTGGAATTTGTTAGCAAAACGTTCCGGTAAATCTGATTCTTCGTTTCTTTTAACTTGAACAAGCTTAATTTTGCTGGACTCCCGTATAAATTTTTTTTTCTTTTTGGGTTTATTTTTTTGTGGTCAAGGCTTGAAGAGAACTGGGAAGAGTTGCAGATTGAGATGGCTAAATTATCTGAAACCAGATGTGAAGCGCGGAAATCTTTCTCCTCAAGAACAGATGGCCATTCTTGAGCTTCATTCTAAGTGGGGTAACAGGTAAATCATTCTAAGTTAGCATTATTATGTATTAATGCTTAGTTTTTTTCTACAGAAATTAAGCTGAAATTCCATGGATTGTATGATCTTAGGTGGTCAAAGATTGCTCAACATTTACCAGGAAGGACTGACAATGAAATCAAGAACTACTGGAGAACGCGCGTTCAGAAGCAAGCCAGGCATCTGAAGATTGATGCAAACAGCGCAGCATTTCAAGATGTTATTCGTTCTATCTGGGTTCCCAGATTGCTTCAGAAAATTAACGAATCATCATCATCATCATCATCTTCTTCTTCTTCTTCTTCTTCTCCTTCAAGTTCAGCTTTGTATAATTCCCAAAATTCTACTGTTAATCTTAATCCTCAGTCAAGTTCATCACTGCTACCAGCGGCGCCACCAAAAATTGCAGGTCGCCAGGGAGCTTTTGATCATCAAGAGATGAACTCAGACTGCGAACATGGCACGACTTCCTGCATGTCCTCATCAGAATCATTGAATTTTACTCAAATATCTCACTTCTCAGACTACCAAACTAGTCCTTTTCACTATCAATACAGCACGTTTCCCAAGGATTTCTATGTGGAAACCATGGCAAATCAGGGAGATTTCAACAACCCACTCAGCGCTTGTCATAACAGTTGGGCTGAATATGATTTAGCCGCAGCAGATGGCATGTGGAACATGGATGAACTCTGGCAATTCAAGAATTCAGTAGAAAATTAATACAACCTTATGAAGTCTGCGGTTTTTTTTTTTCCTTCTTTCTTTTTTGTAATAAAGAAATATTAAGGTTCAGAACTTAATTTTAGTCTGTCAATATTAATTCATATTTAACAGTTTTAAATTTCAGTTTTCCAATTAATTAGTCACTTAATAGCACCACCATTCCGAATTGAGTTTGGAGTCTACTCTAACTCAGATCGTATCTATAATGTCTATCTTAAATTTGTTTACGATGACACAAATATCATCGAAAGACTATTGAAAGGGTAAACAGTATTATTAATAAGATAAATAATATTATTAGATAGACAAACAATAGATTCAAGGCTAAACTATCTCAAATTCGATCCACCCTTATGCATAACTCGAAATTTTCACTCTCTCTCTAATTTGGGCTTACATGAATTTCATTGTTTTTTTTTTTTTTTTTCCGTATATTTTGAGAGAGTTTCCCATGGGTAGACTTATCATATAAAAGTGGATGAAGATTCATTTTATCGATTTTTTTTTTAATGATTTAAATAATTAAAGTTTAATTTCATATTGATTATTTTAAATTTAAATTAATTATTATTTAAGTTTAATTCGATCCAAATTTATCGTTAAATGATTTGATAAACATATAAAAATAAAATTTAGACTAAAACATGGATGAATAGAGGAGGAAAAAATTCCATATACTTTGCCTAATAAAACAAGATATTAGGTTTGTTTTTGAACTCGCATTTATACGACCTTATAATATATACAATATGTTGCTTGAAATTACAGATCCATATAATAAAAAAATCTTGTTTAAAATTATAAAACCCCACTTGATAATTAGAGACCTCTAATTGGGGCGTGACAAAGGGTAGGGAAAAATAAAAAACTAGTTCAAGAAGACAATCATTTGCTCGTGGAAACATAGGTCAATTTCTTTCAAAATTGTTTCATTTGTTTGATTTTCAAGCCACAGGATAAGTATAAGTATTACAGCTCTGACAATTTAACGCATAAATAATAATTAAAATTGAATGAAATTTTCCACTGGCTGCTTACCACCAACCGAATGAGCCAGTTCTAGGAAACAACTCTTGAAATTGAAGCACTATATCACCGTTTATTGGAGACCCAACCCCACTTCCTTTGAAATGACGAAATTTTATTTGTTTAAATAAAAAATTAAAACTTTATTTATTTATTAAAATTTTAAGGTTGATATTTATGTTTTTTATTAAAATATTATATAAAAATATTTTTAAAGGATAATATAATGTTTTTAAATATAGTAATGATAAATAAATAATATTATTTTCTTATTAAAAATTATCTATTCACAAATATATATTTTAAAAGCATTTCATAACCATAATTTACACTCCAACATTTTTTCAAATTTCAAAATAGCCGATTTAAAATTAAAAAAAAAATCACAAATTTTTTTTAATTAAAGAAATCTTTAAAATTTTACAAAAGATAAAATTTATCCTAAACATATACCATTTTATCTAAATATTAACTTACATGGCCAAAAAGATAATTTTCTTTTTTTAAATTTATCCTAAACATATACCATTTTAAATTAACTAAAGAATTCACACCCTCAACTTTTCAAAATTCAAAAACACCCTCAATGTTTTTAAATTAAAAACTCCTTAAATTTTTATAAAAATTACAGTTTAACCTCAACATATAATTATTTATTATTAAACCTTACCTATATTTATAGTAATAAATATTTTTTATCATTTTAAATTTTAATTAATATAAATTAAAATAACAAATTTTTATAAAAATTTTAAGAATAAAATATTTATTTAATTTAAGATTTTTTTTTTTTTGCCCTTTTAACAATTTTATAAAAAAATTTAATAGATGAACAAAATTTTAATTTTTCAAATTTTGCCAGTATAAACTGTAAAATTTGGTATTTTAACAAATAATAGGTGTTCCAGCAAAATAAATATCCCATACAAAGTTGATTAAACTAAATTAATTAATAAAAAAAAAAAATCGTGCTACACCCGTCTTAAATTAATTAGCCTTATCAAAGACTTTCCACTCGTGTTTCACAGTATTTATTGTTATGCAAAATTTGTCCAATGGGAACATCCTTGCCTACACATTTTCCAAATAAGATGAATTTAAATATTAATATATATATTATTTCTAATAAAATAATATTTCCATGATCTTATTATAAATTTGTGTAAATAGGACCCGTCAAAGTGTCGTTATATTCTTAAGAGGATTTTGAAAGCAACCTCGGCACGGCACGTGTTGGAATTTAATTTAATTTTAAAATTTTCAACAAATGGTCGGTTAACTAATATTGACTTAAAAGATATAGGAGAAATCACTCATTCCCACCCAAGGTTTCCTTAAATGACAATGTCCCACCTAAAAATTTTTAAACAATCAAGTACGTTACCTTTTCTTTCAATTTTTTAAATATTTTATAATAAAATATAAAAATATCCTTTATAAAAAAATATTAATATTAAAATATATTTAATATATAATAATATTAATATAATAATTAAAATTAAAAATCAAGATTAGTTACTGAAAATCTAATCAAATGATTGAAAATATCTACTTGATTAGGTTTTCAATGACAATATAGTGATAGTAGTCATTTTTTTTTTTAATTAATTTTTAAAATTGTATAGTATTTTATTAATATTATTTATATTTTAAATTTTTTATTTTAAAATATAAAAATATCTTTTTAATCAATTAAATTTAATGATTGATTATTAAATTTAATATATTATTTATTAATAAATAAATAAAAATTTTTTAAATGAAGGTTATCCTTTAAGGAAGTTAGTTGGCCAAAGATATAATTCCAAATGAACTGGCATTTTGCCGCAGGATAATCGACACGTAAGTTCTTTGTTCTCATAAATGAATGCATACAAGACTCCTTTCTTCTCACACAATTTTGCTTCTGGAATTTGGAAAAACCATGCCCATGATAAAGATTGTTTAACAAATTACGTCTCTTTAATTCCATTTAAATAAAGACAAAATAAAATTGACTGGTCAGAGAAGAACTCTCCATCACTGACTTAAACACCCCAACTACCATAGGGAAATCATAAATATAATTTATATTTATTTTATAATTCAATCCGATCCATCCATCCATTTATCATCTGTAAATAAAATGAAAAATGGTTTGTATCAAACCCGATTCTTAACAATCGAGTGACTCAACCATCGATTTAAAAATTTATTTTTATATTAAAATAATTTAAATCATATATTTAATGATTAATTATACAAAATTATATATTAATTATTTATTGATCCAATTATTATTTGAACTAATTTCTTTCCTCCTTGGGTTGACATCCAGTTCAGCTTTGAAGATATTGTTCACGTCACTAATTATTGGGATAATATATAATTTTAGCCAAATAATTTTAATAATAATAAATTGGAAAATTAGACTTGAAATTAGTATTTTTAATCTAATTAGTTAATTAACAGGTTGGCTAATATCTTGAAATTATTGAAATATAGATGAAAACATCAAGCATCTTTAATAGGGTTGAATTTGTGGTCAAGTTTAAGCCTAACGTAGTTGAAATTTGACTTCAATTTGTAAAAATATTTAAATTCAATTAAAAGATAATTTAAATTTAAATTTAATTTAAGTTTATTCAAACTGGGTTGTTAGATTTGTGAGAATCAAAATAATGACAGCTTGACAGATGAATATATATTAAAACACAGCTCCAGTCAAGTCATGTATCTCAATTGTCTTGAATAATAAATAATATCCAAATTATACTTGCTCATCTTAGTTTCAATTATAATAAAAGGGTCAAAAATCTTATTCCCATCCAAATTTTTTTTAAACTAATAAAATCTCGTCTACTAATTTAAAAAAATTAAATACTTATTTATTAATTAAAGTTAATAGTTATATTAAACATCAATTATTAAATTAGTTAAAGAGATATTTATTTTTATTTTTTTTTAAACAAAATAATAATAAAAAAATAATAAAATATAAAAAATTAATTTTATAAAAATAACTAAACTATAATAATACAAATTTATCAAATTAATAAAAAATTTTAAAAGCTGGTGGTAGTGATATTTTTAATTTTTAAAAATCTAATATATATATTAATATTATTATATATTACATTTTTACCACACATCATTTTTTTTTTATGAAAGGTGTTTTGGTTTAAAAAATTAATAAAATTAGAAAAAAATTATTTAATAAGTGGATATTTCATTTTTAAACAATTTTTTAGTAAGACTTTGTCATTTATGGAAACCTTAGTAGGGAATGAGTCTTTTGGCCTAATAAAAATTATGTTTTTTATAATACGTGTTGTCGACAATGTGCCGCAATATTTTTGAATGATTTTAAATTATAGATAAAATAATATCATTTATATGATTATATATTATCATTAATATTTAAATTAATATTATTCCATCAATTAATGACAATTAATAATAGGTCAAAGGACTTATTTCCACCTAAGGTTTGCTGAAAAGACAAAATTTCACTCTCTAACTTTTAAAAGCTTAAACATCCACATTTTGATTATTTTTTATCCATTTTTTCTAAAATTTTTGACAAAATGACTGCACTACCCCTTTAGAAAAGATAAATATAATATTAATATAATTTAATATTTAAAATATAAAATATAAAATTTTTAAAAAATATTAAATATTAAAATTATAAATTAAAAAATACATTAAAAAAACTATTACAATCGACGACAGTGAGTTCCGATAATCAAAACAAAATGCCAAAAATATCCTTCTAGTTCACAGGGTAACAAGATCTGACTGCTTCGTTTGACGGAGGAGGCTATGTTTAACTCATTTATTTTTTACTGGCTGCCTTTGTCATCAACCACGATTGGAAATAGTCAGTGAGGCCAATTTCGGCTATTTCTAATTATTTTCAATTATGGTTGATAATTGAAGTGGTCAGATTTGACTGTCTTAACCAAAAAAAGATGTCGTTATATCTAATCGTTTTGTAAATTATAAGAGCGTTTTCAACCTTTTGGTTTGATCATCGATAATCATTACTGTCGATAACGTTATTGGTCGTTTTGATCATTAATTTTTAACCGTTAACTATTAAACTTAATCATTAATTTTAATTCATAGATAAATGTTTGAATTTCTAAAGTTTTAGGGTGAAATGTTTATTTTTTTAACAGAACTTGGGTGAGAATATGTCCTTTGCCTTAATTACGATTAAAGTATTAGAAATTCTAGGGTTTTTAAATTTAACAAAAGCATTCTTCTTCTCTCTAGTTTGTCGCTGTCACACGGAAACCTAAAGAAGCTAAAATCCCAAGTTCCCTCCTTGTTCTACTTTGCATTTCAAGAGCCTAAGAGACTCTCACATTAATGCAGGGAACTTATCTAATTTTTGTTCCTCATTGATGTTTAGTTTAGAAAACAAGTTCGTCGTGTCAATTCATAATTTAACCATCGGTTTTACCTTTGGTTCAAGGTTATACTCATACTGATGTTAATAAAGTCAACATATGCAATATTAACATCATTATTCATTTTTGCAAATGTCAAGATTGGAACCAAAATCTTAACATTGTTGTGCATGGAATAGTATTTGATTACTAATTTCATATGTGAAATATTATATATATATATATTAATTAAAAGAATATAATTTTTTGACTTAATTGTCGGTCCAATCGATTAGATTGAAAAAATCTAAACTGAGTCTTTAACTAGGCCAAGACTTGGTTTAGTTTGATGGAGCGTAAAAATACTATTGAACAATAATATAAAAAAAAATCTATAAATTTATTGAATAAATTTCATGATTAAATAATTAAATATAATTTAGTTAAATATCTAAATTTCATGTAATTTAAATATGTAATACAAAGTCTTAACACTGTTATTTAAGAGTATTTTGGTTATTTAAATTTTAATTAACAAAATTTACAAATTTTATTGAAAAAAAGAAAAAAAAGTAATCATATATATAGTTGCATATTAACAATCTCAAATACAAATGTTCATATAAAATAAACTATCTGACATTCAATTTGAACTTAAAAATAAATTATCTTAATAATAACAAAAATAAATTATAAATTATAATTATTTAATTAAATAAATCTGATTTAAAAATAAAATAGTATTTAATTATATAATAACATGCAATATCTGGTCCACTCTCATGGCCAATTTGGGCTTGCTTTCAGCCTTTAATTTTTTTTTTTTTTATATAAAATTGAATGCAATGAATATGTAATATATGATTTTAAATATCATTATATAATAAAATATTATATCCTGATTAAAATCATCAATATTATAAGATTTAGTTTAAACTCCAACAAAATTTTGGATATCATATCATTGGAGGATTATCACTTTGATGAACAATATTATCAAATGAATTTGATTATTACAAATCACTTTTTCTGTAAATGAATCATGGGTTTGCTGTAGAAGTTCTCAAGAACTAGCAGGGCCCATGCCATAAAATGAAAAACTATGCGGCCCAACAGGAATTTGGGCCGGTTACATTTATATACATAACTCCGAAAGGTAATCTCAACCGTAAATCTAAATAAAGAAGCCATCCCAGCCGTTGGAGTTTTTCTATTTATAATCCCTCTTTCCGGTCAGGCCTTAGGGTTTCTCTCGTTCTTTCAAAACCTGAGACTGGGCTATCGTCCTCTTTGGCTTCTCGCCTTCTCTTACAGGTATGCTCCTAATTCTCGTTTTCAATTCTTATCATTTTGGTCGCTAAGACAGTGCGAGAAAATGAAAGAAGGATCTGGATTTCTATACTCTTAGTCTGAGGTCTGAGATTTTAATACCAGGTCTGTTATAAACTGTTTGTTTGCTTGGAAAATATGGGAAGAAATAGAAACAAAATTACTTACTTTTCTGCCCTCTTTCCGTAGCTCCAGTGAGTTTTAGGTTTTATTCCTACTTAGCAACTGTAATGTTACAGATTGATTGAATATAATGTTTTATTTTGTTTTCTTCTTATATTTATTCAGTAAAAGCCAGCGAGGGATTTACGGATTTTTTAAAGTTTATCGACTTCTCTTATAGGAATTTGAAAGACGTTCGAGTTTCACATATACGAAAAAATCTTTGTCCTCGCATTCTCTATTCCAATTCCGTTGTACCTTTTTATTTTCATGATACATTGATAAGGCAATATCATTACTTATTACTTATTATGAAGTTATTATAAGTGAGCACAGGTGGAAAATACCTTATATACGATACGTCTGTGTTATTTAGTAATGTATAAAAAATGGGTTATATAAATAAAATTTCTTTCAATGCGTGTTAATGGGCACATTGATAAATTATGTATGCAGCAAGTGGAAAGTAACGTATGCTTTACATATATCACATGACTATGCAATAGATTATTCATTGGGGTTAAAAACATGAGCGTTTTATGATGAAAAGTGGGGTAAGTCCAAGTAGGAGTATTGTGATGAGATGGCATTCAACCCCTTAACATCTTCCTTTTATACCACTTATTTTTACTTCTTGGCACAGCTAAATTGAGTTGGCTGTGACTTGTTTGCTGCCTAATTGCAACGTGCTAAACTGGGATGACCCTAGTTCTTTATATACCTAGGCAAATGCGATCTCTTCATATATGTATTTGCTTTCGTAAAGCTGAAGTGCCCTCTGGTTTTTATTCTTCTAATAGTTTTTTTATATAAGTTTATACTTATTTGAAAGTACATCACTGTCATGAGTATAGCTCTTGAATAATAACAAGCTTTTTTTTTTTCCCCTGAAAAATCATGATCAATTGGGTAGTTTTTACCCCATAAAATGAAGTCTAACGTTTTAATTATCATGAATTTTCTGGCATAATCTAAGTTTCTTCAAGATTTAAATCTACTGTTAGTGAGAAGCTATTGATTTGTGTAGGATATAAATTTTTTATATATAATTATTTCCTTGACTATATTTTACCTGCTGATCCAGATTAGTGAAGATGTTTTCATCAAAAAATAAGATTCACAAAGATAAGGATGCTGAACCAAGTGAATTTGAGGAGTCAGTTGCACAGGTTCTAAATAATATTTCTTGTAATACTTGTTAACTCAATGCAAAATTTATAATATTCGAATTCAGATTCCATTCTCTCTCTACTTTTATGTAGGCACTCTTTGATTTGGAAAATACCAGCCAAGAATTGAAAAGTGACTTAAAGGACTTGTATATAAATTCAGCCATGTAAGAAACTGGTTAACTTTCATAGTTAAGCCTATTTTGATTCTGGTCCATTTTATTTATGGATATATTTTGTTGCTGATGCAGGCAAATTGATGTTTCTGGGAACCGGAAGGCTATTGTTGTCCATATTCCATACAGGTTGAGGAAGGCTTATCGCAAGATTCATGTTAGGCTTGTGAGGGAACTTGAGAAGAAGTTCAGCGGGAAGGTGATTAGTGAATTGATTCTCTTAAAGTTTGTCTCATTATCAAGCCATCATATAAACCATATGAAATTGTTATTTAGTACTGTATGTGAAAGTGTAGTGTTAGCTTCTGCATGGTGCTTATATGGCTTGAGTTGTGGTGGTTTATTAATGAAGGTGTTTAAAATCTAAAATCTTGTAGCATCATGTTTCATAAGATGCTATTTTTCATGGAAATTTTCATATGCTCTATTGGTTGGAATAGTTTATTGATACAATGTTATGTTTATGCTTAGCTTAGTTTTTAATTCTTCTTATGTTGGAACTAAGTTAGATTATCTGTAATATTCATACATCTTGCATCTGAATTTGTCTAAAACATTCATGTATCTTTGGAATAGCCTAAGTATGAGAATGTGAGTTATGCCCAATATTTACATTCCTAAATTCTGTGATTGAAATGCAGTACTATCCCTAATTTTTCCTTTAGTCTGGTTTATTCTTGATTCTGATTATTTTCTGACATTTGGTAGGATGTGATTTTGATTGCCACTCGGAGGATTTTGAGACCTCCAAAGAAAGGATCTGCAGTTCAGCGTCCCCGCAGCCGCACACTCACAGCTGTGCATGAAGCAATGCTGGAGGATGTTGTGTTGCCTGCTGAAATTGTGGGGAAACGCATAAGATACAGACTTGATGGGTCAAAGATAATGAAGGCAAGTAATTATAACCACTTGGATCTAGGACTAATGTTCAGGGAAGTATTGTCATAAAAAAGTTTTAGCTGTCAATGGGAATTCCTTAGTATTTTGGTTGATAAACAGGCCTAACTGATTCTGTAAATTATTTATTAAAGGTGATTGATAATTTTTAATTATCATTCCCTAACGGTGTTTTTATTGCAATTCTTTCCATTTGACAGGTTTTCTTGGATCCCAAAGAACGCAATAACACTGAGTACAAACTGGAGACATTTGCGGCAGTTTACAGAAAACTTTCAGGCAAAGAAGTTGTGTTCGAGTTCCCAGTTTCAGAGGCTTAGAATGTTATAAGTACCATGCCACCTTTCAGTTGTTTCTTCCCAGAACCTTCTCAAACTTGTCAAATTCTAAAATTTTGAAATTTAGGTGTTCTTAGAAAGCAGGGTACTGTTACTTTGGATTTTATTTTCGCTCACTTGTCTGATCTGTTCGGTGCTGCTTTTTGGATAGATGTTTGATTCTGTTGTCTAATATGATATGTCTCTGATGTGCTCCAAATTACATGCAATTTTAGTAGCACTGACATCTACTTCAAAATAAAATCCCTGATAGATAATCAGTATTGCGGACAGGCAAGAAGTAAATGAAAAATCTTTGGGGCACTTCTCTATTCAATAGATATAGACTAGCAGATTAAAGAAACAGCTATATGCCATCTAATTATATATCCTCTATTTATAAAGGCAACTTAAATCATAGAACAAATAGAATGAATAATACCGAAAAAACTAAAACTATTACTTTACATGTATAAACTGCCCTGATCACCCACTATTATGAGTGGAGATCATCTACCTTCATCAATGGAAGAATAAGAGATTGAGTTTCTGGAGAAATCCTCGATGGAACTGTTACCTCCAGAAGCTCTGGTAACACCGGTGTTGGTACTACTACTAGCTTTTGTATTAGTATTGGCATTAGTACTGGTTTTAGTGAGAGCAGAAGAAGTGGTGGCTGTCCAACGGGTAGCACGGCCTTGAATTCCAGGTCTACCTGGTCTAGGTAATGTAAAAGAGTCACTTGAGAGCATGAGATGAACAGAGTTCATGTCAGGCCTATCTGCTACGCTTTGTTGACAACATAACAACCCTAGCTGAATGCACATTGCCGCTTCATCACGATTGCACTTTGTAAGGCTTGGATCCACCACTTCCAATGGACTCCCATTTTGGTAGCGTTTCCATGTCTGCATCAAAGAGAAAGAAAAATTAACAACACTGGTTCAATACGAAAGATCTGCAGGACTTTAGAATTGAGATAATTCACAGTCCATTTCAAGTTCCGGTTTCAGTAAATATTCGTGTAAAGTTCCCTTGAGCAAGAGTAACATCAGATGAAATTCTTCATGGAATTAACTTACGTAGTTCAAGAGGTCCACCTTTTCGGCGCTAAGAGTCCTATCATGGTTTTTTCTTCCACTTACAATCTCTAAGACCAAAATTCCATAGCTGAAAACATCTGTCTTTACAGACAAATATCCATGCATCACATATTCAGGGGCCATATAACCACTGCATCAGCAAATGATTGAATTTTTCTCTTAGCTTCTGAAGAAAGGTTGCAACAAATGATCCCAGAAAAACTTGAAACCAAATGCAACAAATATTGTTTGATTGTTAAGTATTATTTTACAAGGGAAAAAAATTGCAGAAACCACTCACTAGGTACCGGAAATCTTGAATGTATTCATATGAGTGTCATCGCCAGGAAAGAGCCTTGCCAGGCCAAAATCTGAGATTTTTGGGTTCAATTGCCCATCCAACAAAATATTACTTGCTTTAATGTCTCTGTGAATGATCCTTTCTGGGGCCTCCTCATGCAGGTAGAGAAGACCTCTTGCAACGCCTGTAACTATCCGAAATCGTGTTGTCCAATCCAGTGATGCAGACTTCCTTTTATCTGAGAAATTTCACCTCTCAAAGTATTAGTCCTACTTTTACCAAACAACCCAGTTGAACATCAATATCTAAAATTCAGTCCACGCAGATATGCAAATTTGAATTTATTGGTTCTCTTTCCCTTACCAAATAGAAAGTAATCGAGACTTTTGTTTGGTAGATACTCATAGACAAGCATCTTCTCAACTCCTTCAGCACAGCAACCGAACAATGTGACCAAGTTTTTGTGCTGAATTTTCAACAACAGCTTCACCTCGTTGATAAATTCTCGCAGCCCCTGTCTGGAGTTCACTGAAAGTTTCTTTACCGCTACTTCTTGACCATTTGGCATCAATCCCTGAAACGATAGGCTAATATTGAATAATTATTTGATAGAAAGGTCAACCAACCGCCTACCTTACCCCAAGCAATATAAAGTTCAAAAAAAAAAAAAAAAAATTGTGATTAATGCTCAAAACTAGCCATAACAACAAATTTTGAGATGATATAATAACAAGTTCAATAAAATATTCATAAAATCTTGCTCTGGTACTTTTTTTTCCCCACAATAACTTGAGTGCATGTCATTGATCCCAATATTTGATGTAAATTGATAGCAAAACTTCTTGGTTTGAAAATACACGAAAACATTTTCTAAAATGTATCAGAAAATTTCCTTGAACTTTCATAACATCAAACATCCGCCTCTTGGTTATTCTCCAAACTAGAGAGACCACATTAAAAAATTTGACCCTGCTATCTTTTTACAAGGTAATGTTGATCTTCTAAAATAACCATCATTTCGGTATTAAAAAAAAAAACTTTATTTTCTGCATGCATGAATGATTTTTCATTTAAGTAATAACATCATTTATTCTATCGAAGGAACGTAATTTTATTTATTTTTTTCATTGAAGAGACCTTTAAATTTTCAGAGTAGAGATGTAGTTGACGAACTTTCATATTGAAAATACAAACCAATAATCTTGTTTATAAAACCCTTTCAATTAATATAAAGTATAATATAACTTTCAGTCACAATTTCTGGTTTCCTAAAATAATAAAAAAAAAAATTAATTTAGTGAAGTTCAAACTATATAATAAAAATATATTCACCTGCCCATTAAAAAAACCACAAAGACTTCGTTATCTACAAGTTTTACCATTAACACCTTCCCCAAAATGAATTTCAAATATTCATTAAAAAAAATCCGAAATTGGCCCTAAGACAGCATTCGAATTATTACCTTATAAACGGGGCCAAAGCCGCCGTGGCCGAGCTGATTCAACTCAGAGAAGAAGTTAGTGGCAATCTGGAGAGTACGGAGTTCGAAGAAGAGGTCAGAGGAGTGAGCGCCATCGGCGGCATCAGCGGCTTTCAGCTTCTTCCGGAAGCAGGAATATAAACTGGAGAGAAAAGCGTTCAAATTCATGGACAGAGCGAGATCATGGAGGATTGGGAAATCGGACGGCGGAAAATGCGAGAGAGAGAGAGCGCATTGAGAGAAAGGAAGTCCGACTTTGGTTGGTTTGGACGCGCCTTTCTGTTGGCTGATAAATTTGATCGCTGACTCGGCCTTTAAAGAGTCATTGGAGTTCTGCGTACGGGCATGATACATTTTGGGCGTGATTTTAATGTTTTCTCGACTTTGTCGTATGAAAAATTACTCATTAATAATTGTGATTTTATCATGAGATGAACATTTTTCTTACACATTTGGTGGTCAAATTTTTTTTTAAAAAAATAAAATTTAAGTGATAAAAATATTTATTTACTGATATAAATAATACATGTCTTGTTTTTTAATCATTGTACCATAACTACCCTCCAAATAATTTTTTTTCCTAAAATTGAAAAAACAAAAAAGCAGTTATTTTCTTCAAATCTTAGGGGTAAGAGTGTACAGCCACAAGAGTTTAAATGTCGTCGTTTCATTTTCATAAAGAAAGAAAGAAAGTTCACGGCACAATTAAGCATTTTCGAGTTCCGAGTTGACTCAACTAACTTTCTTCCCCTTAATTATTTCAATGAACTGAAAATTAAGTCGTGATGTGCTTCCATTTGTCTAACTTGCTAAATCATATGAACATAATGTGGTTGTTGAAAATTTTTACGATGGAAGGTGTCAGCAACAATTAATAAAAAATAATAATAATTAAAGTAATTTGTTTTTAATATGGTTGAACTTTTAATTTAATTTTGGCATAATGATATATTATCACCCAAGGTTTCGTTTAATGACAAATTACTACCTGTAAAAGTTTTAAAAGTTAAATGCCCATAATTTTATTGTAAAAAGATCAAAATATCTTTTATAAAATTTAATAATATTAATATTAAAATAAAATTTAATATAAATAATATTAAAAATAAATTTAAAATAATAATAATAATTAAAAAATAAAATAAATATTTAAAAAGTAGCCATTGCAGCCAACACTGTAGCCGGCGACGATGGCCACCTTTAATCTTATCAGATGGTCGAAAACAATTACCTAATTCTATTAACGGTTGAATCTAGTCTCCATGATGAAGGATGCAACTAGATATGACGGTTTCTACCATCAAAGAAGGTCGAAAATAACCGAAATGGTTTGATTTCGATCATTTCTAGCCATTTCTGATGACGGAGATGACCTGATAGCCAATAAAATCAAGTGGCCGTTTCCGACCTGGTGAGTTTAAAGGTAACCACCACCGTCAGCAAAGGTGGCTACTTTTCAAAAATTTATTTTTTTTAATTTTTAATTAATTTATTAAAATTTTAATATTATTTTATTTTAAAATTATTATTTAATATTTTTTATAAAATTTATTTTAAATTTTAATTCAAAAAGACAAAAATACCCCTTTGAGGGGAGGGTATTTGACTTTTAAACTTTTACATGTGACAATTTGTTATTAAGTGAAACCTTGGGTGGCAATATGTCATTCGGCCTTAAATTTTTTTATAAATTTATTTTATAATCGTGTATATTATAAACAAGAATAAAAGGTAATTAAATACAAATTATTGCTAATATAATACGTAACATTATTTTTTGGGTGAAGGCATGTATACAATAATATGGTTAATTATGACATTTAAATGTTTATTTCGTGAGTTTGATAAAATAATAATATTAATAATTTGACTGAAGAATATTTAATTTTCGAAGATTATATTATATGAAATTTTGTTGTATTATAAAGTCTAGCTTTTGACTTTTTAAAAAAGAAAAACCTTAAGTCATCACAGAGATTTCTTCCAATTATATAAAGTTGAGAAAAATATTGTCACATGTAGCCAATGTCTAAGGGCGAAAATTGTAATTACATAAAGGCCAAAGCACACACTCTGACCCAAGGTTTGCTTTTAAAGATTTAGGCACCTATTTGTTGATCAAAATCAACGGTTAAGTTTAGTTAAAAATTAACGTTTAGAAAATATTGTCATTTTGTTAATAAAAGGACTTTTGAAAATAATAAAATAAATTTTATACAAATAATAATATTATTAAAATAAATTATAAACATATTTAAATTTTTAAAAAATATAAAAAATAAAATAAAAATGAAACAATCATTGCCACTGATAATGTCTCAAGCGATGATGGCCACCTATAAAAGAACAAAGAGGCCACGGTCTCTTGGTTCATAGCTTTCTCTGCCATTAAACGTGGTTGAGAACGATAAAAAATGATCGACCTTAATCTTAACAGTTGTTTCTAACTATAGTAAATTTAGTCGTCTCTGTCATCAAACGAAACAACTAGTTTTGGTCTCCTCTTGAATCAAAAAATTATTTTTAATTTTCTAATTTGTTTATTGAGAATTACTGTTGTTAGCGATGTTGTAAACGATAGTGGTTGTTTTATATTATTTTATTAATTTTTTAAAATTTTTATATTTGTATTAAAATATTAAATTATATTTTTGTTATAATTATTTTTTTAACAAGAGTAATTAAGTCATTTTACCAATAATGCCAGAAAAAAATGATGAAAAATAGATAAGGTGGGTGTTAAAGTTTTTAAAAGTTATAGGATAGAATTTTGACTTTTCAACAAAGTTTGGGTGGAAATAAGTTCTTTAGCCTTAGATAATTTAAATGGTTTCACTACCAAATTTTAATGTTCCGGTGTCTAGAAAGGCGAAAATAATTGACAATTTTTTTAATTTTTTTTATAAATAAGAATATATTAATAAAAATAAAGTTTTAAAAAACAATCTAACTTCGATTAATCGAGTCTTGTCAGCACAATCGCAAGGGGTCACCAGGTAACGATGCCATAAGTTCAAGACCAACTACATAGGTTTTTGAATTTCCATATTTGCCCTCCAGTGCCTGCCAAAATAACTTTCTCGTTTCTATCATGCCCTCAGCTTCAGGCGCCATTGACGACCGCTCACTTACTCCTCGTCTCAGACAATTCCTCCCCCGAGCCGAACCAAAAGCCTCCGATCCACGGAGAAATGCTGTTTTTCTGACCATAAATTTATACAGAAAGGAAGAGGAAAAGGAAAATCATGAGGTCTTCTTCAGAGAGAATCAATATCGCGGCTGGTGCTCAAAGACTCGATGTCGATGACAGTATCGCAATACGAGAGTACTATCGCATCGCCAGTAATATCCTCAAACAGGACTCTGTTACTTTAGCTTGGTTTAATTCATTTTGAGCTGAATTGACAGCTCTGTTTGGTGAATTTATTGCGTTATGTTTTGAATTGTGAAGTTCTAAGTTTCTTATGCTGTAAACTCTGATACAATTTTCTTTCTTTGTTTTGGTTCATTTGTATGAAAAGGTCCAAGGACTCAAACAACTTTCTTATGCCTGGCCAGTGGATGAGCAGTTTTGTAGAATGCAAGTGCTCTTATACTTTCAAGGTTTTTAAGTTGCTCCTCAGAGGTTAATACCTTCTAGATTAATGATACAAGTAGGATAATGGTTGCTATATATTTTTCTTCTATTTTCAGTGGACTGTTGTGGTTTTAAAGTATTTTCATCAATGTTCTATTTAGAGTCTTATCATTAGAATAATGGAAATTTATTGGTAGATGAGCAGCATGCAGGTCAAGTTAATTGTTGCGATAAAATTTTTTATTGACAAAAGTGCGCTGAGAAAGGGAATATTAATGATGTATGTATATATGTATTATGTAAGTCTTCATCGCATGTTTAAAATAGCGAAACAAATTTTCTAGCTGAGAAAACATGAACATATCTTTTAGAATGCAAAAATATTTGGGAAATAGGAAATAGACGCGCTCATATACTGCACACAAATTTGTGGAAATGATGCCTGTCTTATAAGCTCATGCTGGAGTTATGGACATGTGGCAATTAAAATGGACGTTTAGCTTCTCAGCTACTGTTATATGTTGGTTGCTTGATTCTGAGTTATGCCTTTGATGAGGGCCAACAGAGTTTTGATCAACGGTCATTTGCTTAACAAATTTATGAACTTATAGAGATGTGTCTGTCAATGCAAGGTTTGATGGACATGACCTTGAAGAAGATCATTGATTCTGAGTTATTTATGGCATTAGTTGGCATTTTGATTGCCTTTCCTTGTTTGCTTGTTGTAGGTCTCTAAAATTCGCTCGCAGAAACCCTATCTAGACATTCTATTTTGGGTACAAGTGGTCTCCATGGCCAGTGGCAGCCACTGAAGAGCGATAAATCGGTATGATGGTATTTAGTATATTCTATTTTTTATGAAGTAATGATGCTGACCTTCAGGTTTTATTTTTACCCTCTTTGTGGTTGTAGGTGAAGTATCCAATCAACATTGACCTGACTCCAGTGGAAATCCCCAGGTTAGACTCCTAGTTAAGTTGTTGGAATTATTTTTTTGTTGTTCCTTTCTTGGGCAGCTCAAGACAGAATTTTATCTGGGAAATCGATTAAAATAATTTTCTCGTGTTAGTCTGTAATTATATGTTGGGGTCATGAATTGTTTGAATTCTGGATCCACTAGGGTTTCTTACCAAATGATATATTTTATTATTAATTTTTCATTTTCTTGTTGCTTTATCTTTTGAAATGTTAATATTTTGAATTAATTTCAGATAGTGGGTTTTATGGGAAAACAGCCTTCAGCAGCTGGTAGAAAGTGGAATCACAACAAAAACTGACAGATGAGATTGAGAAGCGTCCTGCTGAGGAACCTTACTCCATGATTTCCTTTAGAACAGTTGAAACTCCCTTTTCTACGGTTGGATTCTACTGATATCATTAAACAGCCTTATCCTCCGCCTGTAGTTTCAGAAATACAAGATTTGATTGCTGCAATGTCTCCACAAGTTAATGAGGCAGAATGCTAGAATGAGAATTTAATGTCTGATGGATTTGATCAAACTAAGCACCTGCAGTTGCACATTGTAAATTTTTTTAGAACAAAAATTTCTCTAAAAAATTATATATATTAGTTTCATCATATTTGAAGTGCAGGATAAACGATCTCTTTTTCCACTTGGGTGGTTTCATGTAAGTATTCTGCTGTGGTTTTTTTCATGTTAAATCCTGTGTTTAGTGAATTGCTCGTTCAAGAATGTTGCAGATTTCTTATTTTTTTTAATCTAATCATATTTTTGTTTCTTATAAATACTGTGAATTATCAATAAACCCTGATCATAACTTTACTTGTCAATCTTTTGCCTGTAAATGAGCTGAATTGAACTAATCTTAGGCTTCATGTCACTTACATTTATATTGCATGTTAATCGGTTAGGGGACTTTTAAGTCTTATTCTTGTACTGTGAGGCATGCAATAATTTGTTTTTGTTATATCTCCTACTATTTCTTGTACATCAAATTTTTTTTTTTTTTAATTTGTTCTTGCTAATGATTCACAACTCTCGTCTATTTGATATCAACTTGCAGGGTTATGTACAAATCTGATTAAATCAATTGTCCATATCAATCGCCAGCGCACTTTGCTCTTTGTTTGTACCTTTTTTGTAAAGACTGATTTCTCTTGAAGAGAATCATATACAGATGAATGTGAAGTGGGCATTGTTTCTGCATAGATCCCTTCCTTTTTTGTAACTGATACTCATCCAAGTGTAGTTACATGTGGTGCATATATTTGTGATGTTTGAAGGAACTAATATATTTATGTAATCATTGCACTGATGAGTTAATTATTTACCACCCAATTTCAGATGCATCCTACAGAGTCTTGTTTTATGTCTTTGATTGATGTACTCATATCAGGTATGTGCCTCATCCTGTTATTGTGAAAATTATGTGCCTCTTTACTCTGGGTTCACAATTAGTTTACAATTAATGATTTATTTTAGTTAGGTGGCTATATAATTTTATACTATCATATTTTCATTTATTCTTGCAGCTATTCCTAATTTATGTTAATTAGTTATCACTACACCTCTTTTTTTCCTCAGATTATGCTGCCAGAATCTGTTGCAATTTTTATGCCACCCAGAGAAAGTGCAAAGTAGGAATAATTTTGAGACCAGTTTTTTTTTTTTTTTTCAGTTTTGTTCTAATTTGTTGTAGGATGATTTAATTTTTATTTTTAATTTTTCAGTTTTCGTTCTAATTTGTTATAGGATGATTTGATTTTTATTTTTACAAGTACGAATCTGCCGAAAGCATGGAATTTTTTCAGTTGACAACACCAGGCGGTATGTCAGTAATAAGACACTGTCAAGTGGTAGACCCATTTACAAATCCTGTACAGATGTATATATGAATTCCAATCTAAAATTTGACATCATTGATCTTCGGCGATTGCAGTCTTGCCATATGGATTGTAATATTTCTTGCAATGAAATCGTTCTTGTTTGTGAAATAGAAGGGCTATTGTCTAGTCAATGTATATTCTACGCATTAATTCTTAAAACCATTTCAGTCATGACTCAGGATGAATACCTGCTCTTGATCATGCTTTTGTCCATCGTATGTTATACAGACGAGACAATATCTTGAGTTATAAAAATCATTCCAGATTATATTATTTTCAACAAACCTGTTATCTTGTGTCGATGCATTGTAATTATTATTATATTAATGCTGTTGTTAGTGGATCCTCTTATTACTTCCATGGTATTTAAAAATATGGGTGATTTAGGGCGCTGTTTAGTTGTCAATGATATGCTGATTCTGTTTTCAAGTTTTGTAAGCGACAGGTATTAAGGATGAAGAAATTTTGTTTCTCTTGCCTGGTATGATACTTTCTTAATGATTTATTTATTTTTAGCTTCAATAGATATACAAATTTAATTGATTGTTGATATATAAAAGTTTGGTCTCGCATGAATGATGATACACATGAGATCATCAAATAAAAGGTCTTCAATTCTGTCATGTATCGTTGAAGTATAGTCTCAATATGAAGAAACTCTAGTTTAGGGAGGAGAAGCTGAAGATGAAGAAATCATGAATGGACCAATTGCTTCTCTCATCTTTCATCTAATGCTTACATGAATGGGCTGGTGAGTTTGGATTGTTGAGAGTAGTTGTGAAATTTATCATGTGTGCTTTGGTCAGAAACACTGGAGACGTGTTAGTGCGATGATGAGACAGAAGCAGTCTGATTCTGCGTCTGCAACTCTACCTACTACTATCTGAATTTCTTACTTAATAGGAGTATATGTGGTAGAAGCAACATTAAACATGAGGTGAGGGGCCCTTGCTTTACTGCGTTGTCATTGAGTGAGCTGCAACGTTTCCTTCATATGACTGACGTATACCTTCTCTTCTGTGCTTTACATTATGTAGGCCGGTGCTTGGAAACAGAAGAGGCTTTTTGACAATGAGGTATGGCGTCAAAATCTTCAATAAAATCAATACTTTGTTGTAGGACACAAATTAGTCAAATTGTTTGCCACACACAGTTCAGACCTAATAATTCTATCACAGCACTTCGTAAGGATCCATGTTGATGAAATGTTTTTCCTATCAATAATCATTAACTTAAAGCTAACACTTGAAGTATTCTTTTGGCTTTGGGTACCTAATCTTGTCCTCAACTAAGAATTACAGCAAGCAATTCTTGGTTGCGTCTGCTTTAAAAACAAAAAAAAACATACAACCCAATTATAATATAATGTATAAAAGGTCAGGTTTCTTGGTTTTGGCTGGTCTTGATTTTAGAAGCTGATAGATGTGATGGTAGAAAGAGTAGGTGTCAGCGGGCATGTGGGGGTCGTCTTGACTTGAGTCACAGTGAATTGATCTTTTATTTTTATTTTTATTATTAGAAAGCGGAAATAATTTTCTTTTTTATCATTACTATATCCTATTATTCTTTTTATACAGAAGAGAAGGAAAATAATATTTAATAAAACAAATTAACTTTATATACAACTATCTCAAGAGAAAAAATAAAAAGAGTGAAAAGAAAAAAATAAATAGAACCCCGTCTTTCTTTTCTTTCTTACTGGAAGAAGACATCGATTGAGTTGAATAAGGAATTGGATTGCTTTCGTACAATAAAGGCTGAAACCAGAAGGGTTAAAGGAGCATAAAAACGTATTTTTTAATACCTTCAAAAACCAAAATTAAATATATTTATCGGATAAAGATTTGAATCAAATTAATTTAAAATTAAGTTTGATTTTGATTCGAATAAGTTAGAATGTGTTTGCCTTTTATAAGTTTGAGTTAAGCTCAAATTTAAAAGTCAAGTTTGGATTTATAACAAGTTTAGATTGTAAAACTTGTAAGTTAATAAAAATCGTTTAAATTAATAAACGATATCATTTTTATAAAAAAATAATATTATTTTAATTAATATGTATTAAAATGATATCATTTTGAATATTTAAAACATCTGATGAATTAAATCAAATTCGAATGCAACTCATTTCAAATGAATTAAACTTGTTAAATTCGACCTTATTTTCTATCAACATTATTATGTACTTTTTTGCTCCTTTTTTCTAATCTAATTTTTTATTTTTTTTAAATGAAATCAAATTATTAAGCTTTTTTCTTCAAATATTATTTTGTTTTTTTAATGAGATTTTGGTTGCCTTTTGATTTACAATATCACCTAACTCTTATTAAATAATTGTCAATATCAATTACAAATATATTTCAAGTTCTTTTAACATTTGATAATCATTCATCTTAGGTGAGTCAAGTCCAACTAGTACTGGAATTCATTTAAAATCTGAAAATAATCTTACAATAAGAAAGAAGAAAATGCCCAAAGCTAAGAACAGCCTACACAAATTGTCAAAGCATTTGTTAACTAATCCCATTATTGAAACATCAAATCAATTAACCCACTGCGGATTTTCAGGATCCCAATTCAAAGAATTTAATTCATTTAGGCAGGTAAGTGGGATCCTACTAATTGCAATTTATCGAATTGTTACATCCTCATGGTTTGTGTCGGTGCAAAAAATTACATTAGGCCAAACGACCGAGACCCAGCCAAGGTTCCTTAAATGGCAAAATCCCACTAACCAAGTTTTAGAAAGGTAAGTATTCATTTTTTTTCTATGAAAAATCTAAAATATCATTTGTAAAAATATATAATATTAATATTAAAATAAAATTTAATATAAATAATATTAAAATAGTATAAAAAAATTAATAAATTAATAAAAATATAAAAATAAAATAAAATATTTAAAAAACAGTCACTATCACCGATAATGGTGGCCATCATTAACATAATCAGATAACTAAAAACGGTCACCTTGATGGCAAAAGAGTCTGGCGGAGAGTCAAAAATAACTGTTTCCACTACCATAAAAAACTAGAAATGACTAATATACTTGATACTAGTCATTTCTGGCTATTTTAAATGACAGAAGCGACCAGTCTAATCTCCTCCAAAATCAAAACAGTCAAATCTGACCATCAATGAAATCAAGTGGCCGTTTTCGACCATCTAATTATGTTAACTACAGCTACCGTTGTTGATCATACTGTTGATAGTGATTGCTTTTTAAAATTTTATTATATTTTTATTAATTTTTTAAATATTATTTTATATTTTAATTATTTTTACAAAATTTATTTTTTAATTTTTATTCGAAAAGACAAAAATACTCATTTAATTTTAGTCAAGGGTGGGTAATAGACTTTTTAAAACTTTATGGATGATATTTTGTCATTAATTTAAGTATTATATTAATACTCTATAATAAAAATAATATTTGATGCAATTATAATAAATATTTATGTATCATTAATATCTAAATTAATAATTAATATAAGTAGACATGATTCGATTGTAGAGATATCTTTAACAATATTTCCTTAAAAATATAGAAAAGAAACTCCTAAAAATATTATTATAAATCCTCACTTTAAGTATGCAAAATTCCTAAAAAATAATTTCTCTATATTTATGATTGTTCATTAATATGAGGATATAAAATTAACATGAACACGAAAGCGTGCAACCTGAAAATTTCTATAAAATTGAATTAGAGAGGTTGGTTCATGGATTATATCAGATGATGTAAATAGTTTATTTAATTCAGTTTCAATTATTGCGTATTGGATTGATGGTTCATTCAGAACCAGTCACTTGCCCCTTATTATGTGCACATGCTCACAGTTTTTTCTCTCTCGTTTTGGCTTAATATTTATAAGCTGTCTTGTCTGCAGTTTATCTAGCATCCATTAATGGTTGAATTATTTCTTGGAAATCCACCCTGCAATTGCCCCTGCCCTTCTGATTCATTCATTGGATTTCCCAATTATGGGGCATGCCTTCATGGGTTTTAAGGAGAATGATTCTCCTCCTCTTACAAAAAAGAAAAAATCTCAATTAATTTTATGAGTACTAATTTATCTAATAGTTTTGTTTTTCTATATTAATTTAATTAAAATATTTTATATTAATTTTAATAAATATAAAATTATTTATATAAATTTTTATTAAATTACTCACTTATAAAATATATTTTTATTTAGTTTTAAAATTATATTATATTATAATATTAGTTAAATATGTTTTTATAATATTATAAAAAAATTAAGTTAATAAAATTTATTATTTAATTAAAATAATTTAATATATTTTTAATTATTTTAATAATAAAATATAATTATAAACTATATTTTATTAAACATGTAATTGTTTAAAATTAATTTATAAATACTAATCGTTTATAAGTTAATTTTCATAAATTAGACCAAAGAGATTTTAATTTGATAATTCGACTAATTATTTATTTGATGATATTATTTATTTTGTTGACGATATTATTTATTTATTTAATAACATTGCTCTTTTTGTTAGTAATCTTTCAATGATACTACTTACCAAATCGAATAAATTCAAGGTTAAGTTAAATATTATAGTTTCGATCCAAGCTTAAATCTATCTTAAACTTAACTCAAATCGAATCTATCTCTAATTAGCGTTAATACTCATTATTAAACCATATTTAATTGTTTCTTGTTTTGAACAACCATTTCAGATAACTTTTAATATAAACATGTATCTATCTTATTAATAATATATTAACGTGACTTAATGACAACCCCGTAAACCAGGGCTCAAATGGAAATCCCGGAGACCAAGTAGACTAATAGATTTGGATAATCCAAACTATATATTATAACTCAAATAAAAAATTATAATAAGGTGAGACATTCAAGCAACGTATATTAGTCTTACATAGCTTTAAAAAAAAAGGCATGTCAAATCCCCAAAGTCATGTTTGCACGACAACGATGTGAGCCCACATGTTCTAATTTCTACAAAGGTGAAAAAGAGAAGAAGGAAAGTAAGAATTTTAGACCACGATTTAATTAATTAATATTCGAAAATGTGAAAGTTGTAATTGAAAATTAAATTATGCTCCTTACAAATTCACAAGTTATAATCAATCACATTGGGTGACTTGTTCAAATTAGTGTTGCTACGTTTGTTGTCTAACCTTATTGATACTGAGCTTTTAGGCCCTGGTGGTTGAGATGGCTGCCCATCCATCAATCAATCTCTTCTAACTCGAATCGGGTATTGAATCAGTCAACAAACTGATTCGAGTTTTGATTGATTCGATTCAAATATTTATGTGGATTGAATTGATTATCTAATTTCAATCGAATTAATTCAATTTATTATTATAATTTATTATTTAACAAAATGTTATTTTAGTTATTATTAATGACTTAATAATATTATCTTTCTGTAAATATTATAAAATTTGTAAATATTATCAACCCATAAACCTAAATTCTCTGGTAGATTACTTTTACCAATCTTCCCAGCATATTTTAATATGCAGATTTTGTTTGCCCGTCAATGAAGCTGCCTCTAGAAACATTTTCATTTCTTTCTCTCTTTTTCTTTGTCTTTCTCTTTATTTTCATATTTCAGGTCTCGTTTTATCTCATTATCTTCCCTGAATCCTGTAAATTTCCCACGAAACAATTCGTACTATCCATCTCTGCAACTTCAGTTTGAAGACTTGTTTGTTTGTATCTTCCTCTCTACCAACACAAGACAACTTTCCTCTGCTTCATTCTTTCGTTCTTTCTTTCTTTCTTTCTCTAATCACCAAAATATTCGCCCATGAATCTTCAAAAAAGCTGCTTTATTTTACCTTCTCTTTTTTGAATTCAACCCCTTTAATCTTCTTCTTTGCCCGTCAAATTTGAATCCTTTTTCCTCGGCTTTTCTCTCCAAGTTCTTGAATAGTCAACTTTCTTTTCATTGCTTTGATTAGTATGTGCTCGGAGACTAGTCCTAGAATATCATTTTCTCAGGATCTTTCCCAGGGGGAAGCTGTAGTACCCATTACTGAAATGGATTCTCGAAGGGACACTAGGCTCTTGGACTCGAATCCTGAGTTCGAATTCAGCATTTCAAGCTGTTCCGAACAAGAATCGTCTTCAGCTGACGAGCTTTTCGCGAATGGTTTGATTCTTCCGGCACGAGTCCTCCTGAGACGTTCTGCTGCTCCACCTGCAGTTTCTCTTCCTCCTCTTCTTCATCGTCCTCCTGACGCCGCAAAGAAGGAGACCACGAAGCCTCAACAGGCTAAATCTTTCTGGGGTTTCAACAGAAGTTGCAGTCTCAATCATGAAGCTAAGAAGAGTTTAATCTGTTCTTTGCCTCTTCTGTCTCGAAGCAATTCAACTGGTTCAGTGCCTAATAGTAAACGATCTTCATCATTAAAAGATAATCACAATAACAAGGCAAGGTCCTCATCAACTTCTTCCTCTACTGCATACCAGAAGCCTCCATTGAAGAAAAACTATGGGGGTTCTTATGGAAATGGTGTGAAAATTAACCCTGTTTTGCACGTTCCACCTCCTTATATTTCTAAAGGGACTGCGAATCTCTTTGGTTTGGGGTCTCTCTTACGTACTGGATCCAAAGATAAGAAGAATAGCAAGAAGTGATCTTTAGTTGTTTGCTTTCAATTCATGTTCTTTGTTCTTGTTGAATCTTGAGAGTTCTACATTGTATAAACTCGTCTCACTGTATGTAATAGATTGGTTATAATGGCAAAAGAGATTAAATTATTATTGAGAAGAAGATTCAACAGAGGTAAGTGTGCAGTAAAAATGTTATGAAATCGAGACGGAAGAAAGGCTGATGCATATGAAAATGCCACAAGTTGAGGGGACGTAATGGAGAGGCACCCTTGATCGCGAGTTGTACTACTCGGTAAGATAGATTTAAATCAAATTTAAAAAATAAAAATTTAGATATGATTTATAGATTAAGAATAAATTTAATTAATTCAATTAATAAATAACATCATAAAAAAAGAGTTATAAAAAAAAAAAAATCACTGATAAAGAGAATCTCAATACTATGATATTATTGAAATATCAATCACAATCCAAATTTAAAATTAATAAATTAAAATTTCTTCGATTTCAACTTAATTTGTTTTAACCAAACAAAAATTCAACTCTAAGCCAATTGAGATGTTTCTTCTATTTTTATTTCTCCTGTTTACTGGAAAGCTATGTATATATATAAAATCTTTTGAATTAGTCGTTCAATAATCTTTAATGAGATTTGTATTTGATTTAGAGGTTGGGTATTGTTGGATATCCCTCAGCTTAAGACAGAAGTCGATGTTTCAAGGGATTTTGGATTGAAAAATTACTCACTAAAATGTCTTTTATTTTGCTGAATCTTGTCTGCTCTAGCCACCCATCAAATCTAGCACAAGTCCCTCACTCGTCTCTTCACCCGCCCTCGACATAAATACAAATGTCTCATACTTTACAAGCACTATCTCAACATCACCCCCACTCCAGCCAATAACGTTTAACATCTTAGCAAGACTTAACGACAAAGAAGAAAAAATTTTCTTTTTAAAAAAATTTTCTGGAATAGATGTTAAAATGACTGAATGACACATTATCACTTAAGGTTTTGTTTAATGATAAATTATTAATCTGTAAAAATTTTAAAAATCAAATATTCATCTGTTAATTATAGTTAGAAAGTATTTTTGTCTTTTCAAATTAAAATTAAATATAAATTTTATAAAAATATTAAAATATAAATTTAAAATAAAATAATATTAAAATATAAATATAAATTTAATAAATTAATACAAATGATAAAAATTTTAAAAATAAAATAAATAGTTAAAAAATAGCGTCATAAGCGATGGTCAATATAAACCTTATTAGGTGATCGTAAACGGTCATCTGGTTTTATTGGTGACCGGTTGCCACGATGACGAAAACAGTTAAATTTGATCGTCAAAAATCTACCGGAGGGTCTGGCAGAGCAACCAGATTTGACCCCCTCTGTTAGATATTTGACAATCAAATCTGGTTGTCTCTATCATCGTGACAACCAGATCTAGCCACTTTCGCTATCGTAACGATCATATTCGACTGTCAATAAAACTAGATGGTCATTTCAAACCGCTTGATGAAGTTTATGTTGGCTATTGCCGTCGACGGTGGTAACTGCTTTTTAATTATTTATTTTATTTTAAATTTTTATTATTATTTTATTTTAAATATATTTTAAATATTATTTATATTAAAATTTATTTTAACATTAATATTATTAAATTTTATAAAGAGTATTTTGATTTTTCACAGGAAAATAGTTGATACTTGATTTTTAAAATTTTTACGAGTGATAATTTGTCATTATGCGAAACCTTGGATGAGAATATGTCGTTCGATTTAATATAAATCTCCAAACTAGTTGTGTATATAGGTGTATCTAATTTGATCTAACTCGAATTTGAATTGTTATTCTATTTAAAAAGCAGAGTTCGAGATGAAAAAATTTCAGCTCAAACTCGGCTAAACCCTCTCACACTCTCCAATATCAACGCACTGAAGCTTATAATTTTAGTATTATCAAGTTCAAACTTTAGAGAGATTTGGTTTTTTTAATTTACAAACTTGAAAATTGTAATTCAAATAAACTAGAACAATCTTATCTTTTATCAATATGTATCAAAACGATGTTGATTTGATAATTTATTTTAAAAAGTTTATTAAAGAGCTTATGAAAAAACTCGATTTAACTCGTTAAACCTCGAAGTTGAATACAAACTCATATCCATCAAACTCATTGAACTCGATCTCAAACACAAGTTTGATTATTTATTAATCGAGTCAAATTCAAACTTAATTGGATTTGAATCTAACCTTAGTTTGAGGTAATGAGTATACAGCTCTACAGTGCGGCAACTCCCTTCAATGAATCATAATTCCCCGATAATGTGTACTGTCTAGTAACATAATGTTTTTCTGCGGTAGGTCGGCTGTGCTCTGATACAAGTTTTCTTACAATTATTTTGGGCGTTACCCTACCGAAGGGCCAATAAACATCGGATGCTATTTTAATCCTTACGAACAACGAAAATCCTCTTCTACATTTATTCAGGTGAAGTGAATCATTTTAAATAAATTGCAAAACTTGTAACCATATAGTTTCATACATTTTCTAGGTGACTCTTCCATTACAATTTACAACTACTAAGTTTCATGTCATAAGTTTTACTTCTTGATATTTGATCCTCTGTAGCTTCCACTATTCTCTCCGCTTCTACTGCTGTCTCTATACTCTATAGCAAATTCAACACAACGGTATAACAACCTATAAAAGCTCCTATTTATAAAGGCTTCAAGAGTAGGTCGGGGTAAAGTTGCCTATACGAGTGTTTGCTGGCTAACGGAAGTGAATATTTACAGCATAAAAGAAAACTGTTATTTATGTAGAGCAGTCTGGAATTGTTGTCTCACTCTTGATCACGCGGGTGTTGTATGATCCACAGGATCCACATTTGTGATATAACCAATGGAAGCGTGCAGTGCCCTTTTTCTCACAGTCATTGCAAAGAATATCCTGGATTCCCATATATGTGTTAGAATGATTCAGATTCAGAAACATGAGAGCAAGAAAATACTGCAGAGCTCAACTATAAAGTTTCAGCCCGACTAAAAAAATATAGCAGCAGCGTTTTGACATTGTTAGTGTAAATAGAATAACAAATTTAAAAGAATGGGACAGACTGAGAGGCAGAGAGATGCAGAGACAAATGCACCTGTAAGCGATTCTTATACTCCTTTGGAAGCTCCTCTGCTGCCAAAAGAGCATCAAGCATGCCAAAATAGATCTGTGTATAACGACAATGACGGAGAAATGTAGACAATCAGGCTTCAACTATACTTTAAATGTGTGAATGGAAATAATATAATTTCTCCATGAGCAGTTGGCACTAAAAAATAACAAAATGTTGTCTCACCGCCATATTTCCCAAGGATTTGCTGCAAATTGGGCAGGTGTAGTGACTGCAAGTGTATGCCTAACAGCGACAATAGAACATTAAATCAAATTACTCTTAATTTTGACATGAAAGAACTGATTGAGAATGTAAGTATCACTAAAACCGAAACCTGAAAGCAAGCCACGTGCATGTGATGGCCACAAGGTAAAGCTCTGACAATGTCACTTGATGTGAACAGGAAGTCACAGCAGATAGGGCAGTTTGTTTCTAGACATTTTTCAATGCACTTGTGGTTCACTATCTTCAAGGGCAAGCAACAATTGCAGGTCATGCAATGAAAATAGTCCTTGCCGAGACCCCTCCCAAGACGGCATAAATTGCAAAATGGACAATGATACACAATCCTGACAGGATAAAAATAAAAAAGTCACTAATGAGTTAGAACATTTGGCATAAAGCACACATACATGCATTAAAAAAATTCACAAAGATGGCTTAAAGAGAAGTCTATTCCTTCACTTAAAAAAGACTTGATAGAAGCAACGGAGGGAATCAAAGTTTTGAAAATGCATAACCTAAAATATGGAATTTGAATTTAGAATAATGTACCTTTCATCATCAAAAAGTTTGCATATGTTGCAGTAGTACTTTGCCATAGATAGCCCATTGCATGAAGGAGTTGTGCAAGTTGGCCCAACAGGCTGAATTTTGAGGCAGCGCATACACATCATTTCTGATGTTGCCTTTCTGTGATAAATGAACCAAATATCACATTTATGGAGGCCTAAATTTAAATAAAAGGCACAACATAAAAAATTACCTATCCATTGAGTGGTCACTCATTTTGTCATGACAAAATCTACAGGTAAATAACTTGCCACAGCAAGCTGCACGAATTTTGCAGTTTCTTTTGTAGTGCTCACACCCAAATACTTGTTTCTCTGCATCTCGATATGATGGTGTGTAACCCATTACATCTTCAGCATTTGAAATTTCTGCAGCTGTTGCTTGAGGCAACTTCTGCTGTGCAGCTATCCAGCGACTAAAATAAATCATATATAGATTAATTACATAGAAATATTTATCGGGTAAGTGTCAACAAAAGAAGATTGCAGCATGCAGAACAAGATTGCATCACTTTCAGTAAAATCTATTGGTCATTGCAACTAACCTTGTCATCAGATTTTGAACTAGATATGCTTGCCTCCTGTGATCAAGAGTTGAGTCCCTATAAACTTTCCTGATCTCAGCCTCAAGCTCATTTTGATTCATACGAAAGATATCTTTCCATCCAGGCTTAAACATTGAATCGATTTGATCCGAGCTTTCTTGAAAATTATTATCTAGAAAGAATAAAGTATAAATTGGTCAAGTATTTTGACCCAAAAGAACTGCACTCAATATTAAGTGAGCTATCAGATCCATAATGATGTTCTGTAGAGTCTGCAAAATTTTCTAAAGTACAATCATTGAAGTGAATAAAAAACCACAGTGATCACTCATGAGACAGAAAACAGAAAGAATAGCAAATACCTGTCTGAAAAATTTTTGCATTTGATGCTTCAGTGTCAAAAGATGATTCCGGAGGTCCTTTCCAGCATTCATTAAGCCACTCATTGAACATTGTGTTTTTGGTTGCCTGCTTCCATGTGTCCATCAATTTATTCTGTTCATCAAGAGTAAGAGCAGAAGTTACCCATGGCAGCATAGATTGAAGCACTTCGGCACCTGTAGATCCAATTATGCGACCAACAATTTTGTCTTGCTCCTCTAGAGAGAAATGTCTACCAAACAATGGCCACAGCTCAAGTTCTTCTCTCAAAATATGATGATCAAGAGAAACTTTTATCGATTTACACATCCCTTGAAGTTTAGTGGTTAGCTCAATGTACTTGTCCATTAAATCACTTTCATGGGCTGCGAAGCATTCAATGTCACTGCGAGTTAAATTTTCATCCAAATGGGCCCTTTGCAAGCTTTTATGCAGTTGTGAAATCTCAGAAAGAACACATGAAATATCTTCAAACAGTTTCTCCTCCTGCTGATGGTCCAATGTATATGAGTGACTCACATTATGAAGTGCTTCTTTTGCTTCCAAAGCTGGAAAAACAATTTCATCCTCCGCATTACTGTGAGCTCTGTATAAGCCCCATAGGAGATGAAATCTTCCAATGAACTGCTGAAGGAATTTCTCATCACAATCAATCAGCTTTCCAGATTCAACATCCAGATATTCTAAGTCTTTGCTTATGGCTTTATGAAAGTTGAATATGGTATCAATTGGTCTTTGTGCGCATCCAACATCATAAGAGCTACTACTATCTGTTTCCCAGACAAACAGACTAGAATTAAGCGATGGAACAGAAGAGCTGAAAGACAAGGACCGCAAAGACTTAGCTGCAGAGTGAGAACTGAATCCCAGATTGGTGCTGTCTACTCCTAAACCTGGGACACAACAACGCCAATCACTAAAAGACAGCTTAGTGGAATTTGCAGTTTGCAAGGGGTCAGGGATATTGCTACTTTTACTCAACATCTGGACATTCCTTTTGACTCGCCTTTTCACTTTATTTTGAGATGATAATGGATTGTTATTAGTGCAAAATCCCAAAGGGCAAGCATGGCATGACTGAGAAAAACTTTCTTCAATATCAGTGAACTTTTTAATGGGACAGCAACCAACTTCGTTGGGAGACAAGCATTGACCCTGATTCCTACCCTTGCAAGCCCATCCAGAAAATAGAGTGACAAGTGCCTTATCAGTTGCTGGAGCTGGATTGAAGATACAGGCACAGTTTAAATTTCATGTCTGTAACAAATTTAATGGATGCTATTATGTTTCATTTTATTGAATGGCGGTGGTAATAATACCTGCAGATTGCATATTTTGAAGAAAAATTATGGCTTCTTTTTCAGTCAATGACCCCATCAGCCATGGAAGGACACGCTCAATCAATTTTAATGGCATAATGCACAAGCTTTGGTACAAAATTTCCTTCTGTCTCTTGAAGCTGAATTGCTTTCGAGCAAGCGGAAGAACCTATACATGCAAGGAATTTACAGCAAGGACTTTCCATAGAATTCATATCAAGCAACACCAATTGAATTTCAAAGAGAAAAAATCACATAATTTTCATTACAGTTTCTAAATTACAGAACCAGTTATGGAACATTTATTAAAATCCTAATGCTCTTCCCTTAATTACCACACTGCTGTCTCCCTGAAACAAGTCCATTTTATAATAGCATTTAAAGGAAACTTGCAGCAAAAAATGATTACACCTGATAAACATCCCTAAAAAAGATTCTGACACAAACAAGGAAAGCTCACCTGAACTTCCTCATTGTGGAAGTGCCCTAGTATAGTTTCCAAAATATGATCAGTATGGATGCATAGCTTTTCATAAAACTGAGCAGCAGAAGTAGAATTTGCTCCTGCACTTTGAATACTTTCAATTAAACGCCTAAAGTCATTAAATTGGTTTTCTTCTTCAGCATGCTCCTGTGAAAAAGAAAATTCTCCTTCTACTGCAGGGAATATGATCTCATCTTCTGCAATACTGCAACCAGGAAAGAAGTGCCCCAGATGAAAAGAGGAAATTGTAAACTACAGTAGGTTGCTTACTAACCTTTACTAAATAAAAAATATTACCATAAAAGAATAAAACACAATTAAATATGGATGATTGGGATCATTCAACAACACATGGAGATGCACCTTAACTTTACAGCACAATAATTTAGGAAATACCTATGAAAAATGCAAACTTCTGCAATGAATTGTAAACGTCCCTCGAAGGCTGATAGATTACTAAAATCACCAGAAAGTTGTATCTTCTTAGCCTCCTTAGCAATCTCATTCAGCTCCTGTTTTATTGCATTGTGCCAAAGTAGTATTTCATTAATCGGACAAGTCCCAGTGGTGGTGGGAACATCATTACTTGACTCTAAATATTTCCTTTTCACAGTCTTGGATGACTCACATGCACACTTTCCTCCATCCATTTGTTGAGTCCATTCATTACTGGTAGAATCTAGAAGACTACCTCCAACCTCAGAACCATCTAAGCAATTTTCAACATTTTCATTATCATGTCTCTCTTCCATCCATGTAAGAATAACCTTCAATAAGCAAGAGCATGGTCAGCTATATGCACTCAACAAAGGATATCCAAAAGGAGTTTAACCAACTGACAGAAACTGAAACTTGCCTGCTGAAGAAGTTTTTCTTCCGGGACTATCTTGCTTAAGCACTTTCGCATTACCTGATATTCATCTGGTGAAACAGAGGATGAGAGCCATGGAAGGAACTTTGCCATCATATTCACAGGAATGCTGCACAAAAATTGCCATAGTAGAGATGCCTGTTCTTCAGGCGAGAACTTCCCGATCAGCAAGGGAAAGACCTGAAATAACCAAAGAGTACTTGTTAGAGAATATCTGCTTTAATGCAGAGCATCTGAAAAATTAGCAACAGGGTTCAAATATTTCTTCTGTTCTTTACAGCACATCCTCATTATGGTTCAAGTTCAGCCAATGAATTGCCTCACTAGCTAGTTAAAGATGAAAATATCACCAACTGGAACATTACCTGTTCTTCTTCCTTGGCCATGTGCTGGCTGATTGATGTCAGAAGGGCTCTAGTGCAGGATGCTAACTCCTTCGGGAACCTTTTGTCATTTTTCCTATAAGAGTTTAGCTGCTTGAAGAGATGGTGAAATAGATTGCTTTCGCTCTCATGCTCAAGAGAGTATGTTTTTGCCACATTTTTTACACGTATATCAAGAGCTGGAAAGATAACCTGCAGATTTACGAAATAGCTGCAGTTATAAAATTGGTTATATTAGTGAAGAAAACTGCACAAGTCATGCTAAAAGATTCCTCCTATAAAGCGCTAGACACACAATATGCTCAATATTAGCATGAACACCAGGAGGACCTCTACTTAGGTCAATCTTCCAAAAGTACAAGCAACCAGCAGTTACTGAATAATTTGATTTTGTAAATCCTGTTCCAAATAAAAAATATATATATACAACATAAATTCAAGTTGAAAGCTTTTTACGAGCCTTCCATTATGCATAATAACTATGTTATTCAAATTCCTCTGATGGTTAAGTAACTTTAACAAGCAGAAATAATTTTGTTAACCAGTAGAATAACTATGACTGTAAAGAATGTACGCAAATGAAATGAATGACTACAATTGTGCTACTAACACCCCGCATATGTATTGTCAAGAACGATAGCAAAGAAAAATTTGGCATCACTAACATTAAAAAATGAACACCTATGGGAAAGACTACCATTTTGAATTAGTTATGGCCCAAGCAAGCAACCAATCAAGCAAAAGCGAGATTTGTTCCTCATTTCTAGAAACTACAAGGACGCCCTCCTATGTCTCTCAAACAATTCAAAATTCGAAAATTTTGTAGCTGCCCTCAACATATGACCACCGTTCAAAGAAAACATAGTTGGTAAGTTTTCTGAATAAAAATAAATATGTGAAACATAGAGCTATCTACTAGTAACAAAAATCTAAAATACCTGCCATAAATTTATGTTTCCGCTCCTTCCAGTTCTTCCCCTCACGGAAGTTACGTAAATAATATGAAATTTAAAAAAAATAAAGAAAAACAGAAGACTTATAATGGAAGAAAACAAAGTAGCCGAAATTGAAGAAATTATTACTAAGAAAATATAACACAAATAATTATAAAAAACAAACAAACGTAACATATTATCAAGAAAATGAACCAACAAAACCGTACTTCCTCTATTTTATTTTTCTTTTTATAATTGCATTTTTAGATATAAAAAACTGGAAGCAGTTCATTCTTCTATTCTCAGTGAGCTCAAAATTGACATAAACACAATAACCACCTCAGAAAATCATAAATCACCTTCACACAACATATTTCAACAAGAACTACAATAACGCAACAACACGATATAATTGATAGAATCATGTCGCTAGCACAAAGAGTACCACACTTACATATTCAGTAGTTGTTCAAAGTAAACTCCAAAAAAATAGAAATGATAATCACAAACAAGTGGAATGAACAGCAACAAACTTGCTATCATAACAACAAACAAACATGATGCAAAATCCGAACAACATGATCTAATAGCACTCATAGAACGCATTTTACATATTTATTCGTTGATAATGATTTGACTTTGTACCTCATCTTCAGCATTGGTGTGGTACTGATAAACGGAGCGCAAGAATCGGTACCGTTCAAACAAGGTGCAAACATCGACACGGTGTCCAGTGGCAAAATGCATGGCCAAGCGGTGAAGCGCGTCGAGCTCATTGCGGAACGCTTTGTGAAAGAAGCAAAAGATCAAAATCGGTGAGTCATTCTCTAAGCTCATCTTTAAACAACATGTGAACGACGTCGTGTTAGCTGATTCCGACGAAAGCACGGCCTCCTGCCGCTGCAATTCCGGCAACAACGCCGCCATTTCTTCTCTGTTTAAAGCTTTTCTTTTTTCTAATTTAAATTTATTATTGTTTTTGTTCAACGTTGGAACGGAGAGAGTGGAAGAGAAGACTCAAGAAGAGGAGAGGAGTAGATTTGGTTTTGTTTTGTCCGTTGTTTTTATAGGTGAGTTGGTGCCAGATGGACTGGATTAGCCACGGAGGATGATGACATGGTAGAAAGAGATGGTCACGTGAGGAAATGGAATAGCACGTGAGAGAATTGCCAAAAAAGTTATGAGCTTCGTCGGTTTGGCCTGTCTGGGTGTCGCGAGACCACCCTAAGAGAGATGATAAAGGAAACAAAATGAACGATGGTTGTTAGATAAAATCCAAAAGTAAGGAAAGAAACGGTAATTACGGAAAAATTAAAACATAAAAATTATTTGACTAGATATTTTATTATATTAAAATTTTAAAATTTAAATAAAAATTTAATTCATTAAGTTTGGTAATTAAATGATTAACTCAAATAAATCAAATTTAAGTTTAATTTATTATTTTAAATTAAAGATAAATATAAATTAATTTGTATTCAAATTTAGATCGGACCTGGTAGTCGTTGACCAGATTTAGAATTAAAGGTTCTTGCGTGAATGCTTAAAGGTTTGTGTGGGGAGCGTGGCACGAGTTACTTGGCACTTGATTAACCCGCGCTGTCTCAAGCCTCATCCCACGTCGTCGTTTGGATAACACATTCCCTGTTAATTGTTGTTCAAGTCGTCTCATCTCTACCGTATATTTTAAGTAATAATTAATTATTATGGGGATTTTCGGCCTTGAAATTGACAATTTAACTGGTTTAGGGACTTTTTAGTTGAAATGTCTGAAATAAATATGTACAACGCGTTAGTTGCAAATTTTAATATTATTAACAATATAGTCAATAATCATATTTTCTTTAAATAAATCATGGTGCCCTATTTTATAGGTAATAATAAATATATTAAATTGATGGCGAACTGCACCTGGGGTCACCTTATAAATGTTATTAATTAATTGATGTCAATTGTTGGTGAATATATTATTTCAATTAAAAGTTGAATGGATATTACATTCAAGATTAAATCAAATAAATTAAATTTGAGTTGAATAAATTTAAGTTTAAATTTAACTTAATTTGAATATCCTTATTCTATCGGTATTATTGCTTTAGAATTTGGATTGTTTTTTATTCTTTCATCCTTAACAATGATTATTAGTTATAGTAATTGTGTGATTATTATAACTTTAGTTTAATTAAAGATGAAATAGATAATCAAATCGATCTTTAATCTATACACGATAATAGATCATATCATACTAGGCTGACATAAAAGTAGTCTATCATTTTTTTTGTATCAGATTGTGCTTAAACCCACCAATTGGGCCAATTGGGGAATCTCGTAGGATGAATTGGCTGATCAAAAGACAAAACCTAAAATATAACCTAGGATTTTACAAGTCTTTAGCAGGTCGTGCCAATTGAAATTTTAACGAATCGATCCACTAATTTAATTAGAAAAATTAAATTATAATTAATAAAATGAGTAGTTAAAATCAATATCGATTACATGAGAGGGCTAAAACCTTTAGATTTGATGAGAAATTGAACTATTATTTAAAATAGACAAAGATAATTATTGCAGTGTAACTTTAAGATGTAAAACTCTTATACTTGACATAAAATATTTTTTTTTTTATGTGAAGTGTAAAAGTTTTATATATAAAACATATATTCCAATAATTTCATTTATTCCCTGTACATAAGAATTTAAATTTCTATCAAATCTTCAATTTTGTATCATCTCATACAAGTAAGGTCTATTCTAGCAATTAAATATACTTATTATAAATAAATTTATTTTTCTTTATTTTTTGTTATTTTACAACTTTTTATATTTTTTAATAATAGAAATAAAAATTTTGAATTTACTATTTAATAATTTTAGTTATTTATTTCTTGGTCTACACTAGTGTATTAGCTTGTAGGCTAACCTTCAAAGCCCCAACACGATCTTTTTGATAGCCTAACGTGACTTACAATTCTATGGGTAATTTTAGTTATAATTTTGTATTGGTAAGATGTATTTATTTATTTCTATATAATAATATTATATATATTTTTTAATACTCATTTGTTTATCTAAATAATGCATTATCATGATAAAAACTAGTATTAAAAAATGTGTCTTGATGAATAAGGTTTATCATGACTTTGACTTGTATTGAACTGAGTTTAATTAAATTACTTTTAAGCCAATTTGATGAATCATAATTTAATCAATATAATATCAACAAATTTTTATAATTTTAAAATATCATATTTATATATAAAAGCTTAATACTTAACTTTAAATATAATTTAATATAATTTTTTAAATTGAATTTATTTATTTTTATCTGCGCTCAAACCCGAGCTTACAGCTTTCCATTTTGAGGAGCTCAGAACTTTGTCTTTTGTTTGTGTTGGACCGCTTGTATCAAGGCGTTTGAAAAGAGAACCAGTATCTTCTTCTTTACTTGCATTGTACTGCCTGTGACTAAGCTACAACAATGCAGTGGAACCAATTTTAGTGAAGTGAATTCTCAAAAGGGGAAACGGCAAGGTCCCCACCCAAGGTTTCCTTAAATGAAAAGGCCCACCATATAGTTTAAAAAACCCGAATACCACCTTTTTTATTCCATTAAAGAACAAAATACCCTATATGAAAGAAAGTAATATTACTATTAAAATAAATTTAATATTAAATAATATTAAAAATAATAAAAAATTTATAATTTAATAAAAAATTTTAAAAATGAACTAAATTATTTTAAAAATAATTACTACTATCAATAATGTTATCAATAATAATGGTCATCGTTAACATAATCAAATAACTAGAACTATCACCTAGTTCTGGCTGTTTCGATCTGATAAAAAAATTTAACAAAAAAGATTAGATATTGTCTTCTCCGTCATAGTAAAAAGTCATAGATGACTGACATGCATGATATCAATCTTTTTTTATTATTTTAGATGACAGAGTTGCTAAATCTGGCCCCCAATAGAATTAGGTGACCGTTTCGACTATCTGGTAATTTTAACAATGGCTATTATCGTCAATAATCGTGATTGTTTTTTTAATTTATTAATATTATTTAATATTTATATTATTTTTATAACATTTATTTTTTAAATTGTATTTAAAAAGGTAAAAATATTTTTAAATTATATTTAAAAAGATATAAATATTTTTTTGATTTTAGTTAAGAGTGGGTAATTGGTTTTTTAAAACTGTAGGGGTAACAGTCATTTAAGAAAACCTTGGGTGCGAATAGTGCTTTCGATGACAAGGCCACTATTGACTCACCTGACCTCTCCCATTTCTCTAATGGGATTCTTCTTTATCTTCTTATGGGCGTATGTGTCAGACTGATTCGACTACACTAGCTGACAAGAAATCACTCAATATTCCTTCTGATTTAAAGAAGAAAATTACATACTCAAGATTATTCGACTCTATTTGGGTGCATTAAATTCGAATTAAGTTGAGGTTAAATTAAAAAAATTTAATTTGTGGATTATTCTTTTCTTTTTATAATTCTTTCTTTTTTTTTTATAACATTATTGTCCAATATTTTTTTAAACTCTAAAAATATACATAATACGGTTTATAAGTAATATTTCACTAATCGTTTGATTATAAAAATTAAAATTTTCAATGAAGACAAATTAAATTTCTCTTTAAATGTTATGTAACCGTATTAATAATCTAAATAAAAAATGCTATGGGTATTGAAATTCATACGATATGCAAGTAACAAGATTTTAAATTAGTTATCCACAATGGCTTGAGCTAGTGGTGAGATTAGTATTAATGAAACATCGTTGGATTATTATGAATTTAATGTAAATAGATGAAAAGAGACTATAAAAGTAGAAGACAATTGAGATTTTTAAAGTGATTCAATTAAATAATAAAAAATATAGATATATTATAGTACAATAATAAAGTGTAAATAAAATATCTTCGTCGTACTTTCTATTATCTTAAATTTATATTAAAAGTTTATATATGTAACTATTTAAGTAAATTATAAAATTATATAACTTGATGTGTGATGATATAATCTTGATATAGTAGAAAAAGTGGATTCAAAACAATAAAAAAAATTATCATTTAATATCAGAAAGACTGTAAAAATTATGATAGATAATATATGATGTTTTCTTATTTTTATTTTTGGATGAAATCACATACTTATTTACGTTAACATATGTCTATTACTCGATCGTCAAATCAAATTTCGTTTTTACCAACTTGAGCAAGGAGAAGTTTCCTTGATCTAATGATTGGTCTCAAAAATAATTTGACCTTGATAGTTTTGGATGAGTTTTCAATGTATAGTCTCCCAGTCTCTGGGTTTCTTCACCTTCTATCACTCAAAATGATCTGCAATGGTGGGAATTATTATGATATTGACACATCAAATATGCCAAAGGAGGATTCAAAAAAGATGGTGAACAATGAAGCATTAAGTTCAGTCTGCCACTGCAAGATACAGATAAAGCTGGGACTTTGGCAGGTCCAATTAGGACCAGACCACCCATTACTATTAGCCAGAAGAAAGTCACTTTCTTGCGGAAACTTTGATGCCCCTTTCTTCAGGATTTGGATTTCACTACTGCTTTAGTGAATGCCTAGAAGGACCACCAATCTTGTTGCTCTTTATCACTACATTTTTTGAAAAGCATAGATTTCAATTTACATTAGATTGTTCTTTTACACAACCATATGAGGATAAAACAAAGGAAAGTACTTTTCCTCTGTGGTTGCTCACTTCGATGTTAAAGTACCATTATATCAATATATTAAATTTCGACGTACATTCAAAACTTTTTGAATAATTCATAAATATGATATTCGTGAAAATATTAATAACTAACATATTGATATTATATCAATTTTAAACTTAAGAAAATGATTAAAAAATAATCCCGTTAAGATAATTAATGTATTGAATTAAACCATTATCCTCATTATACGTGTTATAGTTTTTTGTTTGATTATTTAAATCTACCACCTTTTAAAATTAGTTTCTTATTAAGCGATAATTCATTTTATAAAATTTAAAACATTTTTAATCATATAATGTCGAATTTTCAAGACTAAATTAGAGACAGATTTGAGTTAAATCAGTTCGAGTTTAAATTCATATTTTCCAATAATATTTTTCTTTTTTATGATATTATTGTTTATTATTTAAATTGACTCAAACTCAAATTCAATATTTTAGATTTAAACTTTGAGTTGAACTTGATTACTCATTTTTAAAATTCGATTCGATTTAAATTCACTCTAAGACTCGTCCAAACTTGACTTTGACTAAAGCATGAAAACAAGGAGGACCCCAAATTAATCAATCTCCCGAAGGGTATAACCATGCATGCGCATGCTTTAGGCAACTTTAAATTGCAGCAATTGTACAAGCATGCACTCTGGCCTCCTTCATGCCCTTTATCTATACATGGGACAGAATATGCAGTAAAAGCTTATACTCATAGACTGAAATCCCTGGCATCTTAATTAAAATAAATTAAAATTAAACAATTATCTTATTGGAAAAAAAGGTTGAATGCTGAATTTTTTTCTACTGTCAAAAGAAGTAGTGATTATACATTTAGTTCTTTAGAAAAGGGATTCAACCCGATCTTCTCATCTTTTTCAAACGCTGCTTTCCAATGCATACATAAAATAAAATAAGATCAAGTGATGCTTTCTCCTAAAACTTCGGGCAGGTAGGAGAGTAGGTATAACAGATATATATTCAAACAATCTTCTTGTCATCGAGCTTTGAAGAAGCATTTGGTATAGGTTTCTGAATCACCATTTCAATACATGCGATGGGTGGAAGGAACAAGACGGCAGTATTTGTCCAGAAATAATCATGGAGATGGAGATCCAATAACAAAGTACATGTTGATCGTATAAATAAAATGATGACCCACATACTTTTTTCTTATTTGAACAAATTGAAATCCACGAACAAATAGCATCTTAGATTGTGACTTGTATTTGTTTCCACTCGTATAAAAGTTAAAATCTCTTTGTTGTTGACAAGATAAGGGTGCAAGGAAGACGAGCTTGCGACTGCCACACTGCTTGGTTTTGGAAACAGTGGCCTCAGACTCCATAACACTCACAAAATGACATTTAATTTCCCTCTCTCTCTCTCTCTCTCTCTTTCTGGGTTAGGGTTAGTTTCGGTTTGAAATGATTAAAAAACGAATCAAATTTGAATCAAAAATTAAATTTACTTTTAGAGTTAAATTAAGTTTGAATCTAAACTTATTGAATTCATTCAATATAGGTTAGGTGAGTATTATATATTTTTGAAGCATCATCCCTCAAAGGTTATCCCTCCATATGGATTGAGCTTGGCTTTCCGTTGATGGGTTTCTTTCTTGGGTTATCACCAAAATTTAACTTCATATCTACCCACAAAATTTCTGAACTATAAAATTTTATTCAAAATGTAATTTCATTGGTAGAAAATGGTTTTGATGTAGTGTTAAAAAAATAAATGATTATATTATTTTTAACTTGTTTAACTTTTGTGAAATTATCATATCATCTTGGATTATAGTTATTGGAAAAATATTTAAATTTGACTATTTAAGATGTTCTAAAAAGATGTGATACATCATTAGTGTGATTTCAATAAAAATCACTTTAAACAAGTGTGATTTTATCGGATTATATCTTTCTAAGATGATTTTAGTGATATTATACATTTTTAAAGTAATTTAGTGATATTATTAGCGGTGATTTTTTTAGTTTTTCTTTTTTAAAATTTTGGAAAAAAAATTGAAAGTTACGCCTCTTTAACTTTAGGTTTTTTTTTTTTTTATGAAGTTAAAGTTTTAAAGGTGTGTTTTTAATTAATGAGTGAAAACTTGTGATTTTACCAAACCTTAATTGATTACCTCTTAGATGGATCATACATTGCTAACACTTTATTTGAATCAAGTTATTTGAGCTCGAATCGAATAATTAAATTTAAATTAAAGATTAGAGTTGTATTAATAAAAGAGTCAATTAAGCTAGTTTGGATTGAAGACAAAATTAAATTATTTTTTAGTTGATCATCAATCTTGAGTTAAAACTAACCCTTTTGAATATTTGGAATTTGAGTTGATCTCAATACGGACCTTGTTTGGGCATGACCTGAATCAAAATTCAACCCTAATACATGCTGTAATGCTTTTGTCTACTACAGCCATAGTAGTGGCTTGGTTTTGGAGAATATATTTGGAAAAAGTATTGGATCCCAATTTAGGCTCACATAAAAGGGCAGCCCAAGGGGCTCTAGGGCTATGAACCAAAAAAAAAAAAATGTCATTTTGGGTTTCTAAGTTCATCCTCACTTGTTCAAGTGACTTGAGACAACCTCTGTTTTTTTAATAAATTCATCCCTTATCTTATTTAATCCCTTATTTGATTTACTTTCTGATTCAATAGCTCCACAACTAGTTTTGAGTACAAGGACTCACCCACGTTGTCACACCAAAGTTCTTCATTGGCGAATATTCTTATTTTTTTTAATATTTTTTATGACTTTTTTTTTCGTTTTAGTGTCATCATTCACTATTCGATTTGCCTTAGGTTTGAACTCAAATTGGTTGTGCTAGATTCAAAGTTAAACCTAAACTAATACTTGTTTGAGCTTGATTAACTTGAATTCACTTATATTTTTTCTGACATTTTTTCTTTTTCAACCAGTTTTCTTTTCTGATAACTCTTCTTTTTCTCAATATCACTATTCATTATTCGAGCCCATCACTACCTTCCCCAATGAATTTGGACCTGACCCATGATCCAATATTTTCCCATAGGATCCCTTCTGCAATTTAGATGTCTTTGATTGGGGCTGTCCCATTTTGTTTTTTGATGACGGTTTTTCTTTTCCAATCACACTCTTTTTCCCCTTAACATGACTGTTATCATTCAATTCAGTTTAACTTTGAACTCAAATTAACTGTTCTGAATTCAAACCAAACTGGCCCTTGTTGGGGCTCGGCTGGCTTAAAACCACCCCCACCTTCTCTGATGAATTTGGGGCTGGCCCATGATCCAACATTTTCCCGTAGTATTCCTTCTACAATTTTGATGTGGTTTCTACAATTTTAATCCATCGTCGTCTTTCGATCATCAAGCTTGCCCTCGGAGTTGTCTTCCTCTTCAATTTTAGTAGACAAACGTACGGTTTCCTTGAAAACGAAAGGAAACAAAACAATCCAAACAAATCCCTTCATCGCCTTAGTCATTGCCATGTAATCCTTCAATCCATAACAAATTCCCTTCTCTAAAATGGCTTCTACTTCAATCATGGATACCCTTTTCCAGCGTAGTCTCGATGACTTAATCAAGGGCTTTCGCCAGCAACAAGTGAAAGAATCCATATTCATCTCCAAAGCCCTCGAGGAGATTCGTCGCGAGATCAAATCAACCGACCTTCACACAAAATCCACCGCTCTTCAGAAACTCTCTTATCTCAACTCTCTCCATGGAACCGATATGTCGTTCGCTTCCTTTCACGCCATTGAAGTCATGTCGTCCCCGCAATTCCTCCACAAGACAATTGGCTACCACGCCGTCACTCAATCGTTCCATGACAACACCCCGGTAATGCTTTTGATTACCAACCAGTTACGTAAAGATCTGAATAGTCATAATCAGTATGAAGTGAGTTTAGCTCTTGAATGTTTATCTAGAATTGGGAATATTGATCTTTGTAGAGATTTAACTCCTGAAGTTTTCACATTGTTGTCTAGTAGTAAAGCGTTTGTTAAGAAGAAAGCTGTTGCGGTTGTTTTAAGGATCTTTGAAAAATACCCAGATGCGGTTAGAGTTTGTTTTAAGCGTTTAGTTGAGAATTTAGAGAGTTCGGATCCGGTTATTGTGTCTGCTGTTATTGGAGTGTTTTGTGAGCTTTGTTTGAAAGACCCCAGAGCTTATTTACCGTTGGCACCGGAATTTTATAAGATTCTAGTTGATTCAAAGAATAATTGGCTGCTGATTAAGGTGTTGAAGATATTTACTAAGTTGGCACAGTTGGAGCCTAGGTTGGCAAAGAGGGTTGTTGAACCAATATGTGAACATATGAGGAGGACTGGTGCTAAGTCTTTGCTGTTTGAGTGTATTAGGACTGTGGTGAGTAGTTTGAGTGAGTATGATTCTGCAGTGAAGCTTGCCGTTGCTAAGGTTCGGGAGTTTTTGGTTGATGATGATCCAAATTTGAAGTATCTCGGATTGCAGGTGCTTTCGATTATTGCACCAAAACACTTGTGGGCAGTGTTGGAGAATAAGGATTTTGTTGTCAAGTCTTTGAGTGATGGGGATTTTAATATAAAGCTTGAGTCTTTGCGTCTTCTGATGGCAATGGTGTCTGAGGACAATGTGGTTGAAATAACAAGGGTTTTAGTTAATTTTGCACTTAAGTCTGACCCTGAATTTTGCAACGAGATTCTTGGTTCAATTTTATCTACTTGTTCTAGAAATGTATACGAGGTAATCGTTGACTTTGACTGGTATGCATCACTTCTTGGAGAAATGGCAAGAATTCCACATTGCCAAAAGGGGGAAGAAATCGAGAATCAGCTAATTGATATTGGTATGAGGGTCAAGGATGTTAGACCTGAGCTTGTTATTGTCAGTCGTGATCTTCTGATTGATCCTGCATTACTCGGTAATCCTTTCTTACATCAAATATTATCAGCTGCTGCTTGGTTATCAGGGGAGTATGTTGAGTTCTCCAGGAATCCATTTGAGCTTATGGAGGCACTATTACAACCTCGTACTAATCTCTTGCAGTCCTCTATAAGGGCAGTGTATGTTCAGTCCGCTTTTAAAGTATTAATCTTTTGTCTACACTCTTATCTCATAAGTGAGGGAAATAATGCTTTCTCCTCATATCCTGAGAATCTGTCATCAGGAATTCCAGAAACAATCTCTGTAAGGAAGTGTCCTGAAAGTTCAGATTTAGCTACATCAGAATCTCCTGCCCATTATGAAGAGGATGAAGAGTTTGATCCAAGGGATTTAAATAAACCATTTAAAGATCTTTCTATAGGAAATGGAAGGAATGCAGCTTTTTCTATTGGTCAGGTATCTTCTTCTGCTTCTCTAGCCAATGACAGTTTCACCCAAGAATCTATTGTTAACCTGTTAAATTTAGTTGAATTGGCCTTAGGGCCACTCGCCATAAACCATGACGTAGAAATACAAGAGAGAGCAAGGAATGTACTTGGTGTAATTGATTTGATAAAGCAAGAAGTACTTAATCCTATAGTCCAAGGAGAAGGGATTTTGGCAAGGGAAGATACTGTAGCTTCTAGTGTTGTGAAATTGATGCATGATGCCTCTTTAAAGGAGCTTGGTCCGGTCTCGTCCACTGCTCAGGCTAGGGTTCTTGTACCAGAGGGCTTAAAGCTTAATGAAAATCTTGCTGACTTGGAAATGGTTTGTGGTGATGTGCTATCACCTTTGTCAAGTTCATTTTCTCTTGGAAGTGCTCAATATGACGATATAGTTGGTGTTTCCCCATCTTACATCCAGAGCAAAGATGAGCCAGAACAATCAAATGAGTCCACTTCTCTGCTTGCGGAACACCGTAAGCGGCATGGCTTATATTATCTTCCTTCAGAAAGGACTGAGACTGTATCAAATGATTATCCTCCTGCAAATGACCCAATGTCACAGGATAAACTCAATAACAATGTTGATGATCTAGTAAAGCTCACAGACCAGTCATTGGCCCCAAAGAAAAAGCCAACCCATGCAAAACGTAGACCAGTGGTGCTAAAATTAGATGGAGATGAGTTATCCATTGCAGCCAAAAAGCCTGAACTAAACGATGATTTACTTTCTGGTGCAGTGCGGGATGTACTTTCAGTTAATGATTCTGTGCCTGTTTCATCACTAAGTAACCAGTCTGATAAGCCATCTCGCCAGAGAAAAGGGAAGGAGAAGTACACTGATCTTCCTCTAGAATCAGAGAACATTGGTGGTGAGGAGATGCATGGTCAGAGCAATACTGGCTCAAGAAGCAAACACCGTAAGCATAGTAAAGAGAGAAGACACAAAAGTTCAGGGAAGAATGTTGAGGAAAGAGAAGATAACGTGCAGAAAGAAAAGAAGAATAGTAATCATAGCCATAGCCGGCATAAAGCTCGACAAAAGGCTGACGAGCCCTTAAATGTGGTTACACAAACAGCAGTGGTTCCTGATTTTCTTTTGTAGCATTATATTTTTGGATCTATTTTTCCAGTGACTGCTCCAGAGGACTTGGTCAATGTTGTACCTGTTTTCTAACAATTCTGAGTTTTAAGGTCAGTTTTGCTGTAGATTTATACATTTTTTTTCCTCTTTGGTTGGGGATTGTGATTGTCTTGAACTTTTACCTCACTGATTGGTTTGATATCTTATACTTTGTGACTTTCATTTTATGAAGTATAGATTTCCAGTATTTGAGATTGATTTTCTTTGTCTAAACTGCTTCTAAGATGGGTATGACCCCCATAGTCTGTGTCTTTAATATCTTCTCTTTGATGCAGATGAAACAAATTTTTATTTTCTGGTATCTCTATGGTAGTTTTGTGAATGATAATGAAGCTATCAAGTTCTTGCTTGAGGTGCAGCTAGGGATGGATTTGAACTGAGTTGGCTTGAGCAAGCTGAACTCGAGTTAAAGCAATTTCAGTTTGTCAAGCTTGAGCTTGGCTCATGATCGACGCTGATGCTGGAGCTCACTTTGTTTATGATTTCTTTTTTCTCTAGTGATTCTACTCTTTATCTGACGTTATTAATCACATTTTTCATCAATACTATTCACCAGCTCGAGCTTCTTTTTTCGGATTTGGTTCTACTCAATTTGAATCCACCCCTAGGTCCAGCTTGCTTTTCTGTATTGCTTATATCTTAATTCTGGAAAATGACTTTTTCCATGAGGAAACTATCATAAATGTCAGTATTTGATGAATCATTAGTACTTTCGCTCAACCTCCTGAATGAATTGCATCATATATTTATCGGACACTGCTATTGAAAATTTTATATTTGAAGTTGATGAGTTAATGCAATCATTGTAAGAATTGTTATGATGTACATGAATGGTATTTTCAATTTTGTGTACAGGCTGAGAAAGAGACTGGATCAATTTACTTGTAAAATTTTGAGATGATCTTGATCATTTCAACTAAATCCGAACCTAGAACCCCTCTGCGTTATCAACCGGGCTTGCATTTTAAAAGGCACTGAGCTTGATCCTGGCAAGCCTAGCCCAGGCTCGAAACATTAAGTCTTTACAATAATATAGGGTCAGATTCGATTTGAATTAAATTTAAACAAATATTAGTTTAAAATCAATTTAAATCCAAAAAATTTAGTTTGAAATCAATAAGCTGAATTGAGACTTAAATTTGGCTGAGAAGCACTTTTATTTTGGATTATATCTGGGTTAGGCTCAAACTTGAAATTTATTCTATTTGAATTTGAATTTAGCATGTTTTTGATTTGAAAATGAAAGCCTTGATCCAATTCAACCGTACAGTGAGGGTCAAATTTTTGAGAAAAATAAAATATAAAGAAAAATAAAATATTAAATGGAAGTAGTTGTTGGTTGGCTTTTAATATGCTTTCATCCCTATCCCACTTGGAGATCTCCTTCGCCCAACCCAACAAGTTTAAATAATAAATACTTTGTTTCATGAACAGTGTGATTTGGCTCTTAAAAAAAAAAAAAAAACATCCAGATCAGGCTCATTAATTTATTCTGGACCTCTAATAATTAAATATCTTAATCCCATTCTTTAGGCTTTAAGAAAACAATTTACAAAAACCCGCAAGGTGTGCATTATTAATTCAGATATTTAATTGTGTCATCGGACTTTCTTATTGGAATTACCTGGTTTATTGTATAATCAAAACTTAAGTAACCTAATTGACCCAACTTCTTTACTAATCACAATCCCGGCTTAGGTGGAAGACTTGCTTTGCATATTATGTAGTTTTTAAATCTGTATTTACCCTTTTTAAATTCATCACTTGATAATCAATGACTAATAAATAAATATTTCATAAATCAAAATAACATAAGAGTAAAACATAATATTATTTAGAAACTATAAATAAGAAATGAGAGTTTTTTTTTTTATGACTTTTACAATTTTTTTCAATACTAAATAATAGTTTTGTTGTCTTGTATATATTTCGGACAATTTCAATAATTATAATTAAAGTGTAATCACTCTTCTACCATATTAAGTTTGTGGTGACATCTATTAAATTATAAAATTTCGCACTTTACCCAAATAGTTACAAATATAATTTTAGACTTCATTAATATAAATTCAATAAACATCATAATATATTTTTTTCTTTTCGTATTAGTCAAATAATATTACTATTCTATATTTATGTTTTTGGTTTATTCAATTGGTTCATATTGAAATTTGATTGTTAATTTAACTTCTTTTCTTTTTTGCATTCTTGCATTGAATGCTCGAACGATTCAATATACTTCATAATGATTCAAACATCATCACAAACAATCTTCTTATAAAATTAATATTAAAAAGATAAAAATTTCCGTGAAATTTACTTATTAGAAAGATATTTAAAACTATTTTTATTCTTTAATGAATGTTAATTAATTAGAATTAAATTTTAAAAAATTACGGACATATAGTTTTAAAATTAATTTATATATATATATATATATATATATCTTATCAATCATATATATCTGATCAATAGTACGTCCCTCATACCTTTCTCTCATTATAAACTATTCAATTGTATAGACCTTCTTCTTTCTTTACGTGGGTTTGAATCCATTCGCAATTCGATTCCTTCTGCTGCAATCAATATATATATAAAAATAAAATTTTACTCAAGTATTTGAGTAAAACATACAACCTTCTTCAATATCCAAGATCGATTTAGACCAAAACACATGCATGCAATCTTAACTTTCGCTTCAATATTTCTGCCAACTTGTTCTAGCGAGCCACCATTAATTTAATTAGGAAGCTAGCTAAGCTAGAGTCTTCGCCCTGCACATTCATTCAATCTCGTAGTTTCATTATTCTCTCTGTGAGATCAAGTAGAAGCTAGCAATGGGCAATGAACATCGACAATATTCTTCAGTTTCATTTCCCAAGCTTCCGATATTTCACATGCAATTAAGCTATTTATCTCATTTTGCGCTCTTTGTCACTGGCCTGTCCTTTGGAATCACTCTTTGTTCATTTTTCCATACCTTCTCCTTCAATTTACAAGCTAATTTCCTATCTCTTTCGCTGTCCTCGCCGTCCTCATCCCTATCAAAATTGCTAGAAGAATTATCATCATCGTGGCCGGCTCCTTCGTTGACTCGATGTAATGGTTTTGAATCAAGAGATAATACGTCATCAATCATGCAGAATGTGGATGATGATGAAGAATTGTTTTGGAGGGCATCGTTTGTGCCGAGGATGGAAGAATTTCGCCCATATCATGTCCCTAAAGTTGCCTTCATGTTCTTGACGAAGGGGCCTTTGCCCTTGGCTCCATTGTGGGAGAAGTTCTTTGAGGGAAGTGAAGGTCTTTACTCTATTTATGTTCACTCTCATCCATCATATAATGATTCCGTGCCCGCAACTTCTGTTTTCTATGGAAGAAGAATTCCTAGCAAGGTGAGTTTCTCTCTTCCTAATTTTTTTTTTTTAATCTAAGTACTTCGGTTGTGAGTAGTGTTTAAAAATCTAGACCAGATTAATTTGCCGATCATGATCTAATGACAAATTTGGATTAACCCATTTTAGTAATTAGATTGGATTGATTTAAAAGCCAAATTGGATGAATTATATCGAATTATAAATCAATCATCAGGTCAGAATAATTTGATTACTCTGTTGACATCAATATGATTAAAATTTATTTAAAAATTTTAATTATGTTATATTAACATTAGCAATCTATAAGACATGATGCACACGGGGTCCTATGACCCAATGTGTGGATAGAAGCTTTGTTCTGATGAGTGAACAGGGACAGGGGTAGCATTCTGGACCCGTAAGTGATTTTGAATTTAATCTTCAATTGTTTTAAAATTTCTCTAAGAAATCAGAATTCTAATAAGATTATTTATTCAATCAAACGTTTTATGTCACATCAATTTCAAGTAAAACAGGAGTAAAACTGAATTTATATGTGAATTTTCTATTCCTTGATTATTAATATTGCAGCCTGTGGAATGGGGCAAAGCAACGATGATGGATGCAACAAGGCGTCTTCTAGCCAATGCACTTCTTGATTTTACCAACCAAAGATTTGTATTGCTATCAGAAACTTGCATTCCTTTATTCAACTTCACAACAACCTACAACTATCTCATCAACACCGAGCAAAGCTACATTGACTCCGATGCTATTCCGACCAAAGAGAGCCTAGGCCGATACAATCCTCAAATGTCCCCTGTTATCTCCATTTCTCAATGGCGCAAAGGTTCCCAATGGTTCGAGCTCAATCGAAAACTTTCCATTGAAATTGTCTCAGATACCAAATATTATCCTATTTTTCGACAGCATTGCATTGCACCATGTTATGTGGATGAACATTATGTTCCTACACTTGTAAATATTTTGAAGCCTGAGGAAAACTTGAATAGAAGCATTACTTGGGTCGATTGGTCGAAGAGAGGCCCTCATCCTGGAAAATTCAGGAGGCAAGACATTTCGGATGAATTTTTGAATCAAATAAGGTTTGGTAGCCATTCTTGTACTTATAATGGCATCAATACCTCGATATGTTTTATGTTTGCTAGGAAATTTTTGCCAAATACTTTGCAACCTTTGTTACAAATGGTGCCCATGTTGTTCTATTTCAATCAATCTTCAACATCCATGTAATTGTTAATTTGTTCATGAATTTAATTTGATAATTCATCTAATGGGAGAACAACTATTTTCCACCCGTCTTTTGTCTGAATAACATTTTTCTACCTTCAATGTTTAAAAATGATATTTTCTCACATTTCATTCAATTTTTTTTGTTATTCTTTTTTCATTTTGTTCTCTCTATATTAGTTCTTTTTCAATTTTCAAATCTTATAAATATAGAGTATTGTCGGTTTCACCACTCTTTTGATTCTCCCCCCTTTCAGGATTTGATCAACTTTTTTAGAAGTCCTATCAACAAACCTCTTTTGAACACAAAAGATTAAAAGAATGATGAATTGTCTACTTTTACTTCTCATTGTTGGTCATGAAAAAAGTCACTTGTCTTGCACATTGAATGAGATCTTATACTTTACACAAAACACTAACCCAGTCTTGACATAAAAAAATTATGTAGTATTACTCAAATTCAATAAATTTAAAAATTATTGCTTTAACATGGTATAGTTTGTAATAGAAGAATAAACAAAGAAAAGTTTATGATACATATTCACTAATTACAATATTAAAATTTCTTTTTTTTTTTTAAATTTGAAACAGGGATAAGTAGTATAAGATGCTTTAAAATTTGAATAAGTTAAATGTTTTCAGCATCTTATGATCCTTGAGCTAATGTCAATTTGATGTATTCTATGCTTATTGAGAGGCTTCCCCAAATAAATTCTGCCCAGATAAATTTTTGATCGATTTTCTAGTCCTCGTTTTAATTAGAAGATCAATTTTGAGTTTCATTGGAACTCTAAATTGTCTGCATAGTTTTAGGGTTTTAATTAGAAGATCAATTTTGAGTTTCATTGGAACTCTAAATTGTCTGCATAGTTTTAGGGTTTTCTCAGAATTAATAGGCTATACATTTCTTTATTTTTAAAAATAATATGATTCTTTGTTATCCAGATTTTTACCTTTTAAGTATAAAAAAACTATTTTTTTAGTTATTTGTCAAAATTAATCTATAGTTTTAACAGTTAAATTGTTTTTATATTATTTTATCCAAAATTACTATAAAGGTGCAATTAATTCTTATTTTGTTAGAGAAGTTTAAAATATGATACTAACACTTATATTAGTCTGAAATGCAAACAATATTATCATGTGTAAATGTATTTTTTAAAACTTATTAAGGTCAAATGAATGTTTTCTCTAATTTATTTAAAAACACTATTATAATTACTCCATAAATCTCTAAAATATAATATAATTTTAATAGTTTGTAATATAACATTTAAACTTTTAATTTTTCTATTCTTTGGTGTTAAGGTCATTTTTTCAATTATTAAAAAGTATATTAAAATTTTAAAAATTTTAAAGGCACCTTCTTTTTAATTTCCAAAAAATTTTTAGCACTTCTAATATTTTTCAAAAATTACAATTCACTCTTATCTATATTTGTATTAATAATTTTTTTATTTTTAATTTAATTGAAGTTAATATAAATTAGAGATACAATAAATTATTAATAAAATTTTGAAAATTAGCTGAAGAACTTTTTTGTCATTTCCAAATTTTTATACAAAATTTAACAGGAGGTAAAATCAAAATTCAAATTTAAACAGTGGGAATTATAATTCGTCAAACCTTGAGTGGAAACTAGTTATTTGGTCTCATTTTAATGATCCAATGATTTAATTATAGGCCAAAAGAACTATTCCCACCCATAGTTTGAGGTGGCAACAAGTTCCACCCCCAAGTTTTCAACAACCCTGTTTTCCACCCTTTGACCAAATTCAATATTATATATAATTATAAACAGTAACATTTCAAGGGTAATTTTGTTATTTATGATTGAAATTTTATAAAATAATATAATAAATTTTATATAAATATAAAATTTTTAAAAAAATTTTAAAATATATTAAAAAATTTTAAAATTTAAAAAAAAAACTGGCCACTGTCGCCAATGCCGACGACGGGGCCGTTGATGATGGAACCAGGTGGCCGTCTCTTGCCACTTGGTTCCAGGGTAGGCCAGATCTGACCTCCTATTTTGAAGGCGGCCATATCTTGTTTTGGAGGAGTTGGCCAAATCTAGCTGCCTCCTGTTTGGCCACCTCCATCAGATTTGACCATCGAAAATGGTAAAAAATGGTCGATATTAGTCCTAGCGACTGTTTTCAGTCACATTTTTCGGTGGAGGAGGTCAGATCTGGTATTCTCCTCCAAAATTGGAGGTGGCCAGATCTGGCTGCCTCTGCCCAACGAGGAGGCCTTGGAACCAGGTGGCCGGAGACGGCTATTTGGTGTCGTTATCAACAGCCGACGGCGGTGGCTAGTTTATTTTAAAAAAAAATTTAATATATTTTTTAATTTTTTTAATATAGTTTTTAATTTTTTTATATTTAACAATTATTTTATAATTTTATTATAAATTTTTATTTGTTAAAGGGCATTTTAGATATTTTATTTAAAAAATTATAAAATATGTTTGAATTTTGATCCAAAGGTGAAAGACCGAATTTTTGAAAACTTGGGAGTGGGACTTTGTCCCCACCTCAAACTATGGGTGGGACTATGTCCTTTGGCCTTAATTATATTAATTCAGTATTCCAAAATCCTGTGGAGTATGTATAACACGGTGTTGAGATGAATTCACGAATCTCTCATGCAACGTCTTGTTCCTCCAATTTAAACCCAAAAACTTCTTTATTCAGAAAACCAGAAAATTGTTGGTCTTTTTCAATGAAGACTGACCGGAAACAACACCCCCCACCATGTCATTCTCCATGCTTTTTAATTTCCAATTGCATTTACCCAGTCTCTTTTTCTCTTTTCTTCTTTTTGCCTGCGGTTTAGCCCTCGGAATCGGCCTCAGTTTTCATCATAAAGACGTTACCGTCACCTTTCAGCTCACTCAATTCACCAACCTCCCAATTTCTCCTCCAAATCCTGTCACTTTTCGTATTACTCCTCCGCCATCTTCACCTTCCCATGTCAATATATCAAACGGCACTAAAATAAAAACTCAGGCGCCAATCGGTTTGGAAGACTACTTGAAACCTGCAGCTGATGCCATGCATGGTATGGGAGAAGACCAGTTGTTATGGAGAGCTTCAATGGTTCCTCACATTCAAAGGTGTCCCGAAAGTTGCATTCTTTGTCTTGAAAAGAGGGGAGGTGACTTTTGCTCCGCTGTGGGAGATGTTTTTTAAGGGATATGAAGGGCTTTACTTCATTTACGTTCATTCAAGTCCTTCCTTCAACCGAACCTGAAACTTCAATTTTCCATGGCCGGAGAATCCCAAGCAAGGTTAGAAAAATAATCCTTTTAGTTTTTTTTTTTTTTCCGAATTTTTGATATTACCTTTGTTGTCCTTGAAATGATAAATTAGAATTGAGTAATTATAGGCATTAGTTTAAGGGTAAACGACTTATTCCCACTCAACGTTTTTCTAAATGATAAATTTTCAATCAAAGATTAGAAAAAAAAGTTAAATATTTATTTATTAATTAAATTCTTTTTAATTTTATTAACTTTTTTTACTAAATAATTAAAATACTTTTCTATAGAAAATATTATTAATATTTTAAATAATATTAATATAGTAATAAATTTAAAAAAATTAATAAAAATTTAACAAATAAAATAAAAATCACTGACAGTAATGACCATCGTTATTAAAAAATGACTACTTGATTTTATTGGCGATCAGATCTGACTCTTTGACCACAACAGCGTTGTATCGACATTAATAATTGTTTTTTAATTTTTTAATTATTATTTTTTTATTAATTTTTAATTTTTTATTATGATATTATGATATTAATATTATTTTATATTTTAATTATTTTTATACAATTAAGTTTATTATATTTTAATTTTTTATTCAAAAAGATAAAAATCTCTTTTAACTAATTAAATTTAATAGTTGATCACTAAATTTAGTGATTGAGTTTAGTTAATAAGTGATATTTGACTTTCTAAAAGTTTTTGGGTGAGAATTTGTCATGTAAGGAAACCTTGAGTGGGAATAAGTGGTTTGGCCTAATTTAAGTGGTGAAATCTTTTAATTATTATGAGGTTGGAAGTCTTGCATTGTATCTCCTTAAAAATAGGGTTAATGAAGCTGATTTAAACTTAAAATTTGAAGTCTGGAAAGAAGAAAAAATTTTAGGGTGAATCAAATAGTATGATTTTCAATAAATCAAAATTAAAAAATCTGACAAGATGGGAAAAAAAAAAAGAAGGGTTTACTAGTATATAAAAAGAGAAACTTGGTTTAGTAATAGCAATTCTTTATTAGGTAATTTGCTTTTGTAAAACTTGAATAGGATTGGCTAGTTGAACTGGTTCGATATAGGCTTAATGGTCAATTAAGTTTGGATTGATGTTTAAATGTATTTTAATTATTGAATTAAATTGACCTGAATTTGAATTAAACAAATTATTTTGGGTTGTAGTTTAACAGTCGAGTCATTTCAATCAAACTGTTATGTTGTCATTAACCTGATATTTCGCAAAAATTTATAATTGTTGGATTCGGTTGAGTCCCAATAATTGCAAGACACCGTACCATTAGACTACAATATTATTTATGCTAATTAGGGTTGAAAAACTATCTTATACTCAAGCCTGGGGTAGGAAAATGTAATTCATTCAAGTTTAGATTAATATTTTTCTAAAGTTTGTAGTAAGTGTAGATCTATCATCTATTACCCATTTAATCAAAAGGTAGGCGAGAAATATCTGGGAATGAATTCAATTCTAATTATTCGAAATCAAATTCAAATTTAAATCGAACTATGTGAGTTTGAGTTGAATGAGATCGAATATAAAATTATATTAGTTTTTAGTTGAGTTCGTATTTCCTTAATTTATCTCAAATTGATATTTAGTTGATCTTTTTTAATTTAAATTAATTTTAAATTGAGTTTTATTTGGATTGATTTGAATTGAATTTTCAATGATTTTAATAAATAAACCCAAGGATGTTTGATATTGCAAGAGACATTTAAGATTGAATTTGATTTAAAATATTTGAATTTGAATAGAACAAGTTGACTTCAAGTAAAAAATTAGACTAATTTTTATAATCGACCCAAATTAAGACCTATTTGGACATTCAAATTCTAGCAGACTTAAATTAAATTTAAAGTTAAAATATTATTTCCAATTGAGTTTAAGCCTTGTTCATCAATCTCAATCTAATTTTAACCTCATTCTTCTAGATTTAAATCGATCACAAAATGAGTCTTGTTTGGATTCAGTCTGGATTGAATCAAACCCTAGAAACAACCTTTGTAAAAATGTTATTACGTTCAAAATTTCAATGCTTATAATGATTTTTTAACAAGGATTCATTATATTGAACTCTTGTGTAGAACAATAAAACTTTCATTTGTAGTCTCAATTCGAACATATATCTTTCACAAATTTAGGAAATGGAATGGGGACAATTCAGCATGCTTGAAGCAAAACGTCTCTTGCTAGCCAATGCTTTGCTTGATATCTCTAGCGAACATTTTCTTCTTCTCTCAGAATCATGCATTCCCTTATTCAACTTCTCCGCAATTTACACTTATCTCATAAACTGCCAAAAAACCTACATTCAATCGTACGATTTGCCTGACCGGCTGTTGGAATTGTTCAAATATAAATTAAATAAAATAAAGTAAAAAATTGAATTTTAAATAAAATTTTCAAAGGTTGTGTTTTAATTGCAACTTTTTATATTGTAGCTTATCACACCAAAAGTTGTAATCAAGCGTTACAACTTTTCATGTGATAGCTTTTTACACCAAAAGTTGTAATGAACAATTATAACTTTTCATGTTGTAACCTTTCACACCAAAAGTTACAATTTTTCATCAAAAATTACAATTTTTTATTTCTATATAAATGCCACAAAATTTGTTTTTTAAAAACATACTTTCATCTTTTACTTCTTTTCTTTCTAAAAGATCAAATACTCTCTTGTATCCCTTATTGAATTTCTTTACTGTTTGCTAAATGCATAAATTTACAAGGCTTATCATATTCCAACTATCAAGTTTCCAACACTGGCTAGGCCATGGTCGGTACCACACTCCTATTAGCCCCATGATCACCTTTAAGCAATGGTGAAAGGGCTGTCAATGGTTTGAAATAAACAAGACACTTGACATCGAGATAGTTTCTGATACAACATACTTCCCACTCTTCAGAAATAAATCGGAAGAGGAACTCCAATAGAAGTGTGACATGGGTGGATTGGTCCAAGGGTGGACCTCATCCAGTTAAATTTCAAAGACAAGATGTTACAATTGAGCTTCTGAATAGGTTGAGGGATTCAAGCAAGCTTTGTGAATACAATGGCAAGAAGACTAAGATTTGCTTTTTGTTTGCTAGGAAGTTCATGCCAAATACTTTGAGTAGATTGTTGAGGTTTGATCCAAAGATTATGAAATTCAATTGATTTGTAAATATGTGTGAAAATTTTTGATCGTGGAGTTAGGGTTTTGCTTTCTGTGCAAAAATAATTTTTTGTCATGCTATGAAAAGCATTATTTATATGACTTTTGAAACTTAAAATGTAAAAGTTATCATTTCATCTATCATTGAGAAAATGATATGTGATCTTTTTTATTCAATTACTATATTTTAAAAAACGAAGATATTAAACGAATTATGTTAATTTATTTATTTTTTTTAATTGATTTTGTTTACGATTAAACATAGGTAAAGACTAGTCAGCATGTTAATTAGTTTGACTAATCAGACTGACCGATTATGCCAACACGTAATAAAAATTTTATATGTTAAATATTTATTGGACAATGTTTAAAATAAGTGGTTTTAACTTAGTGATATGTGTTCAATCATAGTTAGGGATGTAAACAAACCGAATAGCTCACAACTTGACTCACATCGACCCACTCAAGTTTAGTTCTCAAATTAAACTCAAGCTTAATGTTGGCTAGTTTAGTGACCTCATATAACGACCAAAGTAAAATGTTAATATATCCCTAATAGTTTCAAATCTTACATTTACATTTGTAAATTTTTTTTGACTTTGAAAATAAAAATAATGCATAAATATATAGGTTATAAGGTTTAAAAATATATTTTAAAAATTAAGAAGTTTAAATATAATTTTTGTGCCAATCTCAATCCATTTATTCTTGTCTCTCAAATTAAAATATTGCTAACTGAACGAGTTTTAACTCACCTTTAAGATAATCGAATTGAATTCAAACCAAATACTACTTAATTTGACTTAGATCGATTGCACTTTCATTTATAATCCAACACTTAGTTCAATCACAAATATTAACGTGAAAAAGGAGACTTTTTAATCACTTTTGATACACGGATTTAGTTATATTTATGCTGTTATAATAATTTGATTGATTTGACTCAACAATTGAATTCCAGTCCAGCATGATTCATTCAGATCAATTTCTAGTTAACCTAATCAAATTTGTCACTAGCTTTTGGTGGGATCAGTTTGGTTTGGGTTTTAAAGTTCAACCCATTTTATCCAAAATTAGTTGAACCAGGTGAATTTGTCATTTTGAGAATCAAATTAAATTGCGCATGCATCGTCACCTTTAAAGAGCATTTGACATTAATTTATAATTTAAGTTGACGAGACAACTACCGTTTCAATTGATTTAAATGTCTTGTTTATCATGCAAAACCAAAATGGGTCGGTATTTATTCATAATGGATGAGTCAAGCAGTCTTTGAAAATAACGTGTAGCATGAAACAACAGGGTGAGTATCGTGTAGCCTGCTGGGAAACCTTGCCAAACTTTCCCAGAAAGTGTTTTCTTGGTAATCACTCGGAAATTATTGGGATGGTTCTTTCTTCTATCATCACTTTGACTTGTGTTGTTTAAATCAAACCTAGACAAACGGGGATTATTTCTCAAAAGCCGCAATTAATTTCAATTTGTTTGAATTAGCCATTCAATAACTTAAAAAAAAAAAAAGAAAAATTATCGAAAAAAAAGAATATTATCAAAGAAAATAAAAATCATTAATGCGATAAAAACTAGCACAACAATACTGATAAGACATTGATCTAGACCGCGTTCGATGAATTAAAAATTTTCACTTCAACTTTGACATGTTTAAATCACTCCTGAAAATGGTTATAATGAGAGATGGGTACTAATTTTCGATTTTGTAAAGTTAATATAATTTTGCAAACAACGTAAGAGTAAGGGAATTTATGATAATATTATAAATAATTGGACCTTTATGAATTTAGGAAAAGCTATAGGCGTTCAAACTATTGCTTTAAAATGATGGGACCCAAAATTTCTTCGGCGCCCAACGATCCTTCCCAGAAACGAGGCAACAGACCAAATTACACACGGTACATCACCCAACTTTCTCCGTTCACACACATCTCATCGCGCATCACAATGATCCTTAACCGTCTGATCTGCATACTTTTCTCTGACCGATCACCGAGATCATGATCGTCGATTCTGATCGTTGACTTTTGGTTGAATGTTGACGTCAAAGTCGACACATCACAGTCCTAGGTCACTCCGAAGTGAGTTGCCAAGATCCTTCTCTTATCATTCCTTGAACCTTCTCTTTTATATTATTTTATTGACAAGTTTTCAATATTTTATCTCTAATCAAAGCTTCGTTTTCATATAAATCCGCCAAACCCTAACTGCATCTCCCCCACAGTTTACTCCCTCTCTCTTTGCCAAAAATCTCACAAAAATGGCGGCTAAACGGTTTTGTAACGAATCTAGGTCCGACCCGGATCAACCACCGGAGAAGAAAACCAGAACTAGACCTTCTTTTGCTTCGTAAGTTTTCAAAAACTTTACATCAGACTCTTTCTTTTTCTAGTTTTTAATTGAGATTTAAGTGATTAATCTGAAATGGTTTCTGTTTTGCATGGACAGTGTGATTGGAGAAGTGGTTATGGTGAATTCGATTCAGAACTTCTTTTCGGCTATAGAGCCGATGCTGAGACGCGTGGTATGTTGAATTGTTCAAGCCCATGCAACGACTTGAACAAGTTACAGTCAATTATTCATTATTTTATGTAGATTATATGTGTTGATGGAGTCGTCTATTAGTCTTTATCTTCATTATTGAATAATTATCTTCTTGTTAATGATAATTTTCAGGTGAACGAAGAAGTTGAGCGAGGTGTAAGACAAAGTCTACGTTCTTTATCTCGGTCTCCATCGTTGCGTATTCAAGCTCTTGAACCGTCAAGCCTGAAACTGATCTTCAGCAAGAAGCTCTCTCTCCCAATATTCACCGGCAGCAAGATCACGGACGTCGACAACAACCCACTTCAGGTCGTCCTCGTGGACACGAGAGGTGGCCACATGATTGCGACCAATCTCGCTCAGCCAATTAAGATAGACATTGTTGTTCTTGACGGAGACTTCTCTCCAGGAGAGGGCGAAAACTGGACCAATGAAGACTTTGAAAGTATGATTGTGAAGGAGAGAACCGGCAAGCGGCCTTTGCTCACCGGAGAAGTGAGTAACATCACCATGAGGGACGGGTTTGCACCCGTCGGAGACATTGAATTCACAGACAACTCGAGCTGGATTCGGAGCCGCAAGTTCAGAATTGGTGTAAAAGTTGTAGCAGGAAATTGTCAGGGAATCAGAATCCGCGAGGCCATTACTGAAGCATTTGTTGTGAAAGATCACCGTGGAGAATGTGAGTTCTTAACATTTTCCTTTCTGAATTCAATCTCATACTTGCATAATTTAATTGGAAGATTAACACTTCCCTTCTTAACATAATTAATTAATAATTAAATTAATGAACTAGGACATAAATTCTTACCAAACTGGAACATGTTTTTGTGTACTTGCATCTTAACCTGTTGCACAATTTTATATTATCAAATTGTAATCTTAAAAATCGTTGAACTGGTTGGTCAGAAGAACGGCCGGTCTTGTGTTGTGTCCTTTCAATCATAGTTTAAGCATATCTACTCATTCGGTCAAAACCTAACCACTTTCGTCTCGAAACCATATTTAATATGAAGAATCTAAGCATGAGTTCACTATAATGGTCAGAGAAAAATCTTCCTTGTAATAATTTTCTGTGTTTTCATTTCATCGCATTTGAAATACATAAAAAAAAAAACGTAAATACATGTATTTTATGTATGTATTGTGATTGACCGAAAACATATAAATTCATTATTTAACAATTAAACTCTCAACCTATTAGTATCATGAAGTGATGTTTACATAATTTGGTGCATATTTTGAAATTCAATGTCAATATTTATGCATTTATAAATACTGACAACTCATCATGTAATAGAGTTACATATAATATTTACCTTTTTATTTATTTATTATATGTTATTTGAAACTGCTTAACTGTCAGCGTTCATTTTAAATCATCCTTTTGTTTTCGATGATTAAATTTTTGTTTGCATAAGAATCTTGTCTCATATCCAAGAGTTTTTGAAAAGATTTTGGCCAATAGCCTTAGTCCAATAAATAATTCCATATACATCGCTTTTGATGTGTGGCGGTGACCCAAGTACCACGTTTAATCGGATAGGTTAAACCTCAATCTCGCTTTCAAACTCTGATTAAAGGCCATTAATCAAATCAAGCTTTGGCTAAAAGTTTTGCTCATATTCATACAATTTGCCCAGGCAGATAGGTCCCTATGCTGCTGCAACTTTAGAGCCACATGTTTAAACCCCGTTCGATGATCCTGACTGTCTGATGTAACAGACCTTATCCTTTTGATTTGATATTGGCCTCATTTCTTTCATGTCCGGCCGGCTGTCAGGTCTTGGGTCAATGGATTAAAAAAGTATTTGGTCAGAATCCAGCATGGTATTGACTAGCGAATTTCAACTCTTGGGAATTCAATCTCAGCCAAATTGAGTCTATGAAGTGGAATGTATGGTTTTTAACTTGAGTTTGAGCTTATCTAAATTAGTGCATAATATCATCGGAAACTTTTAAGCAAAGAGAATAATATTGTTGAACTAAATTAGTGCGTAATATCATCGAAAACTTATGAGCAAAGAGAATAATATCGTTGTCCTTTTATTTTTATTTTATACTAATTTTTGTTTTATGTATTTACTTTTGCAATAAGAAGTGTACAAGAAGCATCATCCACCGATGCTGCAAGATGAAGTGTGGCGTCTTGAGAAAATTGGGAAAGATGGAGCTTTTCACAAGAAACTCTCTTCTGAAGGCATTAAATCGGTGCAAGATTTCCTGAAACTATCAACTGTGGATCCACAAAAGCTTAAAAGGGTAAATATAAATAAATAATTTACACATTCAAATATCAAAACTTATCTTATTGCTGCAATTAAAGCGTAATCATCAGTTACAACTAATTGTTTTCTTTCTGTAATGTCATCAGATCTTAGGAGCTGGGATGTCTGACAAAATGTGGGAAGTGACCTTAAAGCATGCGAGAACTTGTGTTCTGGGCAACAAGTTTCATATTTATCGTGGAAACAATTGCACCATCATCTTGAATCCGGTTTGTCAAATTGTTAAGGCTGTGATTAATGGCCAGATATATCCTATTCGAGAACTGTCAAACCTTAATAGGGTACGATACTACTACAATATTTACAGACTCTTCTCTTGTTTATATAGAAAACGTTATAAAAGTATTATCTGAAATTTGCAGGCTTACATGGAGAATTTGGTGAGAGAAGCTTATAAAAATTGGCATACATTGGAAGAGGTTGAAGGAAGTTTGAATGAGCCAGCCCTTCTAACACAAGGTACTAAATAATTCTTTTTTCTCAACAGATTAAATGCAACTGAATAATCCAAAAAATTTTGTTCCCTCTTAACATATTACCTCAAAATTCACAGGTGAAGTTTTGGATCAATACCCCAATATTAATCTTACCATGATAAAATCTGTGGAACAAAATTCATACGCAACTCATGACAGAGCTTTCGACCTCGCGTACCTACCGAGCAATTCACATCCAGCATTCAATGACTGGCAAATTCAAACTACATATCCAGCTATTGGATTTGCCATCTCTGAGTCATCTTCAGATGGTGATTTAACACCTACCTCGACATCCTTCATCAATGGGAACTAATGATGTCAAAATATTAGTGCAAATTTGGTGTAATATTTGGTTGTGTATATAAGTGGGGAATAAGTAGAAGGCAAGTTCTATTTAGGGTAATAATATAGGAAGATGTGTTTTTGGCACTTGGGCATTAGGCGAGTGCCCCCCAATCGCTTTCTTTTTTCGGTTTTCTTTTTATGTTTTTCCTGCCTGTTTGTATTGCATTTGTGTACATAATAAAGAATCTGAAGGCAGATGAATTGCTGAAAAAGAATTGGGACAGTGTTCTCTGAAGTATTCCTAATTATATGCAATTCTCAAGTAGCAAAATAGCACTATACCTATATGCTGTATAGCTTCTGTGAGAAGGGGTGGACACCTAGATCGGTTTCTTCGGCTCAAACAAATCAAGTTCAAGCAAACTAAATTTCAACTTTTGGATCATGAGCTTACTTTAAGATCAATTCCTCGTTGCATCGAAGCTTGTCTTACCGATGATTCTCTCCCCTTTCTCTTCTCTCCTCTGGTGTTTAAATTGATCATTTTCAATTTAAGCTCAGATAGCACTGACCCATGTAAGGGTTCTCTGGTTGTGGCATGCTTTTGGGCCTATAGTTTCAGTGGGTGGTAGGGCTTAAGATAATTTTTAGGCCCGTAACTTCTGACCCAGGTTGTGAGGCCTAATGGGCTGAATTAAAATTTCCGATATGAAACATCTATGGCTTCAACAAACGTGATTTACAAATATTTCCTATATATAAATGTAAGTTTGTGATATCTAGTAATCTATGTTTAATTTCCTATCAGTTTGATTCCAACCATAAAAAATTCCCATACGACACTAGAAAGACCAAGTCTACAATACAAGTCAATGCTGTCTTCTTCCCTTCTTTAATTGGACTACATATTTAAAAGTCCCGGGACATATATTTAGATTGTGACCAGCTGCCCTGTTCATTCCTGAATTATTAGTCTGACGTAAACTATTTCATATTATTAATCAGGCACCTCCTAAAATTTATAAAAGTTCATCATAACCACCCAAATCTTTTGTAAACTTTTAAAATTGTTTCATTGAATCGTGAATAGTTAACATCTGACAATGATTTAGGAAAGAACAGGAAGGTGGTTGATTTTTGGTTTTTTTTAAATCTCAGTTTATATTTGGGGCTGCTACTGGTGAGTTAATTGAGAAGTAAAACGTTTGTCAAAGAAGAAGTTAGGAATTGACCCTTGACAAAACTATGCACAATGTTTAGTAAAATTCCCACCCATGCTTTAAAAGACTCGACTGGTTGGTTTGATCAACTTGATCGAAACTTGAGAATAAGTTCGGTCCAAGTAATGGAGTCACACTCGATAAAGGTTTTGATTTGGGATAAACAATAAGATAAACTGATCTCGAATGGTTTAAAGGAATCATTTTTGCGGGATATAAAAGAAAAACAAAGAAGTGAAAATAGAGAAAAAGGTGGTGATGGAGAAAGAAGGAAAAGAAGGGAAAGAAATGACGGAGGAAAGAATGAGGAGACAGTATAATATCGTTAATATAGTAATTTTATTTTATTTTATATCTGTGTTCAGGTTATTCTCGGCTGCCGGTGTTAGATTTTGGGTATAAAAATTTGATTTATGTATTCTAAAGGTAGTAAAGGGTCTTATGGCCTTGGGTGGGACAATGATAATCAGTCCTAAAGAAGAAGATGTTTATTATTAGGCAGTAGATATTTTGCAAGGAAGCATTGCAGCCTTGCAAATTCCACCAAGCTTCCTACATGACCCCCAAAATTCTTCCGCTACAACCACCTCATTGACATAATTCGTGGTTCATATTAATGCCCTCTCATCCAAGGCTGCGTGACAAATTAATACAACCCTGATGGCACACATTTGAAAGAGAGATACATAAAATTTATTTTTGAGAACCTTTGTTGCTGATGTAATTTTTCAACAATATTTTATGTGGTTTGATCCAATAATCAAAATATCTTGATCCATAAGATTATCATGCATGTTAATATAAGAATAATACAAGATGCTCACTTTTCTTTTTTCATCTCTTTCTCTATCAAAACAGCTCGTCAGCATAGATTTTCTATCTTGATTACCCAATTGAAGCACGAGCCGGCAAGGCAACGCAGACATAATATTGTCATAGAAGATACATATTTTTCACAGTATTATATAACTTGATTGTGATCCATCATAATGGTTCTTTTGATATTGGTGAAGCCATGTTTCCTCAATGTTAGTATCAGAAATCTTTGTTAATTACTTCAGCCTGCTGAGTATCGGATCGCTGTTGATTGAGTCAAGCTAACTCTCAGCCAAGGAGTTGTGAGAGGATTTATTTTCTTCAATAATTTTTACTTTTCTGTGCAATTTTTATTTTATTTTTGATAATTTTTTTTACCTTTAAGATTGAATTCAAATTAAATTAATTCAAATTGAATAAGTATTTAATGTAATTTAAGTTGAATTAAATTAAATTTTTAGTTAATTAATTCAATTTAAATTTGATGTGAATCTTCCTCCAAAGATGAAGCGTGATTGTGAATTTATTTTTTCTTTTTTGGGAATATTATTAATTTTGTCACATCTGGGGCTGACCCAGAGAATAATGTAATCAAAGTCAATACTAGAGTTGTTGATGATGCTCCTGATTCAGATGATCCGAACAAATGAAAGTCTATGAGAGAAGAAGAAGAAGAAGCTAGGCCGGCCATTGATAGTCCAGTCCTGCTTCCCATTTGCTTAACAAATATATGATAAGGCCCCGTAAAATTTCCTCCGTCACTTAAATTTAATTTCTGCTTCCCCTCTGAAGCTTTCGTCGATCTGACCACGACTTCATATATAAGAGTTGAAATTATTCACAGGAGATGATTGGATGATATAATACGCCTGGACTATTTTCTCGCAAATTTAACGCAACATTTCATGCCATATTTTCCAAATCTACATGACTTTGAACAAAAATCAACAAACCAAGTCTAATTACAATATTTACATGAAAACCCAAATCGGAAAAAACCCCAGTCAAAGGAGGGAGAAATTCACAATACGGAAATTTAATTACAAGGAGAATGGAGGAGATGAAGAATCTTTATGGCCTGAAATTTAAAAAATTGTTAGGGATAATGGAAACAAAACAATAAAATTTGATTGCCGTGAACTCTAGAATTGAGGGTAAGACATACGCATACAAAGCATACAATATTGGATTTAATACTTATATTTGGAGACTCCACCACTTTGAGATAAACCCTAAATTTGTTTATGCTCTCTTCATAGAGGGCTAGACTCTTACTCGTACACACAAAGTTACTAAAACACCATAACAAATGTCAAGACCGTTTGAAACTATCACAAATGGTAGTTCATTGCAAATGGTTGAATGAATTTGAGGTGATATTGAAAGAAAAATTATTAATGAAGGTAAGCATACCTCCCTTCGAATGAACTTGTGATGACCCTTAAAGGTTTGAATGAATATATTTAAGATTCCTTCTAGTCTTTTGTATGTTATGTTGAAACTAATCTTTTTTTTTTCCAAATACATGTACTTACAGAACTTCAACTTTCTTGTATGTTGTTTACATAACTATTAAACCTAAATACGATAAATGGCTAAAGAATCCTAAAGGGCATTGAATAGGATTTTTTTTTAATTTTCTGTAATTTGAAAACAGTTTACCCAAAATCAATTTTAACGTAATTAAAGATGATAAATGAACTAATTTAACACAATCAATAAACAATCAAACACCTCATACAAATAAATTATTTATAACACAAATATAAACCAAATAAAGAGTTAAAGAGATAAAAATACTTAGCTAATTTTAGAGTAATGAAAATTAAAATATCTAACTTGTTTTAGTATGAATTAAATCACGACAAAGAAAGACAAAAAGTTAATTTTGTAGGTTTGACTAAGCACAAGATTGTATGTGTTCATGTCACACAATCATGTACGCCTTGTGCAAGGTCATACACGAGTTGTTAAGTTATGTAGTCATCTCTTGCATCGTTAAAAAGAGAAAAGTTAAACATATTACCATGCTTACAAAGAACAAACGATCGTGTGTTATGTAAAATATGAAGTGTAATGCTAGAATCCTGTGTGAGTCCAGTCGTGCAAAGTCAAATAAAATCAACATTTGGATGTACGCTCATGTAGACAAAGCACGTACTAGTGCATAGGCAAAATCCTAATCATGTTATTTATGTGGGGGTATTATCCTTCAAACCCATGCAACCTTTTGTGTTTCAGAATGCATTCAAAATATGAAGACACATAATCATATGTAGAAAACATATGATCATGTAAAGTTGACACATATACGAAATTTGACTATTGGAGAAATACTTGAGGACATTAATAAAGGAAGCATGATCATGCACTTGAAACATACGATCGTGCGCCTATGCAGAATTTTATGAAAAACACGTCTTTTTTCTCCAATGACTAGTGAGCTTTGCTTTACCGGCTCTTTGTCTTCCAAACCTATAAATTAGAGCAAAATTGAAGGGAAGACAGTTAGAGAAAATAATTCTTCATGTCAATACCTTCTAGTTTTTTATTCTTCTCTATGTTTTTCTCTAAACTTAATTGTAAATCTTTGAAAGAGTATATGATTGCTTGATTTGTATAACAACCTATTAAAGGCACTTAGTTCTCTTGTGTTTTTGTTCAAATGTTTAGGCACAATCTTGTAAAAACTAATGAATGAGCGAAATCTCATGAAATTATTGTTGGAAGTAATCTTATATAACTATAATGGTGCAATCTCGAATAATTAATGGTACGTAAAATCCCATGAAACTATTATTGAGCATAATCTTGTATAACTATGGTAGACACAATTCCAGATAACTAGTGGTAGACAAAATTTTGGACCAATTACTATAAATATTTGAGTGAAATTTCAGAGAACTAGTGAAACTTCAAGTAGATTTGCTTGAAGAAGTGGATGTATGAGGCTTGTGATTAAAACTCTGAACCACTATAAAATTGGTTGAGTATTCTTTTTCCTTATCTTCTTTTGTATTGTTTAATTGTTTAAGTTGTTTAATATTGCTTTATATTTGATAATTGAGCAATTGCACAACTTGATTAATTGGTTAAAATCATTAAATATTTAAGTTAATCATATTTGTATCAAAATAGTTGTTTCGTTAAAGAGTTTTTAAGTCGTACAAAGTTTTTGAAAATCTTATGCTCCCCCTCCCCCCTTTAGCATTATCCATTAGATTGCATTTGGGTTCTACATGTTTTACTTCTGAAAGTGTCTTGGTCACCCTATCATGCATTCTAATTTGCATTGTGTCTATACCAACCACCTTACATACATGATCACGACCCAAAAACACGAATTCATTGAACAACCCGTAAGTAAAATAACCAATCTCTATTAGGAGTCATATGTTGTGAGACTCTTATATCTATGACCCAACTTGTCATCTACAATATTTGTTTCTATTAACTTAGACTTACTGTCATCTGCTTTTCGTTTGTTCTTTCATTTGAAACAATCAACTCTAATGTGTCACTTCTTACAACAATTACAAATCAAATTCATATGTTTTGACTTGGACCTAAACTTTCTAGATTTCAGTTTCTCTCTTTTGCTCTTCTTCTATTAATAAATAGGTCTATACTTTCATTCTTTTTCACAATTATCAAATTTCTATCATTCTTTTGTTTTATTTCTAAATTTGACTTCACCTTTTCTAGAAAAAAACTCATTTCTTCCCTATATCATGGTGTCCCTAAAGTTCTTATAGAAAGGAATAACCAAAACAACAAGAACTCGTGATTCTTATCCTCAATTTTCACATTAATTTTACTCAAATTTGTAATAATGGAAAAAAAAAAAAAAAACTTAGCTAGCTAAAAGTGAATCTAATGATATACCTTCTAACATATGTAAAGTGTAAAAACATAACTTTAACTGTTGCGTGTTGTGAAAGATTTCTGCAAGTATTTATTTTCCAATTTCGTACATGCTACTTCAACATTCTTTTCCTTCATAATTGCTCTAACCACCCTTGTACTAAAAAGTCAACTAAATCAATGAAAGAGCTTGTTCATCTATATTATCCCATTCATCACTGTATGTATTCTTAAGTTGCTTTGCTTTTCCATGCAACACATTTTGGATACCTTGGTCAATATTGTTATCATTCTAACTTGCCAAATTGAAAAGCTAGTTGTACAATCAAACTTCTCAATTTTAGACTTAATTGATGGTGTTAAATTAGACAACATTAAAACCCTACTTTGATGCCACTTATTATATGGAAACCCAAATATTTTGTTATAAAAGCAAACAATCCAAAAATAGGGAAAAAAAATGAAAGGAACAAAAAATAAAAATTTATGTGGAAACCCAAATCATGAAAAATCATAGGCAAAGGTGCACTAAAATAAAGTTTAATTGTAAGCAGAATGCAATAGATTGATAACTCTCTTAAATATTGTATAATTCAAGACCCTAGACATTCGAATAAGTCTCTATTAATGTAAGGACTCATTATTGCATATATCGCTATTACTAGACTTTGTACTTATTTATAAAAATAAGTAAGCTAATTATTTAGCTTATATTAATGAAAAACTTAATTTGATATATACAGCAAGAATTCTACGAAAATTAGCTGACTGAAAAACATGCAAGTGAAAGCTAAAAATAACGGATAACAAAATGATGGGTTTAAAACTTATAATATACATAAATATTTATAGGTATACATATATAAGAGATTATATGTAAATGTATGTGATGTACAAAAATACATGCATGCACCTGTATAAACATGGTTTAAAAATTGCATGCATGTGGAAACCCTAACAGGCGTTCTAAAATCAAAACTAGAGCCTTTTCTCCTTCAGCCATAGTTAATCCAAGCCTTAGCAGCTCCTATCTAATGAACCTGCAAGAATGAAGGAAAAGAAGGGATGAATGATAACTCACTCACTAAACATTTCTTACTTTTTTCTAACCTAAACAAAACTCTAAGCTGAACTCATGTCTGAGCTTAACTTAACTAAATATATGATTTATGCAATTTTAATTGTTTTTATTCTTTTTGTTTATTATTTTGAATATAACTTGTTCGTATTCTTTTAACTGAAACTATATCTCATGCCATGAAATGAATTTCATGGTATAAAGTCACGCTGAAACATGCTATGTGCCCTTGGGCTAGATTTCTGAAAACACTGTTTGTTTATATGAAAATATCTATATAGATTCAAAAATCTTAAACTAAAAATATATCTTAAAATAATGTAACTGAAAATCTGTAGTATTGATTAGACTAATGAATACAGAGACATCTTGACCATATGAGTTTTCAACCTCTTAACTCTTGGTCAGTCAACTGAAATCTAAAACTAAAACTGAACTATAAACTAATAACTGATAATTAGATGCACATCAGCACATACTAATATTGACTCCTTCTCTAGTGAGCATACAACTTACAGGTGCTCCCTTGAAGCCACTCCTAAAAGATGTCTGGGGCATTGTATTTTTTTTTTTAACTTTAAAACATGTATTTGGATCCTTAGATCCTTTTTTTGAAAATTACTGATATAATATACCATAATATGATATGCATATGATGCAGTATGTTCTCTTATTTTATTTTATTATAATGATTTAAGACTATTATAATAAGTTTTTTGTGTTTTGTGCACCATTCTAAACTAAATTCTTAATTTTTTACTTAATGCATGGGTGTGCATGCTTAGATTCACTAGTGTGCATAAATGTGCACGGGTCGTGTGCTTGTCGTGCAACCTGGTTGTACAAGCTTTTATGATTTTGACTTTATTTCTAAATTTCTGCAGATGCATAACAGTGACATTAACATGCATAAGTGTGACATTAATATGCAAAGCCGTGACCCCCTTATATTTGCAATTGTGCACATTTCGCACACACGATTGTGATCTTGCATTTTTAAGGGTGCACGTGCATGCGCCCTACCCTATTTTGGCAAATCTGTGCCTGAAACTTGTAGAACTCCATCCAATGCTTAGTATAACTACAATCAACTCATTTCATCCATATTTTACACTCCAAACAAAACAAATACATGTGCCAATTTCACCAGTAACACTTAATATCATAATCAAGTATCAAAACTCTCAAAAGTACATACATATATGCATATATGCTTCAAACACATTTATCGACAACAACCACCGTCACAATCACTTCATTTTTATCATATCATCATACAATCAAGTCACACATTCATAAATCATGTTGAATATATTAACATATCTCAAACAATCAACATGCCCATGCTTGTAAACTAAGGTAAGAGGTAAGGAAATACTTACATTTTGCCATGACTTCTTTTTTCTCTTTCTCTAACAAAATCTCTTACTCTCTAATTGGATTGAGAGCTTCTTGTTATTGATTTTCTCCCATAGGGTTGAGATTCTCTAAAAGGAAAACTTTGGGTGAAAATGAATTAGAAATGGATGAGAAATATTTTTAAGTTGGCGTCTCTTGTTCTTTACAGACATGGAAGGTTGTGCACTTTAATGGTGCATGGTTGTGCATAAGGGAAAATGAAGAATCTTTATTTCCCATGCTTTGCATGAAAGAAATCTCCTAAGGAGAATTATGCGTAAGTCATACAAACTCTAAAAACTAACTAGCTTATCCTTAAACTCTCACAACTCTAATTCTATCATAAATTCTCACATCTAACCTTAATTTCTAACCTAAAAACTTAAAAGACATTTTTAACCCTGACATGTTACAATTAATAAGTCTTTATTTCATAACTTATAAAATTTGTGAACTTCAAAAATTTATTTCTGTGATGAAAAGACAGTTTCATTTGAAGGAATGCTCATTCTAGGTAGAATAATATTGTTTCATACCATAATAGCCAAAAAACTTTTAGAATGACTAATAAACAATTAGTGAAACAATTTGGTTCTGATTTGTTATAATGCTTGGAACATTTGTTCGCCTCACCGAACACCTGTTATAATACTAAAACTCCTCATTCATTATTTAAAACACATGTTCTTAAATTCAGGTCATCATATCCAACAATTAGGTATCTTTTTTTTTTTTTTTTTTGGGTAAGTAACTAGGTATTAAATAGCACTCTCTAGGTATTCTTCTCACCAAAATATTCCCTAAATTATTTGCTACATAATTTGCCTCGTCCAACACGCTTAAGGTCCAAGTCAATAAATTAACTTCGACCGCCATCTCTCTTTGCTTTCTCCCCTAAATTCTAGGAGGTTCCATTTTGTTTAAAACAAATTAAACTATTTATTTCATCAATCAACTAACAGCTCCTTCGAAATATTACCACTCCTTGGAATACATCTTTTCAATGAGCTTTCACAAAATGAATGGCCATCTCTTCCTTCACTTCATCCTCACAGCCTTCAGCGTCTTGATCGCCATTCCTTCATCTTTCTCTGCAGATGATTACAGGTATTTGACGTGCAGATATCCGTACAGCTGTGGAGTCATAGGGGATATTGATTATCCTTTCTGGGCAGACGACAGGTCTCCGTATTGCGGCCGTGAAGGGTTCCATCTCAACTGTCAAAAAAATGAGTTCCCAACTTTACGGTCTGGGTTCCAAGGATTCAACATATCAAGAATCAATCGTGAATTTCAACTAATGACGATTTTCCGAAATGTTCTTTTCCCCTCTTCTTGCTCTCAGCTATTCCGGGAAATGATTACTTTCAACCAAACACTCTTCAGTTACGGTCCAGGAGCTGCCAACCTGAGCTTGTTCTATGACTGCAATGAAAATTTTTCGCAGTCGGATGTGAATAAGTTCACTTGTGATGTGGGAGGAAATGAAGTGAGAGAAGGCTTTTACACAGTCGAGGGAAGGGAGATACTGCAAAATCTTAGCAATAACTGTAGCAAGGTCATCAGAGTCCCTATCGTATTGAATGATTTGAACGTGAATCGTCTTGAAGTCGGACAACTGGGAGAGGCTTTAAATGAAGATGTTGATATGAAGTATAACGCTGACAATGAATCATGTTCTGCATGCATAAGTTCTCAAGGGGTTTGTGGGTCGAATCCGTCGAATTCAGATCCATTTCTGTGCCTTTGCCGTGACCGGCCTCACGATCAAACATGTCCTGGTATGCATTTCATCTTCTTAGCACGTTTTTTCCTATTGCTCCGTACCTTCTGATTCGCTGTTGGCTTCACGAAGGCATATACGTATTTGTCATTTTTCTCCTCCTTCATTGGATACAGAAGGCCAAGTCAACCCATTTACTTACAGACATTTTGTGAGGTCAGTGTTTTTAAAAAATGTCTAAGAGAAAATGACTTCAGCAAGGATCTGCCTTTGATGGCTCTGTATTATTCCACCTGGCCAATAAAACTATTGCACGTAACAGTAGTATTCCCTCACATATGTTTAACAAAAAATCCCACGTCATTTTGTTCGTAATGTTCTTTGAAGTTTCTACCCAATATGATTTCAGAATGGCCGTGACTATTTCCCACCAGAACTTTAAACAAGTCTATTTGTTCACACGTTTTCTAACAGTGAGTCAGATTATTGAATCGGATGCTAGATAAATGCTATTTGCAAAATAAAAAACTGTTATATGTATATTTTATATAGAGGTAAAGTTGTTATCATATTACAGCAAATGATGCAGGTACTTTGGTGGCCACCGGAAGGAACACTCTAAGGAATATTAGTATTGGTAATACATCTTCTCCAATTGTCTTTATGTTTTGGTGCTGCAATAATCGGAATCGGTGCTGAAAATTTTCTTAAATCTTGAGACAGGAATCGGTGCTGCAATAATCGGAATAACCATAATTTGTATAATTTTGTACCTTCTCATAAGGAAGAATATCTCATCATTCATGCCAAGATCCCTGTCAAGGTTTATACGGAAAAATGATCGAGATATTGAGGCCTTCATTAGAAACTGTGGACCTCTAGCTCCCAAACGGTACAACTTTTCAGAGGTTAAGAAGATGACCAACTCATTCAAAGATAAACTCGGCCAAGGAGGCTATGGTGGCGTGTACAAAGGGAAGTTATCAGATGGCCATCTTGTTGCAGTAAAACTCCTGAACACATCCAAAGGGAATGGTCAGGAGTTCATCAACGAGGTTGCAACCATTAGTAAAACATCCCATGTTAATATTGTCACGTTATTGGGTTTTTGTTTAGAGGGTGATAAGAGAGCTCTTATCTATGAGTTTATGTCCAATGGGTCATTAGAGAAATTCATATACAACAAAGAAGAAGATCCAAAGGCTTCTCAGTGTTTAGGATGGGAAAAAATGTTCTCAATTGCATTGGGAATAGCTCGAGGGTTGGAGTATTTGCATCGTGGGTGCAATACAAGAATTTTGCATTTTGACATAAAACCGCATAACATTCTTCTTGATGAAGATTTTTGTCCCAAAATCTCTGACTTTGGCCTTGCAAAGCTATGCTTGAAGAAAGAGAGCAATGTATCGATGTTTGAGGCTAGAGGAACAATTGGGTATATTGCTCCCGAAGTGTTTAACAGGAACTTTGGAGAGGTTTCTCATAAGTCGGACGTCTATAGCTATGGAACAATGATTCTAGAGATGGTTGGAGGAAGAAAAAGCATAGACGCTAGAGAGGCTCATACCAGTGAAACCCATTTTCCACATTGGATTTACATGCATGTCGAGCAGGGCAAGGAATTGAAATGGCCTGGTGTTGATGGCAGTGAGGAAAATGAAATTGTGAAGAAGATGATTACAGTAGGCTTGTGGTGTATCCAAACTCGACCATGGGATAGGCCATCCATGGATAAGGTAATAGACATGTTGCAGGGAAGCATTGAAGCCTTACAAATTCCACCAGAGCCTTACCTATCTTTGCCACCAAGACTATCCACACATTCTTCAAAGACATCAATATATTCTTCAACAATATTTTGAGCAATTCTATATAGTGATTTGTACATTTGAAATTTTCTAGTTAGTATGTTCTAAAATTAATTTTGTCGAGATGATGCTTAAATGTCGTTGGATTCATTCATTACTCAGAAATGATATTTCATAAGTAAAAATCTAACGATAATTTAGCAAAACATTGATATGATTAAAATCAGAATATCTTGACTAAAGAATTGCTCTTTTTATATAGTTATATGAATATATTCTTCAATTTCATCCATGTCATGGCACATTCCTTAGAAATTAAAATGCAAGGGTTTCCTTTAGAGTCTATGAATGTATCTGAGATTGGAAAAATTTATAGTGAAGGAACTATGGTTCATGTAGAATTGTTAATGACCTTTAGTCTAATTTCATGCCTTTGAGAACAAAGGGACATTTCTAAACAATTCTATTTGCACACATTTGGCACACTCATTCTCTCTCTTTCACACAAATACTAGATGATAAATACTTGACACATGTATTTGTAGATCACATGTCCGAAATAGGTCACACATGTTCTACCTACAAGTCATACGCTCTTTACCTTATATCGATACTATTTTACTTGTTGCATGCTACATTTACTTGAATATAATAAAAAGTTTATCTACTGAGTTATGTGGTTTATACCATAGGGATATCAACCTAATCTCTCTGCTAACATGGTTAATCTGCTTGAAAATTCATATCTCAAAGCCACGCTTCCTGAATTAGGATAATCCCTCAAGCACAACAACTATCATGACTGTAATTAGAATTACAAAGAAACAAGGGAGTGAAAAATCTAGATTCAAACACTTATTTATGCCACAAGTTAATACTAGTTTGATTCAGATTATAATTATGGAACATCATGTTACATATTACTCAACTTAGATTACAAGGAATAAAATATATGCTTGACCAAACACAGAGGCACAATCAGGAGGAGGATAATTAATAAGAAAAATCTGTTAATCAGGGTGTGGGTTAATAGAAAGGAAAAAAAAAAACCCATTGGCCACGTAGTGGTTTTGCCTCAAGTTATGCTTTACAAATCCTATATATTTACATACATCTCATTTTAGGAACCAGCCAAAATATATTAACTACTGGTACTAGGTGTTGTTCTTGTGCTGTTCCATCTGAAAGTCACAGAATCCGGGGAAACTGACAGCGATGCACTCTGTAACAAACCAATATCATCTGATGGAATGTCCATTTCTTCTGCCTTCTGTTTCTCGTATCCATCGCGCATTATTGCCCTTAGAGTCTCCAAGACATCGGCCATACATGGCCTCATGTCCTTCTCACTTTGCAGGCACTGAAATGCTAGTTCTGCTACTGCATTTATCATCTTTGTCACCTTATAATGTGAACCAAACCCAAGAGTTGTGTCGACAAGCTCGTGCAATGCCTTGTTTTGGATCTTATTGATTGCCATATTGGACAAGTTAATCTCATGTCGATGTCTAGTGATGTCCACTGCTGGCTTGGATGATATTAGCTCAATCAAGACTACCCCAAAGCTGAAAACGTCACTCTTGTCTGTAAGATGGTAGCATTGGTGATATTCTGGATCAACATAACCGGGAGTGCCTTGTGGAGCCGTGGATATGTGTGTGACATTGGTTGGGAAGAATCGCGAAAGGCCAAAATCTGCAACCTTGACACAGAAATTGTTGTCCAGGAGAATGTTGTTGGTTTTCACATCACGGTGGATGACATCAGAAGCATGAAGATAAGTCAATGCACTTGCTGTCTCTACGGCGATTTTCAGCCTAGTAGGCCAAGGGAGTGCTCCCGGTTTGGCACGGGGACCATGAACATGATCAGCAACGGTGCCATTAGGGATGTAATCATACACAAGCAATAGTTCACGGCTGTGGCGCGAGGTGCAGCCATAAAGAGAGACAAGATTCTGGTGGCGCAATCGAGCTAGGATCTCAACCTCATTCATGAATTGTTCAAGTCTCTTGTAATTGCTTTCATACAAACGCTTGACTGCAACAGAACGTCCATCTTCCAGTTTGCCTAGTAATGATCATAAACAAGGTCAAATTTCAATGAATTTATCCGTTATTTTATCATCCTAACAACCAAGAGTATGTTGTTCTTACCATAATATACAGTGCCAAAGCCTCCATCACCAAGCTCTTTATCAGAATCAAAATTATTAGTAGCCTTTTCCAGTTCATTATAGGTGAAAAGCTGAACTCCAAGGAGGGTATCTCCCTTCTCAAGATCCGCCAGTGACGAGGAATTAGAATAAACACTACGGGAGACATAGGATGAAGGAGCATTTTTCTGATTTTTGCGACGGAGATAGAGAAGGCAAGCAGTGCCCATTAAACCCATGCCTAGGAAAACTGAACCGAGACCTGTCAAGGGAAGTAAGAAAATTTTGATATTGAAAGTGTGGTGACATTTTTAACAGCGAAAACAATAAGTAAATCTGTATTACCTATACCAATCTTCAGCAGCAAATTAAGAGTACTGCCTGAATCATTCGCAGTAAGGAAAAAGTTAGAACACAGAAGTTATCAATTTTAATCACAACTATACAAAAATTTATGGAACACCAGTTGGCATTTCGGGTCACTATAAGACCACAAACAGATCTCATAAGAAATGTTGGGTCAATATCTTGGCAGTGATCCGAATTATTGAGCCAGAATGTTAAATTTGAAACAGAGGAAACAGAGTAAGAGCATTTATAACCAGCATAGAATAAAAGGCAAGAGAATCAGTAAATCTGGCTCTGTTTCTGGTTCGGTCAGTAGTTGAAAACATTAATAGAAGAAACAAAAGAAACGGAAAAAATTCTGGAAAAATTACCATCACGACATGTTTTATGGTGAGTTTTATCTTTGCAAAAACAAACGAATTCATTATTATCGAACCCACATCGCCCGCCGCTTGCCTCACAATTGCTGCAACTATGTGCAGTCCAATTCAAGAGGAACCCCATCTTCAAAAATTCAATATAATTATTCACCTCCCGTGGATCGGTGCCGGTTTCTACATTCAGGGGTGCGTAAACAAAAGCCGCACATGAATAATTCACAAGCATTTCCTTGTGAAATCCAGCAAAAGAATAGTAGTGTAAAGAATCATCACTGGCACAACTAATAGGATATGCATCAGCAGGTGGACTCTGGGAGCAATTGTACCAGATGAAAAGATCTTCATTACTAGAGTTGAAATTGAATGGGGTTCGATTAAGAGTAAGGTTGGAATGGGGAATTGGACATGGGTCCTCATAGGCTACAGAGTTCGCCAGACGAAGTGAACTGTATTCATAAAAGATGTCCTTGATGATATAATCTTGATAAGAAATGTTCAGCACAGGCTTCTGGTCATTGCAGGTGATCTCAAAGTTGGGGTAGCCACAGTAAGATTCTTGTTCACCAGAAATCCAAAAAGGGTACTTAATTGTCAGGTTACTGCCACAGGGTTTTGGTTCACAGGCCTGGAATTTTGAGTCAGCAGAGACAATACAGTGACCTAAGGCGATGAAGATGGTGACGATGCTGGTAAAGACAAAAATAAGACAATGGTGAAGAAATGGTTTGAAGGCGAGAAGATGAGGATCCATTGAGGAAACGGGGAAAGAGGAGAAGAGATGAAGGTGTGAAAATGGAGGAAAATAGTGTGGAGTTGGTGTGCATTGGTTGGAGACTAGGAGATCGTGAGTTGTTCAGCATTGCTTGTTTCTTGAAGTTGAATATAACTTTTAGCTGAAAAAAACTATGTCAAGACACAAAGTGACAAAGAAAGTTTTTTTTGGTAATTAAGTGACAAAGAAAGTTTGATGGAACCGAAAGCAAAGATTTTTTCAACTTCTATTAACAATTCCCAATGTGGGACACAGTCAAAACTTACATGATTCCAGTAGTTGAATAAGATGCATCTTGCATTTAAAAAAAAAAAAAAAAGAATAATATTTACTATAATACCATAGTTTAGTCATTCTAATCTCGGTCAAGGGAAACTTTTGATTTTTCCTATTATTTCATATTCAATTAAAATAACAACCGTGGCCAATCGAATCTCCAAAATGACTACATTTTGGTCCAAAGATTATTTGCTTGCTTCCGCTCAATGCTACCCTTGTGGCATTGAATTGGAAGGGGGGAGATCTTTCAGTGTGGATCTCGTCATTTCCAACTTCATTCCAATTAGATCAGTTGAACTAATCAATCTCATCCGGATTTTAAATCCGTGTTAACTGGATCATGGCTTAACTAAAGTAGAAGACAAAGTTACTCTGATAACTGAAGTAGAAGACAAAGTTACTCTGATACCAGACCTAACCCAAGTTGAAAATCTCTCTTTTGTGAAACCTGCGGGCTAATTAGATTTGGATAGGTGGGGGGATTTTGGACACAAGGAATTAGTGATTCTGAATTAGTGGGCGACTTGGAGTTAGACTTGGTTGCTTGAACAAAAGTGTAGAAAAAAGACACAGCCGTAGGTTGGTTGGCTGTCTACACATGGTTTTGAAGAAGCAAGGTCGAAGGAGAAAATGCATATTGAAAAGCAAACCTAATGTCTGCTTGTTCCAAGAAGGGAGCTCGGTCATATTTGGTGACTACTATTTTAGGGTTTGACTAAGGATGTATTCAAACTGAATTTTAGTTTAGGGTAATTCAAATTTGATTCAGTTTAAAATAATCGAATTCAAATTTATAAGTTGCACTAAAACCAATTTGAGCTACGTACGATACCATAATCACATCAGAAATAATTAAAACAAAGTTATTTTGATGCATATTAATTAAAATTACATCTTTTGATATATTTAAATCAGGTTCTTTTATATTCATAAAATTGATAAGTCGAACACTCCTAAATTTGAGCTTAAACTCGAATATGCTTGTGCTCGTCAAAGTCAAACTTACTTTTAACTCGAATAAGCTAAACTAATAATTAAACTCAAATTAATTTTGTTAAAAGATACTATTAAGTTTGTCTTTTTCTGTAAGTAAATTTAATAGAGATTTTGCTTGATTTGAAAGGAAATTTGAAGGATGCCAATTTTTTAAATTTTAAGAAAAGGTCAATGAAATCTTTCTTGTAATAATGATCAAATAAAACAGAAGACTTAATATTTACCCTAGGAAATCCCTATCAGAAGAAGATTAATTTTCCTGGCATGAGAAACAGAAAATTCAAAACTTGTTGGGAGGGTGAGTTCAAGTTTGACAAGGAATATATGGCCATCATCAAACCATGCAACACAGGTATGAGTGCATTGAGCTAAATCAGGTTTGATAAAATTTGATTCGAATTTAATATAATTAATTCAAATAATAAACAGTAATATCACGAAGAAAAATAGGTTATCAACAAAAAAAATACGAAAGGTCGACCAAAAATGTTAATATGATGATACTAATAAAATTTTGAATTCAAACTAAATTATAAAATTAGAGTATTAGTTTAAATTCAGCTTGTTTAAATAAAATATAAATTTGAGATTAAACCAATTCTATTCAAATAAATTCCTAGATAATGCCCCTTTCCCAGTCCCATACGAAAAAAATAAGAACATGTGACGGAGAAGGAGCAGAACCAATAAAGCCAGGCAAATTCCCAGCTCGTTCGCTCAAAGACTTTGCCTACCACGGAAAGTCAAGGCAACTACAATAAATTACCATTACAAGGCAGCGGATCTGATTTTTCTCTTTAAAAAATGGATTATCAGTGAATTAGAATATGACCCAGAAAACAAAATACTCAACAAAAGAAAGAAACCTTGATAATATAAAGTAAAATAATTGAAGAAAAGAAAATTCAGAGCAATGAAAGAACCCAATATACTAGAAAATTTCAAATTTAACGTTATGGATTCATGGCATCACCATCTCCTAAAAAAAAGTAAATATTTTGACTAATCGATTCCAGTTACAATCTAAAGCCACCAAATATGACGCCAAACATCTTACCTAGGTTTTGTCTCTTGACTTTAAGTGATTTATTACATGCGAATGAGATAACATTAACGCTAATATTTTATGTTAAAACGATATATTTCGAAGTCGCATTAGACTATTCTATGGTCTAATTGAAAAAAGAGACAAATTCATGAGTTAGTGCTACTAATAAAATACTCTACTAGTTCATGGAATTCCATCCCAACTATTATAATCAATATTTCAATTTCAATAATCCAAGGGAGACCTGAAAATGGAAGAAACTTACATAGCTAGCACACACTCCATAAGAACTAGCACCAACTGGTATCGGAAATCAAAATCATACGTATAGAATAAGATAAATTTACGTGGTGGTATAGCTAATAATGTTTATATCTATTTAGACTTTGTCTTTTATCCAAGTTTGCAGGGGTTTTGTTCCTAAAAACTCTTAATAACCTACAAAGATATTTATTAAATATGATAAGAACAAATACTAACTAGTCGCAAATGTTTAAAAACGAATCAAGTGAAAAAAATATTGGACATCAAAATCATACATATAAAATAAGACAAATTTAGGAGGCTCGGTTCTCGCATAGGGTTTCTTATTAGTTTGAGGCACCACATGACTCGGGCTACATTCCTGGTGAATTCTGACCAATATTGCAAAGATGTGTTTTAGGCGTGACAAGACTTTGTTCTCTAACAACTGATTGCTAATGTTGAGTTCTTTGATCTTTCCCAGATTTAAGAAGGTCTAATGTTCGATTAAGACTAATTAACAAAATATAAACAAGAAAGAGCATGCGTGCATACCAGGACAGGTATGAGGGTGAGGTTTATCACGGCAAAGGCAGACGAATTCCACTGGATTGGACTCATTAGATCCGCATATTCCACCAGAAGATTCACATTCAGAACAGATTCTGTTCTCAGCCTGATACTGCACCTCAAACCCTCCTAATAAAGCCTGTCCCAGCCATTTTCCGTTCTCAAACTGTTCAATCAAATCGAGAGCCCCGGATAGAACGGGGATTTTAATGACCCTGCTGCACGTATTGGTAAGATTCTGAAAGTACCGCATCTCGCCATCAACTATGTAAAAGCCTGTCTCCTCTTCATTTTCAATAGGACAACTGAAATTATTCGAGCCCGGCAACGATTTACTATAGCAATCGTAAAATAAACTGAGGTTTCGAACTTTTGAACTGAAGTTGAAGAGAATTTGATTGAAACTGATGTTGTCGAAGCTTTCAGGACAACCAGTGCTTATATTAAGATCATCTCGAGCCATTGTCATTGTTCGATCAGTTGTGTTGATGCTTAAAACTTTGAAGGTTTGAGGTGGATATTCTATTTTAGGGAGCGGGCCAATAGGACCATCCTGGCATTTGAGCTCAAATCCTCGGCGCCCACAAGGCTGACTCCTATTTCCTCCCCAGAAAGGATACGACATGTTCACATATAGAAATTCCCCGCATGAGAAATTGTAGGAGCGACTGCATGTCAAGAACTGCTCATCATCATCACAGTACGATGAAGGGATGGCGATCAAGATGCAGCAGACTGTGAAAACCATGTACTGGAGAACAAGCGGTGGGAAAAGATTATCATTCATTTTTTTGTTGGAAGCGATGGAGGCAATGCAGAGGTAAGAGCGACTTGGTAACATACATACGGGTTTTGTATATTTTGTCAAATTCTTATAAGATGATTCAGAGACAACGGCATAGTGACATCATTGCATTACAGAGAAAGAGACAGGAAAGAGATCGATCGTGGAAATTTCATTATGTAAATGGAGAGACTAGATGGTTTGAAGAAGAAAGGTGAGCCCATGATCAGCAGTAATGTGTAGATGTCAAAGTGTACGTATTTCTAACCGAGTGATTTACATTCTCCCACCCAAGCTTTGGCCCTACTTAATTGTATAAATTACATTTTACACTGAAAATTTTATTTTGTTAGAAAAAGAAAATTAATGTTCTAATAATAAAATAATAATTTTATTATCTATCCAAACTCAAATCCAAACCTATTGGAGCCGTCAAACACGACACTTCAACCATTTTATAAGATTGAAAACCTACTATTCAAAATTGGAAACCTTAGATGCTCTTTTTATATTCAAACTCAAATCCGCTAAAATGGTGACCCATCTAAGTCCAAATGCACTAAAATCACCCACCCAAACCCACCAGAGCCGAATAGAAGAGAAAAATGGTAAAAGTGAAAAAAGAATAAGAGGATGATGATAACAAATTTGATATATAAAATACTATTTTAAAATTTTTATTAATTTAGATTATATAATAGTATAGAAAGTAAAATATATAGGGTCAATATGGTAATTTAATTTTTTTAATATTGTATCAAATTTTTTTCTATTAAATGTTTTATGGTTAAACTTTAGGAGGAAATACGTATATTACTATTTCTAGCTTTAACCTAAAGTTCGACTTATTTTACTGGATTGTCTGGCAACTTCCATTTCAATTTTAAAATTATTTATAAATCTATAATTTAAATATAAAAAATCAATTTAAAATTAATAAGTTGAAATTTAAATTTGACTAGAAAAAAAAATTAATCTTAAATTTAATTTTAATTAATTTAAATCCAAATATTCATATAAACTAAAATTCTATTCGGTGTTTGATTCTTGCTTGCATTCAAAGTTCAATAAAAAAAAATCTATAGAATAAATAACATTTTTAATTTGATGTAGGACTGTTTTTCGAGATTTAGAATTATTTTACATTATATTTTGTATGGTTGAAAAGACCAGCAGCCTCTTGATTCATTTGTCAGACTCTGACAATTTTTCAACTTTCCAAATTATTTTGATTTATCAAATTATATGGGTTTACGAAGGATTTTAAAAAACACAAAGGTATCGAAGAAAATTCTTAGTACGTCTGTATCTTATCCCCAGATAGAAAATAATATTTTAATAATTAATAAAACAAATATATAAATTGATAATTATAATAAACCTAATATAATTATTTTTATTCATAACTTAATTAATTATTTTTTAATATAATTTTGAAGTTTAACCGATAAGATTATAATTGTTATTGAGAGGAAGGAAAAAAGTCCTTTATAACACATACACCTAACATCTGACGCCTAAAAAATTGCATGAATTTTATCTTAAAATATGCAAAACAATTCTCATAAAAATCTAGTTATTTTCTTTAAATAATTCTCTAAAATTACTTTTTTTATAGTAAATTCTTTCGTAAAACACTATTTATATTTAATCAAAATTTTTTTTAAATTGTAAATAATATAATTATGAATATAAAATTTCGAATAATAACAGACCAAACTATGTTAGTTAACTAATTTACGAGTAATATATAAAATTTCGAATGGTTTGATTTCAGTAAAATTTCGAAGAGTTATTTCCTGGTCTTGACCAGCTCAAGCTGTTGAAGATTTAAGAGTGTTCCAAAGCTTAAACAGTGGTCAATATTTCCGGATACCGGCTGAGGCCTCGGGCTGAGGAATTTGTTTTCAAGTGGGCTCGATAATTAGCTTCTGGACTTGGGCCAACAAACTCTTAATGACTGTACAAATAAGATTGAATTCAAATTGAGTTTAATCAATCACGAGTTTGACGTAAGTAAACCTAAAACAAACTAAACTCATATATATTTGAGCTCTGAGTTTAATATTTTTCAGCTTGAGCTTGAAGAATAATTGGCTTGTCAAGTTTGCATGCTTGAAAAGCTTTGATTTGAGTTAACTAAAATGATGTTTTAACTAATATATAGTTTTGATAACCTATGTAAACAATTCTAGATGAGTTGAGTTCAAACTCGTATTTGCTAAGCTCATTGAACCCGAGTCTTGGGCTCGTCTCCTTATTAATTTGACATAAGCTTGACTCGAATCCAATCCTACCCCTCAGGCATCATACCCTTGTGTCTTATAAGTTTTTGACATCTTTTCAAATTATTAGTCTTTTGAATCTTGATTTTGAAAGAATCATAGATAAATCTATTTTAAACCTCTCTAGAAAGAGGTTTAGATCATAAATATTAATATTAAATGTCATGATACAATATAGCGGATAGAATACATATTTTTTGAGAAATGAAAATTTTCACTTGAAACAATACAAGCAGAAGAAAACAATCACATAAGAACAAGATATTGAATAATACTTCTGAAATTCTTTTATTAAAAACACTCTTACTGAATATAAAAGAGAACATGTGTATTTATACAGTAATTACAATCGAAACAACTGAAATAATTACAGTAACTAATTATGTTCAAGTACAAGATAACTAGAAAAACAAACTTAAAACTAACTATTAACTGAAAGAAACAACTTATTTCTATTTGAAGCCGAATCGAAATAGAAATAACAACATCAGATCAGCACAGCAGCAGCATGTTGAAGCCCTAGCTCTCAAATGGAAAATTCACAAATGAAAAAATCTAATTAACCTACCCTTTTATTTCCAAATGATGAAACGATGCATTTTGATTTAATCAAAACGCACTGTTTTATTTGAACCTTAACAAGAAATAATAACATGACAAAAGGCACACTTTAGGGGGTGTTTACCTACCAGTGAAGTTACTTGAGTTCTCTTTTGGAAATTATGCAGGGATGCGTAGCAGAACCAAGTAAGGTACACTTTTGTCTCCAACATAAATGCTTTCTTTTCCATCCTTCTCTTTATTAAAGCATATAATTTTCTTTGTTGTATATTTAGACTCCACTTCTTCGAACAGATCTACAGCTCTCTGAACCATTTGATGAACTAATCAATAGAAACATCAACGGTCGATAACACGCCAAACCTTTAAGGACGAAATATAGAGAGAATCGGGCACATAAACAGAAGAAAAGAAAAGCCCCAATCGAAAACTACTTCCCCCCTTTATTCTATTTGAATGAAACTATGCGTTTTGGTGTTTAATAGTAAACACCAAAAAGCAGCGTTTCATTAGCTTTGCATGTACGGTGATATTCTTTTATTCCTATTTTGTTAACTTTTTCAGCAATTGTTTTTGACGATAAGCTTTTCAGCCTTCTGGAGGATACCTTCATTCTCTGCAAATTCATTCCTCTTTCAAAGCTAATTCTTGCTCTCTTAATCTGTTTCTTCCAATAGCACATGGAGGAATCAATTGTATCTGGCATAGCGTCTGAAATTTTGAAGAAGATAACTACTCTTATTGCTGGGGAAGTGTGTTTGCTATGTAATCTCAAAAATGATCTAAGAAGGCTTGAGGGAACCATGACCGCCATCAATGCAGTGCTGTTGGATGCCGAAGCAAAGCAGACTCAGGATCATCAGCTGCGTGACTGGCTTGGGAAGCTTCGAGATGTTTTTTATGATGCTGAGGACGTCTTAGAAGAATTTGAGTTACGAACTTCGAGGAGCCAATCAATAACAAAGGTATGTCACTGCTTTTCGAGTTCCAATCCTGTTGTATTTGGCTTAGAAATGGCTCATAAAATCAAGCAGATCAGGCAAAGGCTAGATCAGATTGCAGATGATAGGCAAAAATTTTCTCTTACTCAGAATTACGTTGACGTTAGGCATGTAATTCCGAAGGAGAGAGAGACTAATTCCTTCCTCCAGGCCTCTGAAATCATCGGAAGACAGGAGGATAAAGAAGAGCTCATAAACTTTTTGAAACACCCAACCGACGTAAATGCTTCCGTTATTCCTATTGTGGGAATTGGGGGCTTGGGTAAAACTGCTCTTTCTAAAATGGTTTACAATGATGAAAGAGTGAGGAGCCACTTTGAATTGAAAATGTGGGTATGTGTGTCAGAGAACTTTGATGTTAATAGGTTAATGAAAGAAATCATTTATTCTGCAACGTATGAGGATTGTGCTAGGTTAAAAGCTGATGAAACACCTAGTCGTTTGCGAGAAATTTTGGTTAATAAAAAGTTTTTGCTTATTTTAGATGATGTGTGGAATGAACAATCAGGGAAATGGATGGATTTGAAAAACATACTGTTAAATGGTGTCAATGGAAGTAAAATTATTGTGAGCACACGAAATAAAAGGGTTGCCGATATAATGGGGACTGCATCCCCACATTTAATGCAAGGTCTTTCTTTTGATGATTATTTATCATTGTTTAAGAAGTGCGCATTTAAAGATGGAAACGGGAAAGACTTTCTGAATCTCATTAAAATTGCAGAGAAAATTATCAAAAAATGTAAAGGAGTTTCGTTAGCTGTAAAAACTTTGGATAGCTTACTTTTTGCCATCACTGATGAAGAGGAGTGGTTAAGAATAAAAAGAAGTGACATGTGACAGCTGAAACAGGAGAAAGAAGACATCTTACCTGTATTAAAATTGAGTTATGATTATTTGTCATTTCACTTGAAATGATGTTTCGCTTATCTTTCTTTATTTTCTAAAGATTATATTTATAATAGTTTTAATATGATCGGACATTGGATGACACATAGACTTCTTTTAACCTCTAATAATGAATTAGAAGAGTTAGAAGATGTTGCTATGAGATGTATGAAAGATTTATGGTCAAGGTGCTTTATAGAGGATTTTGAAGAAATAGATCATTGGTATTTTACGTTTAAAATGCATGATCTTATGCATGATCTTGCAATATCAACAGCAAAAAATGAGTGTGTTGAAATAAAATCCACAAGCCAAATAGTTGATGGGAGTGTTCGGCATTTTCCATTTGTTGACCTAGATTCCGAATGTCAAAAACCTCCAAAAATTCTAGTTAACAGATCGAAAACAGTTCGATCCATCATTATTATGGAAAATTGTGAGCATATTGGTGTATCAATTATCAATACATGCATACCCATATTCAAACACTTGCGACAACTATCTTTATGTGGGATAAAATTCGAAGTCTTGTCAAATTATGTTGGTACATTGGTACATTTAAGATATATTGACTTAAGAAATAATTGTTTGTTGAAGAAACTCCCTGAATCTATTTGTCAGCTTCAGAAGTTGGAAACGTTTTTAATTCGTGGTTGTTCCAGGCTTAAGGAGTTGCCTCCAAAATATAGGAAAGATAATCTCCCTTAGACACATGGAAATAACCACAAAAGAGCGGCATCCGCGAGAAAATGGAATCGAGTGTTTGAGTTCTCTTCAATTTTTGTATCTCTCTGACTGCTTGAATTGTCTGAATGAAAGCTCTCACAGGCCTCCGAAGATTGCGTATTGAATATTGTCCTGATTTGACCTCGTTGCCACATAGTATCAAGTACATAAAGAGATTACAGAAGCTACTAATTTGGAACTGCCACCAACTGAATATGAAGATGGAATTTCAAGGAGAAGATGAAGATAATCGTCGATTGGAAGTTCGAACATTTGTTATCAGAAATTTGCCATCATTAGTGGATTTGCCTCAGGTTATTCTTCAAGGATCGGCAAACACTTTACAGCACATGAAGATAAAAAGTTGTCCAAAATTAGTAGAACTACCGGAGTGGCTGCAAAATCTCACATCACTTGTAACACTTGAGATAATTGATTGCCCGAGTTTGTCACGTCTTCCAGAAGGGATGCAACGTCTTACTGCCCTCAAGCAACTGAAGATTGAACGCTCTCCTGTTCTGAGTGAAAGCTGCAGACGTGATGAGTCGAAGACTGCTCATGTCCCAGAGGTTGTTCTCCGATGATGATGCTTTGTTCTGGTGTAGGAAATGTGGCAGCAGATTCTCTGTATGGTTGGCGTGTTACTTCCTCGTTTATTTCCCAAGAGCTGCATCATGATTCCCGCACTTATTTGTTTTCAATTCTCATCTCAGTTGTATTTTATGTAACTGTTTGTTATGCAAGCTTTAATATTTTACTTTTCCTTTATAGCAAGTTATTCATTGTGTGCAAAGTTTCATTACATCCTCTTACTTGTCCTGTTTATTTATTAAATTTCCTTGTTATCGTGCAGACATTTCAATTTCCAATTCACTTACTAATTCATACATGTAACATATTAAAAACAAAATGCATGATCTTGTGTGTATGAGATGTTGCTATGAGATGTATGAAAGATTTATGGTCAAGGTGCTTCATAGAGGAATTTGAAGAAATAGATCATTCCTATTTTACGTTTAAAATGCATGATCTTATGCATGATCTTGCAATATCAGCAGCAAAAAATGAGTGTGTTGAAATAAAATCCACAAGCCAAATAGTTGATGGGAGTGTTCGGCATTTTTCATTTGTTGACGTAGATTCCAAATGTCAAAAACCTCCAGAAGTTCTAGTTAACAAATCGAAAACGGTTCGATCCATCATTATTATGGAAAAATGTGAGCATATTGGTGTATCCATTATCAATACATGCATACCCTTATTCAAGCACTTGTGGCAACTATCTCTGTACAGTATAGATTTCGAAGTCTTGCCAAACTCTGTTGGCACATTGATACATTTAAGATATCTTGACTTAACATATAATACGTTGTTGAAGAAACTTCCTGAATCTATTTGTCAGCTTCAGAAGTTGGCAACGTTTTTATTTCGTGGTTGTTGCAGGATTAAGAGGTTGCCTCGAAATATAGGAAAGATGATCTCCCTTAGACACATGCAAATAACCACAAAAGAACAACATCTGCGAGAAAATGGAATCGAGTGTTTGAGTTCTCTTCGAGATTTGAATTTCTATCTCTGCCTGGATCTGGTAACATTGTCTGAAGGAATGAAAGCTCTTACAGGCCTCCGAACATTGGGTATTGAATATTGTGGTCTGACCTCGTGGCCATGTAGTATCAAGTACCTAAAGAGATTACGGATTCTACGGATTTGGGGATGCCAACAACTTAATTTGAAGATGGAATTTCAAGGAGAAGATGAATATAATCTTCGGTTGGAAGTTCGAACATTTGTTGTCAAAAATTTGCTGTCATTAGTGGATTTGCCTCGGGTTATTCTTCAAGGATCGGCAAACACTTTACAGCGCATGAAGATTGAAATGTGTCCCAAATTAGTAGAACTACCGGAATGGCTGCAAAATCTCACATCACTTCAAACACTTGAAATTATTGATTGCCCGAGTTTGTCACGTCTTCCAGAAGGGATGCAACACCTTACTGCCCTCAGAGAACTGAGAATTCAAGGCTGTCCTGCTCTGAGTGAAAGCTGCAGATGTGACGAGTCGAAGACTGCTCATGTCCCAGAGGTTGTTCTCATTGGATGAATAAATGTCATCACATAATAATGGTGAAGGAAATGTGGTAGCAGATTCTCTGTATGGTTGGCGTGTTACTCGCTCGTTTATTTCCCAAGAGCTGCATCATGATTCCCGCAAGTTTGGTGTATCCAGGTTCACATGACACCAAAGGTTCATCTTAGATTGTTTTATACGTGACTCATGCACAAGTTTAATATTAATAGTATAAGTTCAATGTTAGTTTATTAATGTTTTCGTGTACTTAGGATTTAAAAAGTCTTTTTTGTTTGGTAAGTTAAAAAGTTTTTTTGTACCTATAAATATCCTATTAGTTTACATTTTAGATATGAATGAAAATTTACAAGTCTTCCTCACAAACACTTTTCTCACACAAAGCCTCTCCCTTCTAAAATTTCTCTCCTCATCTCTAGCATTTTTTAGCAAAAAGTACCTGTGAATTGAATTACATTCACTAAGAAGCTAGTTGAAGGACACCAAAATTTTCCTTGGAGAGAAACAGAGGATCCTTCTCAGCCTCTGTGCTCGGGATTTTGTTGATACTGATTTAACTTCCTATTGCTTCACAAAAAACCTTCTCAACTATTTCAATTTTTATTGAAAATAGATGGCTGAGTTGATTAATTAAGAAGTCATTGTTTTTAAACTACCTGTTTTTGCACAGAGAGAAAGAACTCTTGGGTGTTTACTTTTTGCCAACACCGATGAAGAGGAATGGTTAAAAATAAAAAAAAGTAACATTTGGCAGTTGAAACAGGAAAATGAAGACATCTTGCTAGTATTGAAATTGAGTTATGATTATTTGTCATATCATTTAAAGCATTGTTTTATTTATCTTTCTTTATTTCCAAAGGATTATATTTATCTTGGTGATTACGTTATTGGACTTTGGATGGCACATGGACTTCTTTCAACCTCTAATGATGAATTAGAAGAGTCAGAAGATGTTTCTGAGAAATGTATGAAAGATTTATGGTCAAGGAGCTTCATAAAGGATTTTGAAGAAACATATCAATTCTATTTTAGGTTTAAAGTGCATGATCTTATGCATGATCTTGCAATATCAAAGGCAAAAAGTGAGTGTACTAAAATCAAATCCGTAAGTAAAACAGTTGATGGGAGCGTTCGACATTTTTCATAGGTTGACGTAGATTCCAAATTTCAAAAACCTCATGAAGTCCTAGTTAACAGATCAAAAAGAGTTCGATTAGTTATTGTTCTAAAAAAATGCGAACATATTGGTGTATCAATTATCAAAACATGCATACCCAGATTTAAGCACTTGCAACAACTATCTTTATGTGGTACAGATTTCAAAGTCTTGCCAAACTCTATCGGTACATTGATGCATTTAAGATATCTTGATTTAAGATATAATTCCTTGTTAAAAAAACTCTCTGAATCTATTTGTCGGCTTCAGAAATTGGAAACATTTGTATTTTGTGGTTGTTCCAAGCTTAAGGAGTTGCCTCTGTTGAAAATAAACTTGATTATATATAGTTGATAAAATTGAGGAGTTTCTTTGAAAATAAAATAAAAATCATTTTAAAAATCTAAAAATCATTTTAAGAATCTAAAAGTTATTTAAAAATTTGAGAAGTCTTTGCAAGAATCAAAGAGTTATTTATAATTTTGAAAAAAGACTACACATTTATATAAAATAGTGTTAATATATTTGTGAATGTTAAAAGTTGTCTAAAATGTTTCTTGTACTAGTATAAATAGCCATATAATCTTGTTATATGAATATAAAAGAAATTTAGTTTGTGAGTTTGAAGTTTCTCAATTCTTCTTCCTTTTCGTGTGAGTTTGTGTGTGGGTGCTTACTTTGCTTCCAACAGCCTCGAAATATGAGAAAGATGATCTCCCTTAGACAAGTGAAAATAACCACAAAAGAGCAATATCTGCGAGAAAATGGAATCAAGTGTTTAAGTTCTCTTCGATATTTGCATTTCTTTAACTGCAAGAATCTGGTAAGATTGCTTGAAGGAATGAAAGCTCTTACAGGCCTTCGAACATTGTTTGTTGTAGATTGTCCTGAACTGACCTCGTTGCCATATTGTATCAAGTGCCTAAAGAGATTGCAGAATCTATGGATTTGGAGCTGCGAACAACTTAATTTGAAGATGGAATTTCAAGGAGAAGATGAAGATAATCTTCGGTTGGAAGTTTGAACATTTGTGATCGGAAATTTGCCATCATTAGTGGATTTGACTAGGGTTATTCTTCAAGGATCGGCACACACTTTACAACACATGAAGATTGAATATTGTCCCCAATTAGAAGCACCGGCGTGGCTGCAAAATCTCACATCACTTCAAACACTTGAGATTACTGATTGCCTAAGTTTGTGTCGTCTTCCAGAAGGGATGCAACGCCTTACTGCCCTCAGACAACTGAAGATTCAAGGCTGTCCTGCTCTGAGTGAAAGCTGCAGATGTGATGACTCGAAGACTGCTCATGTTCCAGAGGTTCATCTTGATGAGTAAACGTCATCACATAGTAATGGTGAAGGATATGGTTGGCGTGTTACTTTCTCGTTTATTGCCTAAGAGCTGCATCATGATTCCCGCAAGTTTGGTGTATCCAGGTTCACATGACACCCCATTTTTGTTTTCAATTCTCATCTCGGTTGTATTTTATGTAACTGTTTGTTTTTTTTTTGGTAATTAAAGTATTATAAAACAAAATAGACAACTTAAGCTCTACGGTCCTAGCCCGCAAGCAACAAGACACAAGCTACAAACTAAAAACTAACACTCATTTCTTGAAAGTCTACCTAGGATCCTACCTAGATAGAGTTCAAGAAAAGACACTCACTAACAACTAAGGCTTGACCTTTTAACTATATATATAAAAACAATCATTTACAACTTCGAATGTGAGGTTATATATGTGAGTCCTACTTTTCCTTTGTAGCAAGTTATTCATTGTGTGCAAAGTTTCATTACATCCTCTCATTCCCAGTATTTTCTTTTTTTGTTTGTTTATTAAATTTCTTGTTCACATAAATCCTTCTGTTGTGTATTTTTCATTTCATTGTTGTTTGTTTCTAGATTTCCTAATAACCAATCCTGAGTTTTCGCATATGTTTTTCCCTATTGGCTTTTTCACATAATTTGTATTACCTTCTGAACTTTAATGAAGCTGTTAACGGTGACTAATACTTCTCAATATCATAATTTTTTAGCTTAAATTAAATGTGAATTGCATTACATTTACTGAGAAGCTAGTTGAAGGACAAATTTTGTGTGGAAAGAATCAGAGGATCCCCCTCTGCCTCAGTGCCCTGGAATTTGTTGCTGCAGAGTTAAGTTCCCATTGCTTCATGAAAAACTTCTCAACTAATTCAATTTTTATTGAAAATAGATGTCTGATTTGATTTCTCAGGAAGACATTGCGTTAACTGTTTTGCACAGAAAGAACGAACTCAATTTTCAATAAATATGTCATCATTTTCCAAATTATACACATCCTGATTACATATATGCATATGTTAAAGGTCAAAGTTTTCTGTACTTTCCAAGAAACATCCTGTCAACCTTTGACAAGAGTGCAGTACTTATCAGAGCCCTACTGTAAATTTTATATATGAAACAGAGGCTTGTTGAAACAGAGAAGTACCAGCCCGAATTGATGAAAGTATGCGTCAATTTCCTTTACTTTATAATTCAATCACCTGATTCACGAAATAAACTCCATTATCAATTATTCTAACATTATAGCTTAGTAGGCATATGTTTTACTTATAAAGCAGAACTATTAGCCAACCACTAGACATTTGATATCAAAGTTTACGAGCATGGGGTAGTGAAGTAATAGGATCAAAAGTAAGCCTTTTTCCTGCATATGAATTGAACGGGCTCTCAAGGTTAAAGGGGCAGAACTCAATTCCAATCCTGTGCATAAGAAGGTTCCTTCCCTCCTCCACAACAAACCCATTGCTGAATCACCCATGATCCTAGAATATATCGATGAGTTACAGAAGAAGAAGTACCCTTTGTTGGCTCAAGATCCATGTGACAGAGCCTTAGCTCGCTTTTGGGCTAAAATTTGCTCACAGAAAGGTATGTCAATAGATATATGTGTGTGTATGTATGTATGTATAGATCAAGTCTTGCTGATGATTATAATTGTAAAAACCTCTAATTTGCTTGAATTTAGTGTTTGATCATGGGAGCAGACAGAGCTTGCACCCAAAGTAAAGCAATGAGTTGGATGTTTACTCTTTCAGGTTACAGTTCATAGGCCTGTTTTATTGCTTGGGACGTATTCAAAATGAGGAAAACTAAGTGAATTTTGTCATTTTTACTTTCCACCAGGAAAAGCAATCTTTCTTCAAACTACAATTCTTCTTCTTTTTAGGTTATGAAAAATCAGCCATCCACATCCTTACTAAGATAATATGTGTTAAAAGTCTTTAAGTTTTGTTTGTTTTCCAAGAAACATTCTGCTAAAAAATGGACGAGGTGAAAGTGATTGGGGCTTCGCTGAGCCTATTCTGCATTAGAATTGAACGGGCTTCTGCCCAATGGAAGACCGATCTCTGAATCTTTAGTCATTCTTGAACACATAGAAGACACATAGTCATTGTGCTCTTCTGGGCAAAATATATTGATGATGAGGAAATTCAAGAGACAGATTTTATTTGCATAAAAAACTGTAATGATTCTTTTAATTATAATAATCTTAAGTTTGAATTTAATACATACTCAAGAATCCAGTCAAGCCCAATACTACTCTACTCGACTTAGTTCTCTGTAATCCTATTCCAAATAAGAACAAAAGTCTTACAGTTAGTATCCATATTTCTTTTTATCTCACTATTGCTAGATTTTTCAGATTAATCTTGCTCAAAGCTAAAGATTTTTATGGTAATTAGATATAATTACAATGTCAATATATAATAAAAATTAAATCTTTGAGTGCATTGAGGGTCTGTGACCACTTAGACCCGTAACCACAGACTGGATAAATCAAGGGTTATTGGTTTCACTGCAGTTTGAACCTTGGGTGGCCAAGACCCTTACCGTTAGGCCAAGTCCTAAGGGTCTATTTATATATAACTTTGCCTACAAACACTTGGTGAAATTTTGGTGATAATAAGGATAGTGAAATGTTACTTTCCACTAAAATATCATGAACTTTTATCCATATTTTGTATCTTATCATATTCTATTATATATAAATATTTCAAAAGTACATTTGTCATATCACTTTTTATTTCAAGTTTTAATCTTATGATGAGAATATATAACTAGTAAGACAAGAAACTTTATCTCACATCAGAAGTAAGGGTTTTTGCCTTTTGGTGCTTGGATTTATACTAGAACCATAGTTTCTATTTTGCTATTAACTTTGGGGCCCTTATACCCCCCTAGCTTTAATAATGGAACAATAGGAGTTTGTATGTTGCGAATTGGTGTGGGTTAAAAAAACTTTTAATTCGAATTAAAAAAAAAGGGATTGACAAAATCTCAACCCAAATCAAACTATCATGTGTCAAACTGAAAATTTATTATTTGGTATAGTTTAAATTTATGTTTTGTATCTGATAAAATCATAAACTTAATTTTTTTTCGAATAAGAATACAGTTTTGTCATAATAAAAACTTTTAAATTATTTAATCCTTGAATTCACAAAAATCTTAATATATTGCATAAACTCTTTAAACTTCATTTAGAAAATCGGCCAAGGCATACCAATGGTTAATTTTATTTTTTTTTTAATCCCTTAGCAAAATCAAGTAAAATTATAGGAATGTTAAAAAAAAAAAAAACGTTTAGAAGCTTTAATGGGTCTTATAGAGGAAAACTATGTGACAATTCTATCATTCAATGACTAATTGCGAGAAAATAATAATAATAATATTAAATGACAAAGTTGCTATAATAGACATCGATTCGAGTAAATTCTTTTTTAGTATTTTGTAGTTTTTTTTATTCAATAGACTCACCCATCAAATAGGTTGTTTTACCATTAATTTTTAATAAATAATTAATTATATAGTTGAGAAAACAAGAAAAATCTTCTTCACACATCTCAACATTACAAAATTAGGTGTAAAAAGAATAATACCTTAATTAAGTATAAATCAAATGTGTGTTTGAACAAAAATTATTAAAGAGAAAAGAAATGATAAGGGAAATTCGATATCGATTTTAAAAGGTTTAAAAGAGTTAGAGTTAGATAAGGGTTGCAGGTTTACAGTATGATTTTACAATTTAGATCGATTTTTACGTACCTTTATCAAACAACGATCAAACCAATATAAAAAATGATCCAAAAATCATTTAAATAAATTTTGGAATTGTTTTTGAACCAACTAATCCAATCTAGTTTTAAATTTCGATTGAATAGTTGAATCAACTGATTTGATCCATGTTTCAAGTCATTGCTTATGTCATAAACAACATGATAACAAATATTTTTAACTTATTAGTCTTTAGCTTGGAATTTTTCTTGAATAAACTTTGGAATATGCTAATAGGATCAGGATGATATATTGACCCTGGAAGAAATTCCAAATCACAAACAACTCAAACACCATAACATCCAATCCCACCTTTCAATTCTCATTTTTCAGGCACAACTCTTGTCCATTAATAAGTGTCCTTATCCTCCTTTTGTGTCCAAAAGTTGGCCAAAATTCAACTGGGCCACTAGGCCCATTAATTTTCTACCGCTAAATGGCTTGGTGGGTTCCATCTTGATTTGGACATTGCCTTTATTTCTCTTCTTAATACCAAACTCATTTGAAGATTTAAATGGGAATTTTTCTCTGGTTGTCAAATTTGATTAGGATTTTGCCTTTAATTAGGTTTAATAATGAATGATTAGTGATTGGATTAGATACAATCACATTAATAAAAAATAAAAAAAAAAATTGGTTGAGATTTTCTTATCACATATAGTTAATATGTCTTATTCTGAGCATTTTTATTTATCTTTATCCGATTTTGATTCATAAAAAATATAATAAAATTATTTATCTTATATATTTGTAGTAAACATAAAAATTAATTTAGTCAAACCCGAGTTAAACAAAAATTAAATTATCAATTTCAAATTGATCGTTCTAGAATTGAAATCATCTCAAGTTAATATTTGTTCAAACTTGTTTCGGATAAAATCTAATTTTAATGTCCAACTCCCTTTTTTTTGATAAGCTAACATTGAACAAAGGGTTAGCCTTACCAGCCCCATTCTTAGGGCATTTTAAACCTGACTTTTAGGCACTTAACTAACATAATAAAAATGATAATATACAGATAATTTTAAAAATAAATTATTTAATAATGTTAGGTGATTCAATTTGTCTTTATTCTTTCATTTTCTGCCTGGAGGGGATGTCTATATACTAAAAAAAGAAAATGAATGTGAAGTTGGGTCCAACTGATGAAGCATTCTCAAATAATTGCCATCATTATTTGGATACTTTTTAGCACTTTATAAAAGGAAAGGCTAAAAGGCATCACTCTATGCCATGCTTTTGTGAGTTGTGCTCATGGAGGGGTCTGAATTTATCTTGGACCTATACAAACCTTATTTTTAATATTCTCTTATTTGATCCTAAATTTGTCGAGTTATTTCAATCTAACCTATCAAATTAGGAAAAACTTGAACCAATCCTTTAATCGAATTAGGAACTAGCTTGATTATTAAAACAATTATTCCAACTATTTCGATAAAGTGTTCAAAATTATTTAATAATTGAATTAAACTGGTATTCAAACTAAAAAACACATAAAAAAAAGGTTATTTGGAAAACTGATTCTATTACTAATTCAATTAAAATTAAATATAATAACAAAAAAGCAAAAGAAGAAATTACTTTATTTATTAGCTTCAATGAGCTGTTGTTGATCTACTTTATCGCACGTGTCCTACGTACTCCTTTCCGCACGTGTGAGTTCCTTGGACATTTTCCTTGGTCAATCCATGCACCAATCACATGCCTCCTTACAAAACTTTCCTTCTTTAGTTGAATATTTTAAAATTTTTATATATTTATTATTATTATCCACGTGGAATTTGGTTTCTATTTATCTAAAAAATATTATACCAAAAATTAGCATGTACACAGCGTATATGGCTGTACAATACTTAGTATAAGCAAATTAAATAATAAAATAATTGACAATATTTAGATATTAATAATTGATTATAGTAAGCAGTTTAATAATGATAATAATAATAATAATAAATCGCTTTAAAACTACAGACTGGTTCAGTCTTAAGCTTCTCTCCCACAATTATTTCTTCACACAAATCTCATTCTCCCTTCGTTTCTTCCTTCCTTCATCCAATTCAAATCCTCTCTCCTTTTCTTCTCATTTTCTCTTCATGGATCTCTATTGTGAATCGTCGTATTTTTTGTTTCTGGATTGAGATTGAAATTTGGCGAACGGCTTGTTAATTGAAATCGAATTTAAGATTGGGCTTTCTGTTTGTTTCCTGAGGAAGTGTGAGAAATCGCTGGAAAATTAGATAAGATTGGGAGTTTTTTTTTCCTATTTTTTCTTTTGTAGTTTTGAATCTCGTTGATTTGATAGAGTTTGTATTCTTGCTTGAGTAAAACGAAAGATTTGTAGAAGAATATCGAGGAAAAGCATAAGCTGTTGTGATTTATTATTGTTGTTGTACTTTCCTCCGTTTTTTGGAGAGCCAAAGAAGTCCGGAGAGGAAGTATGTTGGGAACTCAATTACAGTTCGGGCGTGTTCGTGGCGAGGATCGGTTTTACATGCCTGTGAAGGCAAGAAAGAATCAGAGTCAAACGAAGAAACAACAAGCAGTGTCAAAAGGTGGTGAAAATGAGAGCGTATCACCGAATAACACCAAAGACAGTGTTGTGAAGTCTTCCATTTCAAGTGACGTTTCAGTTTCTGTACCTGAACCGTCTATAGTCTCTGTTAGTAACCTTGATAGATTCTTGAAATTCACCACGCCTTCAGTGCCGGCATACTTACCTAAGGTTGATTTTAATTTAATAATTTTTAAGTTGCGGATTGTTTAATTTATATGTTAATTTGATTGCTGAGAAAATGCAGTAAAGATGAGGAAGTTCCAAGTTCATAAGATCAATGCAGTGGTAGAGATAAATTTTTTGATGAATTGTTTTGCTCAAATCTACATTCATAGAAGAATTTGAATCAGCTGATATGTGCTTTTCGTTATTTGCAGACATTAAAATTTTCGAAACTCTGCTTAGCCTGGCATAATGTGATTATTTGGCTTAATTAATATGAATTTATAGCCATGCACATATATGTCTTAGGTAGTTGTAAGCAGGGAATTTGTAGAAAGTGTGAGGCTGGCCTTTTTTTTTTTTTTCCCTTTTTATCCCTATGTTTTGTCAACTACTTTTATGGGTGTTGATTTTCTATCTTTACAGTTTCTGAAATTTTAGTAAATTGTGTTTTCTGTGTGTGTGTAGACCACAGTGAGAAGTTGGAGAACTTGTGATGGAGAGTTTCAGCCTTACTTCACATTGGATGATCTGTGGGAGTCCTTCAAGGAATGGAGTGTCTATGGGGCTGGAGTTCCTCTGGTACTGGATCAGAGTGATTGTGTTATTCAATACTATGTCCCTTATCTATCAGGAATCCAATTGTACAGTGAGTCTACTCAGTCAGCTGCTAAGTCAAGGTGCTAGTCTTATGTTATGTTGCTTTGTAGATTTATCATCTGATATGGACTTCAACTTTATGGATATGTTTTGTTTGAACGTCAGCTGCAACTATGGTTGGATATCTTTTTTGATATTTCCTGTGATTATAATGTCTTTTCTCATTGGTCTTCATAATATGGGTGATGGATGTATGGTTATGATTAGGTTTTCTGAACCTTTAATCATGATGAGTAATGCCTTGTGTTGTACAAGAATTATATTGGTTTTTCACTTTTTCTCCTAAGTAAGGGCTTGTTCAATTTATAAAATTGATTTCATTGAAATATTGCAGTATGCTTCTTGTTTAAAGGATAGATGTACGATAATTCTTTATACTCTTTTGCTTGCATGATGCTGCTGTTCTTTAAGGTGCCATTTGTTTAATCGTGTTTCTGAATGGATTAATTTTAATTTAATTTCTGATCAGTCAAAATAGCAAAATTTATAATTAATTTAATCAGTTTACATATGTTGCCTAGTTTACGAAACTTTGTTCCATTTAGTCATCTTTCACAAAGTGTAGCTGTCTGAGTTGTGACTTACATGAACTCCAATGCTGGATCTTTTGTTTTGTGTTTATCTAGTCCTTTATTTATCAATTAACTTTGGACTTTCTTCTTCATGCAATCACTATCTCTGGTTGCATTGAGTTCAGACAAGGTGCGTTTCAAGTTATAGTCTACAACCAAATTCATTGTCTTGGAGACTTGCTTCTCAGTGTCCCCAATTTTCTGTATGAAGAAGAATACTTCATAGATTAGTTTTCAGTTTCTACCTGAAGGGTGAGAAGTGAGAAAAATCTATTTTATTACATGTAATGTTGAGAATTTATGCAAATTATATTCTGTTTAAAAGGTATAGGAAACTGAAGTAATACAAAAGTGTTCATACGTATATTGGCATCATTGTTAGAAGTTTCCAATGCCGAAAGATGTAGTCCCTTTTCTCTTGAATAGGTCCGAAAAAATCAGAATGTTTTTTAGTTATGTAAAGAATCTACTGGAAAACATATCTAATAGATGAGTTGGCAAACTGAAGATTCAATCATGACACCAGTAAGCTTTTGAGTTTTCGAGTATTAATTTTGAGATAGATATAATAAATTGTTGAATTTCGATAGTTGGCAAGCTCTTGCGGGTTGTATGAGATCTGATACTAAGTTGCTTGATGGGTGTGAATTAATTGGAATCTTAAAATAGCTTGTATTATACTCCTTTCAGGAATCTTGGAGAAAATTTGGAGACTTAGTTTGTGGAGATAGGAGAAATTGAATAATAGCTCTCTTTTGTGGCCTTAAATCATGTGTTGTTGGCATTGGAGTAATCTTAGGGGTGCAAAAGTGTAGATTCCCTTGGTGACAAGTATATAGATGCCCCGAATGATGTACACATACACTTGATCTGTCTTTTTTGTCTCTTCATTTGGTAGATAAAGTGATTAGAGTGTATTCTCTTGCTGCTAATGCAAATATTTATTACAAGAAAATTGTTCAAACTTGAAATTTGAAATTTATTTTTTTAGTTGCATAGCCATCACTGTTAATAAATGCTTGCTATTTTAGTTTTCTCATATCCCCTAATGCTAGAACTGGAGGAATAATTGATGTTAAATGATTATGATTGGTTCAAAGTCACTGTTGGACAGTAGAATATTTGTTTATATTTCCATAGTTTTTACTTTGAATGATTGCTTCTTGAGCTACAATATGGCTAAAAAATTGGTTTTTATTTTAATCTTTCAAATATGGTATTATATTTGCTTTTATTGTGCTGCACTTGTAATCCTGTGAATAAGGATATCTTATGATTTCTAATACTTTGATGAAGCATCTTCAATTGTGGTGGTTTAATCAAATTCAGATTAAAGTAAGCAAGTTCCCATGTAGTACTTGATTATATAGGTTTCATTTTTATTGTGTATGTCATAGTTTATTATATTATAACCAAATTTGACTTGATTATATGGCCAGGCATGCTGTAGAGGACAGTGATGGTGAGTACTACAGGGACTCGAGTAGTGATGGAAGCAGTGATTATGAATTTGAGAGGGGCACAAAATTTTCAAGTGTGTGGCAGGGTCACTATAATCTAACAAACGATATTCCTTCTAGAATAGGCAGTTTGTCATTAAGTGATGAAAACAATGCAATGCAAGAAGGCTTTTCTAGTGATGATGGTGAAACTGGGAGTTCTCAAGGCCACCTTTTGTTTGAATATCTTGAGCAAGATACTCCTTATAGCCGTGAACCATTAGCTGACAAGGCATGTTATTTGCACATTTCTTTATTATTTGGTAAATTCTTGTCCGACTTTTATGTCACTTACCTTATTCTGTTTGTCATATCAATTGTGATAGATATCAGATCTGGCATGCCTATTTCCTGGTCTGAAGACATTAAGAAGTTGCGATTTGCTGCCTGTCAGTTGGATAGCTGTGGCATGGTAGTATTAGTGTGATCAATAAAATTATTTGCTGTGCATAACAGATGGATTTATTTCCCGACATTGACTTTTTGTAGGTATCCAATATACAGAATACCTATGGGGCCAACTTTAAAAGATTTGGATGCTTGCTTTCTGACATACCATTACCTTTCCACGCCTTTGCGAGGTAATATTGACATGAAAGTTGTGTGGTTGATAGGAATGATAGTTTATCTAAATCTTTCAACTCCCAAGCCCATTTCTTACTAATTTGACCTTGGCCTGATAGCTATGTAATGAATCTGAACTTCATCTCACAAAAACAACAAAAGTAAAATAACAGAAAATGATCAGAGAAACCGAACTGGTTACCTTGGCCTTGATTGATGAAAGTCTGACCTAATCTCAGTTCTAGTTTGACCAACTTAATTAGTGTAATTAATATAAAATTTTCTCAAAAGAAAAAACTTAGAAAACAGTATCATAATAGTAATTTATGTGCCCTTGATCACCTCATATCACATACTGTACTTTTTGGTGCTGCCATTTAGTATTCAATTACATCTTACATATTGTACTAAATGGATTGTGATAACGTATTGTCTCATGTTATATATCAAACTGAAATTTAGGAGGTATGAATCTTAACAATTGACATGAAGATTTATCTGTAATATGATTATTTATTGTTGCTATTGATAAATGATTTGAGGTTTTAAAATTTCAATGTTGGCAAATTGTCAGTTCTTCAGAGGAAGAAGGAACTTGCTTTTACTCTTTTGAGCCCGATGATTTGCTGTATCATCAGTGACATCTTTATTGTGCCATTAGGAAGCTGCAAATTTTAATTATCGTTTTCCATTCCAAGGCATTTTACTACTTCGTGGCTGTTGAAATACACGTTAATTTAAAACTTTATATACTTTAGCATGTCTTTCCATGTGTGTGGCTCAGTTTAGTAAAAAGGTTTGTTGCATGCAATTCAAATAGACTCAGCCTGCCTTCTTGTGATATTATATGATGAATTAGACTATTCCTTATTTTTGCAGGAAGCGGAACTAGCCAGGCTCCAGTCATGATCAGTCCTAGTGACTTTGACAATGTCCCAAAGATCTCCATACCTATTTTTGGAATGGCATCGTACAAATTCAAAGGATCAATGTGGACACAAAATGGAGAAAGTGAGCATCAACTAGCAAATTCCCTCATGCGGGCAGAAAAATGGTTGAGACGGCTTCACGTCAACCACCCAGATTTCCAGTTCTTCACTTCGCATGGAATGTACCACAGGTGATATGGGTGATTATTAATTGCATGGAATATTTATGCTCTGTTAAAGAAAAAAAAAATCATGCTCATTAAGTTGGCAAACTGAGATTTAAGTGCCTATAAGTTTCGGCGATAAAGATGGCATAATACTTGCAGGAGTTTTTATGATTTGGATTTCCTGTTAATGTTCACAATTTAAAAGAAAAAAAAATTATAAAGAAGTGAATGTGGAAAAAATAAAAACAGAAAAAGAAATGAGTAGAAGAGTGGAAGCTCATGGCATCGGAGGAAGCCATAAATTATAGAGAAGTTGGTAGAGGGGTAGTGCTAGTAGATAAGCAAGAAATGGAAGTCAAAAGAGATCTGAGACAAGCAAAAACCAGTATGTCTGCCAATTTGAATTAACTTTAAGTTTTATACGTTAATGTTATGGTGAGAGGTAAAAAATAGTTATATTTATAGGTTTCCTTGGGAATTTAAGTTCTCTGTATATTAGGCTGGTATGGTATCCCCCCTCCTTTGATGTACTAACTTCTTTGTTGTTCAATAGTTGATACCAGAAGAAATAAAGAAAAAGAAAAAAAACAACTATTTAGTTGCTACCTTCAATTTCTTATGTTATAGACTATGGCTTCTTGCACGTGTTTCCTTTTCTCTTGATTAAATGGTAAATTAAAATTAAAAGATGCTCCATAGCTAAGTAGCTAGCGCTGGTACGACCCATTCACAAAATGTGTCTTGTCGGGTTATGTTATGTCCATTCGTTCTTAAGATAGATACACATAATAAATATTATATATATATATATATATATATATACATATATATATTTTAAAGTTATAGAATTTAAAATATTTTTTAAATTGAATTTGAATTGGATGTTCTTGTCTCATACTTAAGTTTAAGCTCAAAACAAGAGCTTCCATAGCAAGTTTTGCATTAATATAAGCCCAAAGGACTTATTCCCACCCATAGTTTGAGGTGAGGACAAAGTGTCATCCCAAGATTTCAAAAACTCACTCCCATCTTTGGATAAAATTTAATATTAAATATAATAATGGATAGTAATTATTTAGGGGTAATTTTGTCATTTTGAGATTAAATTTTTATAAAATAATAAAATAATTTTTATATAAATATAAAAATTTAAAAAATATTTTAAAATATTTAAAATTAAAAAAGAAGCAACCAGCCACCGCCGTCGATATTGATGATGGTGGTCGTCACTAACAAAGTCAGATAGTCGTTTTCGGTTACCTGGTTCCAGGGGAGGCCAGATCTGACCTCTCTATTCGACAGAGGCGGTCAGATCTGGCCACCTTCAATTTAGGCGGAGGTGGCCAGATCCGACCACCTCTGTCAGCAAAATCAGTTGAAAACGGTCGAAAAGGATCGATCTTGGTTCCACTAGTCGTTTTTGACATTTCTTTTTATCGGAGACGGCCAGATCTGGCCACCTCCACTGAACGGGGAGGCCAGATTTGGCCTTTCCTGGAACTAGATGGTCAGAAACAACCACTTGGCTTTGTTAGTGATGACTACCGTTGTTGGCACCGACGACGGTGGTTGGTTGCCTGTGTTTTAATTTTAAAAATTTTAAAATATTATAATTTTTTTTTAAAAAAATTTATACTTAAAAATTATTTTGTAATTTTATTATAAATTTTTAATTTTTAAAAGGGTATTCTAGTAATTTTATTATAAAAATTATTAAAAATATTTTCAAGGGTGGGAGATTGAGTTTTTAAAAACTTAGGGATGACACTTTGTCTCCGCCTCAAACTATGGGTGGGAACAAGTCCTTTGGCCTTAATATAACTGTGTGAATAAAATATTATTTAATTCATTTTTTGTGTATGATTTTAGAGCTTGATTTAAATATATAATATTTAGCTCAAATTTATTCAAATTAATATATGTTAGGCCAAAGGACTTGTTTCCACTCATACTTTGAGGCGGGGGCAACTTCCCACCCACTAACTCTTAAAAACCCAAAATCTCATCTACCAATCAAATTTAATATTAAATATAATAGTAAACAGTAATTATTCAGAGGCATTTTTCTCTTTTTAAGATTTAAATTTTATAAAATAATAAAATAAATTTTATATAATATAAAATATTAAAATAATTTTAAAAGTTCAAAATTTTAAAAAAATTTAAGCAGCCACTACCACTGATGTCGGCAGTGATGGCCGTTGATAACAGAACTAGATGGTCGGTGGTTCCAGGGGAGTCCAGATATGGTCGCCTTCAGTTTTGGAGGAGGAGGTTAGATCTAGCCGCCTCCAGTTTTGGAGGAGGAGGCTAGATTTGGCCTCCTCCGTCAGATCTGGTCACTGAAAACGGTTGTAAAGGGTCGGTATTGGTCTCAATAGCCATTTTTGATCATTTTTCTCGACGAAGGAGGTCAGATCTGATCTCCTCCTCCAAAACTGGATTGGTCGCCTCCACTGAACGGAGAGGCCAGATTTGACCTCCTTTGGAACCAGGTGGCCAGAGACAACTATCTGGTTTCGTTATCAGCAACCACCATTGCGGGCATCGGCAGCGGTGGTTGCTTAAACTTTTTTTAAATTTTAAATTTTTTTAATATGTTTTTAAATTTTTTTATATTTAAAAATTATTTTATAATTTTATTATAAATTTTTATTTTTTAAAGGACATTTTAGAATTATAAAAAATATTTGAATTTTGGTTGGAGGGTGGGATTCTGGGTTTTTAAAAGTTAGTGGGTGGAAAGTGTTTCCGTCTCAAACTATGGGTGGGAACAAGTCCTTTGGCGTATATGTTATTATTAAATTATCATAATGTCGGATCATATTATTAATTTGATAAATATACCCCAAATGGGTAAGTCAGCACCAAGCCGTAACGCACCCCGAGCCCTTTGGAAGCAATTTAATCTTTTTCTCTTTTTGTCTTTTCTCGGCGTCAATCCATGAATGAAGAACAAATCCGTTAAAACTTCAAAGCTGGACCCGCTTTCTCCGCGATAAAATGGCGAAACGTAAACAAGCCCGAGAAAACAAAATAAATCTCCTGAGAAATTTAAAACTAGCCGTTGGCGACTTAATTCAAATCGCACTACTCATAAACAGCTTCTCATTTCCTTTCATGAAGACAAAACCGAAGCCTTCCTTTTCACTCTCTCTCTCTGTGTTTCACGCTTCATTGCCGAGTCCATTTCTCTTCCCTGTGTGCTCACAAGCTCACTGTTCAGATCTGGGCCTTACTCAGATCGCCGTTTCACTGGATTCTTTATGTGAGTATAGAAGTTACAGTTTTGTTAATATTTGATTCTATTAATTTATTTTCCTTTTAGAGGAAAGTGGGAAATGGAACATTCCATTTATTATAAAACTCTTTGTTTATGAATTTTCCTTTTAGAGAATTTTTTCTGTCAATCATTTGCAGCAATTGATTATTCTTGAATTTTGGAGACTATGCAGCTATTTTTAACTAGATAACCTAGGGAAGAAGATGACGGCGAGAACTCCAGGAACCCCAGCTTCAAAGATAGAAAAGTTAACACCAGTGCCGACTCCTGGGTGCCCAAAGCCTAGGGAAGAGAAGATTGTAGTTACTGTAAGGTTAAGGCCTCTAAACAAAAGGGAACAGTTAGCTAAAGACCAAGTGGCTTGGGAGTGTGTAGATGACCACACTATTCTGCATAAACCACCACCTCAGGAACGTGTGCCCCAACCGGTTTCTTTTACATTTGGTGAGTTGCAGGGCCCTGAATTAAGGATTCGGTAACGTCACCAGGATTTTGGATCTGGCTAATTTTATTGATTATTGGTTTTTTGGTCTCACAGATAAAGTATTTGGGCCTTCCTGTCTAACTGAAACTGTATATGAAGGAGTAAAGAATGTTGCTTTGTCTGCTTTAATGGGCATTAATGGTGATGAACTGGTAACCTTATTTGAACATGTTCGTTAGTTGACTTTTACCAAATTAATTTAAGTACTTTTGGTTTATTGCAGCTACCATATTTGCATATGGGCAAACCAGCAGTGGGAAGACATATACCATGAGAGGAATAACAGAGAAAGCTGTTAATGATATCTACAACCATATAATGAATGTGAGATTTATTAGAATCTAACGTCTGTTGTTTCTCCTAATTTGGTTGATAGACAATGAAGATAGGATTTTTAAAATCTGATTCAATAATGAGACTGATCCTTCAAGAAAAAGGTTGCATGGTTTAAGCTGATATGTATGTTTTTTTTTTTTTTTTTTGGGTATAAATCCAGAACCCAGAGAGAGATTTTACAATTAAGATTTCTGGGCTAGAAATCTATAATGAGAATGTTAGGGACTTGTTAAATTCAGAATCTGGCCGCAATCTCAAGCTTCTAGACGATCCAGAGGTATTGCTTCTATAAGTTTTTTTTACTTGTTCTATTGTATCGCTTATGATTGTAACTTTTATCTTCCCTTTCCTAATTCCTAGCATTCAATTGTATTTTTTTACAATCTTTGTTTACAGAAAGGTACTGTGGTCGAGAAATTAGTGGAGGAAAGAGCAAATAATGATCAGCACTTAAGGCATCTGATCAGTATTTGTGAAGGTTATTTGTGAAGCTCTTGTTTGGATTTGAATCAGCTTTCTTCTCAAGAATGTGCTAAGTAGTTGACTAATTATTAATTTGTATATTGTAGCCCAAAGGCAAGTTGGTGAAACTGCCCTAAATGACACTAGCTCTAGGTCACACCAAATAATAAGGCTGGTAAGCTTTATGGATTATTATGTGTGTTTCTAAATGGAGATCACAATTTCGCCAGAATAACTCATTGTGAGGTTTTGGATTGAAAATGCAGACTATAGAAAGTACTCTCCGAGAAAATTCAGATTGTGTGAGATCTTTTGTTGCAAGCTTGGTGAGAAATCATGAAATTTTCAACTTTCTTTCATTCTTTTGTATTATTATGATCTTTTCTGATCATTACTGTTGGATCAATGACTTGCAGAACTTTGTGGATTTAGCCGGAAGTGAACGAGCCTCACAGACACATACAGATGGCACTAGGCTTAGGGAAGGCTGCCATATTAACCTTAGTTTGATGACTCTGACAACCGTAATCAGAAAGCTCAGGTTAGGATCTTCCATTGAAATTTTCTGTTCTTCTAGTTGATAAAAATTGAGTGAAGGTAATGGAATGAGAATTTTTCTAAGATGCTGTAAAAAATTGATATTATATTTTTGAAGCAATTAATTGATTTCCTTTTTGTCTTGGTGAACTGGTTGTTATTTGTAGTGCTGGAAAAAGAAGTGGCCATATTCCCTATCGAGACTCGAAGCTTACTCGTATATTACAACACTCCCTAGGTGGGAATGCACGTACTGCAATCATATGCACTTTAAGTCCTCCTCTAAGCCATTTTGAGCAATCTCGAAATACTCTCTTATTCGCCACCCGAGCAAAGGAAGTGACAAATAATGCACATGTGAACATGGTATTGCTTCACTATTCTTACCTGGTAGTAGTGTTTTTTATGAATTGCAAATAACGCTTTGAGTACTAACTTCAATATTTTTTACTGAAAATTTTATTAGGTTGTTTCAGATAAGCAGCTAGTGAAACATTTGCAGAAGGAAGTAGCAAGACTGGAAGCAGAGCTGCGCACACCTGATCCATCAAGGGAAAAGGATCTGAAAATTCAGCAGGTCGGATTTCCTTGCTGGTTTGGCCTGATTCTGAGCTAAAAGAGAATAACAAATTTTATTACTTAAGTTCTTTTTGTCTTATTACAATCTCTAGATGGAGATGGAAATTGAAGAACTAAGACGCCAAAGAGATATGGCGCAGTCCCAGGCGGATGAGTTGCGTAAGAAACTCCAGGAGGATGAGCAGGTCTCTCTCTCTCTCTCTCCCTCTCTGTGTATCTCAGGCTCTCTCCCCTTCTCCTGGTCAATTGCAACTGTTCATTTTTGTATAATAATGATACAGGCTCCAAACCCAGTAGAGTTGCCCTGCCCATCAGTGAGGAAGTGTCTCTCCTACTCTGATGCATTGTTACTGAAACTTGATGGCAAGGAGCTTGGCTGTGGCGAGAAAACAAGGAAAGCAATTCTAAGGCAGTCTATGAGGCAATCATCAGCTGCTCCTTTCACTCTGATGCATGAGATCCGCAAGCTTGAACACCTTCAAGAACAGCTTGGAGAAGAAGCAAATCGAGCTCTTGAAGTGCTACATAAGGAAGTAGCTTGCCATAGACTGGGTAACCAAGATGCAGCTGAGACAATTGCTAAGCTACAAGCAGAAATAAGGGAAATGCGTTCTGTTCGGTCAGATCCAGAAGAAGTTGAAGTTGGAAGTGTAATTGCTCCTAATAAGAGTGTTAGTGCTAACCTCAAGGAAGAAATAACAAGACTTCATTCACAGGGAAGCACCATTGCAGATCTTGAAAAGCAGCTGGAAAATGTTCAGAAGTCTATAGATAAACTAGTAATGTCTCTTCCAAGCAATAATATTCAACAATCTGATGGGGAAGTGATTCCCAAGTCCAAGAGTCAATCAAAGAAGAAAAAATTGCTTCCTTTAGCTGCAAGTAATGTTGTCAATCGGCAAAATTTTATAAAATCTCCTTGCTCTCCTCTATCAACATCCCGGCAAATTTTGGAGTCTGAGATTGAAAATAGAGCTCCAGAGAATGATGACATTGTGTCCAGTGGGAATCTGCGAGAATTTGAGAAAGAAACTCCCACAAGGAGTGAGGAAGGTGGAGATGTATCATCAAAGGAAGGTACTCCAGGTTACCGGCGTTCAAGTTCAGTTAATATGAAGAAAATGCAGAAGATGTTTCAGAATGCAGCTGAGGAGAATGTAAGAAGCATAAGAGCATATGTAACAGAACTAAAAGAACGTGTGGCAAAACTGCAATACCAAAAACAGCTACTTGTTTGCCAGGCATGTAGTTGCCTTCTTGTAAACATCAATTTATTCTTGCATTTTCATTCCATATACTGAAGGAACTGCATTTGTGATGCCTCTAGGTGCTTGAGATGGAAGCAAATGAAGCAGCTGGATGTAATTTGGAGGACGAAGAGAATATAATTGATCCACAGGAACCCCAAGTTGCATGGCATATAACTTTTAAGGAGCAGAGGCAGCTTATAATTGAGTTATGGGATGTGTGCTTTGTTTCTATTGTTCATAGGACACAGTTTTATTTGTTATTTAAGGGAGATCCAGCTGATCAAATATACATGGAAGTGGAGCTTAGGCGCTTGACTTGGTTGCAGCAGCATTTGTCAGAACTAGGAAATGCAAGTCCAGCTCATGTGGGAGGCGAACCCACCATCTCTCTTGCATCGAGGTAATAGTCTTCTCTTGTCAGAAAATTTATTGGAGAAGGAATATCCATGTTTGACTATTTTGTTCTTTCTCTGCAGTATTAGAGCATTGAAACGTGAGAGGGAGTTCCTTGCCAAGAGGGTGACCTTGCGTTTGACCGAGGAGGAGAGAGATTCATTGTATATTAAATGGAATATCCCACTCGAAGGAAAGCAGAGAAGGCTGCAGTTTGTAAACAAGCTCTGGACAGATCCTCATGATGCCACGCATGTACAGCAAAGTGCTGAGATAGTGGCAAAGCTTGTAGGATTTTGTGAAGGTGGCAACATGCCAAAGGAGATGTTTGAGCTTAATTTTGCATTACCAACAGACAAGAGGCCATGGATTATTGGCTGGAACCCTATTTCAAACCTTCTACATTTGTGAGAAACTACTTTCTTTTTTTTTTCCCGCTTTTTTTGTAAGTATTTCCCATTTTGTACATGTGAATGAATCCAGAGGTCTTCTCCAATTTCTATTTCTTTTCATCAAGGTGTGACTGATGGGAACATTAGTTCTTTCTGTAATCTTCAAATTCAATAATAGAATTCAATTCATTTGTTTTTTCATCTGAAATCTTCATCTATTCTCCTAGATTCTGAGGATTGTGCTTGTGCAAACTTTACTAATATGCTTCACATAATAAGGAAGAAATGCATTGGATCTTAAGTTTATAGACAGAAATCAGCAGGATCTAACAAGTCAATCTTTTGCATTCAATATAATAAGAGATACTTGCGAGGACACCGATAATTATATCTGATTATGAAATACTACCATTGCAACGACTAGTTATAAATTATACAACAGAACCACACCAGAGACTAACATTGCTGACATGAGACACCATGACTCAACTACACTTTCCACATTAAGATATAGCACCACACCAGACTTATAGAAATAAAATTCATCTTAATTTCTCTCAGCATTTTCTTCTCTTAAGACTATGTAGCAAGATGTAGGCATTGCTGAAGACAGATGGAGAGAAACAGGACCTTCAAAGGTTATACATGGTGATGAATCTAGCACTTTGGGAAGGGAGTGCCACAAGTGCTGGCAACATTCCTAGCATTTGGACTGTTCACAAACTTCCTCAGGTTTGGGTTCTTGAGGTACTGGCAAAGACAGGGCTTTTGCTCCTTGATCTTGCTGCAGCATAGTTGAGATGGTGGAGTTTTAGATGTGATGGCACTCACACAGGCGCTCAGCTGTGTTGGGCTGCATGTCACTGCCATTGAAACCTGTGCTTCAGCCATAAGTACCAGCACTAGAAGACTGCAAATTGCCGCATATGAGGACTTCATTTTCACTAAGTTTGGCTGGTTTAATGCTCAGTGTTTGTGAGATTGGTGCCATTTGGCTTGGTTTCCATGCTAATTTATAGGTGGGAAAGCGGTGAAAAGCAGGAGTGTAAGGCATTTTCATACCCTTTCACTGTTGTTTGCTCTGGTAAACAAAGTAAAAGCAACTGATAAAACCCTGGAATATGGCCCCACAGATCGGCGCATCGTTATTAAGAAAGGAATATATATATATATAAATATATATGTTGTCTCTTTGACTACATATACAGAAGCTACCATGCAAGTCAATAAAATTCTTGATTCAAAGATATCAAATTCATTTGTTACTTTATCTAATGAAGCTTGAAAGATTACGAGAAGTTTGATTGTTTGTTTTGAGTTAGGTACTGGTAAACTTTACAAACAACTAATACCAATTTGTTAAAAACCAAACACATAGATTTTGAGACAATCAATCTGCATTAATTCAACCAGTTTTACAATAAACTAAACAATAACAAAAAGGAGAATGAACAATTAACAATTTCCCCTTCTAGATTGGCTTTTGAGAGAACAAAATCTCTTCGGAATTGGTCTAGCTATTTGAGAGGTTAGACTTTTTCCACTTCCATTAACTTTTGAGAGTTCAGTTCTCTCCTTCAATCAGCCAAAAACTGTCTGAATATAACCCAATTTTTCGCCTCTCTCTTTCCCCAATCCCTCCCTTACTCCTATCCCTTTCATAACTGTTCAGTTACCCATTTCGCAACTGCCCACTTTCTGCCTAAACGTGAGCCTTAACATTTTGTAAGAGAACAAGGATTGGAACTCCCGAATTTTGGTGTCGAAAATTAAGTTTTTCAATTAGAAAGCTCCTGATTTTTTTTTTTTAATTAGAATTAGACATATTTTTGTTTTAGTTTGGTTGCAGGCTACTTGATTTGTTAAATGCACGCCAGCATCATAACAAGAGTGGTGCTATAAGCATTAACTCAGTAGCTTATCATAACAAGTCTGCACTCAAATAATATGCTTCTATTACTCTTTATATTATTGGGTGACACCCCAAGAGCTAACTGAAGGACAAGATTTTTTCTCACTCTTATACACTTGCATCCAACGTTAACCTTCTTTTAATTAGGAGACTAGAGAGTAAATAGGCTCAATGTTTTCTCGTTTGACCTTCTGAAAAAAAGATTTTACTAAGTGAAAATTATACAAATTGATTGGTTATGACACCACTTTTTATGCCTATTAACTCAAGAGGTAAAAAAATTTTTCACACTTATGTAGTCACATTGAACTTAATTCCTAATCAACGTGGGATATTTAACACATCATAATCCTGTGATCACTAAATTAACTTAATAAAAGTTTCCTTCTAGCAAGCCTGCTACATCCACCATCATTAGCCTGAGGTAAACAATGATTAATTAAGGTAGCCCAATTAAGCATGAAAGTGTAGCAAAGACCACATCTCTATCACCAAAGTATCGGAGAGAAAATAATTAGATCATTCCCTTAGATTGCAGTGCATGGAATTGTGGTTCCCACTTTGACACACTGTGTTGCTTTCGGTGATATTGCATTGCACAACTTCACATGTTCTCATCAATAATTTGACCTGCAGTTTTGAGATTTATATAATCATCATTTGTAATCATTCAAGCTCATGATATGTCTTTGTATAGTTTTTTCACTGAAGGAGTATTCCAAAATTATAAGTTCATGAATTTGGCTATGATGGTAGAGATTGAGAAGCTCAAAACCATAAAAACCATATTTCAGGAGTCTATACTTTTTGACGTGAAATCGAATCCCAAACCTTACACTTGGATTGCAACATATGGACCTTATGGTTAGGATTGGGACTAGTCAACTTCAATTTTCTTATCGATAACAACATCAATTCCATTGCTCAAGACTTCGCAGTTTTTTTTTCTGCACTAATGAAAATTAGTAAAGAATGCATTCTTTTGGCTTTGTAGTTGCCTCGACGCTAAGTATCTTTCTCCCTGCGTATGACATAAAGGATGTCAAAAGTTTGGGTAAAAGACAAGCAAATCTGTGAAACATCCTGAGATCCCTTACTATCAGTTATATAGTTCCATGTTTTTTTTTTTTTTTAAATACATATTTTTTGATCTATAAGATTTGAGAAAAGTTGATAACCCTGTTCAATGATCAGACCATTTGACCAAGCATGAGCTCTCATCCGGTAAATCGAGCTTAAACTTAAACTCACAAACTTAAGCTCTGGCTGAAACTCTTTTTTTTTTTTTTTTTTTTATGTTAAAAAAAACTCAAACAAACTAAACTCGAATCCAACCTTTACTCCATTATTTTTCGACATTCTCCACTTTTTTTTTTTGGTTTTAAAGTAAAGTGCTTGACATCATGATGTGGGCCAATAATAAATCATGCCAATCTTAACTTTTAATCTTCACACTTGTTGAGTAATGTTCGATAGTTAATAACTTTACCCAAAGACTTTGCTTTATCAAAAGTGGCACCACAATTATTAGCATGTTTTAACTACATTCTGCTCGTTCTTCTACACATTTCTGCAACTCCTCCTCATTGGCATTTCCTCTATTGATGGTCCAGTGAAGTTTCTATTTGTAGTTCCAGGATTACAGAAAAATCCTTGTTGCTACAAGCCAATCAAGGGTAAAATAGTTTGAGTTTTTAAATTGTTAAAAAATGTTTTAAGTTATAAAGTTTAAAAATAAAATCTTATAAACTTTGTCTAAAACAAATAATATTTTGAGAGTAGATTGAGTTATTGGACCAAAAATGTTATAAAACCAATAAGTGTTGCTTGATTTATTGTCATATCATTCTCTGTATGATGCTTCATTGATCTTTATTTTTTACATAATTAGGGTTTAATTACGAAAAGTAATTGGTGAATGTACCAACAAAACAAAGAGACCTAACTTTTCTTATTCAAGATAAATAGTTAGGTTTCTATCACCACCAACCAGTTCACTGTGTTGGATCTTAGATCTGACTTTATATATTTTATTTTTCTTGCCTTTTTTTTTTTCCTTTAAATAAAAGGCATGTGATGGCTAAATTGGATTTTGTGTTCCCAGATGGGAAAGTGTTGAGCCATTTAGACCTGGCAAATTTAACCAAATTAGTCTAACTTCACATGCCAGAGTATTATTCTTACCTTGAAGAGAAATTTTCCAGTTTTTCTACATATATAATTTTACAATATTATGAGGAATCCATAAAAGGATTTTCCTATAAGAACAACATATGACATCTCAATATATTTATAGAAAAAAATTCGCTCACTAGTATTAAATGTCATTAGTAGTTTGCTAAGCAAACTAAAGAGGATGTGGAATCAATAAAACAAACAATCATACTTATCAGTAAAGAGAAGGAATATGTGCGATTTATTTTGGTTAGAAACTTTTAAATTAACCATGGGTTAATTTGATTGAGAAACTCAACAAATAACCCTATATGGGTTGGCCCAAGTGGTAAAGATCAAGGTCATCCAAGTGGCCAAGGTTCAAGTTATGGTGAAGGTCCGTTCCATGGTTAAGGGTCTATGTAGTCACGGGTAAGACTGAAACTTGAGCTCAAAGCTTAACGAGACAAGTTGAGCTTCTTAATGAGCTCTTTAACAAGATTTTTAAAATATGTCATTAAAATGACAATAGTAAAGAGAAAGAACATACATAATTTATTCTTATTTACCCCAAACAAGACTATGTCCAATAGAAACTTCTTAACTAATCATGGGTTAATTAGATTGGGAAACTCAACAAATAAACTATATGCACTAGAAACCATTAAAGAATATCTTTTCTCCAAACCTATAATTAAAGTTGCAATAATGGTTCTGTAACTCTTACCTCCAAACACATACAGCAAAGTTAGAACTTTTGATGCTGCACTAATTTACATGCTTGCAAACCCCACAAATCAGAGGCCTGCATTATTATTAACCTCGAGCATGGTCGATGAACAGATTAACCCATTGACAGCTAACAAATCCAGTATCACCAAAGCAAGCCAGTTTTCTGCAGATAATTTTGTATAGTTGGCATTAATGAAGTCAAAAAAAAATGACAAAAATGTCATCGATATTTTGTTCGTTTTCAACTAGATAATAATAAGATAGTAATATACTGTTGGCCCCAATATCAAGTTCAGGCTCTCATAAAGCGAAAGGCATTGAAATTCAAGTACATATAGTATAATCATGGAATAGGTCCAATATAGTCAAAAGAAGATATCAAACTTCAAAGAATCTTCGAGATATGATAGGTGACATGCAAAATATTTCTAGGGTCCAGCAGGATTAATTGTGAAACAATGGTTAGAAAGGCCACCTGGGGTTTCCAAAAACTTAAGGACGAACTTATTCCATGGTTAAGTTTTCCATACCAAAATTTTGAAAAGTGCTGATAGCGCTAACATGTCACTGTTAAGAATGGCCAATTCAATGTGATATAATAGTGTACAAATCTGATCTTTATGTAAGTGATGCTAATGCTCATAAACAGTGACTTGAGCCAATTTGTGAAGTAAAACTACACAGATGTGAACTTAGTCTACACCTGTCAAGAACACCTGGAAGTTTTTGGCAATTCACTAAACCATTCACCAGATTCTTCTATACAAGTTTTTACAATTTGTATGCATGCATTGATATACCTATCGTCCGAATCCCACCTCATAGGTAAAGTGAAAGCCAATGCAAATTTTTCAAAACTTTAGATGTATTAACCCAACTTTTGAACCCTTGATTTTTTCAAGAGACTGAGGAAAATTTGATCTATGAGTTTTATCCAAAAAGTCAGATTAGATAGCTATTTAAAAGTGGTCTTAGGTAGTATGTAGTTTCAGAGAAATAAAATGCAGAAGCTGAAAAATTAACTTGGAAAAGTCTGATTTTATTGAACTTCAACTTTAAATTTATACAAGTGCAGCAGAACTAAATTATAAAATAAAAAGCCAAAAAATCTGCTAACATGCCTAAGAAATAGCCACAACCAATAACCACTTTCATAAAAAAATATTTCCTAAAGACCAGCTAAAATGCTAAAGACTAGGACTCCACTTGTAACTAAAAAATGCAATCAGCTCCTGAGACACTATCAACATCTCCTCCTGAATCAGGAGCTGCAAACTCCTAGCCTTTCTCTGAGAAATTCAAATCTGTTTACATGAAGTGATTTAGTAAAAATGTCTGCCACTTGATTTTCTGTTCTGCAGTAGACTAACATCACTTCACCATTTTTCTGCACTTCCCTTAAGAAATAAAACTTGATATTGAAGTGCTTAGTCCTTCCATGAAACACTGGATTTTGAGATATAGCTATGGCAGCTTGATTATCCATAAATATCTCAGTGCTTTCTTCCTGTTCTTGTTGCAGATCCACCATAATTTTTCTTAACCACAATGCTTGATTAACAGTAGCAGTTGCTGCTACGAACTCTGCTTCAGCAGTTGATTGTGCCACGATTTCTTGTTTCTTTGAGCACCATGAAAAACAACCTGATCCAAAGGTAAAACAGTATCCAGAAGTACTTTTCATATCATCAATTGACCCAGCCCAATCACTGTCAGAATATCCATGAAGCTTGAAATTCTGACTTTTCTTGAACTTGATTCCATAGGTTAGAGTTCCTTTGAGATATCTAACCACTCTTTTAGCAGCCATCATGTGTAATTCACTAGGACAATTTAAAAATCTAGATAAAACACTTACAGGAAACAACATATCAGGTCTTGTTGCTGTGAGATACATCAAGCACCCAATTAAACTTCTGTACACTCCTTCATCAACTAGTTCAACTCCATCATTTTTCTGTAACTTTTCCTTTTGATTCATTGGAGTACTCACACTCTTGCATTCATCCATTTTAAATCTTTTTAGAATCTCCTTCAAAAATTTCTTTTGGCAAATAAAGACTTCATTCTGAGCTTGCTTGATCTCCACTCCCAGAAAATAAGTCATCTCACCAAGGTCTGTCATCTCAAAGACCTTCATCATCTCCTTCTTGAATTCTTTTATCTGCTCAGTATTATTTCTTGTCACAAGCAAATCATCCACATAGAGAGAAATGATAACAATGTTAGAGCCAACTTTCTTGACATAAAGAGTTGATTCACTTAAGCTTTTCTCAAAGCCTAAGTCTAGCAAATGTTCATCCATTCTACTGTACCAAGCTCTAGGAGCTTGCTTCAGTCCATAAAGAGCTTTTTTTAATAAATAAACCTTCTCTTCATGTCCTGGAATACTGAAACCCTCTGGCTGCTCAACATAAATTTCTTCTTGTAGTAGACCATTCAAGAAGGCAGACTTCACATCCATTTGAAAAATCTTCCATCCTTTTTGTGCTGCCAAAGCCAAAAGCATCCTAATTGTATCCAATCTGGCTACTGGCGCAAAAGTTTCAGAGAAATCAACTCCCCAAACTTGTGCGTAGCCTTTCACCACCAATCTTGCTTTGCATTTGTTCACTGAGCCATCTGGATTGAGCTTTGTCCTGAAAACCCATTTAACCCCAATTACTTTTCTGTCTTGGGGCCTCTCCACCAACTTCCAGGTCTGATTTTTTTCTATCATGGCCAACTCTTCCTTCATTGCATCTGTCCATCTTTGATCTGCTCTTGCTTCCTCATATCCCGCAGGTTCAAAGACAGCAAAATTGCATCTTTGGTAAATATCTTAGAGTGATCTTGTTCCCCTGACAGGCTGATCATCTTCTAATTCATCAGGATCTAGAGACACATGCTGTTGTTTGATTTCAGACTCTTCACTCCAGTCTCATTGCTCATGTTCAAGGAACTGAACATCTCTGCTTGTTACTATCTTCTCTGACTGAGGTTGAAAAATTTTGTAAGCTTTAGAAATCAAACTATAGCCAATAAATATTCCTGGTTCAGCCTTCTCATCAAGCTTGTCTCTTTTAACCTGCGGAATATAAGAAAAACACAGACATCCAAATATTTTGAGGTTTTTTAGAGTTGGTTTAACACCATGCCAAGCCTCAAATGGAGTCTTTCTTTCTACAGCCCTAGTAGGTAGCCTATTCAGCAAGAACACAGCTGTATTTGCTGCTTCTGCCCAAAATTTCTTTGGTAGACTCTTCTCATGTAGCAAGCATCTAGTCATCTCCATAATTGTTCGATTCTTCCTCTCACTGACCCCATTTTACTGTGGAGAGTAGGGGACGGTGAATTGATGCTCGATTCCAGCTTCTTCACAAAAAGAATTAAATTTGTCTGAGGTATATTCAGTTCCGTTGTCTGATCTGATGACTTGAATCTTGCAACCACTCTGGTTTTCAATCCAGGTTTTGAACTTCAAGAAAACTAGAGCAACTTCTGACTTAAACCTCATGAAATAAATCCAACACATTCTTGTCAGATCATCAATAAAAACTATATAATACCTGCTGCCATTTAGTGATGGAGTCGATTGTTGACCACAAAGATCAGTATGGATCAGCTGCAACTTCTTTGTAGCTCTCCATATAGACCTTTTGAATGGAAGTCTGGTTTGCTTGCCAAGTAGACAAGCCTTACAACTTGAGAGATGCTCCTCCAAAATTGGTAAACCTTTTACCATTTCATTTCTTTGCATAAACAGCAGAGCTTTGTGATGAAAGTGTCCTAGCCTCTTATGCCAAGTTTCTGCAATAGTGAGTTGACTAGGAAATGCCACATGCTCCTCTTCTAATGGATTCAAAGAAAAACTTTTGCCTTGCATTTTAATCTTGAATAATTCCTGACCACTTGGATCAATGATCAGACACATTTTGTCTTCAAATAATAATTTGAATCCTTTTTCGAGCAACTGTCCAACACTCAGCAAGTTTTGATCAATTTTAGGAACATATAAAACCTCAGAAATTAGTTTTGTACCTGCAAAGCTCTCAATAGCTATAGTCCCCTTTCCTTTCACTGAAATGTAGTTTCCATTTCCAATTTTGACCCTTGACGTTGCTGCTCTATCAAGCTCCCTAAAGAGCTTTTCATCATTGGTCATATGGTTTGTACAACCACTATCAATGAGCCAACTATCACTCGAGATACTGGATACAAAACATGATGCAACAAAGAGCTGTTCCGCCTCTTGTTGATTTGCAACTTGAGCCTCTCCTTGCTGTCGTGTCTCCTTTTCCTTACAAATAATTTCTGCATGCCCAAGTTTTTGACATTTTCGACATCTCATATCAGGCTTTCTCCAACACTTGTAGTGAGGATGATTTTTTTTGCCACAATGCTGACAAGGAGGATATTTTCCACCTTTGTTGTTGCTCATAGTGTTGGTGTTGTTCTCAGCTGCTGTAGTTTCAGAGTTATTATAACTCCCTTTTTTTCCTTTCCACTTCTTGCTTTTACCTCCAGAATTCAACTGCAACTTGGCTTACAAAGCTCCCTCAGTAGTTCCCTCTTGTCTCATCATCCTTCTTTGTTCTTGTGCCTGCAGTGCACTTAACAATTCTGTCAAACTAATCTTTGACAAATCTTTAGAATTTTCCAAAGAAGCAATTGTTGCCTCATATCTTTCAGGTAAGGATACAAGTATTTTTTGAACGATTCTACTGTCAGTAAGCTCAGTTCCAAGTATTCTTACCTTATTTGCAATGCCAAGCAGCCTATCTAAGTAATTTTTTATAGTTTCTGATTCCTTCATACGCTGCATTTCAAATTCTCTAACCAAATTCAGCACCTTCATTCCTTTAATTCTTTCATCTCCTTGATACTCATTCTTAAGGAAATCCCAAATAGCTTTAGCTGAGCTACATGTCATGATTCTGCTAAAAATGGTTGGAGAAACTGCAGCAAAGATGCAAGCCTTAGCTTTGGACTTTCTTATCTTCTTCTCCTTATGAGTTTTGATCTGAGCCATAGTTGGATTTTCTGGTAGAGGAGGGACTTCGTAATCTTCCTCTACAGCCTCCCACAAATCACAAGCATCCAAATATGCTTCCATTCTCACAGCCCAGACTTGGTAGTTTTCTCCATCAAATACTGGTGGAGTTATGGCTGAAAAAGAACTCTCCCCTTCCATTGTTTTAATGGTCTTTTGCAGAAACAGGTTTGGTTGCTGTTTTAGGTAAGCACTCAGTCAAATAACCTCACAAGTCTCTCACAAGTCCCTTAAGAAAAAGGGGCTCTGATACCAATGTAGTTTCAGAGAAATAAAATGCAGAAGCTAAAAAATTAACTTGGAAAAGTCTGATTTTATTGAACTTCAACTTCAAATTTATACAAGTGCAGCAAAACTAAATTATAAAATAAAAAGCCAAAAAATCTGCTAACATGCCTAAGAAATAGCCACAACCAATAACCACTTTCATAAAAAAATATTTCCTAAAGACCAGCTAAAATGCTAAAGACTAGGACTCCACTTGTAACTGAAAAATGCAATCAGCTCCTGAGACACTATCAACAATTACATACAAAACAGAAAAATACGACATAAACCTGAAATTTGGGCGGAGAGGTATGGAGGAGAAATTTGAGTTTTGGAAATGGACTCTGAAGAGTGAAGAAAGGTTAGGATCGATTTGGGTATGCGTGGCACGAGGGAGAAATTTGGGCGGAGAAATTTCGGGAATGAAAGGTTAGTTTTGGGGGATAAAAAGTTTTATTTTTTATTTATTTCAGCTAAGGTGGCAGGTTGATTTAAAATATTTGTCTTCAGATGATGTAGCGTGCTTATTCAGTGCGCCAGGCAAGGATGATCTGCAATCACCCCCTATTCTTAATCTATCATGGTTATGGCTTGTTTGTTGGAAAGTGTAAAGCTTCTGACAAAGGCTTATGCTACGGCATAAGGCAACACAATAAAGTTGGTTTAGATGAAAAAGAATTCTAGAGAGAAGAATATTTTTGTGTGATTGTGAGTAAATTTGAGTAGAAAATAAGACTGAAATTCAAAACATTTGATAAGAAATTTTATGACGTGAGAGTTTGAGATGACATTCTTAAAAAAAAAAAGGAATTATTTCTTAGGTCCAACAGTGAATCAGAAAGAGAATGACATTTTCATGTGATATAGAAAGCATGCATAGGATATTTTACAGAAATTTTCTATGCAGAATTGTAAACTTGCTTCAACTCTTTAGAAGTGAATTTGAGCCTTTGAAAGGCCAATGAAACTAGAAGGCTGATCAAACAAGATTTAGAAGTACAGTGGAAAGTTTGATATACTTAAAAACAACTAGCTTGATTTGATGGTTTTCCATAGTCTTTTGTCTCAGTTTATATAAGAACCTAGTAAAGAACATCATATGTAAAAGGGCTTAGAATCAAAGAGGATACTTAGATAATGATTGGGTTGGAAGCACAGATGACATAAAGAGCACCACAGGTTCCTGCTTTAGTTTGGATTGAAAATTTTCTTTGCTGGTATTCGAGAAAACAAGAGATATTGACTCAAAGCATTGCTGAAGTGAAATATGTTGATGTCGCCCCAACAACCAATCAAGCAATATGGAAGTTAATGAAAGATTTGGAAGAAGAACAAGTTGAAACAACCATGATCGCGTGTAACAACGAATCTGCTATTTCCATTGTTGAAAATCTAGTCCGCCATGGAAGGAGATCAAGATGATTTATTATAATTCTGAAACTTAAGTCGTTGATAACTTCATCCAAATGTTGTCGAAGTCCAGATTTGAGATGTTAAATAGTTTCCTTGGAATTGCCACCAAAAGGTTCAAGGAGGAGTGTTAAAAATTGAATATTTTATTGGAAGTGTAAAACTTTCCAAGAAAGCTTGTGACATGACAAAACTGTTCTTATGTCGTGGCACAATGAAATTGATTTACATAATAATGTCACGACACAACAGGAAGACGATTAAAGACAGAAAGTAAGTGCTGCTACCCATTCAAAATTGTAAATTTCATAAATTTTACTTGCTTGAATTTAGTCATTTCACTTCTTAAAACTTTTTTGATGGTTTTACCGTCACATGTAAAAGAGTTAATTTTTATGTTGTAATAAAGTGCACGGTGAATAATTTTATATACTTTCGAAGTCTCAAATTCCAACAGTAAACGACAGCAATGGTAGTAGAAGGAACAAATACTTGGGAGTGGCTGCAGCAGTTAGGAATAAGAGTATCACAAAGAAGCTGAAAATCAAGGATAAAGTAACAGTTTATACTCGTGGGTTTCTCTTGACACCCTTTTCTAATGATATCTAGCAGTTTAGAGAACCCTGGCATCGACAGGAAGTTTCATCTGCACCCTTTTTTCCTTGTGACCTGGGATACTCTCAAGAGCATATGACAGAAGAAAAGGACAGAAGCTACCAGGGAGGAAACCAACGTTCACACAATCATAGAAACTCCTACACTTGCACCAGCTTCTTTTGCATTGACCAAAGACCAAGGTCCGGAAAAAGTTTAAGGCAATTAAGTACATATGTTAATCAAGTTGATAAAGATAATCTTAAAATTGGGTTGAGGCAGGCTTTAAGAATTTTGATAAGAGTAGAAGATGTAGGAGTGGGAAGTCATCAGAGTGATGGCCAGAGGGAGTGTTACAATGAGTTTCTGGACACCATTGATGGACTTGGACGACTATCACCGAAGGAGGAGCAGTGAAGATTATATTTTTCAGGTCAGATTGGGAATTGCAGGATGGGTGTTAACAAGGAAGAGAGTGATACTGATTTGAACGGTGAAAGTTGGGGAGTCCGAAGGTGGCTTATTTGTGTGTGATGTAAGTATATTGCCAGGTACAGTTGGCGTCAACCCAATGATCACTACTCAATCCACTGCTCTGCTCTCTGCATTTCAAAGAAGACTGTCGATCTCTATCTTAATCTTCTCTTTTCAATCTTTCACAACGAAGAGGATATACAAACAAGATCCAAGGCAAACAAGTGAAGGTGGCATAACAAGTTCGCTTCTCTCGACCTTGCCCAACAGCTAGGCCAGCACCATTAAGAGGTCAGAATCAACTTGCGGGCAATGGGTTGGATGACTTGTAATTTTAAATTAAAAAAATAAATCTTTGACATAAAATTGTAAGTACAAATAATAGTCACAGTGTCACAATGAGAGTGAATAAATTATTATTTTAATTAAATACTCTCAACTTCAAAACTCCATTTCTGAAAGAAAATGGAACTCTGTGCCAAAAAGAAAGAGAAACAAGTGAATGCAGAAGATATTGACAGAAATAATAAAACGAATTTGGTTGAGCTACATAAAATATCCAAAAAAGCACCACAACTCTCTTAACCAGGAACATTCAATTTTGACAGGCAGCAAAAGAATGTTTTCTCCCTCCTGCTTTATCATCAGCAAAGATTCAATGGGATTCTATGCATTAAAATTCGTAAGAACTCTAAAAACATTTGAAGAAAAAGGAACAGGCTTGTATCTTTGATTTACTCATTTAGCAATTGCTTTGACTGCTTTCGCAGCAGCATCATCCAGATCTTCAGCTGTTATTAGTGCCATACCACTTTCCTGTAGAGCCATTAGGTAAAATTAGTACCCATTTCAATTGTCAAGTCAAATTTCTCATTCAAAAGAGCTTTCACGACAGATAAGTTTTACATTTACCTTCAGTATTCTCTTTCCCTGATCAACATTGGTGCCTTCAAGTCGAACCACCACTGGTACCTTTAGGGCAACCTTGTATAATCAAGCAAACATCTTGTCAGTAATAACTCCTGAGGATAATTGAAATATTCAATGTTGGCCATCACCAAAATTCTCCTTCCCATTTTCATTTTATTCGAGAAATCATGTCAAATTTCCATACTCACATCCCTTCTATTTCGTTACCACTAAATTCAAAATTATAATTTATTGAAAAAGTAGGGGGATGACAAGGCGATAGTTGTTCGTGCGGTTTTAGAATGAGTTGATGACTGAAAATACAAATTCACATGTTGAAAAGGGGAGATAGTTCAAAAAGCAGAATTGTTTCTGTTTATTAATGAGACCTGAACCTAAAACCTGTCTGATATAATTTCAACCATGTAAAATGGTAGAAATTGGTGAATGAAATTCAAAATAATATAATGCGCTGCTCACCTGTTTGGCAGCATTGACAATTCCACTGGCAATTACATCACATTTCATTATTCCTCCAAAAATGTTAACCAAAATTGCTTTGACTTTCTCATCAGAAGTTAATATTTTAAATGCCTCAACCACCTGTTCCACATAATTTGTGAATCAAATAATGAATCAGTTTGCAACGGACAGCAATAAAGGAAAAAAACAATACAACTGGATGGTCAGATGAGCCTGCCTATTCAAAATCATTCAGCTCAGGAAGTGACGTGATAAAAACAGTAAAAACAGAGTCTTGAATCATTACCTGCCCTTCGGAAGCATTCCCACCTACATCTAGAAAATTGGCAGGAGTTCCCCCATGTAATTTGATTATATCCATGGTGGCCATAGCTAATCCAGCACCATTCACCATGCAACCAATTTCACCATCCAAGCCAATGTAATTTAAATCTGCTTTGGCAGCAGCCACCTGTGAGAAGTAAGGGAGCACAACCAAAGAGTGACAATTATAGCATCACACTGCGACTCGGTGATTCTTATGCATTAAAGAATCATTGTAATTGAATAGAATATCATATTCATGTAATCAATTCTTAGGTTGAAAACTGATATCATAAGCAATTAAGAATAACCATTCCATGTGAATTGTAAGATAAGCAGTAAACATATCCTAACCTCTCGAGGATCCTCCTGTGATGGATCACGCATAGCAAATATCTCTTTCTGCCGAAAGGCAGCATTATCATCAAAGTTCAACTTAGCATCAGCAGCTACCAACTGGTTGCCAGAAGTCTCTGCAAGGGGATTAATCTGTTCCAAGGAATAAATATTTGTGCTAAGATATCCTGGGGTAAATATAACTAATGAAGAGATTACATGTCACCCCAGTAAATGTCAGATAGCACTCATGACCCAAACAAAAAATGAATAGATAAAGACAACTGAAATATAAAAAAGTTGATGCTCACTTCCAGTAATGTGCAGTCACACTTGCAAAATAGATCATACAATTTCTTCACTTGTTCAATTGCATCCTTTCTATCAGCAACCTTGGGTGCCAAACCATCCACAACCTTACCAGCATCTTCATCTGTGATTCCTTTAAAAACATCAATAGGTACCTATCAGAAATAAAAAGATGTGTCAGCAATAGCAATATGTAAATTTGATGGTCATGCTAAATCAGCAAAGATAAAGATGAGGATATAACCTTAACAATCATGTCAGGATATTTCTCTGCAAGATCTTCAATGCTAGTTCCTCCCTTCCTACAGCCAATTATTAGCTGAAAAACAGGTATGGAAACATCTTTAATAAAAGACAAGGTAAAATCTATAGATATGAAGCTGAGAGCACTAACACAAATAGAGAAGATTAATCATCCATTCAAAAAGAATTTAAGGTTACACACTAAGTTTGGTAACATACTGGACCAGCTGTTTTACGATCCAAAGTGATAGCGAAGTACATCTCATTGACAAGAGACAACTTTTCGCAAAGATAAACCTGTAAGCCAAAACATATATCTATTAAATGAGATTCAAAGACATAATAGTTACATATCCATCTAAAGATGAAAACTTCTAAAAGTGATATGCTGTTCACAAAGAAAATTAAAATAAAACCCTCATTCACTATGAATTGACTTTAAATAAAGAAACAATAGCCAATAACTCAATTAAAACATAAATATCAATTACTGGTCAAAATCATCCTCAAGTACTAGACATAAGCTGAAGAAAATCAAAAGTTGAACTTCACGTAATACAAATATTTCGTTTCCTAGTAAAACTGCCAATATGCACCCTCAATGAATATGAGCAACACTGTTTGCTGAAATGTAAGCCTCTGAAAGAGAAAGCCAACCTTGCTGACAATTTTGCCCTGTGGACCAGTTTGTTTAGTAACAAGTATCTGCCCAAGCATCTTTCCTGTAAGCAACAAAACGGTAAGAGACATATTGTACAAATGAAAGAAAGATGTCAATGTATAAAGTCAATGAAGTACAATGATAGTTTCTTACTATAGAATAAACATTATTTTATAGAAAACTCCCAGAAGCAGAAATCTCAAAAAAGGAATATTTCATACATAAAAAGGGGAAAGAAAACATGCAGGTAGTGGAAGTCATAAATTAACGTGTATGCAAATGGTTAAGTGCCCAACAAAAAAGCAACACAGAACAACCAGTTGAGGCATGAAACCAATTTGGTCAGCTTAGTTTCTCTTGGCTTGATTCAATTTGATTAGACATTGTCTTATAACACGAGTTGATGTTTTACAACATGAACCTGGGATCAAATGTTCCTTACAAGGAGAAAGAGAACTCTGTTTTTAGTTGAGATTTTCAAGTAAAGAAGACTTCAGGAAAAGCACCAAAAGTACTTGACTCAGTCCCAGAACAGTAACATTTGGGTTCAAGAACTGGTTTCAGAAGGTCTGAAAGAGTATTATCTCATATAAGGAACTTCTTTATAAATTGCACAAGTCTATATTATAGCCTCATCCAATGCAATAAAGCCCACTATAGAACAAAAACAAACCAAAGAAGAAACAAAATCATGTTAAGACTGAAGAAAATAGTTGTTACCAGCTATATCTTCAACCTGATCAGCCTTAACAATGTGAACTCCACCCTTAAGACCGGATTTGAATGTTCCCAGACCTCGTCCACCAGCCAAAATTTGGCTCTTAACCACTAGCTGCACCAAGCGCCACGTTAGCATTACTAACTTGTCATTACAACTTGCTTTTTAACAAATGCAAGAGCAAAAATTATAAAATTTCAAAATTGATATCCCACCATATTTATTATTTCAAGAGTTCAAAAATTTTCAACAATTACCTCACTTTCATTAGGGAAAACATCCTTAATAGCCTTTCTGACTTCATCAACAGAAGAAACTGCCACACCTGTCGGGACATTGACTCCATATTTGCCCATCAACTCAGCTCCCTGTTTCCAAAACACTAAGACTTATCAACTTTCACGTTCAATCAAAGCGAACCTAACATTTCTAAACAAGGAAAATCCCTAAATATTCTAACCATCACAAAGATCTAAACGAGGTGCGCTGTCATGTGTATTGTCAGAAAAGCTCCCATGTCTAGGAGCAGGGAAAAAAACTAAAAAAAAAGTAAACAGGATATCAATTGATGTACGTAAGAATAAGTGTATATAAGGAAGGAGGTGGTCAGATAGGAAACCTGATACTCGTGAATATTGAGGCGGCGTAATTGGTGGCGCTGCCATTTTCCGGCGACAGAAAGAGAGCGAGAAACGAGCTTGTTCAACAACCCTCTCACCATGACGCTATGATTGATAAGATTTCGCAAACTGATATCTAGGCCAAATGAAACCCTAACGAAGAGAAACTAGAGTGTGCTCGTTTGGCAATCAAGTTAGAGAAGGAAAACAAGAAGGAAATTAAAGGAAAGGACATTATAAATAATAATTATTATTATTACTATTTCATTTATTCCCCTGCATTTTGAGTTTTTATGCGAATCTACCCTTGTGATAAACAAAGAAAAGGAAAAGATAAAAAATGTCTTTAAAATAATAAAATAATTAATCAAAATAAAATGAAAGTAAAATAAATTAATAATACCATATTAAGATTAAGCTTAAATAACCATATTTTTTAATTTTATTAATTATAATGTTAATGCATTAGTATTATACCAATTTTATCTTTAAAATATGAAAATATTCTCAATTTTGTATTTTATATATTAATTTTGATTTTGAAAATACAAAAACAAAAGTTTTATTAAAAAAAAAGACTAAAACTATTAAATGTATAAAAAAACTTAAACAATAGCTTTAAAAAGTTTTAAACTCTGTCTAAATCATATTGCATAAACCCAAAAGTAGCAAACTACTCCCAACCACACACATATAATTTTTTAACACTTACAAAATCTCTCCCCTATGACCCAATTTGTGTGTCATGCGAAGCCACACAACTTGGTCATTGATCAGGCCAAAATCCGTAAGGCAATTCATGACATATTGATGGTCTGAGACATGTAAAAAAGTAGTCGTTTCATCACTAGAATTTAGCGAAATCATTATAAAACAGTTCGAATATGAATTTTTTGTATGATTCGCCAGATTTTGGTGATGGAATGGTTAATTTTTTACATATCTAAGAATGTTGGCATGTCTTAAATAAAATCCCTATGGATTCTAATATGATTAATAGCCGAATCATGTGGTATTGTGCAATGCAAGAATTGGGTCATGGAGAGAATTTCGTAAGTTTTGAAAGGTGTTAGGTGTATGCTTAGGAATAATTTGCTACTTTTTAAAGTTTTTAAATTTATGTGTACATGATTTGAAAAAAATTTGAAACTTCTAAAAGTTATTGTTTAAGTTTTTTTTTTATGCATGGTTTTCATGTTTTCAATTTATTTTTTGAATAAAGTTTTTATTTTCTAAAAATTATTAAGATAAAATTAATATATAAAATATAAAACTAACGTATATTTTTTTATTTTAAAGACAAATTTAATATAATATTAACATATTAATATTATAATTAATAAAATAAAAAAATATAAGCATTTAAGTTTAACCTTAATATAACGTTGTCAATTCACTTTATAACCCTTTCTCTTAATAAAATTATCCTTCTGCAATTTAATTTACCAACTGTCTTCACACAAATTGCGCCACTCAAAATGCTCCGAAGCTCTAATTCCCCACCCAAGATCAGCATCTAATGGCCAATGTGGATCATCTTCCTCAACTACCATAGTCTTTTATTTTCTTCCTTTACCAACACTCTCCTCCTCCTCTTCCTCATCATCATCATCATCACGGTTTTTGAATCTACATTCTCTACAGCTCTTTCTTTCAGCACATTCTCCTCATTCTCTAGAACTTTGGAGTTCTGCTGTCAAATAGATGCAAAGGCACGCTCAGGCGAGTCACACACAAAATCTTCAGCCGCAGCCGTTTCACTCTTACGACGCCGCCTTGCCTTTTTATGGATAGTTACGGGGAACATTCTTCCACTATCAGGAATTTCATCTTTGCCTTCTGAAATTTCTGTTTTCCGTTTGATCCTTCTGGTTTTTGGTTTACTTCTAGGCTTTGAGCCAGAATCAGGTTCACAGGTTCGGAGTCAGGATTTATTGAAACATCAACACAACTGAGAGATTTAAGAGTGTAACTCCAATTCCTGAAAAGGACAACATGGGTTCAGATATAGAAACGCAAAGCGGAGAGACTGCTTTGGGCATAAATGAAACTCTGTAAGATAAACAATTTTCCCAAGTCCGAACACGGAAGTAGAATTCAATCAGCAGAACACGGAAGTGGGTTCCAGTTTATCAAAGACCATTCAGAAATTTGTTGTCTCATATCAATATAAGCAGCTGCTAAAGCGGTTCGCCTGGACCTGAAATTAACGAAAGTAAACACTAAATGTTAATAAACTGGAATTCAATCAGCAGAACACAGAAGTGGGTTCCAGTTTATAAAAGTCCATCACCCATAAAAAGATTCAGAATTTTGTTGTCTTATATCAATATAAGCAGCTGCTAAAGCAGTTCACCTGGACTTGAAGTTAACGAAAGTAAACACTAAAAGTCAATAAACCGTTAGAGCGGAAAAAGCTTCATAATCATCTAACTTTCATTTCCATCAAGTTTCTGAGAAAAAGTCAAGTGATTTAAGCCTCTAATTTACCCAACTGGTTCAATAAAAAGTTAGATTTTTTGGTTGTGTTTGGTTGAGATACAAATGGTTACTGTGATTGAAGAAGCATAGTAAAGAAGCAACCTGAAAGACTGGTATAAAGCTTAAGTGATTCAGAAATTATTGTAAAAAAGAAACAAAAGAGTGAGAACAATGAGTGACACCGGCTTCTGCTCGTTCACCATGGCAGCCTAAATCTCTTCTTTAACGCCCCCGTTTTGAGGTGGTCCAGATTTTCCTCTCGAGTTAATGTATTCCTTTAAACGACGTCGTGGGAGGCTCTCGCTTGACTCCTCTTTGAGATGCTCTAAACATCAGGTTTTTTTTTTTTTTTTAATTCAATTTCAAGTCCAAAGAATTTTAATAATAAGAAGGTCAAAGACTTATATATACTCAATGATTGTTAAGGTGGTAAAATCTTACAAATTAAGTTAAAAAAACCAAATTTTTATACATTTATTAATTTGTTTACAAAATTTTTAAAATCTCCAAATTAAATAATAATTTATTCTTAATTTTTTGTTAAGCGCTTTTTTCATATATTTATTTAATTAAAATTAAAAATAATAAAAAATATCATTACTATAAATACATATAAGGTTTAATAATAAACAATTATATATTTAGATTAAACAGTAATTTTAAAAATTTTAAGAGATTTTTTAATTTAAAATAGTTTGAATACTATTTGAATTTTAAAAAATTTAGGTCTTTTTTAATTTAAAAAAAATTGATGATCTTTTAAATTTTGGAAAAAATTCAGAGTATTTTTGAAATTTTAAAATTTCAATATTACCTTGATAGTTTTGAAAATAATAATTATACCTTAAAAACATAAATTAAAGTATAAATATTTTATTACAAATTATTGATATTATAATATATTTTCAAAATATACGAGTAAACATAATAATTTTTAAAATAAAATATGAAAATTATCTATTTACCTTTATAAGTTAAAAAATAAATAAATTTTATACTTAAAATACATCTATATCATAAATTTGAATAGAATAATATGTATTGGGATAAATTGTACATTTTTTTTTAATTTTAGAGTTTTTCAGAATTTGAAAAGATATTGGGGTGTTTTTTGAAATTTTAAAAGGAAACTTTTTTAATTTTTAAACCATTTAAAGATATAAATATCATATTACAAACAATTAAAATTATAAAATATTTTTAAAATATACGAAAAAAATATGATAACTTTTAAAATAATAAATAAAATTATCTATTTACTCATTCTAAATTAGTAAAATGACGCTTATATTTTATATATATTTTTATCATAATATTTAGATAAAATAATATAAAGACTTTTTAATCATTATAATTAATAATTCATTTTTAATAGAATTGTAAATATTTAATTTTTAAAAAATTTAACAAATAATTTTTTTTTATTTTAACAAATATTGAGTGGAAAATAGTGTTTTGGTGTAATATAAAAATCTTGGTAATAGACAGAGGAGTATATATGGCAAAAGATGTACATTACCAAAATATTTCTGTTAATTTTTTATAGTTTTATTGGTAGATAATTAATCTTATTACCTATTTTACAATAACAATAATTATGTAAAGGCTAAAAAGTAACGGAAATTTCACAGGTGAAATTCTGTTTTCCACTAATTTCATTGCGCTGTAGGTTCCAATATTATAATAAAAATATAATTAACATCATTTTATTCTTTAAATTTAAAATATTACTATAATTTACCTATTGTATTAAATTAGTGATAATATTATAAATGTATAAATATAATTCTTTTAAACTTATTTAAAAATTAAAAATTTTTATTTTTAAAATTACTCTATTTACTTGATATATTTTTAAAAAATATTTATGATCTCAATATTTTATAATATAATATTTATATTCACAATTTATTAAAATTTTTAATATATTAATTATTTTTAAACTATATAAAATATAAAAATTTTAAAACTTTCAAAATTACTTTAAACTTTTTTAAAATTTCTTTAACATCTTTCAAAATTTTCATTTTGTCTCAAAGTTATGATTATATATTATTAATATGTTTATTTATGCTTGTTTTATCAGTTTTTAATTAAATTTTATATTAATTAGAAATGCACAAAATTATTTATTAAAAATTTTAGATGCAATGTTATGTACCTTAAATTATTTTTTTTCTAAATTTAACTAATTTTTAATAAATTTAATATATGAATAAAAAATAATTTTTTCAAATTTATATATCTGGATAAAACAAACCATTGGATAGGAATATGCAGAAAACTTATTAGTAAACCATGCATGCATGTGATGTGCACCCAACATTGAAATAACTGCTAATGAAAGAAACAAAAAAAGAAAGCATTTATATTGATGTTAACATTGATACATAACATCAGATTGTCGTCATCATCATCATCATCCTCGTCCTCATCTCATCTCATCTCATCTCATCTCTCTTTTCACTTTCATATAGGGAAATAATCACCAATGAGATTCCGCCACGTTCTCCGGGTCTAAAGGTGATACCAATGCAACGCCTAGTGCATGGGGCCCGTCTGTGTTGACCAAACGTGTGACTTCCACGTACCTTTGACAATTTTCCTCCTCCGGTTACTGTTAGAAAAGGATAATATTAAAAGAAAAATAAAATATTACAAATTAAATAAAAAATAGTGTAAATAAATTTAAAAGATATAAATTATTTTTCTGAAAACAATATTTATTCTTTTTTTTCTTGAAATTATTATGAGATTAAATACTAATATTAATAGATATAACAAGTTTTCAAAATTTGTGTATTTAACAAACATGAAAAATTATATCTTTTAATTTAAAAAATTGTCATATGAAAGATTATAATTTTTTTAACAAATATAATTTATGAATTTTTTATTTTTATTTTATAAAATTTATTTTGAATAATTTTAATAGCGGTTCGGCTACATCTTTCTTTTGCGGCTTAACCTTCTTCGACTCCACATCTGAAGCTTGACCCGAATCCGGACTCCGTTTGATTTGATCTTTCGCTGGGTCAAAGGGCTGACCGAAGAGCGTGCACTTGGTAAGGCACTCGCAGGCCAACTAGCCGCTAATAGCTGATTAGAAGAGGAACCGGCTCGGGAATTAGTAAGATTCGGGTTCGGCGGGAGTCGGCTTGAGCGATTTTATAGTTGGTGGTGGTTTAAGTCTTCCCTCCCTTTGCACTTGGCTGGCATCAAAACGCGGCGAGGAAGGAGACGCATGGTTCTGGTATTCATATCTCTTTCTCGGTGCATGCCACGTCAGCAGTAAATCTACCATAAAATAGAAAAATTCCAGTCTATTTAAAATAATAAAAAATTGTATTTAATTGTTGGATAATGGATGGACAGTAAAAAAGCTAAAAAACCAGAAAGGGGTAAAAAAGGAATTGACAGAAACCCTAATTTATATTCATGGCGATTTATATAAGAAAGGCGTTATGTACTTAAAGTTGTATAAATTCTTATACACTTATTTGTTTGATAGAATCACACGTGTCCTAAAGTAATTGGATAAGAGTGTTTTTTAATAACTAAATATACCAAATCGAAAAATTCAACCTATATTAACTATTCAATATAGTGCATAAGACCTTCCTAGGATACCGTTCAAGCCACTTTGTGGAGGCAGGCATAAGGTTCCCTTTGGACCCTTCTCAAACCTACACATTTATTTCAAATAATTTTATTTTAATATATTCTTATTCTATAATTATATTAACAATAATGTAACATCAATTATTTTTTAGAAATAATATACAAAAAAATTAACATACCCTTAAACTTAATATAAATTAATATTATATATTAATAAATTGATATATAAATCATTATTATACTTGATTGATAGTTATAAAAAAAAAGAGATATTATTTTATTTAAATGTTTTTAATAAATCAAACTAAATTAAGAGATAGACTGTATAAATAATTTTTAAGTCTCACCAAAAGCATTTTAAAATTATTTAAACCTATATAAAGAAATATATTTATGCTATAATAATAATAATAATAATAATAATAATAATAAAGTTGTTCCTTGCTTTATGAATCAAAGAGCTGTAGCCACCTACTCTTCATTTCAGCATGCAACCAAAAACAACCTTTTTCCTAAACAAAATTCAGTTGCCTTCTTACTTTGATTCTCCATTCAATTTAGGGCCAGCTTTCATGTTTGTTGGCTCAATGAGTTTGCAAACTTACGGTTCGCTTCGAATAAAATATCAATAATACTTTCAAAGTTTCAAATTTTAACTCTACAAAGTATAACCTTTTTAGTCAAATTCGAATCAATTAAATGATATTTTTGTCGAACATGAATAAATATTACTTATCCATTTCAAATACAAACAAATTATATTATCTTTTACCATTTTGAATATTTCTCATTTATACTTTTCAATTCAATTTAAAAAAACTTAAAAACTACAAAAAAAATTAAAAAAAAAATTAAAATAGTTGTCGATGATGAATGTTGTCGACTATAATTAAAATCATACTGAAAATGTACGATTTCAAATTGTGTGATTACATTTAAAATTATGTAATCTCAATGTAATTCCATTTATTATTTTAATTTTGTTATAATTATTGATATTAGGAGTGTTGATATGCATTGAAAACATTAAAAACAAAAAAAATTAATTTTTTTTGTTGCGTTTATCTTAAAAATGGATGAATTTCACTGGTAAACAAAAGTCAAATTCAAGGTTCCGACTGTGGGAAAAAAGGGGTGGAACATAAACGTTCTCCCTTTAAATGGGAAGGGATCTCGTATGGGTTCTGAGGATTAAAAGTTACAGTTTTTGGGGCGAAACCTCTCATTTTGCAAAGGCATGAAATTTGTGAAGGTGACAGCTAAAAATGAGTATTTAAACTTATAACTAAATACATTTCCCAAATCCCACACCTACAACCCACTCTCCAACAATGAAATGAATTTTCACCATGCACATGCAAAATGAGTCAATGACAATGCTCTTTCTAATTGTTAAAACGCCAACGTAAGAACCATCTGCGCGGTAAGAACTTTCTCTTTGCCACCGTAAACAGTAAAACAATTCCCGCATTATATTTAATGGAGTCTTTCATTTTTATTTCTTTCGATTCCATTAGGGTATTGTTCTTTGAAACAAATCAATACATATGTATTTAAGTAGGACCCAGAACAGGACAGAACGGAGGAGAATTCTATGGATTTTTTTTTTCTCTTATTCAGGAGTCTTCTGGTTTACGATTCAATTAAAATTTAATTTTTAACGGCCAGGATAGCAGTATGCTTGAATGTTCTTTTTGTATTTATATAAAGGGAAGTCGTAAGCGTAATAGAGGGGACAAAAGAGAAAAGAGAAGAAAAGAAAAAGCAGAAGGGGATATTTTGTAAGGGATGATTCTTTAAATATTTTTTTACTTTGGATGCTTTAATTCATTCGAAGAATAAGCGGAATTGGGGAGATGGTTATTTGTGTTGATATATCGTGGACTCGTTTTGTCCGCTTTTCTTTTTGGAAAATCAAAAGGTGAGTCCTTTTTTATTGGTTTATATGTTTGATTGTGATATTAGTTTTAGGGTTAGATGCTGTTAATTTCAACCGCTGGTTTTGTCTGAAGCTTATTCTTTTATGGAATTATCACGAGGTAGTTGGTAGAGGGATATTTTAATTGCATTTGGTGCAATTCTTGAAATGGGGTTGGTGAACCGTGCGTGGGTTTCTGGTTTTGATTATTAATTTCTTGTTTGTTATTCACTTGAGAATTTTAAGTTCCTGTGTTTTAAGACGTTGAAATTCATTTCTCATTTTGTTTTCATTACTTGGGCAGTTATAGTGCATGCAGGACACGAACATCTTAGATTAAGGTTTTGATCTGTTATAATTGTTGTTGTTGGCAGTGTTGCTGGAGCTTGTAGATTTTTGAGTCCCGTGGAACAAAATGAAGAGCAAAGATAAGATAATTAAGCAGAGAAGAGGTAGAATCAAGCTGAAGTTTGAGAAGTTTATGAAGTGCGTCTTCTCAGTACAGCAACTAAAAGCAACAAAGCAAATGATACCTTCTTCCGAATCTCTTGCTACCAAAAATTATTCAGCCAGAGGGTATTCTTCTAAACCTTGTGAGGCTGAGAAGCAGCCAGATACTGGCAATATAGAAGAAGCAGAGTGGTCTCTGCGTGAGAGTGGTTCTTTGAATTATGAGGTTAGGTTCTTCGAGCCTTTCAGCTTTTATCTTTCTTGTATGTTGGGTGAATTGTTGTCTAATTTAATCAAATCTGTGATATTTTCTTTTGGTTTTTCCTTTTATCTGCATGAAAACCTTTAGAGGATTTCACCGAGTATTGTTGCTAGTTTTCTTTCAAAATATCTGTATTCCATATCAATGTTGAGCCTATAGAATTTTACTTGATAAAATACACAGTTTTTGTCAAACATTTATTAATACTAGACTTTTCCCATCCTTTTTAGCAATCTGTGCTGTCTCTGATTTCCCACATGTGCTCTAGTTTCTTTTTTTCTGGTTAATGGTTGGCCACTTATCCATCTTAACATTTCTATGCCAAAAAACTAAATTGTAACAATTTTCTATTAATGAATTTCATGAAACAAAGTGACAGAATAAATCATTCTTTTTAACTTTGTTCATGTTTATTTACCTGCTTTTCATGAATAAGTTGTCTGCATTTTTCAGGAAGCCAGAGCATTGTTAGGAAGAATTGAATATCAGAAAGGAAACATAGAAGCTGCTCTACATGTATTTGAAGGAATAGATATTGCTGCAGCTACTCCCAGAATGAAAATTACACTTGCTAGCAGAAGAGGAGAATGGCATAAAAGAGGTTCCAAAAATTATGCTTCACCACCAATGTCGATCCATGCTGTCAGCTTGCTTTTAGAGGCAATCTTTCTTAAAGCGAAATCACTGCAGGTTCTTGGGAGATACAAAGGTACTTTTTTCAACTGTTTTCTAGTTCTTTTGGAGTTTTTAGTTATACTTTCAATTTGATAGTCATCATGATCTGGTCTCCTTTGTCTATTGTTGTAATGGAATTCCTTGGTGTCCTTTAAGTTCTTTTTTAATTGGAAATATTACAGATTTTGCAGTACCAGTAGAATTTTTCGAAATCGGGAGCAACTTCTGTTTATTAGTTAAATATGAAGAAATTGTGTTGTTCTTTTAATGGCAGTAATGTCTGAATGAAAAGAACTGAGTTTTTATTTTCAGAATACAGTATGGTAGTGAAAAACTTAAATGACCTTTTTTGCTTTTATTTTTTATGTTTCTTAAGAAGTTAATTTACTCAAAACATTTATATTTTCCTGTGATCCTGAATGAATTTACAGTAAATGTATTACTCTTATGGTATAATTCTAAATCTACACATCTTTTCAAAGTGAAAATAGACTTCTTTTTTTAAGATCCCAGCTGATAACAATTTGCAGCCATATCTCTCCAAGGACTACAGCTGTGATCAACTAAGTTTTTAATGATAATCACTCAATATATTCTATATGTAGCTCAATATTGAAGTATCCTGCTTTTGCCAATGTTTTGCATTTTGTAAATCCATATGAAGACCTCATGTGGTTTTGGTATGTTCATTGCCTTATGTTGTCTTCATTGCTTAATGTCCTCATTATACTCTCTTTTCATCTCATCTGCATATTCAATTGTATATCAGGGAGCCAAAAAGCAAAACAAAAATTTCTGAGACCTGCAGCTTAAATTGAATCATTATTGCATCTAATGTTATTTTTGATCCTTCTTGCAGAAGCTGCTCAGGCTTGCAAAGTTATTCTGGATATTATTGAATCTTCATTACCTGAAGGCTTGCCTGAAAACCTTGGTGCTGACTGTAAATTGCAGGAAACACTGAACAAGGCTGTTGAGTTGCTTCCAGAATTATGGAAACTTTCTGATTCTCCCCACGAGGCTATCTTGTCTTACCGACGAGCCCTCCTCCATCATTGGAATCTTGATACTGAAACTACTGCAAAGATTCAAAAAGAGTTTGCTGTTTTTCTGCTGTATTGTGGAGGTGAAACAGTCCCTCCAAACCTACGCACCCTAATGGGTATTTCATTTGTACCCAGAAACAATATTGAAGAAGCTATACTTCTGTTGATGATACTATTAAGAAAAATTTCTCTCAAAAGAATTGTTTGGGATCCATCAATCCTGGATCACCTATCATTTGCTCTGTCCATTTCAGATGACTTGATGTCTTTAGCTAATGAAGTTGAAGAATTGCTACCTGGGATTATCAGTAGGAATGAAATGTACCACATTTTAGCTCTCTGTTATTATGGAGCAGGTGAGGACTTGGTTGCTTTGAATCTGTTGAGGAAATTGTTGAGTAGTAGAGAAGAACCGAGGTGTGTTTCAGCTTTGTTATTAGCATCAAAGGTTTGTGGGGAAAACCCTGATCTTGCAGAGGAAGGGGCAAGTTTTGCTTGCAGAGCTCTTGAGTGCTTGGAGGGTGAATGTGTTCAGTTGGAAAGCACTGCTAATTGTTTGTTAGGTATATCACTTTCAGCACAATGTAAATTAACCATCACTGATTCTGAGAGGATCACCAAGCAGTCTAAGGCACTTCAGGTTTTGGAAAAAGCTGGGAGAAGTGCAGGTATGAGAGACCCAAATATTCTTTATCACCTCAGCCTTGAAAATGCCGAGCAGAGGAAGTTGGATGCTGCACTTTGTTATGCCAAATCTTTTCTAAAACTAGATGGTGGGTCTAATGTTAAAGGATGGTTGCTGATGGCACGGATATTATCAGCTCAGAGACGGTTTGCAGATGCTGAAACTATTATAAGTGCTGCTTTGGATCAGACTGTGAAATGGGATCAGGGAGACTTGTTGCGAACTAAAGCTAAGCTTCAAATTGCACAGGGTCAGATAAAGAATGCTATTGAAACGTATACTCAGCTTCTCGCTGTTCTTCGAGTTCAGAGTAAAACCTTCAGTTCTGGGAGGGAGCTTCAGAAGGTTTGTTTATTAATAATCCATTTCTTCTTCAACTTATTGCTATAAATTGATTATTTTATCAATTGGAAGAATTGAAATGCTTCAGAAACTACTTTACCCAAAACACATGTGCTTTGCATCCTTCTTGGTGGTTAAATGAGATATTTTTTTGAGGAATTAAATGTTCCTTTGAGGTCAATGTGGTTAGGTATAAAAAGTAGTGCTATATGGAATGCAAGACATAAATGAAGACTGCAAAAGATTGGGATGGTGGAAGTATCTTCCTTCTAAAATCTGGCAGAAGCCCTACGTTTCCTTGGAACTTAATATCAGAAATGAACAGATGTGCTGTTGTTGGTGTAGTGGGGTGTGTAATCATATGTCATTAATATTGTTGACATTATTTTCAAATAATTAATTCGACCCTGGGTGCTTAAGTTTAAATTTAATTAACAGATTGGATACTTATATTTTGAAGATGCAATTATTGGGACTCTTTAGCAAATCTTGATCTTTTTTAATTGATTACGCTGCATTTGGAGTAAATTTGCTTCAAGGTAATAAGTTTTTAAACTATTTTCTTTATTCATGGCAGGGCTGTGAAAATTTGGCTAGAAGTTTGGAATTAGATGTATGGCATGATCTGGCTTTGGTCTACATAAGCCTGTCACAGTGGCGTGATGCTGAGGTTTGCCTTTCCAAATCCAAGGCCATCAGTTCATTCTCTGCTACAAGATGTCATGCAACAGGTAAACTTTTTAACCCTTCACTCTATGATTTGCACAAGATCTTTTTAATTTGTTCCCATGCTTTTTAATTTGTAACAAGTATGAACTCTTGGATGTTTGTTGCCTGCACAAATCTTTTGTTTGCAAGTATTCTCTCCTAGAGGTCAAAACAATTTTGTATTAAATTTTATTTTCAAGTGTTCTCTCCTAGATATCTAAAAAATATACATCAAACTTTTTAATATCTTTTTCAGATGTTTGCTTTCTTGGCTCCCTTGCTTATAGAGGAAATTACATCTTCTTTTCAGCTTCCTTTCTTTCAAAATGATTAAGTAGGATGAGAAAGGCTTGTTGCTCAGTGGAATCAGAATCATTATAATGTGGTTTTTGAGTGATTTGAAATTTGTTGATTTCACAGGTCTCCTTTATCAAAAAAAGGGTCTCCATAATGAAGCTTTACAAGCATTTCAGAATGCCTTGGATATTGATCCCACACATGTACCAAGCTTGATATCGACAGCCTTGGTTCTTAGAAATCTCAGTGAAAAATCAAATGCAGTCAGCCGGAGCTTTTTGATGGCTGCTCTTCGGCTTGATAGAATGAACCCATCTGCATGGTATAATCTTGGCCTGCTTTGCAAAGCTGAAGGCACAGTATGTTCAACGCTAGAAGCTGCAGAATGTTTTGAGGCTGCAGCCACTCTTGAAGAGTCAGCCCCGGTTGAACCCTTCAGATGACCAATACCTGCAAACTTTGTCTGTAAACCTTACATATATTTTTTCCTCTGTGAATTTATTCTACTAATATGTATATCATATGATCCTCACATTGTATTAAGAACCCAAATAGCAATAAGAAAAAAATATATTTTCTCATGTGTTTTAAGATTCCATCCACGGGTTCTTTTGTAATTGGAAATTAAAAATCAATTAAAAAAGAGCTTTCTTGTCTAATCAACTTTGGTTCCACTTTGGAAGTGGTTAAGATTCTGTCGATGACAGCAGAGACCATCTCCAAAAATTAAAGTTGAATTTGGGCAAACGGAAATAGCGGAGAGAAGATGAAAGCAAGTGCATGGAATTTTCCTTGTTTGTTTATGATAGTGGATTCATTTATAGTCAAATTGGATTTGATTTGATTCCATGCCATGACCAAAGTGTTTTGTTTATGTCATCATCATCAATATCAAAGACAAAACTAGTTGATGTTCTTGTCTAATATTTATTATATTTCTGGGATAATTGGGCAGGCCAATTAGGTAATCCATAATAAAATGATAAAGACAAAAATGATGTCGGATCCAATGCCCATTTCAAAATCAACATCAAGCTACCTATTTTATTAATGAATGGCTATCAGTACCATTTACCTCCATTTAATCCTAGAAATAGTTTGGGTGATGGGATTGTTTTGCATTCAAAGCTTTTAGCTTTAAAAGGATATATTGGTATTCCAGAAAACCTTATTCATGTTGATGCAACAAGAAATTCTTTATTCACCACCATAATCAAGACCACACACCTTTTCTTTATATTTCTTTTTTTTTTTTTTTTTTGTAAATGATGCTTGACTCCTCATTTTTCTTCAGAGGGCAGAAGCCCTTGCTTTTTCTTTCTTTGTATGTTCTTTCTCCCACTAAACAGTCCCCTTATTCTCATTTCTGCCCTTATATTTTAATTATTTGCATGATACTCCTCCTCCAATATTAATTTATCATTGAATAAAAAAGTAGTGTGGGGTGAGAGAAGTGGGAAAATTGGCAATGGGAACAAAGATTTGAACTTTGTGGTCTTCTTCAATGTAGACTCTGACGCCGACACTATCCACTCATCAGTCATTTCTACGACAAGACATAGACAAACAAACTCCCTCGTCTGTAAGAAAAGAGAGTGTTGGAGACACACGGTGGGAGAGGCAATTGTATATACGATTTTGTGTTTTGTGTGTATTTTACTAGATAGTTATACTATATACACACACGCGTGTTTGATTTGTCGCTGTCATCCATAGAGTACTACAGTTTTTATTTTTTTATTTTGAGTTTTTAGTGAAAAACTTGAAAAAAATCAGAGCTCTTTTGCCGATTATTAAGTTGTGTAGAAGCGGTAAGAGAGAGAGAGATGGAGGGTGGAAAGAGAACAGAAGCTGGGACATCAAGCCGTGGTGGTGAGAAGCAAGAAAATTTTAGAGATATGGGAAGTGAGAAACCACCAAGTGAAGTGTTTGATGATGGAGATGATCATGAAGATGAAGAGGAAGAAGATGGTAAGGAAGGTGCTGGAATTGTCACTGTCGGTTTTGATCCTGGGCCTTTGCTTTCTCTCAAGGAACAGATTGAGAAAGACAAGGTTTTTTTTTTTTTTTTGGCTTCTCTTTCATTTCTTTACTTTTTCAAGAGTCCATAAATTTCTGGGTTTTCTCTGTTTCCGGTGCTGTTCATAAAATGCAGGGAAAGAATTACCTTACTTTTGTTGTCAATTTCACAGCCGACTAACTTCTGAACTTTATGATTTTGTTGGTGATGTTACTCTTAAGGTTTCAGTCAGATTGTTTTAAATATCAAGCTATCTTTAAGAATTAATTTCTTGAAGATATTTGAATGCATGGATATTGGATGAATTCTAATATGGTTGAAATCTCAATTTTGTTTTGCAGGATGACGATAGCTTAAGGAGGTGGAAAGAGAAGTTGCTTGGTTTTGTTGAAGGCGATTTAAATGGTTTGTCTTCCAGGGTTTTATGTTATAATCTCTTACTTTGTAATTTCATTTCTCCTTCACTGACAATGTTTGTTTTCTGCTTTGTTAGGCCAAATGGAACCTGAAGTCAAATTTCATTCAATTGGAATCATATGTGATGAATTTGGGGAAATCAATACTCCTTTACCTGTAGCTGAAGATCAGGGTCGTGTTCTTTTCACTCTGAAGGAGGGATCTCGGTATCAGCTGAAGTTAACATTCACTGTTCTGCACAACATTGTCTCTGGCCTAACTTACTCCAACACAGTGTGGAAGGCGGGACACCAAGGTGAAGCTTCTTTTCCACAACATCCAAGCTTTAAACTGTGTAAAAATTGCAGAAACCTTGATCTGATTTTAGTTAAAACTTGAAAATTATAGCCAAATTGATGAGGTTTCGGCCATTCAGATTGCCTACCATCTTGTTTCCACTGAATGGTATTTCCTGACAGTTAATAGGGCACAGATGATGAAGTGTTTGCCTTCTCCCCATAGAACAATTAACAAGTGAGCCAAAGCTATATGAGTTCACCAGCAAGCCTTGGGCTTTTTTGCTAATCATATTTTGGTTTTCCTTTTTTCAGTTGATCAAAGCAAAGGGATGTTGGGCACTTTCGCTCCTCAGGGAGAACCATACCAGCATATTTTGGATGAGGAGACAACTCCATCTGGTGTGCTGGTTCGGGGCATTTACTCAGCAAAGCTTAAGGTGAGCCTGCAATTATTAAACACCACCTTGCTTTAATCATGATTGTCATATTAATTTAACTTTTCTTTCCATTGGAAGAGCCAATTATACATATTTCTATTCGATTGTTTAATATTATAAAATACTTGCAAAACGATGCCACTCTTTCTCTGTAGAAATAAACTTAAAGTTTCATGTTTGGTTGATTTCTAATGCAGTTTGAAGATGATGATAGGAGGTGTCATATGGAACTGAAATATTCCTTTGAAATCAAGAAGAGCAGCTAGCCCAAGTTTTTCTGTGTTTTGCAGTCTGTTTCACATACAGTCATATGGCTTGCACACTTGTTTGCTAAAACTATTGTTAACATTGCTTTGTAGACATGTAAATTACATTTAAGTTTCTTCTACTAGATTGGGAATTTGAGAATGCAGCTTTCATCACTAACCATGCCTCCTGTTGCCATTTGCCATTGACATCTAACATGTGAATTTAACTTATATTCAGAACAGATGTTTTGAGCTCTTTGGCTAATAAAACAAGTTTCCACAAAGAAATATAAGGTCCCAAAAATGTTAATATTTCTTAGATTTGCCACACTTGCACAGTTTCAGTTTGCGTGCTTTGATGAAATTTAAGGCAAAATGGCCCATTAAGTCAACTAAGATAATCTAAGCTAGCTGAATTACTACGCTTAACTGTTCAACTATGTACTGAAAAAGAATCAATAATGCTATATTATAAAACCAGCCAAAGATAAAGAAGATCCGATATTCCACAACTATTATCCCCTCGTTTCATCGTTAGAAATTAAGATATTGAAATGAAATACAAGAATACTAAATGCTTTGAGGTTATGATACACAAATCTCAATGAATATCAGATAATAGCCCTCTTTTATGAAGTTTGACTGTCGACTGCCCTGCGTGGACCACTTATGTCCAACACAGTTCTCCATTAATATCTGAATCTATACCTATACTATGCTGAACGCAGGAAGGCCAAAAAGACTGGCGGGAACAAATTGCCACCCCCAAGATTTCAAAAGCCCCAGCTCCCACCTTAAACTAAATTTAATATTAAAAATAATAATACACAGTAATAATATAAGAGTATTTTTATCTTTTTAATATTAAAATTTTATAAATTAATAAAATAAATTTTATATAAATATAAAATATTAAAAAATTTAAAAAAATTTAAAAAATTTTTAAATTTTAAACATTGAAACAGTCACCGCCATTAGTGCTGACGACGGTGACCGTCCATAATAGAATCAGATGGTCATTTTCGACGACAGTTTCAATTATTTAATTTTAAAAATTTTTTAAATAAATTTTTAAAAATTTTTTGAAAATATTTATATTTAAAAATTATTTTATAATTTTATTATAAATTTTTAATTTGTAAAATGATAATTCAGTCATTTAATAGAAAAATTATAAAAAATTCTTCAAAGAGTAGAAGACTGGACTTTTGAAAACTTAAGGATGACAGTTTGTCCCCGTCTCAAACTATAGGTTGGACATAGTCCTTTGGCCACGCAGGAAGGATAACAATTCTACTCGTTCAAAACAAGCTCAGACTAAAGTTGATCAGATCTTAGATGGTTCTGCAACAAGCGGACAAAAGATGAGCTTTACCTGGTTCTTTGTTATGCCAAAAAATTGACTTACTAGAGACTGGATCCTTGGGGGCTTCATGATTCAAAACAACTATATGACAATTATTTGTGTGTTGAGCGAAACAAGCACCTGAAGAAAAAACAAGGAAAGATAATATAAATAACACAAATTATGAATGCCGATATCCAATTGAAAACCTTCTACATGTTTATTTTCCTAGACTGAAGGAGATCCAGACATCAAATTACAACATAAAAAATTGTCTCTGTTCCATGATTTGAAATTTCAAAGTAGATACTTAATTAACAAAAGCTTCTGTTCTGTGAATTGAGAACCTGATTTGCACAGGCTTTTCTAGAATAAGATATATAATACGATGACAACAGACCTTGGGTATTATGGCAGGTTTTAGGTAAAAAATGGCTGCAAGCTCAACAATTTTTTTTTTAATTGAAATATTGCATGGAAAGCTGATATAAACCAAAGTCAAAATAAAAAATGACTTTTGTTTTAAGAGAGGTGAACTCAACGTGTTTGTTTAGTATCACCACTGATTCCTGTTCCATTCTCAAGCTTCATAGGTAAACTATATTTTGCATGAACAAAGAAAAAGAAAAGTAGAGATACCTTCTATTTTATACATAATGCAAGAGCAGATCAGCTGAAGAATTCTTTAACCTGCAGCTCTGTCCTAGGTGAACATCCCCAAAAACATACCTACCCCACCAAAGAGAACATATCATATTTTCTAGAAAACATAGCTAAATAGTAAAATAATAATAATAATAAACAAAACAAAAAAACTAATAACCTATATTCACAGTGTTCGGGCCATGCACAGCGAGCTTTCCCGTAATCCCAATAACAGTCCACATCCCTCAGAGGTCCCCGCTTAGCTATTAAATGTTATGTATTAGTAAACAGAGCTCAAGCTGAATCCTATGAGAAGAAATAAAATCATGAAGGCAAGATTCACCTTTCGTGACAAATTTTGATGTTGCATCAGGATGAATATCATGCCACATCTGGAGCCACAATTCCCGCATTAGAACTGGGGACCTAACAATATTCCTGTGATTTGCTACATGAAGATAGTGTCAATTTGATTGTAAGTCCAGAGTCAAAGATAAAGCTAGTAAGTATTATGTAAATACTTTATCTACCTTTATCAAGCTCCCAAACTGCTGTCCTCCTTCCCCAAATACTTTCAGAATCTTCATAGAATGTTATGTACTTAATCCTCGGGGATCTTGTCATGTTGGGAACTATATCAGCATCATGATGATGTTCTACATTCAGTTCAACTTGTACATCAGATCCATCATGCTCAGACTGCAATTTATAAGAAGCAAATAAATATTCTTCTCTCACAAAGATCAATTCTCCGATGTGTTTCTTCCCTCCCAGTACTGAACAAGAAGAAAAAGCAAGGCACGCCCAAGCTTGCACAAAGCCACACATACATGCACTCATACAAACACAAAAAATTATTTGCTACACAGCCTTCAATACCTGAGGAGCCCTAGTTATGTTTACTTTTGGTCCAAGCCAACTCTTGCACCAAGAGAGAGAATGGTATGGCACCTGTAACATAGATATTAATATTTACATAAGCTTCTTGCATATATGGAGTTGTAAAAAAAGTATTTAGCTAATCATAAAAAAAAAGCTAGGAACATTACATAAAAGTTACGATTGACGGAACAATAAAGAGTTAAATTTCTTAGGCTTACCGTCTCATCCCCACTGGCCCTTCCTGGATTTCCTTCAACTTGATTCCCTGACCTGCCCCAGACCAACACAAAAATATATGTTATCACTAACATAGTGATTGATTCTTGGAAACTTTACCTATTGGTACAACTCTGCTTAACGGACAAGCCACAACTGTTACAACAAGGTTGTCAGAGTAGTAAATATATAATGTGTTATAAATTCATATCTATTTCCATATACTACTGAAATGGAAAATTGGCATGCTGTTTATGATGGAATGGTTAAACATGATATCACTGATTCTACTAAGCAACTAAGCATAAAAATGAATGGATAAAAGTAAAAAATTCAGGCAGAAAGTTTAGTAACAAACAATTCACAACACCAGATGTCTAGAAGACAGTTCCATTTTTAAAGAAGCAAGACAAAATTTTTCAAAATTGATAATTGTTTAAGCAGAAGATAAAATCATGAGACAGTTTGAATCATTGTTTAATCACTTGATTGAGCTTTCAAGAGCACATTGGCAGTTAAATTTAGATCATAAATAATTAAATATGAATCATGCAGCTGCAATTAGTATTAATATTTCTTCCATTAGCTTCCTATTGAAAAAGGATATAGAACATTGCTTTGGTGGATACCATCAAAAAATTCTTCTTTATGTTCTTGTAGGAGTATAGATCCTGTATGGATGATACTTACCTTGAGAACAGAGATCCTTCAATCTCATAAATGACATCTGTTATGATCCAATTATCAGGGTAAGGCTTGCCACTTGGTGCAAAATAGTATCCCACCTGATTTCTCATTCCAAATAAAACAAAACTCTCATTCACCAAACAAAACTATAATTTGAGCATAGAATGGGAAGCAACATACTTATCAGTCATACTGGAAAATATAATGAAATGGATCTGTAAATGATGAGCAAAAAATGTGACCAATATATACAAAAAAATTGACCACAAAATCTGTGGTCCAATACAATTCAGTAACCAGACAAGTAAACATGTCCTTGATAAACTCCACAAACCTACAAATTGAAACTGGATATCCATTTTAATCAGTCATCATAAGCAACACAAGCACAAACTTAGGACAGATTGTGTACAGAAAAAAAAACCCTCACTGAAGCCTCACCACCTTTTATGACTCAAAGACAAATTACTTTGCAACTTGGTTCAATAAAAGAAAGTAATATGAAGACTACAATATATATATATATATATATATATATATATATATATATATATATATATATGTACACAGACACCACAATCCATCATCCAAGTTTTAAAGCCATAAAAAAAAAGTGTGCAAGACAATTACATTATCATATCTATTTGGAGTAAGCAGTTTACCTCGGTCTTTAAATCTATCCCATAGATACAAAAAACATTTTTTATAGGTGGTCTCTCCCATGGTGTAAGAGGATTTAGAACTGGATCGCCATGATATGACCTGAAAAAATGAAGTATTGCACACACAGGTATGTCAGAAAGCAGAATAAAACACATCATTTATGTTTGATATCACTCCAAAAATCCCAAGAAATAGTAACAACACAATTTTGTATCATAGAATTAAATCACCAAAATACAAAAACATATTGTGAATGAAACATTTGAGAAGTGTTTTTTGTCTGTATTTATCTTTCTGCATGGGATAGATGCAAATCAATGTGAAAAAATTGAACTAAAACAAAACAAAAGCTGTGAAGAGCTTCTAATGGCAACTGTAAAATTCAGTTCAGGCCCTTGATAATTTGTTAATTCCATTGCAAAATTCACGTTGCAAAATTGCACCTAGGAGTGCAAATCCAATGAGAAGTGTTAATCAGACATATTCTTCCCACAAAAAGCTTCTAAAAGGTATCCAACACCATTATAATCCTCTCTTCGGTTCCAAAGTCGATGGCACCTTAGAACTGGAGTGAGAGGAGCCAAACACTATAGCTGATTACTCACATGGATATTGTCTTATATAATAACCTCCAAAAAGTAACAATGATTACAAAAGTAAAATGAAGTTTGTTTAGCGGAAACAAAAGATGTATCTTGGTGTTCACCAAAAAGTTGCTCAGAAGATAAGTGCATTCTTCCAATAAAGGGGAAAATCTCATACTTTGATCTTTAACATTAGAGCTGACACAAAAAGTAGAACAAACAAAATTAACTATTAGTAACAGAAAACCTACTTGTCTAATAGATACAAGAGCCTTTGGCTTTCTGGGTCATAATCCTCTATCGATTTGAAAAAGGAACCATCTGATACTTCACGAGCAGAGAAGGATAGTTGAGTAGGAAGCCCACATTCCATGCTGGACAAGTTGGTCTCAGATATTTCAGAAATTGATGGATAGGCCTCAAATCCTGCTAATATAAGAAGAAAAAGAGCATATAAGCAAAGATAACAACATTCTACACATAAATTATTCTTAAAAGAGCCTCAAGTCTTACCACATACTGCAGGAATTTCAACATTAACTATATTAGTTGGCCAGCCAGAGTAATTTAATTTAAACTCCAGCAAATCACACTGATATGTGTGACTACCCTTCCCAGTATTCCCGGAGAAATGCTTCCAATAAGTGTTATCTCCTTTACAATGCTTTGAAAATGGCAACATCCATAATGAAGAACCAAATGAATTGAACATCAATCTAGCTGTTCCCTGATACCTTGCCAAAATAAGTATTGTCCATATATTAAGAGGCGGTCAAACCAAGATCGACAGATAACAATAGTGTAAACTCTGCAAACTTTGAACGAAGTAGCAGAAGTCACATTGGTTCAATTTCAATTAGACTACACCACTGTAAATAAACTAATTTAATGCAAACATAATAGGGAAATATTTCACAACAGTGGAAGATTTTGGTACTCAACCATAATGATGTTTCCACTAAACATCCATCTAAGAAAGTTAGGTTACTAATATCCCAGATAACAAGCTAGCAGCTAAGTCAAGAAACCTTAAAGTGCAGATAAAGCAACTTTCATTAAAAAAACTTCATGCCGAGGGGTATAATTAAAAGGTAATGAAAAAGGTCAAGCTAGTAATTTGATAAACCAACAGTGAAATACAATTACATGTTGGAGAAGTAACTTTTTGTGTTTCCAATAAAAAAAGACATGATGGACAAGGAAAATAGACAATTAAGTTGTCAAAAAAAATTGAAACTAGTAGAAGTAAAAGGTAACAAATAAAACCTCAGAAACAGGAAGGCCAAACGTGACACCAGAGAGTGTTCCTTTAATTGCCTCAGTTGCACCAAGAAAAGGAGATCCTGGAATCAAGAAAACAAAGTATAGCCAAATAAATGGCATATATCATTATCCCAAGTAACTCTACCTTCTAGGTAAATAAATTTGATGTAACTCAATCATACCAACAGCAAAATAGGCATGAATATGTTCATCGAGCCACTGGATATACTGTTTTGGAGCAATTTCTAGCTTTAACCACTCGAGAAAGTAACGGAAGACATTGTTACCCAATGAATGGGCAAACACTAATGAAGGGCCACCACGAAGTTTCAAGGCAGTTTCTAATGTTAACCTGTGATGACAACAAAATATTTGGAAACTCTAAGCATCTTCATTCAAACACCTGAAATTGCACGTTCATAACTCAATTTAAAAAGAGAAGATTAACATAATTAAGAATTTAGTATTCTTAAAATTTATTCTTATGGAACAAAGTATTCACTAACATCAGCATCAACGACATACACTGAAAACTTCAACTTAAGCACTTTAATTTCCATAGAAAAATGCTGTTGTTCTTTTCTGTGCTTTAGAGATGTAACAATAATTTACCAGTTTCACCATAATCAAAATTCAAGTTTCAATTCTCAAGAAACAACTATATTATGTATCGTACCTTCTTGCATCAGAAGGAATTGGTCAAAATGTGGGACAAGGTAAATAAAATATATAAACAAAAGCTTTATAGGCAATCAGAACAACTTCAATTGCTCAAATCTTGTTTTTGAATCCAAAAGAGGGAAAGACAACTGTTAAATTTAAACTATTTTCATAATCAGTGTCATATTCAGTAGCAGAAAGTATTTAGATTAGACTAACATATATGTTGTAGCAAACAAGAAATATATCTTAAGGTGTTTCCTATAGCTATAAACAATGGTATGCATTGAAGATACATATGTAGGAATATACAAACTTTAGCTTGTGAAAGTATAGGTCTCGCTCTTCAAGCTTTGACGGTGACAATCTCCAATCATATGGAACAGCGACAATTGCATTAGCTTCTATACCAAACTCAATGCACCACTTAATCCATTCTTTCCATACAGAAGACAAAGGACCTGGAACCATAAATCAAGTTTTATTTAGGCATGCAATTACACCAAAAAGCTGAGGAAAAATAATAAAATATCCCATACACATATTATGAGCAAAAAAATTAGCACACCTGAAAGAAGAAAAGAAGATTACCTGTTATATATCCTGGATCAAGTTCTGTAATCGCTGAAAGGCCACTATCAGGCCGAGACTTGCATTCCGGATGATCTGTTTGATTGTAAGGATCTAGTAACATACACTTAAGCCAGCAATTGACAGCAGATAGAAGCTGCACAACACAAGAATAGAAACTGTCGGTTCATGCAGTACAATTCATCATCACCTCTTTTACTAAACAATTCTTCCAAATTAATGTTGCTACGGATTAATCATAACGTCCAAGTTACATCTGGCCTCACATCCACTCTCGACACAAACAGAACAGAACTACAGTAACGATCTTAAACCTGTGCACTTACATATATATATATATATATATATATATATATATATATATATATATATATATATATATATATATATATCCGATTAACCTCTCATAAAAGGTCTAACAGCAACACCATAACTTAAAAAGAAAAAACTGATAATAATAATAATCAAGAACATTGAAAATTTTTATGGAAGAATATTGTTATTTAATTTCACATGACACAACAATAGAAAAAATAGGATTTATAAATCTTTCTAGAGAATCTAATCCGTTCAGCTTTACACGAGAGTTTTAAAGAAAATGAACAAGCAACATAAAGCAGCAATACGCAAGCAATACCATATAAATGCGATTAGAAAGAATAACATGAAAAAAAAAAAATAGTGAACACAGCAATTATAATGGAGAAAAATTACTTTGGTTGTGTCGAGCCAAACGAGGTCGAGAGGATTAAAATCGAGAGGAGAATAGGGACAGTCGAGGATCGACCATGCTCTAAGCTGAGTGGAGGCAAAACCTGGTATAATGATTCCTGACAACTTGGAGTAGTCTCCGCTTAACCTGCTTCCATCCGCGGAGGTTTTACGGAGAGCTAAAAGGAAAATAAAAACGACGACAACGGAGACGAAACGAAGTGGTAGAACTCTCATTGGACGAGCGGAGGTCGCTCTGACCATCAGTTGGGAGAAAAGAAGTTTTGTCCTTCCAGATTCAGTGCCATGGCCAATTTTAGCTTCCGAGAATGCCCTTCCTTCGTTTCGTTCGTCAATTTGGAAATGCCGCTTTATATGACCAGTAAAGAACGGTACCGTTTAGGACTTCTCTTTTATTGGATGCACCTGCGAAAAGTTGATGGAAAGGGGTTTAACATCATTATACGTTGATTTCCTAATATACGTGTTATACTCAAATTTTGACCTGCGCATCGATCGGTCTCTCTCCCTCTTCTTGCCCAATGCCAACACAAAAGGCATAAGCTTTCTATTCCTTGAAATGCTTCCTTTTTGCATCAAGGGGTTATTTCTTTTGCTAGTAAATTAATTAATCTATCCTTCCTTTCAACAACATCTTCCATCTATCTACAGCCACTAAAAAAAACCACAAATTTTAGAATAAAAATTCACAAATTTTATTAGGATGATGGGAATGTTTGCATTGTGGCTGGTATGTTGTCAATATTCTTGTGAAATGTGTTTCATAATCATATGGCTGCAAAGGCATGCTTCATCTGGTAATTGTGATGTATTCTGTTATTTTTTAACCTAAACTAAACTAAGCTTAGTTTGTATGTTATGCATGGAAAAGCCTGAGTAGAAGTTAATGTGTAACAATCATAACGCCTGGAGGCCACAGGAAGAAAATATAATCATAAATTAACATATAAAATAATTGAATGGGTTCCTTCCAAGCTCCATTCACGGGGTTCTTTTGGGTCTTTTCGAACGTGTTCCTTTCGCTTGCTCTTGGAGCCACAATTGGGACATAGTTTGGAGAGCGAAGCCACAGTGTTAAGAATAGATATGATTTGCGTTGATATCAACACGGGGTGGTGGCGCAGTTGGCTAGCGCGTAGGTCTCATAGCTATAAGAGTTATCCTGAGGTCGAGAGTTCGAGCCTCTCTCACCCCAATCAATTGTTTTCTAGTTTTCATTTTACTTTAGCAGAGTGCCATTAAAGCTTTACACCTGACTTGGCTTTTACAATATTTTCTTCATTTCATATCTTCTGCTGATCTTTTCTTTTTGCAGTTTGTGTTATTTCTTTTATAAATTCAATGGTTATTACTTGAAATTAAGATCATAAAATTTAGAGATTAAGATGAAGACTGGGAATATGCAGAGTACCTTGGAACAGAGTTCAAACTAACAACTGGCCGATTAGTAGTAAAATAACAAATGAATTTTATTGCTTTTCAGTCAAATCAACCAAAACAAACAAACAAAAAAAAATGTACCACAAATCTCGCACATTTGTATTATACTAAAATTTACAGAAGTAATCACAAAAGAAGGGATGATGAACACCCAAAAAGAGAACTCCAAATCGTCTCTAACTTTCTGTCTAACATATATTAGCACTTACGAGTTGAGTAACCAGCGGAGCCTCTATTCAAAGCTCTCTCCAGCCTCGTCTCAAATGTGGTAGAATACCAATTTGCTTTCTTATCCTGCACACCCACAAAACTAAAATCAAAACTCAGAATGTATAAATTTCACATTAAGTTCATTAGTGTACCTCTCTATACTTACTGGTTGTGTTTGGTATGCCTTTATAGGAAGACATAGAGCCAGAATCCTTAGCACTGCTTGTGGGACTCCAACAGCTCTCAACACTTCCTGTTATGGGCATCTCATCAAGACTTCGACTTGGTGAAGAAGAAGCTGAAAACTGCTTGATTTCTTCCAGAGTTAGAGCACCTGCAAGAGGTCTATCTTCTTGGCTCCTCGGTGAGTTTGATCCTTGTGACATGGCTTTCTCAGACGTAGCATTCAAAATAATTGAGATACTCTTGTTAATGGGTATAGTTTCTGACGAAGACAACCAGTTTGAAAGGCTAGCATCTACTTCAATTTCTTGGTTTGGCTTCTTGGATCCATTGCCAAATTTTGTTTTAAAGCTCAAAGATAATTCCTTGAAACTCGGCTCCAAACTAATTGAACCACGAGGTTCCTGATATACTATGGAATTCTCTTTCTGTTGCTTCAAATGTAGTTTCCCCTTCGCTTTCACTGCTTTCCATTGAGTGAGATTTTCAACTGGGTTCAGAACAGAATCGACATAAACACTTCTATCTCTTGCACTTCGATTATCCCGAATCGGCTTCACGCCACCCTCATCCAAATCACTTGTCACGGAAGAACTGTCAACAACCTCCTTTGTATCAGCTTTGCCCACAGCTGTTCTTGACTCAGCATAATCATAATCATCCTCACAGATATCATTATAATCCACCATCCCGTCATCTTCCTCATCTTCTTCTTCATCATCATCAAGATCACTATCCAAATCCAGTTCATCATCTTCATCTTCACTGTCTCTGCAGTTTTGATATCGATGATTAGAAGGATAAGACCCCGAGCTGGATTTGATGGAACTAGCTTCAAAAAAAGACTGAGATTGCTTTGATCTCACTGAAGTATCCTCCTTCTCCGTCTCCATCTCCTTCTGGACCTCTCCAACTTCACTGGTCTCAGGTAAATTACTAGTGACCTTTTCAGACAAAACAGGTTCATAGGCTTCAACATTAGAGTCAAAAGTAACTTTCTTTCGAGTACCCGAGCTCAATTGCTCTTCATCAACCTTATCCCTACACCCGCAATCCCAAACCATTATACCACTACAATTAAGAATGCGAAAAAAACAGAATGCAACCAACCAAAAAAAAAAAAAACAAAAAAACAGAACAACCCTTCTGTTTTATCACCCTTCACTCACCCCAATCCTGAAACCGGGGTTACAGGCTTTTCAGAAAATCGCTCTGCTGAACAAACCGTAGAATTCCCCGGAGGATTATAACTTGTAACTCTCTTCTGCAATTCAACAAATAAATATGCTATATATATGTCTTTCAAGTCGGTTTATTATCCTTAAACAAACCGGAAACTTACTTATTAAAAACCTTACTATATTAGGAAACAATGAAAATCTCGTAAAATCTCTGAAAAAAGGAAAGAGATCAAGAAAACGCGTAATTCTTACATGGGCGGGAGAGTGAACCGTGCGTCTGGGTTTGCGGGGCTTGGCTTCTTTGGATGAACCAAAGCAAGCGAGAAAGCAACCCATTAGAGATGAATTAGGCTTGGGCAGTTACTTGTCTATTCTTGGTTTTCTTGGTTTCGCTGTAGACCAGAGCAACTGGCTTATCGGATTAATGAGTTTCCTTTTTTTTTTTAGAGAGAACGGTAATGAGAAAACGGTCGAGGGATCTGAAGTTTAGAGGCGAGTGTAAAAAACAGTGAATTACATTTTTCCACCCAAGGTTTGGGTTCAACACTTTTCGCCCCCCTTGTGACATAAGCATATTAATTCATCTCTTTGGTCGTTCACTATTCTCTCTTCCAATCATCTTTTCCTTTTGTCCAATCTCCCCTCCCACTCAAATAGAACACATAAAATCATAAAATCTGTTGCCTTTCATTTTTATTATTTTCTTTTGGTTATTCTTTTCCATTAGCATCAGCCCATTCTTCTTTAATTTTTCCTTTAAATTTCTTTCTTAGGTGCCATTCTTAACCAACCTCAAGAGGGTATATGGGATTTTTTTTTTTGATATCAGATGAAATCCGGCCTTTATGTCTGACAGGTAAATCATTCGGGATTTTGTGTCAAAGATTCATTGATAACAAGATTAGATTTAATTAAAATCAATTTTTATCATAATTTATAAAATTTTTGTTTGTAGTTCGAGTTTAAATTCTTTTATTGACAGTTTCTTCTGTTATTTGAAATACTCTTTTTTTATTCAATAATATTTTACACATTATTAGATTATTCTTATACATTTTCGTTGATTAAAAATTTTACTATTTTAATTTTAATATTTTATTATATAAATATTATAAAAAATTATTAATATAACTGAAAGTTTTATAACGAGCTTAATAGTCTTTGTAAAATGACTTAGAAGACCTTTTGTTATATAAATATTGTGAAAAACTATTAACGTAACTAAAGTTCTTATAACGATTATAAAATATTAAAGTCTAATAATCTTCCCAAAATGATTTGAAAAATCTTTTATTATACAAATATTGTGCAGCTGAAGGTCTCATAATGGATTGGACACTCTCATTGAAGTTAGAGAGAAACATTCAAAGGGAAATTGTAATTCACTCAATTAAAAATAGAAGAAGACCGTTGGGAGTTCATGATCATTGAACACCCAACTCTAAACTAAAGTGGGACTTTTAAATTATATGATCATAAAGTTAGCAATTTGGCCATGATTTGCTTACTAGGCCCCCCCTCTTTAATTCTGTTATTAATAATAAAAATCAAAATTAAAAATTCAGTGTCTTTGTGTTTGCCTCTACACTTTTCACCTGAATCTTCTTTCTCCGGTTCATAATTTTCAATGTCATCAAATTCACAATTGGCCACAAACGATTTCTATGATTTTCAAAGGCCGTCCGCAGATTCATTTGCACTTTTGCTGCCCATGGGAATCCCATTTGCAGCAGGCAGCTTTTGAACTTCTTTGAATAGGATTCCCGCAGTATGAGACTTCAATTGGGGCACAGAGCCTTATGATGCCCCTTATCTGTGACAAAAGGCCAAAGGACATTTTCCCACCCATAGTTTGAGGCGGGGACAAAATCCCACCCGCTTAAGTTTAAAAGTCCGTTTTCCCACGCATCACCTATTTTTTTTATTAAAAGTAATATATATACAGTAATAATCAGGGGTATTTTTATCCTTTTAATATTAAAATTTTATAAATTAATAAAATAGATTTTATATAAATATAAGATATTTAAATGTTTAAAAATATTTTTAAAATTTCATAATAGAACTGGTGGCTACTTCCGGTTACCTAGTTCCAAGGAAGGTCAAATCTGGTCTTCCCGTTAGGTGGAGACGACCAAATCGGTCACCTCCAGTTTTGGTGGAGACGGCCAAATCTGACCG